>CM071913.1:33673014-34273014 GCA_036785865.1 Coffea canephora
CCAGATATCTGGGACTTTACGTCCGATTTCAAGCCTTTTGCCTGCTTTATCTGGCTACGCGATAACTCCTTATCGGATCATGACTATTTGATAAGTTGGATTGGCATGTATTTAGTACTTGAAATTGATAAGTGATTATTTGATAAGTCGTGCTTTACTGGATCATGATTTACGACAAGTGAGATTGGAGTGATTCCTAGTATTCGACCGACTTTGGGAAGACTAAT
Organism: Coffea canephora; assembly: GCA_036785865.1. Taxonomy (NCBI): domain Eukaryota; kingdom Viridiplantae; phylum Streptophyta; class Magnoliopsida; order Gentianales; family Rubiaceae; genus Coffea; species Coffea canephora. Next base: position 33,673,242 of record CM071913.1, read on the forward strand.
TGGACCTGGTGAATGCAAGTTGGATTAGATGGAATTCTAACGCTTGAATGGTTTTTGAACGATATCTTGACCAGATGTATATGAGGTAGAATGTCGAGGACGACTTTGTTTTAAGGAGGGGAATTGTGACGCCCCGAAAATTAGGGTTTTTATTTGATGGATCTTTTGTTGGACGAGTGGAGTAAAACAGGTTTTCAGCTTGGAAAAGAAGAAAAAATTTTGGGAAACATGAAGGGGGCCAAATCCGGCCGGAAATCCGGCCAGTTTCTGGCCGGATAGCTGGCCGATTGCCTGGCCATTTTGAAAAAAATTGAGTTTGCTTCGGCCTCGAATCCGGCCAGATTCTGGCCGGATTGTGACGTGTCACAGCCGGTCAGCTTTGACCGGCTGCCTTTTTTTCCTTCTTATCTCACTTTTGCACCTAAAATATCTCATTTTCTTTCCCTGGTTCAGCCGAGCTTCATAAGAGAGAAAACTCTTCAATTTTCTAGTTTTGATTTCTACCAAAATCTTGTGATTTCACCAATGATTTTGGACAATAATTCACACATGGGCTTGCTATGGTGGCTTAGAGCTTTTGATGGATGGGTTTTGGAGGGGAGGCTCTATGTTGATAGTTTTCTTGAATTTGAGGTAAGTGGCATAAACAAGTTCCTTTTGGTTCTAAATTGGTTAATTTAGGGTTTGTGATGTTAAATGTGTTGTATTTATGGAGTATTTCATGGGTTTATGGAAATTATGGTGATTTTCTGATTTATTGGATATTTTTATGATTTTATATGAAAGTCTTGGATTGGACTTGGATTAGTGGTTTAAATGGTGTTAATGGAAGCTCTTATACGTTAATGGTGATCAATTGCGGAAAATTTACGCTTATAATAGAATTTCCGGTTCTAGGGTTTCAATTGGGGGTTTTTCTAATGGTTGGCTTTAAGCTTTTAATAGTTTTGATTAAAGGGTTTTGTGGCCCTAATTGGATATGTTTTATCGTTTACGAACCGTATGTGTAATTGTGGTTAATGGCTATATGATTGGGGTATTTGTATGGTAGGTTGGAAATGTGTAAACTTAAGGGGAAATGCTGTCAATTTTAGAGAACATTTGATTACTTTGAACTTGAGTTAATCTTGGTTAAGTTTATGAATTCTTATGATTGAAAGTTTGGTGGTACTTCCAGACGTTATCGAAATGATTTGTCCTCGTGGAATTGCCATGTACATGATTAGTATAGACTAGTCTCATGTTAAGTGGGGATTTCTAGGCCTTAATTGGGGTTAGGGATGGTTATACCAAAGATAGGTTGAAGAGAGTAATTTCAGTTTTCCCCTGTTTCTAGACTGAACTTGGACTACATTTTTCTGTGTTTTAGACCGAACCAGCTTTTGCTCAAAACATGAATTTTGTAGATATATGAGTTAACTACCTACCTGCAAAATTTCAGATTGTTTGGACCACTGTAGCCTGTGAATTGACTGAAATACCCTTGACTGTTCATAGACCCTATTTTGCGGACAGTTTTCTGCCCTCTTCGAGATTTCGATATTTGATCCTGAAAATGTGTGATTTGGCCTTGGAAATCTTCATAAGAAATGTTGACATATGTTTTAGCTTCGTAACGCCATAAGATTTGTTTTGATCGGATAGGTATAGCTTTACTTGTGATTAAAATGCCAAAAGGCAATAGAAGCTTGTTAATGTTAGAATTTTCCTTTGCTTGACTTGATATTTGGTTTTAGGATTTCAACTTGATCAAGATAATGAGGTTTGCCGAATAAGCTTCGTGAGCCGTGCTTGGTGAGTGTATCATTAAATGGTTCAATGTACTTGTTATATGACTTGAATAGGTCGAGGGTGTACTTTACCGCTCTTGACCACTTGCTTGCACTATTGTTACTGTTGGACTGTGAAATTTCATGAATATGTGATTTGATATTTGTTAGGGCAATGCCCTATTATTTCTGTGAAAACTGAGCTCATTCCCTTGGACCGTTATTTGAGTCGAGCCGGCAAGGGCTTGGGCGATTCGTTAACGAGCCTTCGGGTCTCTGATAGGCGAGTGGAGTGTTACTCCTCGACCTTGTGGTATACTCGAGTATTACCTTTTGAAACTATGAGGTGTGCGGGCCCGAATAGGGGTGAATGGTGGAAGGAATTGGTGCGAAGTGGTGTCTACGGTTTTTTGGTTATCCTCAATGGTTGACGGAGTGTCAACGAGTACGATCAAGTGTGGACCTCGGAAACGGCCCTTGAGGGCCGAATGTATCCTTTTATAAATGGATGTTTGAATGAAGGCACTTATGCATATATGTTATTTGGCCATATCATGTACTTGTGCATTTGGTACCTCACGAGCGCAAGCTCACCCCGTTGTTTTGTTTTCCTTACAGGGACACTGTTGGACAAGTTTTGAAATGAGTTGAGCTAGTTATGTAGCTAGTTTTGAGTTGCTCCTCGAAAACTTGAAATTTTGATGTAAATGAATTCAAGTACTTTTGAAGTGTACAATTGAATTTTCTCATGTATATCTATGTCCTTATCAAGTCTTGGATAAACTGCATTACGTGTTTGATGTGTTTATGCGAACACCGGTTTCGAACAAAGAAGAGCTGTATTACGTTATCGGTGTACCTGGATGGCTTGTAATTTGTATAGTTTAGATTTGGAATCGTTTGTGAATTGTTGGGCTAGGGGAATTGGAATGGATGGAATTACACTTGTACGGTTTGAATTTGGATCGCCTCTTGTGTAATAGCTTGTGGATATGGTTTGTAATGAATGATTGGACTTGAATGGACGTACGTGTACACTCCGCAGCGTTTGTGATATGTAGTTCTTGGAGAATTTGATATATATATTTGAGATTTATATTGTAATTTTTGGAGAACTGTAGTGATTGACGGAGTCCTGGCGAGAGCTGGGCAGGCGGCCCGTTGACCCCTCGGTTCGCCTTAGGGGAAAATGGGGTCGTACAATTGGTATCAGAGCTAGGCTTCCGATCTCTGTAGTGTATCCTAAGTTTGAAATTTAGGATGCCTGACTGTGGGATTGATTTGAATATTGTGTGAACAAGGATCTATTGTATCTTAGAGGTTAAAGAAATTGATTATTTGGGAGTTTCTTGCTTGGGATTTATATTGAAGGAAAATATGGGATGAGAGTTTTGTAGTGAAAGATTGGACGAATTTGAATTGCAATTATACTTGTAAGTGTGGAAAGAATAGAGATAATCATTAGTACTGGCTATGGGGAATAAGAGACCGAGGTTTGCTGGCCAAACTCCACGTATGATGATTTTGAACCAAGATAAAAGAGTATCAAATGAATAAAATGCATTTTCTGCCTGTATATTTCCTAGTTTTATTTGCAAGCGATGATTGGAAATACGATATATATGCTTTAAAAATGTGTAATTTTCCGATTTTGGTAAAAAGGTGAATTTTACTTGAATTTCGAATTCGAAAATTTGTGAATAACTGATGAGCTTATTTGACTTGGTTTCTATTTAACATGTAAGTTAGCAAGCTGTGCTTACTTCTTGGATTTGAACTTGGAACTTGAGACTCTGCTATAGAACCTAAGATTGGTTATTCTTGGAGATGATGGTGCTCTTACTAGTAGCTGGTTTATTGAAGATTTTGAACTTCGAATGGATAACCTTTGGTTTCAGCTTGTGTTATGGAAGTATTGGATCTAATTTCGTAAAGGCATGTGATCCGATTGAACTTGGTGCCACTTGGTGACATTGGCACTAATTCTGGAAGTAGTATATGTAAAATATGACTTTGATTTTCGCTGAATACCATACGATCTGAGTCGTGAAGTTCTTAGTTGGAATTCTTGTATTAGAGTACTTGACATTTTCTTGAGGAAATGCTCATGAATCTTGGTTGGAACATAGTTTAATGTATGACGATGTGAATGGAAATTATAAGTGAGTTTGAGATAAGTTGTGATGGCATAGGTTAGAGCACAGAAGATTTTGTATTGTACTCACGACTAAACCGAATAAGGAGAGTGAGATAATGACTTGGACTTGTTCAATAAGTGTGTGGCTCGGTTTTGATAGATTTCGGTAGTGGCTAGAATTGTTGAGAAATTTTTAGTTTTGTATCTCTTCTAGTATTCCTGTTGGAATTAAAGTTGCACCACTTGAGTGGTAAGTGTTGGAATTTGCTATACTTGAACTATTGGGATTGACCTCGAACTACCTAAGATGGTCTTCAGCTGCCTGAGATCGACTAGACTGAACTTCCTTGAGACTTGACCTCGTTAGGCGAGTGTGTTTATACGTATCCTGAATATATGGTATTAGACCTGTAGGTGGACTTGAATTTCATGACTGCTTAAGAATGTGAATAGTGGACAAGGTTAGGCCAGTGTGTTTTTCCAGTACTCATGATCCTTGAACTTGAACTTGCACTTGAACCTGAACTTGTACTCTTATTTGTGACCGTGCTCCCTGAACCTGCAATAATTGACCCTGCTTTTGAACTTCCTCGTACTCATGCACTATGAACCTGAAGTAATTGGCGCTGCTTTGACCCTACTCTTGAACTTATTCGTACTCATATGGTTGTAGACCGGCTACTACTCTTTTGTAGCGGGTGAACTGAACCTCTCTGGTGAGGCATTGCCTGTTGTGTTGTCCAGCAACGCCATTCTTCAGGCGAGGCATGCCTGTTGTGTGGTCCAGCACCACCAGGGATGGAATTTTGAATTGAGGCTCTCTGGCGAAGTTTAGCCGTGGTGCTAACCTGTTGTGTTGTCCGGCACCACCGGGGCCAACTTACTGAATTGAAATTCTTTGGTGAAGCATAGCCGTTGTGCTAGCTTGTTGTGTTGTCCAGCACCACCAGGGATGAGTTTTTGATTTGCAGCTTCGCTATACCCTGAATTTCTTCCAGATATCTGGGACTTTACGTCCGATTTCAAGCCTTTTGCCTGCTTTATCTGGCTACGCGATAACTCCTTATCGGATCATGACTATTTGATAAGTTGGATTGGCATGTATTTAGTACTTGAAATTGATAAGTGATTATTTGATAAGTCGTGCTTTACTGGATCATGATTTACGACAAGTGAGATTGGAGTGATTCCTAGTATTCGACCGACTTTGGGAAGACTAATTGGACCTGGTGAATGCAAGTTGGATTAGATGGAATTCTAACGCTTGAATGGTTTTTGAACGATATCTTGACCAGATGTATATGAGGTAGAATGTCGAGGACGACTTTGTTTTAAGGAGGGGAGATTGTGACGCCCCGAAAATTAGGGTTTTTATTTGATGGATCTTTTGTTGGACGAGTGGAGTAAAACAGGTTTTCAGCTTGGAAAAGAAGAAAAAATTTTGGGAAACATGAAGGGGGCCAAATCCGGCCGGAAATCCGGCCAGTTTCTGGCTGGATAGCTGGCCAGATTGCCTGGCCATTTTGAAAAAAATTGAGTTTGCTTCGGCCTCGAATCCGGCCAGATTCTGGCCGGATTGTGACGTGTCACAGCCGGTCAGCTTTGACCGGCTGCCTTTTCTTCCTTCTTATCTCACTTTTGCACCTAAAATATCTCATTTTCTTTCCCTGGTTCAGCCGAGCTTCATAAGAGAGAAAACTCTTCAATTTTCTAGTTTTGATTTCTACCAAAATCTTGTGATTTCACCAATGATTTTGGACAATAATTCACACATGGGCTTGCTATGGTGGCTTAGAGCTTTTGATGGATGGGTTTTGGAGGGGAGGCTCTATGTTGATAGTTTTCTTGAATTTGAGGTAAGTGGCATAAACAAGTTCCTTTTGGTTCTAAAATTGGTTAATTTAGGGTTTGTGATGTTTAAATGTGTTGTATTATGGAGTATTTCATGGGTTTATGGAAATTATGGTGATTTTCTGATTTATTGGATATTTTTATGATTTTATATGAAAGTCTTGGATTGGACTTGGATTAGTGGTTTAAATGGTGTTAATGGAAGCTCTTATACGTTAATGGTGATCAATTGCGGAAAATTTACGCTTATAATATGAATTTCCGGTTCTAGGGTTTCAATTGGGGGTTTTTTCTAATGGTTGGCTTTAAGCTTTTAACTAGTTTTGATTAAAGGGTTTTGTGGCCCTAATTGGATATGTTTTATCGTTTACGAACCGTATGTGTAATTGTGGTTAATGGCTATATGATTGGGGTATTTGTATGGTAGGTTGGAAATGTGTAAACTTAAGGGGAAATGCTGTCAAATTTTAGAGAACATTTGATTACTTTGAACTTGAGTTAATCTTGGTTAAGTTTATGAATTCTTATGATTGAAAGTTTGGTGGTACTTCCAGACGTTATCGAAATGATTTGTCCTCGTGGAATTGCCATGTACATGATTAGTATAGACTAGTCTCATGTTAAGTGGGGATTTCTAGGCCTTAATTGGGGTTAGGGATGGTTATACGCAAAGATAGGTTGAAGGAGAGTAATTTCAGTTTTCCCCTGTTTCTAGACTGAACTTGGACTATCATTTTCTCTGTGTTTTAGACCGAACCAGCTTTTGCTCAAAACATGAATTTTGTAGATATATGAGTTAACTACCTACCTGCAAAATTTCAGATTGTTTGGACCACTGTAGCCTGTGAATTGACTGAAATACCCTTGACTGTTCATAGACCCTATTTTGCGGACAGTTTTCTGCCCTCTTCGAGATTTCGATATTTGATCCTGAAAATGTGTGATTTGGCCTTGGAAATCTTCATAAGAAATGTTGACATATGTTTTAGCTTCGTAACGCCATAAGATTTGTTTTGATCGGATAGGTATAGCTTTACTTGTGATTAAAATGCCAAAAGGCAATAGAAGCTTGTTAATGTTAGAATTTTCCTTTGCTTGACTTGATATTTGGTTTTAGGATTTCAACTTGATCAAGATAATGAGGTTTGCCGAATAAGCTTCGTGAGCCGTGCTTGGTGAGTGTATCATTAAATGGTTCAATGTACTTGTTATATGACTTGAATAGGTCGAGGGTGTACTTTACCGCTCTTGACCACTTGCTTGCACTATTGTTACTGTTGGACTGTGAAATTTCATGAATATGTGATTTGATATTTGTTAGGGCAATGCCCTATTATTTCTGTGAAAACTGAGCTCATTCCCTTGGACCGTTATTTGAGTCGAGCCGGCAAGGGCTTGGGCGATTCGTTAACGAGCCTTCGGGTCTCTGATAGGCGAGTGGAGTGTTATCTCCTCGACCTTGTGGTATATTCGAGTATTACCTTTTGAAACTATGAGGTGTGCGGGCCCGAATAGGGGGTGAATGGTGGAAGGAATTGGTGCGAAGTGGTGTCTACGGTTTTTTGGTTATCCTCAATGGTTGACGGAGTGTCAACGAGTACGATCAAGTGTGGACCTCGGAAAAGGCCCTTGAGGGCCGAATGTATCCTTTTATAAATGGATGTTTGAATGAAGGCACTTATGCATATATGTTATTTAGCCATATCATGTACTTGTGCATTTGGTACCTCACGAGCGCAAGCTCACCCCGTTGTTTTGTTTTCCTTACAGGGACACTGTTGGACGCAAGTTTTGAAATGAGTTGAGCTAGTTTTGAGTTGCTCCTCGAAAACTTGAAATTTTGATGTAAATGAATTCAAGTACTTTTGAAGTGTACAATTGAATCTTTCTCATGTATATCTATGTCCTTATCAAGTCTTGGATAAACTGCATTACGTGTTTGATGTGTTTATGCGAACACCGGTTTCGAACAAAGTAAGAGTTGTATTACGTTATCGGTGTACCTGGATGGCTTGTAATTTGTATAGTTTAGATTTGGAATCGTTTGTGTAATTGTTGGGCTAGGGGAATTGGAATGGATGGAATTACACTTTGTACGGTTTGAATTTGGATCGCCTCTTGTGTAATAGCTTGTGGATATGGTTTGTAATGAATGATTGGACTTGAATGGACGTACGTGTACACTCCGCAGCGTTTGTGATATGTAGTTCTTGGAGAATTTGATATATATATTTGAGATTTATATTGTAATTTTTGGGAGAACTGTAGTGATTGACGGAGTCCTGGCGAGAGCTGGGCAGGCGGCCCGTTGACCCCTCTGGTTCGCCTTAGGGGAAAATGGGGTCGTCACAATTGGTATCAGAGCCTAGGCTTCCGATCTCTGTAGTGTATCCTAAGTTTGAAATTTAGGATGCCTGACTGTGGGATTGATTTGAATATTGTGTGAACAAGGATCTATTGTATCTTAGAGGTTAAAGAAATTGATTATTTGGGAGTTTCTTGCTTGGGATTTATATTGAAGGAAAATATGGGATGAGAGTTTTGTAGTGAAAGATTGGACGAATTTGAATTGCAATTATACTTGTAAGTGTGGAAAGAATAGAGATAATCATTAGTACTGGCTATGGGGAATAAGAGACCGAGGTTTGCTGGCCAAACTCCACGTATGATGATTTTGAACCAAGATAAAAGAGTATCAAATGAATAAAATGCATTTTCTGCCTGTATATTTCCTAGTTTTATTTGCAAGCGATGATTGGAAATACGATATATATGCTTTAAAAATGTGTAATTTTCCGATTTTGGTAAAAAGGTGAATTTTACTTGAATTTCGAATTCGAAAATTTGTGAATAACTGATGAGCCTATTTGACTTGGTTTCTATTTAACATGTAAGTTAGCAAGCTGTGCTTACTTCTTGGATTTGAACTTGGAACTTGAGACTCTGCTATAGAACCTAAGATTGGTTATTCTTGGAGATGATGGTGTTCTTACTAGTAGCTGGTTTATTGAAGATTTTGAACTTCGAATGGATAACCTTTGGTTTCAGCTTGTGTTATGGAAGTATTGGATCTAATTTCGTAAAGGCATGTGATCCGATTGAACTTGGTGCCACTTGGTGACATTGGCACTAATTCTGGAAGTAGTATATGTAAAATATGACTTTGATTTTCGCTGAATACCATACGATCTGAGTCGTGAAGTTCTTAGTTGGAATTCTTGTATTAGAGTACTTGACATTTTCTTGAGGAAATGCTCATGAATCTTGGTTGGAACATAGTTTAATGTATGACGATGTGAATGGAAATTATAAGTGAGTTTGAGATAAGTTGTGATGGCATAGGTTAGAGCACAGAAGATTTTGTATTGTACTCACGACTAAACCGAATAAGGAGAGTGAGATAATGACTTGGACTTGTTCAATAAGTGTGTGGCTCGGGTTTTGATAGATTTCGGTAGTGGCTAGAATTGTTGAGAAATTTTTAGTTTTGTATCTCTCTTCTAGTATTCCTGTTGGATTAAAGTTGCACCACTTGAGTGGTAAGTGTTGGATTTTGCTATACTTGAACTACTTGGGATTGACCTCGAACTACCTAAGATTGGTCTTCAGCTGCCTGAGATCGACTAGACTGAACTTCCTTGAGACTTGACCTCGTTAGGCGAGTGTGTTTATACGTATACTTGATGGACCTAACTTCACTGAATATATGGTATTAGACCTGTAGGTGGACTTGAATTTCATGACTGCTTAAGAATGTGAATAGTTGGACAGAGGTTAGGCCAGTGTGTTTTACCAGTACTCATGATCCTTGAACTTGAACTTGCACTTGAACCTGAACTTGTACTCTTATTTGTGACCGTGCTCCCTGAACCTGCAATAATTGACCCTGCTTTTGAACTTCCTCGTACTCATGCACTATGAACCTGAAGTAATTGGCGCTGCTTTGACCCTACTCTTGAACTTATTCGTACTCATATGGTTGTAGACCGGCTACTACTCTTTTGTAGCGGGTGAACTGAACCTCTCTGGTGAGGCATTGCCTGTTGTGTTGTCCAGCACCGCCATTCTTCAGGCGAGGCATGCCTGTTGTGTGGTCCAGCACCACCAGGGATGGAATTTTGAATTGAGGCTCTCTGGCGAAGTTTAGCCGTGGTGCTAACCTGTTGTGTTGTCCGGCACCACCGGGGCCAACTTACTGAATTGAAATTCTTTGGTGAAGCATAGCCGTTGTGCTAGCTTGTTGTGTTGTCCAGCACCACCAGGGATGAGTTTTTGATTTGCAGCTTCGCTATACCCTGAATTTCTTCCAGATATCTGGGACTTTACGTCCGATTTCAAGCCTTTTGCCTGCTTTATCTGGCTACGCGATAACTCCTTATCGGATCATGACTATTTGATAAGTTGGATTGGCATGTATTTAGTACTTGAAATTGATAAGTGATTATTTGATAAGTCGTGCTTTACTGGATCATGATTTACGACAAGTGAGATTGGAGTGATTCCTAGTATTCGACCGACTTTGGGAAGACTAATTGGACCTGGTGAATGCAAGTTGGATTAGATGGAATTCTAACGCTTGAATGGTTTTTGAACGATATCTTGACCAGATGTATATGAGGTAGAATGTCGAGGACGACTTTGTTTTAAGGAGGGGAGATTGTGACGCCCCGAAAATTAGGGTTTTTATTTGATGGATCTTTTGTTGGACGAGTGGAGTAAAACAGGTTTTCAGCTTGGAAAAGAAGAAAAAATTTTGGGAAACATGAAGGGGGCCAAATCCGGCCGGAAATCCGGCCAGTTTCTGGCCGGATAGCTGGCCGGATTGCCTGGCCATTTTGAAAAAAATTGAGTTTGCTTCGGCCTCGAATCCGGCCAAGAAGCCGGATTGTGACGTGTCACAGCCGGTCAGCTTTGACCGGCTGCCTTTTTCTTCCTTCTTATCTCACTTTTGCACCTAAAATATCTCATTTTCTTTCCCTGGTTCAGCCGAGCTTCATAAGAGAGAAAACTCTTCAATTTTCTAGTTTTGATTTCTACCAAAATCTTGTGATTTCACCAATGATTTTGGACAATAATTCACACATGGGCTTGCTATGGTGGCTTAGAGCTTTTGATGGATGGGTTTTGGAGGGGAGGCTCTATGTTGATAGTTTTCTTGAATTTTAGGTAAGTGGCATAAACAAGTTCCTTTTGGTTCTAAAATTGGTTAATTTAGGGTTTGTGATGTTTAAATGTGTTGTATTATGGAGTATTTCATGGGTTTATGGAAATTATGGTGATTTTCTGATTTATTGGATATTTTTATGATTTTATATGAAAGTCTTGGATTGGACTTGGATTAGTGGTTTAAATGGTGTTAATGGAAGCTCTTATACGTTAATGGTGATCAATTGCGGAAAATTTACGCTTATAATATGAATTTCCGGTTCTAGGGTTTCAATTGGGGGTTTTTCTAATGGTTGGCTTTAAGCTTTTAACTAGTTTTGATTAAAGGGTTTTGTGGCCCTAATTGGATATGTTTTATCGTTTACGAACCGTATGTGTAATTGTGGTTAATGGCTATATGATTGGGGTATTTGTATGGTAGGTTGGAAATGTGTAAACTTAAGGGGAAATGCTGTCAAATTTTAGAGAACATTTGATTACTTTGAACTTGAGTTAATCTTGGTTAAGTTTATGAATTCTTATGATTGAAAGTTTGGTGGTACTTCCAGACGTTATCGAAATGATTTGTCCTCGTGGAATTGCCATGTACATGATTAGTATAGACTAGTCTCATGTTAAGTGGGGATTTCTAGGCCTTAATTGGGGTTAGGGATGGTTATACGCAAAGATAGGTTGAAGGAGAGTAATTTCAGTTTTCCCCTGTTTCTAGACTGAACTTGGACTATCATTTTCTCTGTGTTTTAGACCGAACCAGCTTTTGCTCAAAACATGAATTTTGTAGATATATGAGTTAACTACCTACCTGCAAAATTTCAGATTGTTTGGACCACTGTAGCCTGTGAATTGACTGAAATACCCTTGACTGTTCATAGACCCTATTTTGCGGACAGTTTTCTGCCCTCTTCGAGATTTCGATATTTGATCCTGAAAATGTGTGATTTGGCCTTGGAAATCTTCATAAGAAATGTTGACATATGTTTTAGCTTCGTAACGCCATAAGATTTGTTTTGATCGGATAGGTATAGCTTTACTTGTGATTAAAATGCCAAAAGGCAATAGAAGCTTGTTAATGTTAGAATTTTCCTTTGCTTGACTTGATATTTGGTTTTAGGATTTTAACTTGATCAAGATAATGAGGTTTGCCGAATAAGCTTCGTGAGCCGTGCTTGGTGAGTGTATCATTAAATGGTTCAATGTACTTGTTATATGACTTGAATAGGTCGAGGGTGTACTTTACCGCTCTTGACCACTTGCTTGCACTATTGTTACTGTTGGACTGTGAAATTTCATGAATATGTGATTTGATATTTGTTAGGGCATTGCCCTATTATTTCTGTGAAAACTGAGCTCATTCCCTTGGACCGTTATTTGAGTCGAGCCGGCAAGGGCTTGGGCGATTCGTTAACGAGCCTTCGGGTCTCTGATAGGCGAGTGGAGTGTTATCTCCTCGACCTTGTGGTATACTCGAGTATTACCTTTTGAAACTATGAGGTGTGCGGGCCCGAATAGGGGGTGAATGGTGGAAGGAATTGGTGCGAAGTGGTGTCTACGGTTTTTTGGTTATCCTCAATGGTTGACGGAGTGTCAACGAGTACGATCAAGTGTGGACCTCGAAAACGGCCCTTGAGGGCCGAATGTATCCTTTTATAAATGGATGTTTGAATGAAGGCACTTATGCATATATGTTATTTGGCCATATCATGTACTTGTGCATTTGGTACCTCACGAGCGCAAGCTCACCCCGTTGTTTTGTTTTCCTTACAGGGACACTGTTGGACGCAAGTTTTGAAATGAGTTGAGCTAGTTATGTAGCTAGTTTTGAGTTGCTCCTCGAAAACTTGAAATTTTGATGTAAATGAATTCAAGTACTTTTGAAGTGTACAATTGAACCTTTCTCATGTATATCTATGTCCTTATCAAGTCTTGGATAAACTGCATTACGTGTTTGATGTGTTTATACGAACACCGGTTTCGAACAAAGTAAGAGCTGTATTACGTTATCGGTGTACCTGGATGGCTTGTAATTTGTATAGTTTAGATTTGGAATCGTTTGTGTAATTGTTGGGCTAGGGGAATTGGAATGGATGGAATTACACTTTGTACGGTTTGAATTTGGATCGCCTCTTGTGTAATAGCTTGTGGATATGGTTTGTAATGAATGATTGGACTTGAATGGACGTACGTGTACACTCCGCAGCGTTTGTGATATGTAGTTCTTGGAGAATTTGATATATATATTTGAGATTTATATTGTAATTTTTGGGAGAACTGTAGTGATTGACGGAGTCCTGGCGAGAGCTGGGCAGGCGGCCCGTTGACCCCTCTGGTTCGCCTTAGGGGAAAATGGGGTCGTTACACAAGGGGGTAAAAGTACTCCCTCCAAGGGTGGCTCAGCCGGAAGAGGCCAAGGCGGAAACTTCCAGAAGGGTTCCGGTTCGGCATCCCGTGGGCCTTGTGGATACTGCAGAAAGTCGAATCACTTCGAAGATAGTTGCTGGGGGCAAATGTTTGAGTTGCGGAAGCGTAGACCACCAACTTGCTACCTGCCCACTTTTAAAGCAAGATGGAAAGGGGGCTCAAACCGCGCCAAAGACCATTGCTGGACCAGTTAGGGGAGATGGGTCCAAACCTAAGGTGCCAGCCCGAGTGTATTCCTTAGAGCCCCAACAGGTCCCAGATTCCTCGGAGGTCGTAGAAGGTACGATCCCTATTTTCCACCGCTTTGCCAAAGTTTTAATTGATCCTGGTGCCACCCATTCCTTTGTTAACCCTGCTTTCATGTGTGGCATCGATAAAAAACCTGCTAGTTTACCATACGACCTAGAAGTTAGTACACCTACGAGGAATCAACGTTTGGTTACTAGTATGGTTTATAAGGATTGTGAAGTGTGGGTAGGAGAGAAAAGATTGTTAGGGGACTTGATAAGCTTAGTCCTCAAAGGGTATGATGTGATATTAGGTATGGATTGGCTAGCCAAGTACAATGCCCAACTGGACTGTAAAACAAAAGTGGTAGAATTCCGCATCCCTGGTGAGGCAACCATAAGGTTGGATATAAGGGGTAGGTTAGCCTCATCTGCTTTGATTTCGGGCATTCGGGCTAGGAAACTGCTAAGTAGAGGGGCGCAAGGATTTTTAGCCTTTCTGATTAATACCCCCACGGATAAGTTAATGGTGGAAGACGTGGCCATAGTAAAGGAATTTCCGGATGTATTCCCTGATGAGTTAGTAGCTCTACCTCCGGAAAGAGAGATTGAATTCAAAATAGACCTGCTACCGGGATCCTCACCTATCTCAAAACACCATACCGAATGGCTCCTGCTGAGCTCAAGGAGCTAAAGTTGCAATTACAGGATCTTTTGGAGCGGGGATTCATTCAAGAGAGTGGGTCTCCTTGGGGAGCCCCTGTGCTGTTTGTGAAGAAAAAGGACGGTGGGTTGAGGATGTGTATCGATTATCGGGGCCTGAATAATATTACGGTGAAAAATAAGTATCCACTGCCCCACATAGATGAGTTGTTTGATCAGTTGCAGGGAGCGGTGGTCTTTTTGTGACGCCCCGAAAAGTATGAGTGTGAGAAACCGAAAATTTTTATATATTTTCTCGACATTATTTTGTTTTCTTGTCTATAAGTTTGTTTTCTTCAATATATTAATTTTCTATACATTTTTACAAGGAAATATAGTTTTCAAATCATTTTCTTGATCCAAGTTAGTCCACGTTAATTTTGAAGTGTATTATGGACGTGGGACCCGCAAGTGCGGTAAATGCAATATATTTTTGACAACTTGTTGGAGTTTTGTGCTAAGTAATATTTTTCTACAAGGTGTTAAGAGATAATTATGGATTGGTATGAGAGAGACAAAAAGATAAGTTTTAAACCTAAAGGTGACAAGTATCACCATCCAATTCACTCTTGACTTTGACTATTTAACTTTACCTTTACCATATAACAAAATTGACCCAAAAATCTCTTCTTATTTCTTTCTTGTTGGCCGGCCATGGAGGAGAGAAAGAGAGAGAGAGTTTCTTCAATTTTCCATCATTTCTAGCTTGAATCTTGCAAACCTACCGGTTAAATTCCAAATTTCTCCACAAAAGTGAGTTGCTAAGCTAGTTTAAGGTGATTAATGGAGTTGTTTGGAGGATTAAGGTGCCAAGTTGATCCTTTTATTGCATTTCAAGGTGAGTAGCTAGGGAATGCTTCCTTTGGTCTTGATAATGTCTAAGTAATGATTTGTGGTAGCCTAAGAGGGAATTTTGTGGATTATATCTTGATTTTGGTTGAATTTGGTGAAGTTTAATAATTATTGATGATTTTTCTGATTTAATATGATTCATATGTTGTGGCTATGTATGATGATTGGAAATGATCTAGAATGAAGCTAGAAGGTGGAAAAAGTGGTTAATTGCAAGAAATTTCTGTTTTGGAAAGAAATTTGGAAAGTTAGGGTTTCAATTGTTTACATTCTGCCCGGTGCAGTACCTCATAGTTAGAGGCCGAATTGGCCTTGGATTAAAACATGAAAGTTGTAGGGAATGATATTTTAGAGATGCCTACCAAATTTCAGGTCAATCGGAGCAACATAGCTTGTGTAAAGACTGAATTACCCCTGCTGCCCTGTTTCTATCCGAATTTGATAATTGCGTCTGTAATTGGTTATTTTGGTTGGGAATACTTTGGAATTGGTTGTTGAGGTCTTCTGATGAATTGTATCCATGTATCTTAGCTTTCGGATGGCTTTGGAATCACTTGATTTGGACTTAGGGAGCCTGACTTATGATGTTTGAACCAGAATGCGGTTTGTGAACCTGTTTTTGCGGTTCTGGTGTAGTATATTGAATTGTTGACCTGGTTACACTCGAAACTGGACTGAGTGGCCTTATTCAACATTGTAGCCCTATCTCTTAGCTTCGAAACGGTGTATCTTGTACCTCCATCTGATAATTGTAGTACCAATGGTGCCGAAACCGCAAAATGATGTCAAAAACTATTTTTATGGTTTAGAACTTAACTTTCATTTCCGGACTTTTCCCTAGCTTGAATTGTACTCGTACAACTTGGAGCTTATTGAACGGTTATTGAATGAACTTATTTGTGTGACTTTGGGACTGGCTGAGGAAATAATGAAGCCTTGACGGCTGGAAAAGTAAGCAAATTTAGTGGAAGTGCTGTCCGAACTTTGAAAGGACTTGATTGCATTGAGTTTGTATCTAAGACTTGGATTTGAGCAAGACAATGATATATGATGGTTGGTTTCTGAGCCGTGGAGGTGAATGACCCTAAACTGTTTCCAAAGTTACTTTTGAACTGTTTTCTTGCATTATTTACTCGATTGCATATCATGCGTGCTTGCATGTGAGTGTTCCTTGTTTGTTGTATTTTCTTGACTTCATGACTTGTATTATTGTTGGATAACGTGTTAAGTGCTTTCAATGATTTTCAAAATGAGTTTTCTAGGCGAGTGTGTACTTTATCGCACTCGACCTCGATAAATGTGAAATTTTCAAAGATGGAACAATTGAAATGTTACTTGTGCATGAATGTAAGCCTTTTGGCTGAACTGGCCACTGCCCCTTGTTACCGATCGACTCGAACCAGAAGCGGACTCGGTCGGGCGATATGGTGACCTGGGTGAACGTTTGGTATACTCAAGTATTACCTTGTTGGTTGGTGGAGGTTGGTCGAGCCTGGTCAATGTCCAGGAAAGGTTGAATGAACGAACGAACGAACGAGGGTTTTATTGATAAATGAAAAATGCATTTTCAAATGAATGAAGGAAAGGGGAATGACAGGAGAACGAACGAAGGAACGAATGAACGAACGTATCCTTTTCATGTATGGTTTATTGTAAATGTCGTAATTGTTTCTTGACTTATCGTTTGATTTATGACATCATTGAAATGAACTATTGTGAAACCGATTTGATTACTGATTTTACTGGTTACTCGCTGAGCTTTTATCTCACCCCAAAACTATTTTATTCCCCTCCACAGGGCTCAAGGCGAAGGAAGGACTTGTAGTACTTATTCACGTGATTGGATGGCTTATATCTTGTACAGTTTGGATTTGGAATCATTTGATGTATAGTTGGGAATCGTTTCCGCTTCGCTTATAACATGTAATTATTGGAGAATTTGATGTAATTTTTGAGATTTATATCGTAATCTGTTTGAGGAATGTCGTGAACGACTGAGTCCCGGCGAGAGCTGGGCAGGCGGTCTGCCGAACCCTGGGGTACGCCCTAGGGGGAGGTGGGGCCGTCACACTTTTCGAAACTGGATCTCCGCCAAGGGTATTACCAGTTATTAATCAGGAAGGAGGATATTCCGAAAACCGCCTTCAACTCGAGATATGGGCATTACGAGTTCGCAGTTATGCCCTTTGGACTAACCAATGCTCCTGCCGCCTTAATGGATTTAATGCATAGGGTTTTTAAGCCCTACCTGGATCGATTTGTTGTAGTCTTCATCGACGACATTCTAGTCTATTCCAAGACACGTGAAGAGCATGAGCAGCACTTGAGGATTGTCTTACAAACCCTAAGAGACCATCAACTATACGCCAAGTTCAGCAAGTGCGAATTTTGGCTGGAGAAAATTTCTTTTCTGGGACACGTAATTTCTCAAGAGGGTATTTCAGTTGACCCGGCGAAAATAGAGGCTGCGACTAATTGGAAGAGGCCAGAAAATCCTACCGAGGTCCGTAGCTTTCTAGGGCTGGCTGGATATTACAGGTGTTTCATCAAGGACTTTTCCAAACTGGCCGGTCCCTTAACCGACTTGACAAAGAAACATGGTCGGTTCCTTTGGAATGCCCGAAGCAAGACGAGTTTTCACGAACTAAAGAAAAGATTGACCATGGCTCCAGTGCTAGTCTTGCCAAACGGAGTGGACGGATTTGCTGTGTATACTGATGCCTCACGAGAAGGCCTGGGTTGCGTGTTAATGCAGAACCGTAATGTGATCTCTTTTGCCTCTAGGAAGTTGAAACCCCACGAGCAGAACTATCCAACCCACGATCTGGAGCTAGCTGCCGTTCTTTTCGCTCTTAAAAAGAGGAGACATTACCTATATGGGGTAACCTTTGAGGTTTACTCTGATCACAAAAGCCTAAGGTACCTCTTCTTACAGAAGGAATTGAACATGATGTAGCGATGATGGATGGAATGTTTGGAGGATTATGACTGTACCATCAACTACCATCCAGGAAAAGCGAACGTAGTGGCCGATGCTTTGAGTCGCAAGGCGCAAGTAGCCGGGTTAATGATTAAAGAGTGGAATTTACTCGAGTCGGTTTGTGAGTGGAAACCCTGCCTTGGGAGCCATAAGGTGATTTTTGGCAATATTAAAGTGACTTCCACTCTCTTGAAGAGAATTAAAGAAGCTCAAAAGGAAGATTCACTAGTGCAGAAATGGGGAGAGAAAGTGGGAAAAAGAGAAACCACTGATTTCAATTTTGGTCCTGAGAGTATTTTAAAATACCGAAACCGAATAGTGGTGCCGAAAGATGAAGCGTTGAAAACGGAGATTCTAGAGGAAGCCCATCGATCCAAGTATACAATTCATCCGGGTAGTAGCGAAATGTATCAGGACCTGAAAGGAACCTATTGGTGGGACAATATGAAGAAGGAAATTGCTCTGTACGTGCAAAAATGTCTTGATTGCCAACAGGTGAAAGCAGAACATCAAAAACCATCGGGCTTGTTACAACCCCTTGAGATACTTGAATGGAAGTGGGAAAACATCACCATGGATTTCGTTTCAGGTATACCGCGAACGCAACAAGGACATGACGCCGTTTGGGTAATCGTCGACCGGTTAACCAAATCGGCTCACTTCCTGCCAGTAAACATGAAATATTCCATGGACAAGTTGGCCCAGCTGTACATGGACGAGATCATAAGGCTACACGGCATTCCAGTCAGTATCATCTCCGATCGAGATCCACGTTTCGTATCTCGATTCTGGCAGAAATTCCAAGAGACGCTAAGGACGAAACTCAATTTGAGCACGACCTATCACCCTCAGACGGATGGACAATCGGAACGAACAATCCAAACTCTCGAGGACATGCTACGGACTTGCATTCTGGATTTTGGAGGCAACTGGGATCAACACATGACCTTAGTAGAGTTTGCATACAACAATAGCTACCATTCGTCAATTCAAATGGCTCCATATGAAGCACTATATGGACGGAAATGCCGGTCACCAATTTACTGGGATGAAGTTGGCGAGAGAAAGGCGCTAGATGTGACGGCCCCACCTCCCCCTAAGGCGAACCAAAGGGTTTGGCGAGTCGCCTGCCCGGCTCTCGCCGGGACTCAGTCGTTCCTTAATCAAATCCAGAATAAATCACAAGAATAAATAGGGCAGCAATCCAAACTTAAAGCGGAACTTATATATATTGCTATCTCAAAAGGAAGTACAGCCATCAAATGTACAAAGGTTCTCACTTCACCATACAACCAGCCCATGCCAAGCACTAGGGCGAGAACCATTACAAAAGAAACAAAATACCTAGACTAGGCTAGTCTATGCTCTCAACCTGCTCGCCGTCCCCTGTTAAGGAAAACAAAACTAAAGGGGTGAGCTAAAAGCTCAGTGAGGTTCCGAACAGATAATCAACAATCAATTCAATACATTAAACATGGAGTATTAATAATTCAAGGAACATTTACAATGGAAAGCGATAGTAACATTCATTAAAAGGATACGGGCTCACATGGAGCTATTCGTTTGTTCGGTTATTCCCCTGACATTTCCCCTTATTCCTCCAATCGTTTGAAAATACATTTTTTGTAAGTAGAATCCCTCATTCATCCTTTTGTTCGTTCATCCCCTTTTCCGGACGTTGACCGGACTCCACCCATCCGACCATTGGCCGGACTCCACCCATCCGGACGTAGCCGGACTACAAGGTAATACTCGAGTATACCAAATTCACCCAGGGTCACCATATCGCCCGACCGAGTCCGCTTCTGGCTCGAGTCGATCGGTAACGAAGGGCAGGGCCCAATTCAGCCAAAAGGCTTACATCATGCGCAACTAATGTTTCCATCATTAAATCATTGAAAATTTCACGTTTCATTAAGGTCGAGCGCGATAAAGTACACGCTCGCCTAGAAAACTCGTTTTAGAAATCCTTGAAAGCACTTAACACATTATCAAACAACAACAACAAGTCATGAAGTCCGGGAGAATATAACAAACAAGGAACACTCACCTAGATATGCAAAATAACGTGCAAAATATCCTTCCGGATATTACCCTTAGTCACCAATGAAACCTAAGGTTGAACAAGAGAACATATTACAGTTTATCGAGCAAAACATTTAAGGGAAACAAAGAAACCCGACTAATTAGGAGTAAAACGTGTAAAGATGACTTTCAAATAAGAAGAGGGTTGTTTGAACCCCAAGATGAAAAATCATGTTTTAAAATGGAAAACCGGTCATGGTATTGGCCAAACAAAAGTATACAAGTTCAAATAGAAACCTAGCCCTCGAGCGAAAATTTGGGCAGCACGCCCTTTGTGTTTACCTAATTTTCCAGCCATTTTGGCTTCATTATTTTTCCTCAACCACAACCCAACATCACTCATAAGCAATTCAAGTCAAGAGCCGTTCCATAGGCTCACAATATCATAAGAATATGAATTACAACAATCACAAGTGCAGAAATTCAACTTAGCACAAGACAGATTTGACGTACGAATGCGGAAATAACATATCCGAAGTTACGCTTATCGGATTGAGACAAAACCTATGCCGTTTTGAAGCTAAGACACAGAGTTACAACATTCATGAAGGTCACTTAGTCCAGTTCCTAATGTAACTTAGTCAAATTCTCAAATTACTAAACCAGAAACCAATTCGTCGGCTGTTTAAACGCAGAACACTGTAATGGACATATCTCAGAGTACACAAGTCCGAATCAGGTGTTCTTAGAGGCATTTGAAAGCTAATTCAGAATACTACAACTTTCATGTTTTGGAAAAAAGCTAAATCAGAATGGATCCTAGTCGAAAAACGTGATAAACTGGACTTAACTGATCACACGGACTGCTTGGGAAATACTTAAAACAGTAAGGGTATTTTGGACTTTTCATGTCCTACATTGCTCCGATTGAGCTGAAATTTTGTAGGCACCTATAAAATACCATTCTCTACAACTTTCATTCTTTGACCTAAGGCCAATTCGGCCTCTAACATAGGGTTACAAATTCGGACAGAATGATGGGGAAAATTTCCAGATTCTGGAATTTGTTTGTAATCAATGGAACTTTCTCAATTTTCTTGTTCTAATCACTACCAAAACACCTTATACAACCTTAATTGCAACATACAAGCATCATACAACAAATTGGGCAGAAATTCCTCAAGCTCTAGTTCATCATATAAAAGGGGAAAACCTCCAAATTCATCACACCCACTTGCCTAATCATGAAATCAAGCCAAAACTTAAGCTAAAACACATCTTAAAGCAAGATTCAAAGCAACAAACATCATGATCAAATGTTGGTACCTCAAAAGCAAGGCTTGGTAGAGTGATCCTTCACCCCCTTTGATATTTCTTGGTTCCTCAAGCTTCCCAACTCACACCCTCCACTTTAATCGGTTTAGAATTGGATTTTCTCACTTGGTTAGCTAAGATCAAGAAGAAAATGGTTGTTCTTGTTCTCCCTTTTCTCTCTCCCTTGTGGTCGACCAAGCAGCTGAAAATGAAGAGAAAGGGTGCAAAATTTGGTTAAGTAAGAAGACAAAGTGTCTTGGTCAAGAAGCCTTAAGGTGGCGACAAGTGTCGCCACCACTACCTTCCATTTTTCTCTTTCTTTCCCTTACATTTCTAGCCTCATAATTTCGGTCAAACCAGCTGCAAATTAGGAAGATATTTTGTGCAAAAGTCAATAAGCTTGTATAGTAAGAAAAATGGTGGTCAAGTGGTGCGTTTAATCGGTAATGCGCGGGACCCGCCGGTTCGCGCCGTTTTTCTTAAAAACTCACGTACTAGGGTTTTTACTTCCCATTCACTAACCTTATCTCATTGCTCCTAATCACATATTATTTCTCACTTAAAAGTCACTCTTAATCACCAAATTTGATCCTTGCTCCATACCGAAATTTCATCCGGCGAAAAATCGCGAAAACCCTAATTTGCTCCAATTTTGAAAACGAAGAGTGAAACCCTACTTTCTAGGTTCATTTGCACTTATTGGAGAATGATTGGGTAGTAGGGCCATAATAAAGGAATAATTTCTAAATAAAAGGCATATTTGAGAAAAATATAAGAAATTTGCGAGTCCTCACACTAGATCCAGCAACTATTCCATGGATGGAGGAGGCGCGAGAAAAGGTCAAATTAATACGGCAACGACTCCAAACTGCTCAAAGCCGACAAAAGAGCTATGCGGACAATCGAAAGAAAGACATGGAGTTCGAAGTTGGAGACCGTGTTTTCCTCAAGGTTATACCGTTACGGAGCGTCACGGCGGGTAAAGGAAAGAAATTGCAACCGAGGTTCGTTGGACCCTACAAGATCCTCCAGAGGGTAGGAGCGGGAGCGTATCGATTAGAGCTGCCGTCCAGTCTCTCTCGAATTCACGACGTCTTCCACGTCTCGATGCTCAAGAAGTACTATCCCGACTCCTCCCATATCTTACAACCAGAGGAGATCGACGTGGACGAATCGCTTGCTTATGAAGAAAAACCTGTCCAAGTGCTTGACTGGAAAGTCAAAGAGCTAAGAAGAGAGCAGATTCCGTTGGTAAAGATACTGTGGAGAAACCCTGGGGTAGAGGAAGCTACCTGGGAGATGGAAGAAGAAATGCGAAAGAAATACCTTGAACTTTTCGTGAGTTAAGGTAAGAAATTTCGAGAACGAAATTCTTTTAAGGGGGAGAGAGTGTGAGAACCCGTAATTTTTTTCCATTTTCTAGGTTTTAGTATCTTTCATGGCTTGTTTTCTGCATTTTCGTGATTAGGAAAATTTCTAGATAATTTTTGTGAGTAAATAGAGTTTTTAGGTGATTTTTCTAATATCGAATAGGTTTTAAATGAGGTTTTAAATCAAACCCAAAGAAATAACTTTAGTTTCTTCTTTAAAACAAAATATTGGTTTAAAATACAAATAAACTAAAGAAACCGTAATATCCTCTTTGAGACTAAACAAAAGATGATCCTAAAAGTTGGGGTATCACAAGGGCAACTCCTGTGATTTACTAAAATTGCCTGGATACCAAGGGCTTTGTTAGCAAGTTGAGGAACTTGATACAGTTTGCAGAGTAAAGTTAAATTTTCGCTACATCAGAGAAGAACGCCCAAATACTCATGTTTACATATTTCTTGAAGGCGAGATTGATCAAATGGTGGTGGCATTATCTATCATTATGAGTATTCTCTTTTCCAGGTCCAACAATCCAATAGCATTGTACTGGGGCAAATTTTTTTGGAAGAAGAAATATCTGTCTCTATTTTCAAAATTCTACAAAAAGCATTCTGCAAAAATCTTTTCAATTTTACGTTGGGATCGAGTTTCATCCCACCAACCTCGGCAGGATCGGGTTTTATCCCGCTGACTGTTCTTATATCATTGGGATCGGGTTTTATCCCGCTAACCTCGACAGGATCGGGTTTTATCCCACTGACCGTTTATATCACGTTGGGATCGGGTTTTATCTCGTTGACCGTTTATATCTCATTGAGACTGGATTTTATCCTGCCAACCTCGGCAAGCTTGAGTGTGTCCCACTGGCCATTTTATCATGTTAGATTTGGAAATTTTGGCAGGCTTGGGTGTGTCTCACTAACTGTTTTATCGTGTTAGATTTGAAATTTCGGCAGGCTTGGGTATGTCCCATTGACCGTTTTATTGTGTTAGCTTTGGAAAATTCGGCAGGCTTGGGTGTGTCCCACTAACCGTTTTATCGTGTTAGATTTGGAATTTCACAGGTTTGGGTGTGTCCCACTGACCATTTTATCATGTTTTGTCATGTTGAATTCGGAAATTCGGCAGGCTTGGGTGTGTCCCACTAACCGTTTTATCGTGTTAGATTTGGAAATCTTGGCAGGCTTGGGTATGTCCTACTGACCATTTTATCGTGTTAGATTTGGAATTTCGGTAGGCTTGGGTGCGTCCCACTAACCATTTTATCGTGTTATATTTGAAAATTTGGCAGGTTTAGGTGTGTCCCACTGACCGTTTTATTGTGTTAGATTTGAAATTTTGACAGACTTGGGTTGTATCCCATTGACCATTTTATCATTTTGGATTTGAGTTTTACCCCATCAATCTCGGCAGGCTTGGGTTGTATCCCACTGACCGGTGTTATGACAGGCTCGGGTTCTATTCCATTGACCATTTCGTGTTTCAATTCAAGGCAGAATAAATATAGGTAAGTATTTGGTGTCTACGTCTTTGTCTCGAATCTCTTCGAAATTCAGACAAAGAGGGACAAGTTGTAGATACCAAAATTTTATTTCTTGGATTTTTAGCTTTATTTCTTATTTAATTCAATTTTTGCTTTATTAGTTAGCTTTATTATTCTCGTTTTGTTTCATTTTATTTTTATTTATTAAATGATAGTTAGGGTTTTTAAGCATTTCTATAAATTAGGTTCATTATTTATTTCCAAGATATTTCGCATTAAATTTTTGAAAAAGGAAAATTTTCACAAAAAAAATATGTTTCAATCATCTTAGATTCAATTTCTTGAAAATGAATGAGAATTTTGCAATGTAACTTCTTTAGGAATTAACTGTCTTTGTTTACCTAAATTAATTAATTAATTAAAAAAAATTTCACGCACGCGTGCAAGCTTCTTCATTTCTTTTGCAACCGTGAACCAAAAACGGTACCAGATTTGCAAGCTGGCATTTTAGGAAGTTTTTTTTTTCATGGAATTTGTTTCCTTTTAAGCTCCAGTACAAGGACACCTCATCTATTAAAGATTTGATCAAGAAGCTTCTGGAATGGAAACCATCAAATGGTTCAGAAATCTACCAGCAAAACAAGGTTTTCATCGGCACCCTTGAAGGTAGGTTTTAGCAGCCTTTGCTCCATATAAAAAGTTGAGGAAAACACAGCAAGGAGGAGGACAATTGGAGTGGCAGCTAGGGGAAGCAAAAGAGAGAAACTGAGGAAAGAAAAGGCTCTTGGGCAGAAGGTTAGGAGGAGAGAAAAGAAAAAGAAAAGAAGAGACCTTGTGGGCTAGGGTTGAGAGGAGTATCTACGAGTTGAAGAGAGAGAGTGGCTGAGTGAACAAGAAAAAGGGCAGGAGAGTTAGAAGGAGAATCAAAGATAATCTAAGGAGTGAAAAGAGTTTTTTCGACAGAAATTGAGAGGAGTCACAGACTGAGGGATAGAAAACCAGAAAGAAACAAGAGAAAATGAGAGAGCTTGGTGAGCAAGGAGGGAAGATTTGGGGCTGGAAAAAAATGGGGCGCGACAACATGCAATCACGTAGTTCAAATAACAATAGCACTTATATGAGAATGAAAGCTATAACATTAAAGTAGTTCACAAATAACAACAAAACACACTTGATAAGGATACGGGAGCTCTTAGGAGCTATATTCCACTTGCTTTGCCAAGGCTCAATCAAATACTTCCCTGTGATGACACTCCGTCAATCGGGTGGATATTAAGTTTGTAGAACTTCACTTACCCTTCCCCATTCACCGTTACACCCCATGCTCCGGGCCCGCACTTCTTTCGTACAAGGTGATACTACTCGAGTATGTCAAGTGAGATCCCTCCAATAGATCAAGCTTATAAAATTTTTTCATGGCTCACCAAGCTTCACGACCAAGCTCATGCCGGCTCGTGTCGCAAGGTCGGCCGATGAGTTTTGGCGTCCCCCACTATTATAAATTTAAGTCGAGGAGATTCACTCCAATCGACATATGCAACCATAGCATATTTCACTATTGCAACACTTCACTTAATTCACTTAGCAATTTGCTTCATACAATTCAAATATAATTAACTTAAGAGAGAACGAGTGCGATAAAGTACACACTCTACTCGACACTTTCAAAATACTCAATTAATGAGAACAATTAAGCTCGTAGCAACACTACATGCACTTGACACTCACCAAGTCAAAAAGTGAGTAATTGAGCAAGTAAGCCTTCAGGCATCCACTTTGAGATTCTCTTGAAGATCCCCTTGAGCGCCTGGGCAAATCATAATTAACTATCACTCACTATTACTTACAAACCCCTTGCTAACAAGAAAGAATGTACACTTGAAATACTAAAACAATATCATGAAAGAGAACCTTAATCACTCAAAAATCGAGGTTCAAAAGTGGGGATTTAGAGTCCCAAGATAGACTTGTCTCTCATGTGAAATCGGGTTTAAAATGGTTCATCAATATCAAGATAAGGTGACAAATCCTGCTCATTTCATAAGAAATTGGAAATTTCAGCTTCAAGTGGCAAAATTGAGAAAATCAAATCTTGAGTTTGGCATGTTCAAAAAATGGAAAACTTTACACCGTTAGAAACTAGATTTGGAGTACTAAAAGTTCCTAGAAAACACTTTTTCAAGATTCCAAATGGAAAGCACTCATTTTTCGGCTCAAAGTTGCTGATTGCACTAGAAAGACAGAATTAGTCTTGATTTTCGGCAATCTTTTGAAATTAAGCAAAATTCACAGAAAGTGAATCAGCCCTTGAAATTTATAGCACAATAAGAGTTTCAAACACGACAAACGGAACTAAATTCGGAGTTTTGAGTGTCGAGATATAGTAGCTTAAAGTCGGCTGACTTTGGTACACTGTTTAGGAATTTTCCAGATTTGATGAGCCAACTTAGGGGCGATATTTGGGTATCAAAACGTTGTTGAAATAACACCAATTTGGTACACTTAACCTTCCATATATGGACTATCTCTCTATCAAATTTCACGTAAAACTCACACCGGAAGGCCGTCAACGAAATGACCAAAGTTTGAAAAATATTTCAAGGCCAATCTTCCCTCTTACATTTCTTGCTTTTCCAAACGTTTTGCACAATGAAATCAGCCCCAATTCGATCAAATTTTGAAACCAGAGTCCTATAAACATTCAATAAGCAATTGACATCAAAATTTTTGGAACAAAACATCCCAAAACAACTCTAACCATTCGGCCAGCAAGAAGGGAAAAACTTTCCAGTTTTCCAGCTTTGTCGTACCTTCGAAATCAGGCCACATCTCACTCAATACAAGTTCAAATTGGAAATAGTTGGTGGCATTGGAAAATAGGTTCAAAATGCTACATTTGATCAGAAGAAAATGTTTTTCAAAATCATTCCCAAGTGAGCGAAAACAGAGCCACAAGATGCAGCTTTTCCATTCCTCTCGGACAGAAAGTCACAATAGGGCAGTCAACTTACTCATTTCGAACTAGCAAATGTTTTTTATACCGTTAGAAAGCTATGAATTTTTAGTTTTGAATGCCACTAATGGCACTCAATTTCAACTTTTGTACAGCAAGTTATGTTCGAATGAAAAGGTACTGTCCGGACATCTACAACACGTTTTCGAGATTTCTTTCAATTTCGAAAACTCTAGTTTTGAGCAACCAATTGAAACGATTTTTGCAAGGCACTTTGTACACACAATATACAACATATATCACTCAATTTCACAGCCAAAAAACCAACAAAAATTCAAAATCAAAACAGAACATCACAACTAGAAATTCGGCCAGCTTGCACTTCCAACTTTCCTTCGATTTTTCCTTCACTTTCTAACCATATTCATCTCAAATAACACATAAACAACCACAATCAACTAATTACACCTCAAGTCAGCTACCCATAATCCACCTCAAGGCCATTAAATTAAAGATTAAAGCAAGAAATGAAACACCTCAAGTCCGCTAGCCTATTTCATGCTTAGGGTTTCAACCACTAAACTTCAATTAAATGGAAAGATTAGAAGAGTTGATGGGTTACCTCTAACTCTTGTAGAAACCAGAAATTTATCACCAACAAAACATCTAAGAAACTCCACTAGATGATACCTTTCTCCAAGCTAAAGTTGATCTCCAAGTAGTATACGAGTTGGGTGGAAAATTTCAAGTGAAATGGGAACAAGAATGGAGCAAATGAGAGGAGCTTTCTTCTCTTCTTTTCCTTTGCTGTTTTTGGCCGAACAAGAGAGGAGAGAGAGAGGGTTTGTGTGTTGTGAATCTTCCCTTGGAAGCTTGAAGAATTTGTGGCCAAAAGCTATGTAAAATTCAACTATGAATAGTGCATGAATAGTGTCCCGTACTACCACTTTTCTCTCTTGTTTGATTCACTTGTGCACTAATCCTCAAATGTAATTCCTTTAATACTGTAATTGTTCACTCTTAGTAGTCTAGTATAAGTTTCTTAAATCTCCACTTAGCCGTTTTGACGCAAAATACACGAACTTCCGATTCACGTGTGATAAGGCGAAATTTAAAAGCGGTTCATATAACGATAATACAATTAACCAATACTAGGGTAAATAATTATAAAAATAATTATTTTAAGAAATAAAACATGAGTCCTCACATATTCTCTTGGATCATCCTCAAGCTTAGTAGGAGACTTGGAGGAGAAGAGATTCTTGGTAGTTTAGATCTTGATTTCTTGTGGTTTTGCCTACTATTCTTGGAGGAAAGGTAACTTTCAAAGCTCTCATTTTTCTTCCATCTTATGGTTAGCTTTAGTTAGTTTTAACTAGTTAATCTTGGGTTGTTGATGGGTTCCGTGAACCTTGACTTTAGGTAGATGTCTTGAGGAAGATTCTTAGGTAGTGGCCTTGAGGATTTCTTGTTTGTTTGGTTATTGTTTTAGTGGCCTTGAGGATGTCTTGAGGATTTCAAATTTTGGGGGTATAATGATGCCAAAATGCTTGCTACATGTTGGGTTATGTGCGCGTAAATTATCTCCCAAAAAGCATTTCATTTGGATGAGTTAAAGTTAGGTTAAAATGAGGAAATCAAATCTGGAAATTTTTTATCAGTATGGCCGACTAGTGTGCATTCAACAGCATACATAATTTTGTATAGTAGTCTAAATGATACGCTCCTCAGTCAATTTGTTCCGAGACACATAGCACAATTGCCCAAGGACCTAGACAGATGATGAACTCGCTTGGATTGCGGATCCTAGAACCAAGAGGGATGACTCAACTTAGTAGCAGGTGATAGAACGGCGACTCCAATTGAGGTGGTTACTCAAGTAGATGGGCCGGATGAACGACCAAGGACGGCACGCGAGATTGCTCAAATAACCCTTGCCTTGCAAGAAAAAATGTACTCTCGAATTTTAAGAGAACAAACTGAAATTTTATTATCAAGTGTCTAACCCTTTTCTCGTACAAAGTGTGCCATTTTATAGGCTAGTGACCGACGAAAGTCCTGGAGGGGAAAGGATCAACAACTTACCTAAACTAGAAGAAGGATTCGGTCCACCTTGGACCTTTGTGGGCTGAACCTTTGACCTAACAAACTGAACTAACTAATTAATTAATCCATGACTAACAATGACTCGATAAACAACCCAAAAACTCAATTAACAACTAGACGACTAAAAGGACTATCAATTCGGCCATCTCTATTAAACACTCGCGTGGTCATCACTTGGCTCCTCTTTGGCTTGGATCAATGTGTAGACAACTTGATTAGCTTCGTCCAAGCCTTCGATGTTCCTATGGATCCCTTGTTGATCTTGGACATTTCGCACAAGGGCTTGAAGAGATTCTTTGAAGCATTTTGCCCGTGCACGTGTAATTGGGCCAAGTGTGTGAGAACCCGTAATTTTTCCGATTTTCTAGCCTTTATTTTATTTAATTGTACGCCTTTTATGCATTTTCTTTATTAGGAAAATTTTCTAAATAATTTTTATGAGTAAATATAGTTTTTAGATGATTTTTCTAGTATCGGTTGATTTTTGAGAAATTAAGAGCATATACCGGACGTGGGACCCGCTAGTGCGGAAAGTTCGGAAAAATTTGGCCAGTTAGGTTAACTTTTGGATACCGGGTTTATTTTACCAGGTGCTAAGAGATAATTAGAGGTTGTTATATGGATGAGAGTGGAGAGACAAAAGGATAACCATGTATTAATTGAAGTGACAAGTGTCACTTGTTGATTAATTCTTACATTTTGACCATAAGACCATCTTATCACCTTTACCAAATAAATACCAAAAATTGGCCAAAAATCCTCTTATTTTTCCCTCTCTTGGCCGAATTTCTTGGAGAGCAAAAGAAAGAAAAGCTATCAAATTTCTTCTACTCAATCTTGCTCAGTCTTTCATTCCAACCGGTTAATCTTCAAATTACTCCATAAAACCTCTTAGTTTAGTGGTATTAAGGTTGGTTGTGAAGTGGTTTGGAAGGCTAAGGTACCAAGTTGCTTCTTTTCTTGGATTTGCAAGGTAAGTGACCAAGGAACCTTTCCTTTAATCTTGTTAATGTTCAATTGATGGCTTATGAGAGTTAAATAGATGGTTTTAGGTGTTGTTTCATGCCTTGTGGTGGAAATTGGTGAATTTTCATATTTATTCATGAATTTTCTGTTTTCATATGATTAATATTGTGTGGTCATGGATGATGGTCTAGTATGGGTTAGAATGAAGCTTTGGTATGATAATTATAATGATTAGTGGAAAATTTCTGGTTTGAAGCAAAAATTTCCAGAATTAGGGTTTCTATTAGGCCTGTTCTGCCCGGTACTGTTACCCCTAGTTAGAGGCCGAATTTGTGAGAACCCTCATTTTTAAAATACAATTTCCCCAAACTACATGCCTTGCACCAAGATTTAAACCACCTCTTATATGCCCTAGCATTATATTTCACAATGTGTTACAACAAATCCCTTGTATGGACCCTCACTTTAAAACACAATTTTCTTATTTACATGCCTTATTATAAGATCTAGACCATTTAATATATGCCCTTACAAATTATTTTCTATGTGTTATAATAATTTCCATGCATTTCATTTCAATTCATTTTACTTGAAGTAAAATATATCCTTGAGCTAGGTTGTAAATAAATCACCACTTGTAATTGTCCAAGTGTTCTTTTATTAGTGGTAGAGACTTTATGTGAGAGATTAGAGGTGTTGAATAATTATTGGTGCATTTGGAAAGGTAAGAATGGCATTAGTCAAAGAATTAAGTGAAGTTGTGTACAAGAATTAGGCCAAGTGGCAAAATCCTAGCCAAGCATCTTGTTTAACCAAAGATTAGATGAATTTTAAACCAATTTTTGCTCCATTCCTCCACCATAATTTCGTGCCCTTCTTAGCTTCCAAGAGAAGGAGAGAAACTCCATTTTAAAGCTTTCTAAACCTAGTGTGAGCTTGAGAGAAAAATCAAAAGAGAAAGATCTAGAGTTAGTGAGAAACTTTCCTCCAATCCTTGTGGTTGTTCCAAGCTTGAAGCTTTCATTTTGGTGGATTGTTTTGGTGATTTGAGCACCTTGTAAGTAAGGTAAGTACTCTTTAATTTGGGGGTTTTATGTGTTAGATCATCTACTATAAGCTCTAATCATGAATTGCAAGTTGTTGTGGTTGGAATTGAAAGTTAACCCCTTGAATTAAACAAGTAGTGGATGAATTGTTAGTATGCACACCAAGTGTTTGATGAAATGTTCAACTCTTATTCATTTATGTTTATGAGGTATTGATATGTTTTAAAACCTTATATGGTTAGATGTAATACTTGAGATGTGTA
This sequence comes from Coffea canephora, assembly GCA_036785865.1. Classification (NCBI taxonomy): domain Eukaryota; kingdom Viridiplantae; phylum Streptophyta; class Magnoliopsida; order Gentianales; family Rubiaceae; genus Coffea; species Coffea canephora. The sequence continues at coordinate 33,704,871 of CM071913.1, forward strand.
AAAGGTGAAAATAATGAGAAGAGTGAAAGTTGGGAAATAATTAAGGATGCTGACCGAAACTGTTCAGCTTGCTGTCCGGTTTTTGCCCTGATGTTTCATGCATATTTTGGCTACAAATGTGAGTGATATATGTTGGGTTATGTGTGTAGAGGTTGTCTACAAGAAATTAGCCAATTTGGTTGAGTAAATTTTGAGTTGTAAGAAAAGGGACAAAACTGGACTACGTCCAGAAACTTTCTGTCCAGCGATGTTGTAAAGGCTATAACGTTTTACTCACTGATCTGAATTGAGTACCGTTTGTGGCATTGGAAAATAGACTCTTAGAGCTTTAAAATGGTACCTGGCTCATGTTCTGGTTCGTCCCGAGTAATCCGTGGCAAGTCGTGGAAGTCGGCTGCCCGTGCGGTACTGTTCATCCGAGGCAGTCCAGAAATTGCTTTTGGCTTCTTAATTTTGAGCCACTTAAGCTGGGATTTTGGAAATGGTTTCTTCACAACAAATTTAACCTTAAGAACCTAGTTTCCAACGCAATTGACGGAACCTAATTCTGACTCTCCTACCATGAATAGTGACCATTTTCCCGAGGCTGGTCGGGCGAGACAGTTTAACCGTAATGAAACTTTTGAGCTTCGGTGAAACCCTTCTTTTGCCGAACTTTCATGTACATACCAAACTTGTTTTCTTATCAACTTTTCCCATGGTTTGGACCTCATTTGCATGATAGATTAAGTAGCTTAGGCTACTCACTTGGTCTCTTAATAAACCTATACTTGAGTAAGGAACGAATCCAATTGTTAATGGTTTCGCTCGTTGACCTAGGTTTGGGCAACAAAGGTGATCGTAACTGAGACGTTTGATGTCAATTGCTACTTTTGCTTGACAGGTGAGTGTTTCACTACTTGCTACTTGTTATGTGGAATACTTGCATACTTGAAATCGTTGATTTGCTATTGTTTGAGCCAAACACTGTTTTAGTTAAAATCGAGGCGAGTGTGTACTTTATCGCACTTGACCTTCCTTGTTTTCCACTGAGACTCTACTTACTGAATGAAGTAATATGAAATGAGATATTGCTATACATGACCGTGCTTAAGTTGCGTGACATTCCGCCAACTACTGTTACTGTTTGGGTACCCAACCTCATAGGTGAGTCGGTTGTATCGAGCCAGCAAGGGCTTGGTCGAGAAGGCCGATAAACCTTGAGGACTGTTTACTGTTCACTGGAAATTGAATCTTGCCTGGAGGTCCCTGGTGAAGCATAGCCGTTGTGCTTGCTTGTTGTGTTGTCCAGCACCACCAGTGATAAAATCCTCGGCTTGATACTGTTTTATTAGAATCTTTGAGCATTGGAAACTCGGATTCCTGGTATACTCGAGTATTACCAAACTACTGTTTATGGAGTGCGGGCCCGGTGGGGGGGTTGTTTGGGGGACGGAGACTGGTGAAAGTGGTGTTCTACGGACCTATATACTGTTACAAGTGTTTACGGAGTGTCAACAGGAGGCAATTATGATCAAGCTCAAGTGGACCTTTGGCTTTTGAAAGCCACCCGTATCCTTGAATTGAATTGTGATTAAACTGTTATTTTACTGTACGGTGTTTAGTTGGCTATTTTGTGATTTTATGTGGCTATGTGTTTACTTGTTTACCTGGAACCTCACTGGGCTTTAGCTTACCCCATTCCCTTTGTTTTCCTTAATAGATCGGGAAGGGATTTGATCGAGGGCTTTCTTAGCTTTATTTTGACGTTCTTGCGTTTTGAGGTTGTAACTTTCGTTTAAGCAGACTTGTAAGCTTAAATTCTTATGGGTGATTTATATTATGTAATTTTGAGTGAAGCGTGGTAAGTTGGCATACGATGATATATGTACTAAGCTGAATTGTTGGATTAGTGATCATGTTTGAGTTAGTGTTTCAATCCCCTGCATTGTCAAATGTTACATTCGTTTCATTGATGATATTAGTACTTTGAACGACTGAGTCCTGGCGAGAGCTAGGCAGGCAGTCCGCTGATACCCTAGGGTTTGCCCAAGGGAGAGGTGGGGCTGTCACAGAATTGGCCTTAGCACAAAACATGAAAGTTGTATATGATGATGTTTTATAGTTGCCTACAAAATTGCAGCTCAATCGGAGCAACGTAGCCTGTGAAAAGACCGAAATACCCCTGCTGCCCTGTTTCTATCCGAGCATGCTAATCAGCTTCTGTAATTGGTTGTTGTGACCAGGAATACTACTGATTTGATTGTTGATGTCTTCTTAAGACTTAAAGTCTTGTATATTAGCTTTCAAATGGCTTTGGAATCACTTGAATTGGAGTTGTATATGCTGAGATATGACTGAATCAATCAGGACTGCCACAGTAAACATTGAATTGGAAAATCTGGAGATGTCTTGGTAAATTTGACATAGTTAGGGTGATAACTGGACTGAGTAGTCTTCATGAAAGTTATAGCTCTCTGTCTTAGCTTCGAAATGGTGTAAATATCACCCCAATCCGATAAGTGTAACTCCAGTTGTGTCTGTTCCGCTAAATGACGTCAAAACTGTCTTTTGGTTTTAGGGTTTATAATTGGGGCTTTTCTAGGGTTTCTTTGTTGAGCTACCATTTGGTTGTTTTGAAGGGTATTGTGGCTCTAATTAAAGGTGTTTGATAGTTTGTGATTGGGTGTTGAGGTTTGGTTGGAAAAGTAAAGAAAGACAAGGGAAATGCTGCCAAAATTTTCGCGGAGCTTCTGCACAGTTTCGGGAAATTTGCTATATCTTGATGTAGGAATGTCGGAATTGAGTTCCGTTTGTTGCGTTTTAAACTAGATTCATAGGGCTATAAACCATCTAAAATTTAGACCCTGTTTATGTCTGTGCCATTTATGGTAATTTTTCAAAGTTGACTGAAATATTGTATCTGTTCTGTCTTTCACTGGATAAAGCAGCAACTTGAGGCTTGAATTTGACTGGCTTGCATTCTGAATCTTATGAGGGTGTTCTCTGGAAAGTTATAGCCCTTTGAATGTATTTTTCAACGGTATAACTTTTACTAATTTTGGATTTACAAAACTTGAGATATGATTTTTCATATAGGGTTGCGCGAAACTGGAAAATCCTGTTTTCCTAGTATCGACTTCACTTTCATTTTCTACTTCAAATTTGGAGTTGGTCAGTCATTGTAGGTAGGGCTTTGGGGTTGTTCATGCCTTTAAGACTAATTGTTACCTTTCACTCCGAGGTCACCTCTTTGCTTTGCATTAATGGCTCTTTTGACTAGGCATATGGCTTGTAACCGAGTCTCACTTGCGAATTCCGTACTAGGTCTTGGAGTCGAGTCTTAAGTGTTTTCCTTGATTGTTCTAGGAGGTGCCGACGATTAAAGCCACACTTGGGAAGGAAACTTTTGAAGTTATCCTTATTTGAACTGGTGAGTGTACCACTCCCTTGCATTGTTGCTACTTGAGTTATCTGTACTTGAAATCTGTGACATGAATGACTATGAATCCTGTTTAGTTTGATTGAGACGAGGGTGTACTTTATCACACTCATTCTCTTGCCTATGTTGTACCAACTGAAATCTATTACTTGTACTTGTTATGAACTTGAGCTTGTTACTTGCACTTGTTATGAGATCGTTTGGAAGTGTGTCCAACGATCGTCCTGTTAAACTTGAGTTCAACCTCATGGGGAGTTAATTAAATCGAGCCAGCAAGGGCTTGGTCGAGATAATTGACAAGCTATGGGTACCTGTTCCTAGGGAATCTTTGGGTATTGAGACTCTTGATTCTGGTATACTTGAGTATTACCATTCCTGTTCCTGTTTGGCGTTCGGGCCCGATAAGGGGTATGTTTGGTGAACGGGGTTTTGGCGTTAAAGTGGTGTTCTATTGGACTGGTTTCTTTATTCGAACGTTGACGAAGGGTCAACGAAACTGGATCAAGTATAGCAACGGGGATTTGGCTCCTGAGAGCCACCTGTATCCTTTTATTTAAGTTGTTTTGTTTCTCTCATTATTTGGTACACCTATGTGATTAATTGAGCATGAAGTTCCTTGGTTCTTGACTGTTATTCTTTTGGTACCTCATTGAGCTTCTAGCTCACCCCATTTCGTTATCCTTGTTTTCCTTACAGGAAACCACCTTTTGGAGACTCTGATATTTTGAAGCATGAGTTGAGCTAGTTTTAGAATTCTTTTGTATAGCTCCTCGATGGTTGGAAAACCTTAAATGTATTTTAATTAAACAATTCCCTTTTGAATTGTAAATTTGCAACCATGTGTATATAAAAGTGTTTAACCATGTTCCTAAGTTGATTCGGTTTGGAAATGTTCTTTTCTAAGGTTATCTGAAGTTGTTGTGCTTGTTTGGGTTTCGGATAGTGAATGTTATCTTCTCGAAGTTCTTTTGAGCGGTTGGTAGGGTTTACGCTCGTTCCGGATCTGTAGTCCCGGCGAGAGTTGGGCAGGCGGTCCGCCGAACCCTTTGGTTCGCCTTAGGGGGAGGTGCGGCTATCACAAAGTGGAACTCTTACTTGATCATCATTTGGACTCAAATCCTTGCACACATCAATCCCCTCTACTTGGGAAGGATTTGTCCTCAAATCTGGATCCCCCTCGTCAAGGAACGGGCTCAAGTCCGCGACATTGAAAGTCGCGCTAATAGTGTACTCCCCAGGTAGCTCCAACTTGTAGGCATTGTTGTTGATTCACTGAAGTACGCGGAAAGGTCCATCACCCCTTGGAGACAACTTGCTTTGGCGTTGCTTAGGGAATCGTTCCTTAAGTGCAGCCATACCCAATCTTCAGGTTCAAAAGTCATCTTGCTACGATGCTTGTTAGCTTACTGGATGTATTGTTGGGTGTGTTTTTCAATGTTGGCTCGAACAGTTTCATGTAACCTGTGTACAAATTCAGTTTTTTTTCCCATCTAAGCTTGTATGCTCAGAGGAAGGTAAGGGTACGAAATCAAGGGGAGTCAGTGGATTAAAGCCATAAATAACCTCAAATGGTGAGTAGTGTGTAGCACTATGAACAGTTCTATTATAAGCGAATTCAACATGTGGCAAACACTTTTCGCAAGATTTAAGGTTTTTCTTAATCAAAGCCCTTAGCAAAGTCCCAAGTGTTCGATTGACAACCTCATTTTGGCCATCGCTTTGGGGATGACTTGCGGTCGAAAATAAGAGTTTAGTGCCAAGTTTAGACCACAACGTCTTCCAAAAGTAACTCAAGAATTTTACATCTCTGTCACTAACAATTGTCTGAGGCATACCACGTAAACGCACAATTTCTTTGAAAAACAAGTTAGCAATATGAGATGCATCATCAATTTTATGGCAAGGGATAAAATGAGCCATTTTTTAAAATTTATCAACTACCACATAAATGGAATCATTACCCCTTTGAGATCTAGACAACCCCAAGACAAAGTCCATAGACAAGTCTACCCAAGGATAGTATGGAATTGGCAATGAGGTATACAGGTCATATGGATAGTAAGGATAGTATGGACTTGGCTTTGTGGCAAGTAGCACATCTACCAACCATGCGTTTAATATCCCTACGCATATGAGGTCAGAAAAGTGTTCTTGCAACATTGCTAAAGTTTTAACAATGCCAAAATGTCCCATGAGACCACCACTATGTATGAGGACCCGAATTTTTACTTGTTTTAATGGCTTTGTGATAGCCCTACCTTCCCCTAAGGCGAACCAAAGGGGTTAGCGGACTGCCTACCCAACTCTCGTTAGAACTAACGGGACAGTTCAAAGCAATCTCAAACATTCCGGAACATACACGCGCGCATAAACAAGTCAAAATCACAAAATAAAAAAAATGAAAATCGGAGCCGAACATGAACAGTAGCCGACATATCAGAATCCTGCCGGAATCTAGCCGGATTTCCGGCCAGATTCCTAGCCGGATACTGGCCAGAGAGCAAGGCCGGATTTCCCAAAAATCCTAGGGCAATCCGGCCGCTAATCCGACCAATTTCTAGCCGGATTCGACCCTATCTTTTGCCGCCAATTTTTTTTCTTTCGCCGTTTGAAATCCGAGCCTGTCCAAAATCCAACCAAACACCAATCAAACCCATACCACTTGAAATTTAGCATTTACATACCAAAATAGCATACAAAAGTTTCCAATCCCATTTACACATGTGCGGTTTAGATCTTACAATTCAAAAGAGGGAACGGTCAAAGTACATCTAGGGTTTCATTCTTCGAGGAGCTATACAAAATGTATGCACAACTAGCTCAACTCGGCAACCAACTATCAAAGCCATTCCAAAAATATTCAAATTCCTGTAAGGAAAACAAAAGGAATAGAGTGAGCTTACGCCCAATGAGATACTATCACTTAAGCAGCAAAGTTCATATAAGCATAAAGCTTTTCATTCCAATTCATCAAAAGTAAGCCAAGAACACACATCAATAGTGTTAATAAAAGGATACGGACGGCTCTCAAGAGCCCCTTTCCTCGCTTGCACATTGATCGGATTTCATTGACCCTCCGTCAATGTTTAAGAGTAACCAACCGTAGGCTCCACTTGACTTCCATTCCTTCCACCCAACATACCCCTACCGGGCCCGAACTGTGACGCCCCACATCTCCCTAAGGCGGACCAAAGGGTATCCGCGGACGCCTGCCCAGCTCACGCCAGGACTCAAGCAATTCCATTCAATTTAAAATCGAACTAAACACTTCGACGAGAGCAACATGAATACAATAATGCGGAAGCGTTCAAGCTTAATAAGTCACTTAATGTATATCCAGTACATCGGGTAATCATGAAACGACTTAAATTCAAAGTACACATCAGGGCCCAAACTTTTCAAGTTTACAATTTCCAAAAGTACAACCCAAACCAGGGCCTAGTCAAAATATATAACAGGAGTCTTAACAAAATTACAACGGATGGTTTCTCCATATCTCTCCAAGAGTCGGTCCTGTTAAGGAAAACAAAACTATAGGGTGAGCTAACGCTCGTGAGGCCAAGAACACACATGCAAGCACTTAGTCAAATAACAATCCCAGATTTAATAAATAAAGCCATGTCTTTTCAATAATCAATCAATCAAACAGGAAAAGTAATCAGAAACAATTCAAGGATATAGTAGCTCTCAGGAGCTAAGTTCCACTCGATCTGCCATTGTCATTCGTATACCTTCCCGCATTGACCCTCCTGTCAACCGGGTCGGTATTTCCATTTCCGTAGATCACCACTTACTTTCCTCCGTCCACCGTACACCCCAAGGGCCCACAATGACCATTATTGGGCGATACTCAACGAGTATGCCAAGCAAGACCTCTTATTAGGTCGAGCTTATGTGTATCTCACGGCTCGTCCAAATCCCCGACCAAGCCCATTGCTGGCTCGAGTCTAAGGACGGCCTATGAGTTTGGGCGTCCCCCATTCATTTGAAAGTCGAGGAGGTTCACTCCAACGACATAAGCATTCATGACATAACATTGCATTTCATTCATTCATTCAATACATTTCATTCATTCATTTGAAATTAGAACGAGTGCGATAAAGTACGCACCCGCCCTTATTTTTAAAACTTTCAACAAATCCCACAAATAAGCAAGTATCAAAATTCACACACTTGACACTCACCGAGCAATTCAATAAGAATTATTTTCCGGAAGTTCAAGTGTCCACGGTGAGATCCTCTTGAAGGTCTCCTTGCGCACCTGGCAATTTAATAGTGGATAATCACACAATTAACCCACTTATCAAGAAAGATTGTACACTAGTACAATCTAAGAATTATTTTGCAAAAAGGAACCTCAATTACACGTAAATCGAGGTTCAACTTGCCTTTTATTAGGTACAATATTATTTGAGTTTTTATCATGAAAATCGAGGGCAAAACGTTTGAATAATACTAAGAGAATTAAGAGTTTTGGAAAAACTCCTTTGCCTTGAAAAGTGAGAATTTCAGTTTTATCCTAAATCTTTGAAAAATCGTAACTCGCTCGGTATAAGTCGAGAATTGGAAAACTTTATACCGTTGGAACCCTCTGAGAGAGTACTATAAGTTCCTAGAAGACACTTTTCCATGAATTGAAGTGAAAAGTGGTCAAAAATGAGCTTGAAGACGCAGGGTCGGTTTTCATGGCAGAATTAAGTTGGATTTCGGCCAACTTTGAAAATTCGGCACGATTCACACGTTGCAAACCGGCCTCTGAAATTTGCAGCTCAATTAGGGTTGCAAGTGAGGTGTATGACAAAACAAGCGGATCAAGAATCGGAGTTTCGAGCACCGAGATACGGTAGCCCGAAGTTGAGCAAATTCAAGACTGGATGAGAATTTTCCAGATTTGAACCTCTAACTTTAGTAATTCAATTGGGTATCGAAACGAACTTGAATTGGCACCAAAATTGGCAGTATTTCAATACTATATGGAAAGTATCTCTCTATCGAATTTCGGGGAAAAATACCTTCGGCAAGGTAGTTAATTAGCCCACCAAAGTTCAAGAAAAATCCTAAGGCAATCTGCCTTTGACTTGCATTTCCCAATTTCCAATCGTCTAACCAAGAAAGTTATCCAACCATGGTTCATTTGTGAAATAAGGGTCTAAGATACACCCATAATATCTTTGGTAAGTGTTTAATATCAAAAACATCAACTAACAAGTTCACTCCAAGATTTTGTTCCAAACCAGTCCAAAGATTAGGGTTTTCCAAAACAGAGCAGTCCACTTGCTTCAGTCACAACTCAGTCATTATAGCTCGAAATCGAGCATGGCTTACGCCGTTGGAAAATACATTCATGGAGTTAAAATATCACAGAAGAAATCATTTCCAATTTCGGCACCCATCTGGTTCAAATTCGGGCATCAAGTTGCTGCCTGAACACTTCATTCCAGAAGAACAGAGTAACAGGACAGCGAACTTAAAACATTTGGTTCGGCTTGCTCACAAAGAATCAGAACATGCATTATATACCAAATTAAATCTAGGAATATCTAGTTTCAAACGCCACTGACGGCACATGATTTCGACATCCGAGGACAGAGTTATAGCCAAAATACTACTGCTGGTCAGAGCATACGCGAATCAGTTTTCCAGATTTGCTGGTTTCTAAAAAAAATTCATTTGCCCATTCAAACCTCATTATTTTTCAATGAAATTTTTCACACCTCTAATACATCATATAAGCATCCAATTCAAGCCATTAGTTCATTAAAAACTGGCCTTAAAATGGCCGAATAAAACAGGGGTAGAATCGGAAGTTTTTGCTTCTTACACCCAATGAAGTTCCTACTAATTACCCACCACTAATACACCATTATAATCACTAAACCAACAATATAATCACCATCAATCATCAAATCAGCAACAACAACCCAAGTGTGGGAATTCCAAGAGCCCACAATCACATTTTTACACCATAATCAAGTAACTAAGTGCATGCATGAGCTTAATCTTGCCATATAATCTCCAAAAGATAAGAATCCAAGGGTTGATCATTACCTACTCCTTTGGTTTGCAAGGTCAGAATTTTCGGCCCTCTTGAAGCTCCAAGAAACCGTGAAAGCTCCCCTCCTCCTTAGCTAGATATAGTCTCCAAGTGGTTTGCTAAGTGGTCTCCAAGTTTGGTGTGATTTGGATGAATTTTAGTGCATGAATTGAAGATGAAAAATGAAGGACAATGGAGAGCTCTTCTCCTTTATTGTTGCACGGCCAAGTGAGGTGAGGAGAGAAGGAGTGTTGGTTCAATTGTGGCTTCCTAAGGAAGATTCATTGTGTGGTGCAAAATGCATCTCAAAGTCAACTTGAAATAGTGCAATTAGGATGCGTTTGGACTCGATTTTTCTCGCGCGTTTGGTTCACTAGTGCACTAAACCTCCAATGCATATACATTCATGTAAATATTATTCACTCTTAGTTGTCCCGAAATAAGGGTCTAAAGTCTCCCAAATAAATTCGCGCGCGTGAAAACGCGTACCGCCAAATTTAACGCTATAACGCGAAACTTTCGGAAAATTCTTATAACGATTGCACTACTTGTAGACACCAAATTTTTGGTGTAATTTCATTTACTGTTTATTTTTAGTTTTTTATTTGTCGTGTTAGTTTTATTCGATTTTTAGTTTTTAGTTTATAGTTTTATTTTTATTTGTAAGTTTTTAGCATAGAATTTCTTGAAATGAAAAAAGAGAAAAAGGAAAAATCATGGAAAAAGAGAAAAAAAGAAAAATCATAAAAAAAGAAAAAAAAGGAAAAAGAAAAGAAAAATAGCAATTTTGTTTTATTTAGCTTTATTTTAGTCATTTCTACTTAATTTATCTTTTATTGTTGTTTGATTCATTTAGAAAAAAAGAGAAAAGGTGAAAAATGAAAAAAAACTATGAAAAAGAAAAATGTAGAAAAAAGATGGAAAAATGGCCATTTTTGTTGTTTCTAGTTGTTTAGTTTTTAAATTATTTTCATTATTATTATTATTACCTGGTTTTTGTCAATTTATTATTTTTATTTTTATTTTATCATTTTTGTAATTATCAAGTTGTTTTAAAAAAAAAAAAAAAAAAAAAAAAAAAAAAAAAAAGAAGGATAGCCGCGGCAAGCTGCATTTGTAGCAGCTTGCAAGGAAAGTTTTGGGACGGCTCCTTGGGCTGCAAATACAGAAAATGGCTGGGAGTGTTTAGGGTTGTGAGGGGTCTGATATATAAGCAAAAGAGGGAGAGAGCCGCAAAGGGGGGTTTTTTCTTTTTTTTTGAAGAGCCGAAAATCTGGATAGAAAAGAAAACAGACGGCAAAAGATTTAGAAGGAGAGAACATAGCAACAGAATAGGGAGTTTTTTCATCAGAGTGAACGGCAAAAGAAAATCTAACAAGAAATAGAGACCGAGAGAAAGAAGGATTGGCTGCGGAAAAAGCTTGGGGAAACGGGAATAAAAACTAGAGGAAAGAAATTTGGGGCAAGTTTACGGCTGAGTGAGGAAAGAAACCAACGATAAAAAAGGGCTTCGGAGGAGTAAAAAGGGCAAGCTTTTGGGTCGAGAAGGAAAAGCTAGTTGGTGAAGGAAGCAAAGGTTTCGCAGAGATTCATTGTGCAAGGATCTGGATTTGGTTTAGCTCCAAAACTGCTAAAGGTAATCTTTCCTTCTCTTCTGTTCATGGGTTATAAGATTTACATCATAAGCTGCAAAACCTCCAATGCTACAGACGTTGCCGCGTTCTTTAATTTTCTTCTTTCCTTATATTTGCTATTTTTGCGCATTTGGGTAAAAAAGGAGAGGCTCGGATTCATGTTTTTTTTTTGTATTAAGCAACGGTTTTTTGTTGCAAAGAGGGAGTAGGAGCAGGTAGAGTACATTAATCAAAGTCTTTCCCTCTGGGACAGCTCATCGCATGTTTTCTGCTTCATTCTTTTTTTTCCCCGCACAAGATTAGAGCTTTATATTTGGTTGCTGAAGTTTTGGATTAAGAATGAAATTTGTAATCCTTTTTTGGGCCATAATTTGATGATTGCTGGTAGATTGGCACTTGTTTTTGTATTCCAGCATGAACTCCAAAAGCTGTCAATCTTCATACACTCTTTGCTCCATGAAGCCGAATGAGTTTGTTCTGAAGTTTTGGTTTGGGTTTTGGGAATGGTAGTTTGAGACCTTTTTCCTATGGGTTTGGTTGATGGGATTCGTGAGAGTTCATGAGGTTTGTCGTTGTTGTTTTGTTAGATTTTATTGGCTGCGTATGCTGTCCTGAATGCTATAGCCGGAAGTCGCATTTCATTTCCAGATTTGCTCGACCCATTTGAATCCGTATATTTCAATTATTGTGTTGAAGAGTGAAAAGAAATCCTTGTTGATCTTCATACTCCATTTCAAGTTTTGTGTAGTTTGGTTGCCCCGTTTAAAGTTGTGATGTTGGGTTTGCATGTTCGGGGGAGCTGAAATGCTTGAATCATATGCGGATGCTTAATGAAAAGTGAATTCCAGGTTGCTAAGCCACTGTCACACGAACATCTTGTCCAGAATTTTTGCATGTTGCTTTTTATGTTCCTTGTTCGTTTGGATGTGCGGCCAAGTTTGCTTGGAATAACTTCACAGTTGGTTTTCATGTCTTGATAAGTTGCTAAAAGTTGCAGAAGCAACATTAACTGGAAAATGCAGAAATTTTGAAAATATGGTCATTTGATGCTTGCTAGATTTCTGTTTCGTATGAATTTCTGGAGCTTAAACATAAAATTTTATGTTGAAAAGTTAAAAGAAAGCTTGGTTATCTTGTTACTTTGATCTATTTGTCGTTAGAAGAGACATGAGTTGCATTTGAATGAAAAGGAGATTGCATCTAGAACTTAGTCGCAGAAAATTCTGGAATGAATGTTGCAGCAGAAAATTTGCTTCGTAGGCTCCTTTTGTTTGATTGATTTCTTTTGTTGTATTGTAAAGTGAGAGTATCAGGTGGTGATGGGTTATTGAGTGTGAACTGCGTTTGGTTTGGTCCAGAAATTTAAAGGAATTTCTGAATGCAAAATGGAAAGTGGGCAGCTGCGTAGTTCATGTTGCAGAAATAAGAATTTGTTCTTCTACATGGTCTTGCATGATTCAGATTTAACATTTGCATGATTTCTTCCCAGGTCTTTGCTTGTTTGAATGGCAAATTTATGTCTTGTTGTTTGGTTTGAAGTTTTGGATGTTAAATCAAGAAAAGTTTTGGCTAAATCTGAATCACGGTGTTGGAAATGGAAACAAAGAATGCAGCAGTCTTATTGGTCTCATTGCAGGAAGTTTTTCTACGTGATTGCATGCTTTGCATGAAGAAATAAACCTGGAAAATTGCAGATCAACCCCTTAAGCCTCCTTAATGCTACTAAGACCCAACTAATTGAATAATGTCATCAATTTGGTCCTTAGAAGTTTAATTTTTTGCAATTTCATTGCTTGCTTTGCCTCAATTAACTACCATGCTTTGTCAATTGCACTTAAGTCACGACTTTAGGGGCTTTATGATCAAGTGAGCTCGTGTTTGCCTATTTCCTTTAATTTTCCCAAATAAATTGGTACCTTGACCATTTTTTTTATTTTGGAGGATAAATAAATGATTTCACTCCATTAGAGCTTCATTTCAAGGGCGGTATATTTTCTTTTATCCCTTTTTGTGTCTCTCCTATGTGAACCAACGTGCTACGTGAGAAATACATGTCTACTTTGCTTTTTTAGCCTTCCTTAATTTCTTTTATTTATGTCATTTACTTTTGTTTTTTTTTATGGGGTATGTGTACACCTCTTGGCTTGTAATAGATAGGGTTTGGAGGTGCATTCGATGAAGAGCTGTTGAAGACTTGTGCCTAACTAGCAAATGTAATAGTTAGGGCCTTAATCACCTTATGTGTCTTGCATGTCTATGTGCTATATGTTTAATCGTTTTCTTAGGTTTTGGCATTTAGATATGCATGCTAAGTGTTATGTGCTATGTGATTGACATGTCTACTCGCTTTCCATATCCCTGAATGAATGTGATGGATGAATGTACGTTTCCACTAGTCCAACGCTAGTCGGAATTCATAGAATGGGCTAGTCCAACGCTAGACCCTTAGGGATTTTCCTTCGTTAGTACATATTTGCGTGATCATTACATGTCATGCATTTTAGTTTACCATTTGGCATGCCCCTCGAACCCCTTTTCCTTTCATTTTAGGATTTTTGCATTTCATGCTAGTTATAGGGTTCATTTGCTTGAGAGTCCCCTTAAATATGGGATATAGACGAGTGTGGCTTTTTCTAAGCCTTAGCACGCTTGTATCCTCTCTATCAAAGGGCAAATTGAGTCACGATTTAGGTCTCCCCGTACCCATTATGCATGAATTCCCTAGGTTCATGCATCCACTCTATCATTGCACTTTCATTTTTTCCTCTCATTTGCACACGTATACCCTTATCCCTTCACTTGCACACGAACACTTTGTCTCATTTGCACATATGCATTTTTTATCCCTTCACTTGCACACGAACACTTCTCCTCCCATTTGCACACGTGCATCTCTTTATCCCTTCACTTGCACACTAACACTTTTTATCATCACTTGCACACATGCACTTCATATTACCATTGCACATACCATACCTTGCCCACTCACGTGCACATTTTCACTTAGGCATCTTTGTTTTTTATTACTTTTTCAAACTCATGCCTTCACATTGCATACATGCATTCCCTTCATTTGCATCCCACTTGCATTATTCGTGACTTCTTCAAAGGATCGTTATTGGGCTTCACAATTAATGTGATTGGCACCACTCAACCTTTGAAGAGAAATTTCCCCCAATACCCCTAGGTCTAGGGTTTTGCATTCATGTAGCACATCCAAATGTAATAAATTCTTTGGTTAAAACAAGAAAATCTTTGATTAAATCAACGTAACTAGCCTTGGCTAGGTCGACGGGGTGCCTTGGATTTTTATCCTTGCCTTCCCCTTCGTCAAATGTGACTCCCGAATCTTTTTCTTTGTTTGCGTGGACTAGGAGTCGTTCAAAAGGGTTTCTTACTTTTTTCCTTAAAAAATTCACTTTTTGGGTGACTTGGTACACCCTAACTCTATACCAAGTGGCGACTCCATTTTTCATATAAAAAACCCTTTTTGAACTATTTTTTCTTGGGTCAAATCGTCGCATTTTCAAAAGTCCCATTTAGACCCATTTTTATTTTAAATCACAATTCATTTTCCAATCACAAAAATACATTTTTAAACCATTTATTTTTCTTATCAAAAAATGGGGCGCGACACTACTAACTATCACTTGAATATTTATTCATAAGATTACCTATTTTAGGACCATAGTACAAGTCTCCAATATTCCAAGCTTATCGTGCTACTACGCGGATAAAATCTCCAAGTACTATTCACTATTTTTACTAAACGCGCTCTAGGAAATTAATTTTCGAAACGAATCATTTTAAAAATATAACGAAGATATACTACCACTTATTTAGGTCTAATAAGACTAGAAAATATTCCTTGGAAATAAAATCCAATTAAATAATTTATTAAGCCATAAATTAGGCATAAAATAATAGTTTTTGCGAGTCCTCACATCCTCTCCCCCTTAAGAAAATTTCGTCCTCGAAATTTACCTTGGTCGATGAACAAGTCTGGATACTTCTCCCTGATTTTCTCTTCAACTTCCCATGTTGCTTCCTCTACTCCATGGTTCTTCCATAAAACTTTCACTAGTGGTATCTGCTTGTTCCTCAATTCCTTCACCTTTCGATCCAGAAGTTTTACTGGTCTCTCCTCATAGGTCAGGGTTTCATCAATCTCAATATTCTCCGGTTGTAAAACATGAGAGGGGTCTGGATGATACTTCTTAAGCATGGACACATGAAACACGTTATGGATACGAGATAAACTCGGTGGTAATTCCAGCTTATAGGCTACATTCCCAACTCGCTGAATAATCTTATAAGGCCCTACAAACCTTGGTTGTAGTTTCTTCCCTTTTCCGGACATCAAACTTGCTTTTAAAGGCGTAATCTTGAGAAATACCATATCTCCAACAGTGAACTCCAAATCCTTCCTCCGATTGTCGGCATAACTTTTTTGTCTACTCTGAGCGGTTTGAATTCTTTGCCGTACCAATTTCACCTTTTCATTAGCCTCCTCAATCCAAGATACAGTAGTCGTGTCTAAGATTTTCCGTTCACCTACTTCATCCCAACAAATTGGGGATCTACACTTCCGATCATAAAGTGCCTCATACGGAGCCATTTGAATAGAAGAGTGGAAACTATTGTTATAGGCAAATTCCACTAAAGTCAAGAACTTACTCCAATTCTCTCCAAAGTCCAGTACACAAGTCCTCAACATGTCCTCAAGAGTTTGAATTGTTCTTTCAGATTGTCCATCAGTCTGGGGATGATAGGTAGTACTAAAGTTCAACTTAGTCCCCAACACTTCTTGCATCTTTTGCCAAAACCTCGAAACAAATCTTGGATCCCTATCCGACACAATACTCACAGGTATACCATGTAGTCTGATGATCTCATCCAAGTACAATCTGGCCAACTTCTCCAATGGATATTTCATATTAATCGGCAGAAAATGAGCCGATTTAGTCAACCTATCTACTATCACCCAAATGGCATCATGGCCTCTCTGTGTCCTTGGTAAGCCTGATACAAAATCCATGGTAATATTTTCCCATTTCCACTCAGGTATTTCTAGAGGTTGCAAAAGCCCAGATGGTTTCTGATGTTCGGCTTTAACCTGTTGTCAAACCAAGCATGTCTGAACAAATTGGGCAATTTCCTTCTTCATATTTTTCCACCAATATAGACTCTTCAAGTCTTGGTACATTTTATTCCCTCCTGGATGTACTGTAAACTTTGATCGGTGTGCCTCTTCCAAAATTTCTTTTCTAAGCCCTTCATCCTTTGGCATAACCACCCGATTTTGAAATCTTAATATTCCATCTGATCCCAAAGTGAAATCGGTCTGGTCTCCCATCTTGACTTTCTCCACCAACTTTTGCATTTCAGGGTCCTTTTCCTGAGATTCCTTAATACGTCCCAATAAAGTGGAGGTTATCACAATATTCCCCAAAATCACTTTCCGTGGTTCTAATCGAGGATTCCAATAGCTAACTTCCTCCAACAATCGAAATTCCTTAACCATCAATCCAGCCATTTGTACCTGACGGCTCAAAGCATCGGCCACTACATTGGCCTTCCCAGGATGGTACTTAATAATGCAGTCATAATCTTCCAGAAATTCCATCCATCTACGTTGCCTCAAATTCAGCTCCTTCTGAGAAAATAAGTACTTAAGGCTTTTGTGATCTGTAAAAACCTCAAATGTCACTCCGTATAAGTAGTGTCTCCATTTCTTCAAAGCAAAGACCACAGCCGCTAACTCCAAATCATGGGTAGAATAGTTTCCTTCATGCGGCTTCAATTTTCTAGAGGCATAAGCTATCACTTTATCATTTTGCATCAAAACACATCCCAAACCTTCCTTAGATGCGTCTGTGTAAACCACAAAACTATCATGTCCATTTGGTAGAGGTAGAACAGGCGCTCTAGTCAACCGTCTTTTCAACTCCTGAAAACTTCCTTCACACTTAGGACTCCAAATAAATTTTCCATTTTTCTTGGTCAACTCAGTCATAGGTCCAGCGATTTTCGAAAAATCCTGGATGAATCTCCGATAATACCCTGCCAATCCTATAAAACTCCGAACTTCCGTTGGATTTTCCGGTCGTTTCCATTTCGAAACAACTTCCACTTTAGCTGGATCCACTTTAATTCCATCCTTAGAAATTATATGCCCTAGGAAAGTCACTTCCTTTAGCCAGAATTCACACTTGCTAAACTTAGCATATAGCTGATGTTCCCTCAAGATTTGTAAAACCATTCTCAAATGTTTCTCATGATCTTTCACATTCTTAGAATACACCAAAATGTCATCAATGAAGATCACCACAAATTGATCCAAGTAAGGCTTAAAAAGCCTATGCATTAAATCCATGAAAGCGGCAGGTGCATTGGTTAACCCAAAAGGCATTACTGCAAACTCGAAGTGCCCATACCTCGAGTTAAAAGCAGTCTTAGGTATGTCTTTCTCCAAAATCCTCAATTGATAGTAACCTTGCCTTAGATCCAACTTTGAAAACACTACCGCCCCTTGCAGTTGGTCAAATAGTTCATCAATATGGGGTAGTGGGTATTTATTTTTAACCGTAACATCATTTAAACCTCGATAATCTATACATAACCTCAAACTCCCATCTTTCTTCTTTACAAACAAAACTGGGGCTCCCCACGGAGAATCACTCTCTCGTATAAAACCCCGTTCCAACAAATCCTGTAATTGTAACTTCAATTCCTTTAATTCAGCTGGAGCCATCCGATATGGTGTCCTTGAGATAGGTGCTGTTCCCGGAGCTAAATCAATTTTAAAAGCTATTTCCCGTTCCGGAGGTAGAGACTCCAATTCTTCAGGAAAAACATCAGAAAATTCTTTTACTACCGGTGTGTCGTCCAGATTCACCTTATCGTTAGGGGTATTAATAAGAAAAGCCAAATACCCTTGAGCTCCTTTACTTAACAACTTTCTAGCCCGAATTCCCGAAATAAGTGCAGACGAGGCTAACTTACCCCTTACATCCAATTTCAAGGTCGCTTCCCCTGGAATACACAATTCTACAATTCAGTTGGGCATTATAACGCGCTAACCAATCCATCCCTAGGATCACATCATATCCTTTAATCGCTAAGCCTATCAAATCGGCCAGCAATTTTCTTTCCCTCACGCAAATTTCACTATTCTTATACACCATATTAGCAATTAGACTTTTGTCCCCAGTGGGTGTTTTAACCTCCAAGTCATATGGTAACTTAATTGGCTTCAAATCTATTCCACTCATGAAATCAGGGTTTACAAAAGAGTGCGTTGCACCCGGATCAATTAAAACCCTAGCTAGGCGGTGAAAGATTGGAATTGTACCTTCGACCACTTCGGTCGCCTCTGGAGCTTGTGGATAGTCCAATGCGTAGACCCTAGCCGGTATTTTCGGTCGACTCCCTCCGGCACTGGTCTGCTTAGAGGTTGATTTTTCAGGCCTCTGCAGGCTTCCCCCTGTCCTCAACGATTTCGGACAATTCGCGATTTGATGCTCAGTGCTCCCACACAGCAAGCATTTTCCCAGCTTTCTCCAGCAGTCATTCTCAGAGTGGTTGGATTTACCACAATACCCACAAGTAACTTGAGGGGTCACAGTCGATCCAACAGATGGTGTTCCCCTAGCTTGAGTCGTCCCGCTACGACCTCCCCTAGATAGAGCTCCCCTAGAAGCTCCAGCAGTTCTCGTTCCTCCTTCCCCTCTTCCCTTTTTAGAAGGGTGTACAAACTTACTGGTCTGCCCAGTAGTGCGACTAGGAAAATTCCTTTTTCTATTGTGGAAATCCCTCACTTGAGATCTTGCATTCTCAACCCTTTGCGCTTTCTCTAAAGCCTCGGTAAAAGTAGAGATTTGGGCTGCAGCCAGGCCCTCCTGAAGTTCCACATTAAGTCCCTGTATGAACCTTCTAATCCTTCTCCGTTCATTGGCTACTAGCTTAGGAGCATATTTGGAAGTTTAGTGAACTTCCTTTCATACTCTGCTACAGTAAGGGTTCCTTGTTTTAACTTAATAAATCCATCCTCCCTCTTCTCTTGAATTAAGGGCGGAAGAAACTTTTCATTAAACTCCCTTGCGAAATTCTCCCAAGTCCAAGGGGTTTGAGCTCTTTCCCATTTTCCTTTTATCAAATCCCACCAAGCACGGGCTACTCCCTCAAATTGAAAAGCAGCAAAGTTCACTCGCCTATCCTCAGTATAGTCTAGAGCGGCGAATATGTTGGTCATCCTTTCTAACCAATTCTCCGCTACTTCGGGGTCAGGTTCACCCATAAACTTAGGCGGGTTAAACTTTAGGAATCTTTCCAGAGCTCTATCCTCTCCTCTATCCTGGCCCCCAGGTTGGTTAAATGGTCCAGGACCCTGTCTCTCCGCTAGACGTTCTAGGATATCAGTCATCCTATTGATGGCAGTAGCCACTTGGTTACCCTCAACGTTTTCCTGTCCCTGGGTCGGTCCAGTTGCCGATCCCTGGTCATCCCCCTGAGGTTGGGCCTGTCTAGATACTCGCCCACGGCCTCGACCACTCCTTAATCCTTCCATTAGTCTAAACGTGCCTAGTGCAAGAAATAAATTAATTTAAGCAGAAAACAAGAATTATATCGAATTTAGAACTAACCAAGAAAGCATTGAAATTAACAATAATTTACATTTATAAGCATGTCAAGTTCGTACAATTAGCAAGTTAGGGACAATTCACAAAATATAGCACACAGGTGCTCAAAAGTATACTTTTAGTCACAGAAGACTAAAGTAAGAACAAGTGCCCAAAAGTAGGCCACACAAGCATGCAAAATACAATGGCCTCGGCACCCGCGTCACCCTAACTAGTCCTAACTGTACCAGTCAAAAGTCAAAAGGGAGTCAACGACTAAGATCCTAGTCCACAGCGGGGCTAGCAGGAGGAACTTCCTCCTCGGGGTCCTCCTCCGGATCCTCCTCCTCATCGTCAGGAATCACCGCAGTAGCGTCCTCAACCAGACTAGTAGCATCAACCAGCATCTCGAAAGCCCGAGTACGGACATCCCGTGCTAACCTAATGAGTCGAGCCCTAGCATCCCGAAGCTCCTCGTTAACCACTGCAGATGTGGCTACCTCACCCTCCAGCACCTCCTCGAGCTCAGCAATCCGCTCACCCTGAGCGCCAACCATCTGCCTAAGCTCATCTACCTCAGCCTGTAAATCACGGTTGGCATCCACCAACTGACGACACTCGTCGTCCAGAGCATGCACTAGATGGTTCGGGTAGGCGAAAGTCAACCTACACAAACATCGCGGGTATCTGTCATAGGGTGAGTAGCGTACACGAGCTCCTCCTGCTATAGATCGGTAGTAGATAGTCCTAAGGGGCTCGTAATGACCATTCGCATGGCCATTCCCATTAGCTTCCGGGGCTCCATTTCCGTCATCCATACCTGCAACATAAAATAATAATACCTTTCGGGTTAGAAACTTAAATCACTACCTAATTCCAATATCCTGCAATGCATGCCTAACTTAATCGTTGGTTCATCCCAATCATCACTTGAGGTAGGACTAACTTAGTTGCTAGCTCGCCTCAAGTATCACTTAGGGTAGGATTAAGTTATCCCATATCGAGTCTTAAAGGTAGAATATCTAATATGTCTCCCATATAGACCTCTAATCTAGTGCTCTGATACCAACTGTGACGCCCCACATCTCCCTAAGGCGGACCAAAGGGTATCCGCGGACGCCTGCCCAGCTCACGCCAGGACTCAAGCAATTCCATTCAATTTAAAATCGAACTAAACACTTCGACGAGAGCAACATGAATACAATAATGCGGAAGCGTTCAAGCTTAATAAGTCACTTAATGTATATCCAGTACATCGGGTAATCATGAAACGACTTAAATTCAAAGTACACATCAGGGCCCAAACTTTTCAAGTTTACAATTTCCAAAAGTACAACCCAAACCAGGGCCTAGTCAAAATATATAACAGGAGTCTTAACAAAATTACAACGGATGGTTTCTCCATATCTCTCCAAGAGTCGGTCCTGTTAAGGAAAACAAAACTATAGGGTGAGCTAACGCTCGTGAGGCCAAGAACACACATGCAAGCACTTAGTCAAATAACAATCCCAGATTTAATAAATAAAGCCATGTCTTTTCAATAATCAATCAATCAAACAGGAAAAGTAATCAGAAACAATTCAAGGATATAGTAGCTCTCAGGAGCTAAGTTCCACTCGATCTGCCGTTGTCATTCGTATACCTTCCCGCATTGACCCTCCTGTCAACCGGGTCGGTATTTCCATTTCCGTAGATCACCGCTTACTTTCCTCCGTCCACCGTACACCCCAAGGGCCCACAATGACCATTATTGGGCGATACTCAACGAGTATGCCAAGCAAGACCTCTTATTAGGTCGAGCTTATGTGTATCTCACGGCTCGTCCAAATCCCCGACCAAGCCCATTGCTGGCTCGAGTCTAAGGACGGCCTATGAGTTTGGGCGTCCCCCATTCATTTGAAAGTCGAGGAGGTTCACTCCAACGACATAAGCATTCATGACATAACATTGCATTTCATTCATTCATTCAATACATTTCATTCATTCATTTGAAATTAGAACGAGTGCGATAAAGTACGCACCCGCCCTTATTTTTAAAACTTTCAACAAATCCCACAAATAAGCAAGTATCAAAATTCACACACTTGACACTCACCGAGCAATTCAATAAGAATTATTTTCCGGAAGTTCAAGTGTCCACGGTGAGATCCTCTTGAAGGTCTCCTTGCGCGCCTGGCAATTTAATAGTGGATAATCACACAATTAACCCACTTATCAAGAAAGATTGTACACTAGTACAATCTAAGAATTATTTTGCAAAAAGGAACCTCAATTACACGTAAATCGAGGTTCAACTTGCCTTTTATTAGGTACAATATTATTTGAGTTTTTATCATGAAAATCGAGGGCAAAACGTTTGAATAATACTAAGAGAATTAAGAGTTTTGGAAAAACTCCTTTGCCTTGAAAAGTGAGAATTTCAGTTTTATCCTAAATCTTTGAAAAATCGTAACTCGCTCGGTATAAGTCGAGAATTGGAAAACTTTATACCGTTGGAACCCTCTGAGAGAGTACTATAAGTTCCTAGAAGACACTTTTCCATGAATTGAAGTGAAAAGTGGTCAAAAATGAGCTTGAAGACGCAGGGTCGGTTTTCATGGCAGAATTAAGTTGGATTTCGGCCAACTTTGAAAATTCGGCACGATTCACACGTTGCAAACCGGCCTCTGAAATTTGCAGCTCAATTAGGGTTGCAAGTGAGGTGTATGACAAAACAAGCGGATCAAGAATCGGAGTTTCGAGCACCGAGATACGGTAGCCCGAAGTTGAGCAAATTCAAGACTGGATGAGAATTTTCCAGATTTGAACCTCTAACTTTAGTAATTCAATTGGGTATCGAAACGAACTTGAATTGGCACCAAAATTGGCAGTATTTCAATACTATATGGAAAGTATCTCTCTATCGAATTTCGGGGAAAAATACCTTCGGCAAGGTAGTTAATTAGCCCACCAAAGTTCAAGAAAAATCCTAAGGCAATCTGCCTTTGACTTGCATTTCCCAATTTCCAATCGTCTAACCAAGAAAGTTATCCAACCATGGTTCATTTGTGAAATAAGGGTCTAAGATACACCCATAATATCTTTGGTAAGTGTTTAATATCAAAAACATCAACTAACAAGTTCACTCCAAGATTTTGTTCCAAACCAGTCCAAAGATTAGGGTTTTCCAAAACAGAGCCGTCCACTTACTTCAGTCACAACTCAGTCATTATAGCTCGAAATCGAGCATGGCTTACGCCGTTGGAAAATACATTCATGGAGTTAAAATATCACAGAAGAAATCGTTTCCAATTTCGGCACCCATCTGGTTCAAATTCGGGCATCAAGTTGCTGCCTGAACACTTCATTCCAGAAGAACAGAGTAACAGGACAGCGAACTTAAAACATTTGGTTCGGCTTGCTCACAAAGAATCAGAATGTGCATTATATACCAAATTAAAGCTAGGAATGTCTAGTTTCAAACGCCACTGACGGCACATGATTTCGACATCCGAGGACAGAGTTATAGCCAAAATACTACTGCTGGTCAGAGCATACGCGAATCAGTTTTCCAGATTTGCTGGTTTCTAAAAAAAATTCATTTGCCCATTCAAACCTCATTATTTTTCAATGAAATTTTTCACACCTCTAATACATCATATAAGCATCCAATTCAAGCCATTAGTTCATTAAAAACTGGCCTTAAAATGGCCGAATAAAACAGGGGTAGAATCGGAAGTTTTTGCTTCTTACACCCAATGAAGTTCCTACTAATTACCCACCACTAATACACCATTATAATCACTAAACCAACAATATAATCACCATCAATCATCAAATCAGCAACAACAACCCAAGTGTGGGAATTCCAAGAGCCCACAATCACATTTTTACACCATAATCAAGTAACTAAGTGCATGCATGAGCTTAATCTTGCCATATAATCTCCAAAAGATAAGAATCCAAGGGTTGATCATTACCTACTCCTTTGGTTTGCAAGGTCAGAATTTTCGGCCCTCTTGAAGCTCCAAGAAACCGTGAAAGCTCCCCTCCTCCTTAGCTAGATATAGTCTCCAAGTGGTTTGCTAAGTGGTCTCCAAGTTTAGTGTGATTTGGATGAATTTTAGTGCATGAATTGAAGATGAAAAATGAAGGACAATGGAGAGCTCTTCTCCTTTATTGTTGCACGGCCAAGTGAGGTGAGGAGAGAAGGAGTGTTGGTTCAATTGTGGCTTCCTAAGGAAGATTCATTGTGTGGTGCAAAATGCATCTCAAAGTCAACTTGAAATAGTGCAATTAGGATGCGTTTGGACTCGATTTTTCTCGCGCGTTTGGTTCACTAGTGCACTAAACCTCCAATGCATATACATTCATGTAAATATTATTCACTCTTAGTTGTCCCGAAATAAGGGTCTAAAGTCTGCCAAATAAATTCGCGCGCGTGAAAACGCGTACCACCAAATTTAACGCTATAACGCGAAACTTTCGGAAAATTCTTATAACGATTGCACTACTAACTATCACTTGAATATTTATTCATAAGATTACCTATTTAGGACCATAGTACAAGTCTCCAATATTCCAAGCTTATCGTGCTACTACGCGGATAAAATCTCCAAGTACTATTCACTATTTTTACTAAACGCGCTCTAGGAAATTAATTTTCGAAACGAATCATTTTAAAAATATAACGAAGATATACTACCACTTATTTAGGTCTAATAAGACTAGAAAATATTCCTTGGAAATAAAATCCAATTAAATAATTTATTAAGCCATAAATTAGGCATAAAATAATAGTTTTTGCGAGTCCTCACACGAACTCCAAACAGTAGAAATTTGGTAATACTCGAGTATACCGGAACCAAGAGTCTCATACTCAATGATTCCTTATAACAGTCCCCATGGCTCGTCAATTTTCACGACCAAGCCCTCGCCGGCTCGATTCAATCGACTACCAATGGGGTTGAGTTCAGTAGTAACAGTAATGGCCGTTGGATACTCTTCCAAACGACACCACATCAAGTATTGGCATGTATCACTCAATTGTACAGTAAATAGTCATAGATAATAAAAGGGTGAGAGTGATCAAGTGCACCCTCACCTCAATCAAGGTCAACAATGCAATTAAGCCATCAAATCATCGATTTCAAGTATAGCAAAGCCACATAGTAACAAACAAGTGAGTAGTATACTCACCAAGCAAGCAAATGATATTTCATACACTTCCACCCAAAGAGCGTCTTGCACCACCGTCACGTCCTAAAACATTCAAATAAGCACAATAAGACTCGATTACAAGTCATAAACCACTTCCACATACTACCAAAATAAGGCTCCATAAGAAAGTATAAGTACTAGAGTAAACTAGGGAAAGTCCGGAAATGAAGTTAAGCTCTAAACCCTAAAAATAGTTTTTGACATCATTTAGCGGTTTTGGCACCATTGGCACTACGATTATCGGATCGATGTACAAAATACACCGTTTCGAAGCTAAAAGAAAGGGCTACAATGTTAAAGAAGGCCACTCAGTCCAGTTTGTAGTGTAACTAGGTCAAAAGTTCAATGTACTCCACTAGAACCGCAAAAATAGGTTAACAAACTGCATTCTGGTTAAATAACCATAATTCAGGCTACCTAAGTCCAATTCAAGTGATTCCAAAGCCATCCGAAAGCTAAGATACCAGGATATATTTCTTAAGAAGACATCAACAACCAAATTCGTAGTATTCCCAATCAAATTAACCAATTACAAAAGCTAATTTTCAGGTTCGGACAGAAACAGGGTAGCAGGGGTATTTCAGTCTTTTCATAGGGTACGTTGCTCCGATTGGCCTGAAATTTTGAAGACAACTATAAAATACCATCCTATACAACTTTCATGTTTTAACCTAAGGCTAATTTGGCCTCTAACTAGGAGGAACAGTACCGAACAGAATGAGGGTAATTGAAACCCTAGCTTCTGAAATTTCCTTTCAATGCAGAAATTTTCTGCAATTAACCACCATTTACATCTTCTAGCTTCATTCTAGATCATCTCCAACCATCAACCATGGCCACACCATGTTACACATATGAAACAGAAAATTCATGGAATAAATAGAAAAAATTCACCAATCTCAACCAAATTCAAGAAATCTTTCACCCAATCACACATTTAATCAACACAAGTCATTACTTTAACATTAACAATACCAAAGGAAGCATTCCCTAACTACTCACCTTGAAATGCAAGAAAAGGAGCAACTTAATAGCTTAATCTTCCAAACCACTTCACTAAACGCCTCATAACCACTCACTTAAGGGATTTTATGGAGCAAATACAAGATTAAACGATTGGAATTGAAGATTGAGCAAGATTGGAGACTAGAAAATTGAGAGCTTTTCCTTTCTTTTTGCTTGAAGAGAGCCGGCCACAATAGCTTGAAATGAAGAGGATTTTTGACCAATTTTTTTTGGTTTATTTAGTAAAATGGTAAAAGGGTGAATAGTAGTCAAAAGTAAGAATTAACCTCTAAGTGACACTTGTCACTTTCATTTAATGCATAGCTATCTCTTTGTTCCTCTCACACTAATCCACTTGGTAACCTCTAATTATCTCATAGCACCCGGTAAATTAAACCCAGTATCCAAAACTTAACCTAATTGGCCCAATTTTTCCGAACTTTCCGCACTAGCGGGTCCCACGTCCGGTATACGCTCTTAATTTCTCAAAAACTAACCGATACTAGAAAAATCATCTAAAACTATATTTACTCATAAAAATTATCTAGAAAAATTTCCTAGTAAAGAAAATGCAGAAAAACATGCCATTAAATAGAATAAAACCTAGAAAATGAGAAAATTTATGGGTTCTCACAAGCTTAATTAATTATTTATCCACCCATTTTCTCCAAATAGTTTATTTCAACCATTTTAAACCCAATTGCATGGAACTATGATTTGCTTATATTTTTAAAATGACTTGTTTCAAAATTTAATTTTTGAAATCTCGTTAAGTGAAAATAGTGAATATGCGATTGGAATCAATAATCGTTTCAAGAATACGATAAGCTTGGAAAATTGGAGACTTGTATACTAGCCTTGAAACAGACATTTTTATATTTAAATGTTCATTATTAGTTAGTGATACTATCGTTATAAGAATTCTTGAAGACTTCGCTTTATCGCGCTTAATTTGGAGATACGCGTTTTTATACGCGTGATTTAATTGAGGGACTTTAGACCCTTATTTTGGGACAATTAAGAGTAAATAATATTAATATGAATACAAGTGCATGAGAGGTTTAGTGCACCAGTGAAACAAATGCAAGAAAAATTGAGCACGAAACGCGCGCGTGTGCGCGAGAGAGAGAGTTGACTTTTGCACCAATTCTAGCCACACAAATGAAGCTTCCTTAGGAAGCCAAATTTAGACCAAAACACTTTCTCTCCTCCTCATAAAGCAGCCAGCCATCCTTGTGCAGAAACAACTCAAGTTCTTCAAAATTTTCCTTCACAAAATCTTCATCCAATTTCTTCCAAATTTCCCACACACTTAGCCTAATACTTGGAGATCATATTAAGCTACAAAGGAGAGCTGCAATCCACGGTTTTCTTGGACAAGGAGGGAGCCAAAATTCTGCTTTTGTTCATCACACAAATAGGTGATGATCCAACCTTCAAATCTTGGTTTTTGGAAGTAGAATTTCACGTATAAACTCTTGTATGCATGTGGGTAGTCTTGTTTATGGTGGATTTTTGTTGTGTGGGCTCTATGAACTCCCACCTTTGATGGAAGGACTGATTTGATGATTGATGATGAAATTAATGGTGGTTTAGTGCTTAAATTAGTGGATTAATGTTGTATTGTTGGTAGAAAATCAAAAGAGGTGCTTGGAGCAAAAGTGACCATTTTACCCCTGGCTTGTCCGATCACTTTTGTGTAAAAATTTGAGGTTCTAATGGCTTGTTTATGTTTTTTACATGTTATACTGGTTGTGTAAAATGTTTCATTGAAAAATAACTTGGTTTGGTCACTCAAATGTTGAAATTGCGAAAGGTTAGAAAACTGGAATTTTGTTCCTGGATTGCCCAGGCAATCTTCTTGTTTCGGCCATAACTTGTTGCTATGATGTCAAAATTGAGTGCCGTTTGTGGCATTGGAAACTAGACATTCCCAGATTTCCTTTGGTATAAAATTCATGTCCTGGGTCCACTTGAGCAAGCCAAACCATTCATTTGAAATCCACTGTCCTGTTTCATTGCTTCCTGGAAGGCAGCACATGAGCTGCAACTTGATGCTCACGAATGAGCTGGTTATGGACAGATTTTGAGAATGGTTTCTTCTGAGAAATTGTACTGTTATAAATATATTTTCCAACACCACCAACCATGCTAAATTCCAACTTGAATTGAGTGAGTTGTGGCCAAAGTTTGGAACTGGCTCAGTGATGGAATTCTTCATTTTGGACTGATCCTTAGCTAATCTTGGTTTGGGACTTGTTATTTGAAATTATTGGTGTAAATCACCTACCAAATGTATTTTGAATCCTCACTAGACCTGATTATCATAAACGAGGCATGTTTTGGGCATTTTTCCTTGGTCAAAAGTTTGGAAAAGGAAATTTTCATATACAAGGCAGCTTTACCTTAAAATTTTGGAAACTTGAGTGATTTTGTGAGGACCCGAAAAATTTCTTATTTTTATCGAATATTAATGGTTTAATTAAGTATTAATCCACCTGTTTTTCCCAAATAATTTATTACGACCATTTTAAATCCATTCGTATGGAATAATGTCTTCGTTATGCTTTTAAAACGTCCCGTTAACAACTTCAATTTTCGGAGGATTGTTTGAGTGAGAAATAATGAACACGAGTGTTTCAAGGTGATATTGTATTCGAGAGTATGATTATCCTGGGGAAATTAAGAACGGACAATAGCAGATTAAGAAAAGTTAATCGAGAATTAAAGGTGAATAAGTTCTAAGTGAGCATATACTACTCACGCGTGGATAGTTTTCCAAAAGACGCATGGATACAAATTTATTGGAGATTTGAGGAGTTAATACTCGACTCATGTGAGGACTCGTAAAACTCCTATTAAAACCCCAATTTGAGCTTATTTAATTATTTACTTGTTCATTTATTTCGAGTATTATTTTCTAGACCTATTGAACCTAATTACGTGGAAATATAGCTTCGTTATATTTTTAAAGTAACTTGTTTCAAGAATTAATTTCCTGGAGTACGTTTAGTAAAAATAGTGAATAGTGCTTGGAGATTTTATCCGCGTAGTAGCACAATAAGCTTGGAATATTGGAGACTTGTACTATGGTCCTAAAATAGGTAATCTCATGAATAAATACTCAAGTGATAGTTAGTAGTGCAATCGTTAGAAGAAATTCTCGAAAGTTTCGCGTTATAGCGTTAAAATTGACGGTACGCGTTTTCACACGCGCAACTTTATTTGAGGGACTTTAGACCCTTATTTCGGGTCAATTAAGAGTGAAGAATATTTACATGAATATATATGCATTGGAGGTTTAGTGCACTAGGAAACCAAACGCGCGAGAAAATCGAGCCGTAATCGCGCCAAACGGCCCCTAATGAGAGTTGACTAATGGGTGATTTGTGGCCACAAGTTAGTATCTTCCTTTGGAAGCTAAAAGAAATCAGATCACACTCCCTCTTCTCTCTCCTCATTGCCGACCAACACCCTCCTCTCTCTAACTCCATTACTTCAAAATATTCAGCTCACAAATCTCACTCAAAACCACCCCAAATCATCTCCAAATTCAACCAAACTTGCACCACACCTAGCTTGATACTTGAGGAGCATTTTGAGCTGCAAACAAGGGCTGGAAATCATGGTTTTTCTGGGGTAATAGAGGGCCGAAAATTCTGCTTGAACACCAAAGCAAAGTAAGTGATGATCCACTCTTGGAAACTTGAAGTTTGGAAGCTATCTTACCTTGTTAAGTTCATGCATGCATTTTGTTAGCTTGTGTATGGTGTAAAAATGTGCTAGTGGGCTCTTTGAATTCCCACACTTGGGTTGTTGTTGATGATTTGATGATTTATGGTGGTTATATTGTTGGTTTAGTGGTTAAAATGATGCATTAGTGGTGGGTAATTAGTAGAAACTTCATTGGGTGTAAGAAGCAAAAATTTCCGATTTTACCCCTGCCATGTTCGGCCATTTTGAGGCCAATTTTTACTGGTCTAATGGCTTGAATTGGATGTTTATAGGATGTATTAGATGTGTGAAAAATTTCATTGGAAAATATTGAGGTTTAATTAAGCAAATGAATTTTTTGAGAAACTAGCAAATCTGGAAAACTGTTCGCGTATGACTCTGACCAGTGGTAGTATTTTAGCCCTATGAATGAATTTTCCAACGGCATAAGCCATGCTCGATTCCGAGTTAAATTGATTGAGTTGTGACTAAAACAAGAGGACTGCCCTGTTTTGGAAAAACGTAATATTTGGACTGATTTGGGACAAAAACTTGGGAGTGATCTTATTAATTGAAATTTTGGTGCTAAACCATTACCAAAGGTATCATGGATGTATCTTAGACCTTTATTTCACCAATGAACCATGGTTGGATAGCTTTCTTGGTTAAACGATTGGAAATTGGGAAATGAAAGTCAAAAGGCAGATTGCCTTAGAATTTTTCCTGAACTTTGGTTGACTAATTAACTATCTTTCCGAAGGTATTTTTCCCTGAAATTTGATAGAGCGGTACCTCTCATATGGGAGTAAAATACTGCCAATTTTGGTACCGATCAAAGTTCGTTTCGATACCCAATTAAATTACTAAAGTTAGAGGTTCAAACCTGGAAATTCTTCTCCAGTCTTGAATTTCCCCAACTTTGAGCTACCGTATCTTGGTACTCGAAACTCCGATTCTTGATCCGCTTGTTTTGTCATAAACCTCCCTTGCAACTCTAATTGAGTGACAAATTTCAGAGGCTGGTTTGCAACGTGTGAATCGTGCCGAATTTTCAAAGTTGGCCGAAATCCAACTTAATTCTGCCTTGTAAACCAATCCTGCATCTTCAAGATCATTTTTGAACACTTTCCACTTTGATTCATGGAAACGTGTCTTCTAGGAACTTATAGTACTTTCTAAGAGGTTTCCAACGGTATAAAGTTTTCCAATTCTCGACTTATGCCGAGCGAGTTACGATTTTTCAAAGATTTAGGATAAAACTGAAATTTCTCAATTTTCAAGGCATAGGAGTTTTTCCAAAATTCTTAATTCTCTTAGTATTATTCGAACGTTTTGCCCTCGCTTTTCGTGATAAAAACTCAAATAATATTGTACATAATAAAAGGCTAGTTGAACCTCGATTTGCGTGTAATTGAGGTTCCTTTTGTGAAATAATCTTTAGATTGTACTAGTGTACAATCTTCTTGATAAGTGGGTTAATTGTGTGATTATCCACTATTAATTGTCAGGCGCACAAGGAGACCTTCAAGAGGATCTCACAGTGGACATTTGAACTCCCAGAAAATAATTCTTATTGAATTGCTCGGTGAGTGTCAAGTGTGTGAATTTTGATACTTGCTTATTTGTGGTAATTGTTGGAAATTTCAAAAATAAGGGCGGGTGCGTACTTTATCGCACTTGTTCTAATTTCAAATGAATTATTGAAATGTATTGAATGATTGTAATGTATTGAATGAATGACTGAAATGCAATGGTTTGTTATGAATACATACGTCGATGGAGTGAACCTCCTCGACTTTCAAATGAATGGGGGACGCCCAAACTCATAGGCCAACCTTAGACTCGAGCCGGCAATGGGCTTGGTCGGGGCCTGGGGCGAGCCATGAGATACATATAAGCTCGACCTAATAAGAGGTCTTGCTTGGCATACTCGTAGAGTATCGCCCAATAAATGACTTGTGGGCCCTTGGGGTGTACGGTGGACGGAGGGAAGTAAGTGGTGATCTACGGAAATGGAAATACCGACCCGGTTGACAGGAGGGTCAACGTGGGAAGGTATACGAATGACATCGGCAGAGCAAGTGGAACTTAGCTCCTGAGAGCTACTATATCCTTGAATTGTTTTTGATTACTTTTCCTGCTTGAATGGTCGATTATTGAAATAACGTGGTTTATTTATTAAATTTGGGATTGTTATTTGACTAAGTGCTTGCATGTGTGTTCTTGGCCTCACGAGCGTTTTGCTCACCCTGTAGATTTATTTTCCTTAACAGGATTGGACTTGGAGAAATGTTGGAGAAACCTCTCTTGGCGTACTCTTGTTTTTAGGGTTTCCGTTGCACTTTGGGGCTAGACTTGTGATTGATATATATATATTTTGAAAATTGATGTATTTCGGGATTCCGATGTAATGATTGGGCAGATGTTGAATATTGATAAGCTTGAAGGCTTACGCACTGATTGTATTTATGATATTTAATCGTAACGTCTAGTATTGTATTAAGCTTGGACGGAAATTGCTTGAGTCCTGGCGAGAGCTGGGCAGGCGTCCCGCGGATACCTTTTGGTTCGCCTTAGGGAGAAGTGGGGCGTCACAGTTGGTATCAGAGCCTAGGCTTCAGATCTTTGTAGTGTGTCCTAGGCCTAAAAGTTTAGGATGCCGGACTGTGGAACTGGTTGGAAAGTTAAGTGACTGCTCGTGGGAACGAAAACTAGAACTTAGGTTTGAATTAGTCGATGATAAGGAGTCTTGATCTTGTGTGATACATGTGGGATAGTATGGGATGATCAAATCCAGTTTATTTGGTGTATTTGGTCCCATTTAAGCTTTTAATCTTAATTGTAAGTTGTGGAAAGTAATGGTGGCATTGCACCGTCTTGGAGACACATTATGGTAACCATGGCCGTGAAGGGCCTAGGGGAGGGCTCGTTGGAAGTGTAATCCAACTCGCCGAACTAGTACGATATGTTATTTTCAAAGGACTTACTCGTGCCCAAGTAATAGAGTGTTTATAGTGGCCGATCATCGGAAGTGGCTATTTGAGGAAAATAGGGTGATTCAAGGGGATAATCGAGAACCGATGGCAATTGCGGATGTCTAGACTACTAGGATTCCTGAAGTGGAGATTGAGATATTTAAGGAGCGAGGAAGAAAAAGGCTCCTAGTGAGAAGCTTCAAAAGCTAAAAACCAACTTGTTAGAGTAGTGCTCGAAATTAAAGACAGGATGGATGAGTCGGTGGCTGGATGTGTTACCTTGGTCGAATGAGTGGAGAATGACAAGATATTCGATAAGGGACATGAGATCTAAAACTCCTAGTGCTGAAAATGAAATTGATCCTACGGAGGTAGTGAAGACTTTTGGATTCCGCCAATCACAAATTTAGTGATTTAAACTATTTTGATAGTTTTTGCCAAAGATAGACAGGGTGACGCTCGCTTAAAGGCCGTTGTATTTTGTGTCTTGTTTCAATATGTTTCCTACCTTTTGAGGCAATTAAACATTTCTCACGACATGTTTGACTTTACTGTTTTATGATTTCAAATCCAGGATTGGGGGTTGTACGTATTTGCGATTATCTTAGCGTCTTCCCTTTTATTCTCGTATTTGTTTAGCGTGATCAAAGTCTCACTTTTCCAAACTTCGTTTATGTGCATTCATTTTATGCCATGTTTAGATGACTGTTAAAGTTATGAGTGGCCAAAAAAAAAAAAAAAGAGCCGAGTGCGAAGGATTATGCCACCCCAAGCTCCAGGGGATAATTAGGGAATGATTGCTGGATTGAACCGAAACCCTAGAAATGAAGGAAAACACCTACATAGCTCCCACCATTGACCATACGATTGATATCCTAGAACGGTTGGTTAAGTACCAAAGCTCTGGACCAATAAGCCAACCTAAGAACCAGGAGAGGTGTGAAAATGAAATAATTCGTGAAGGTCGTCTATCTTGGTTTCCCGAGGGACCTAACCTTGAAACAGTAAGATTGATTTGAAAGGATACTATAAGGCACTAATGGGACTACGAGATTTTGATCCCTTTTCAAACCACTTCATAGACAAGTATCAAAGATTGAAGTAGGACATGGAAAATTTTATATCAAGAAATAAAGTCCCCGTATCTGGTTGTAATTTGAATTAATGGTAGTGATTTTATGGAGACTTAAGAACTCATCCATGTTCGGCAGAGAATAGCTAAGATTTATATTTCGGGGTGACCTATAAGAAAAAGAATGAAAGAGTACTATGACTTGAGCTTCCATTATGAATAGTCACTTATTTTGATCCTCTGATCTACCTGGCAGGCTAGCATTTGACTTAAACCAACCGGTGAGATGACAACCTTGGAAGAAATGCGTAAGGAAATGGATATTCTTCGAAATGAGGTAGAATTTCAAAGAAAACTAGCTGAGTACTGGGAAGGACGGTGGAAATAAGAATATGCAGAGAAAACTGAGTTGCTACGCCAGAACGTAGAACTGGAGAAGAAACACAAAGGAAATTCTCAAACTAGTCAGGCCGTCACTTCTCATGTAACTTGTGGATACTGTGGCAAGATTAACCACACTGAAGCCGGGTGCTGGAGAAAGCAAGGAAAATGTTTTAAATGCGGTAGTACCGAGCATAAGTTTTCGAATTGCCCTGGTAACCCTATCAAAAAGAGGAAATACTCAGCAGCCAGCTAGGCTGCTATAAAGCAATCAAGTGCCAGATGGAAGTAATTAGTACTAATGGTTATGAAGGGGGTTCTAGTAGTGGAAGTTTTGCGAGTGAGGATGCTTTGACTGCACTCAAGGGATAGGGGTTGTAGTACCCTAGAATAGAATAGCACTTTTGGACATTTCACCTTGTGGAAAAGGGAAAAAAGTCTTTTGTTTTGCATCTTGGCAATTTGGCACATTTTGTTACGACCTTATTGTTTCCCCTTTTCCTTTTGAAATGATTTGATAAATCTATTCCCACTTGATGTACCTATTATGATCCTTATGACATATGAAGCTTTACTCCGCTTTTGATTTGTTTTACGACTTACATGTATATTCAAAATCTTGCCCACACTTTTAGACTTATAATAAGACACGAACGGTATTAGACACAGTCGAGATTGTGCTTGAGAATATAGACCACCCTAAGGTCTGGAGGCGACTAGGGATCGTGACCAAATCGAGAGCTTGGTGTTGAAGTTGGACTCCAATGTTTGGTTACCAATTTGATATATTAATACTGTGAGACTTGGGTTAATGAAAGAAAATCTTTGGTAGATTTCCGAGCATAATGATTGAGGAGTCGGATATCACATTTGGAATGGAAGCTTGAGGGTATACATATATATATACAATAACGAGACTTGAACGATGTGTCCACTAAGAGCAAATGCTCCATTGTCTCACATAGTCGGAAATTTCGACCAATGGCAAGGAGCCGTGATATTATTTCAGTTGAATTTAAAGTAGAGTTATTACCAGTTGAGGACTCTAAAAACTGATGTGTTTAAAATCACTTCCAATTCAAGATAGAGACACTTTGAACTTTCAATTACGCCATTGGGTTGACCAATGCACTAGTAGCAACTATGACCTGAATGCATTGGGGTTTTAGATCGTAATTGGATTAATCTGTGGTGGCATTTATTGATGATATATCGTTTTACTCTAAGGTTTGAGAAGATCATGAAAGATACTTGGAGATGTGTTACAAACCCCGAGAATGCACCAACTTTCGTTAAGTTCGACAAATGTGAGTTCGATTGGAAGGAAATAGCCTTTCTAGGTTATACAATATCTAAGGAAGGAATTATTATTGACTCAACTAAAATGAAAGATTGTATAAGAGGAAACGACCAGAAAAGCATATTGAAGTTTGGAATTCTCGGAATTAGCCGAATACTTCCTTTGGTTATCAAGGACTTTTGTAAGAGTGCAAGACTTGGCAAACCATTTGAGGTTCTATATGTAAGGGAAAAATCTTGAGATGCAGAATGTTAATCGGTGTACATGTGTAGGAGGTAATTTTGTGATTTACACAGATGATTCAAAGGATGGTTTAGAATGTATATTAATAAAACATGATAAGGTGATTGTATATGCCTCTAGGAAGTTAAAATATTACGAGAGGAAGTAGCCACCTCCTGATTGGGAGTAAATAACTACAATATTTGCCTTAAAGAAGTGAAGATATTACCTATATGAGGTAGACATGAGGCCGATTAAGTTGCTCTATGACTTGGAAGTTAAAATACCTATTGAAAAAAAAAATCAAGGTTTGACTGCTAGTCGAATGAATGGAAATTGTCAAGTGTAAGTTCGAAAAACGTACGTTGGTGATCGATCAGATAGACTTAACCATGAAGGGAATGATATTTTCTCAGGTGTGAATTTCGAGGACAAAATTCTGTTAAGGAGGGGAGGATGTGAGGACCCGAAAAATTTCTTATTTTTATCGAATATTAATGGTTTAATTAAGTATTAATCCACCTGTTTTTTCCAAATAATTTATTACGACCATTTTAAATCCATTCGTATGGAATAATGTCTTCGTTATGCTTTTAAAACGTCCCGTTAACAACTTCAATTTTCGGAGGATTGTTTGAGTGAGAAATAATGAACACGAGTGTTTCAAGGTGATATTGTATTCGAGAGTATGATTATCCTGGGGAAATTAAGAACGGACAATAGCAGATTAAGAAAAGTTAATCGAGAATTAAAGGTGAATAAGTTCTAAGTGAGCATATACTACTCACGCGTGGATAGTTTTCCAAAAGACGCATGGATACAAATTTATTGGAGATTTGAGGAGTTAATACTCGACTCATGTGAGGACTCGTAAAACTCCTATTAAAACCCCAATTTGAGCTTATTTAATTATTTACTTGTTCATTTATTCCGAGTATTATTTTCTAGACCTATTGAACCTAATTACGTGGAAATATAGCTTCGTTATATTTTTAAAGTAACTTGTTTCAAGAATTAATTTCCTGGAGTACGTTTAGTAAAAATAGTGAATAGTGCTTGGAGATTTTATCCGCGTAGTAGCACAATAAGCTTGGAATATTGGAGACTTGTACTATGGTCCTAAAATAGGTAATCTCATGAATAAATACTCAAGTGATAGTTAGTAGTGCAATCGTTAGAAGAAATTCTCGAAAGTTTCGCGTTATAGCGTTAAAATTGACGGTACGCGTTTTCACACGCGCAACTTTATTTGAGGGACTTTAGACCCTTATTTCGGGTCAATTAAGAGTGAAGAATATTTACATGAATATATATGCATTGGAGGTTTAGTGCACTAGGAAACCAAACGCGCGAGAAAATCGAGCCGTAATCGCGCCAAACGGCCCCTAATGAGAGTTGACTAATGGGTGATTTGTGGCCACAAGTTAGTATCTTCCTTTGGAAGCTAAAAGAAATCAGATCACACTCCCTCTTCTCTCTCCTCATTGCCGACCAACACCCTCCTCTCTCTAACTCCATTACTTCAAAATATTCAGCTCACAAATCTCACTCAAAACCACCCCAAATCATCTCCAAATTCAACCAAACTTGCACCACACCTAGCTTGATACTTGAGGAGCATTTTGAGCTGCAAACAAGGGCTGGAAATCATGGTTTTTCTGGGGTAATAGAGGGCCGAAAATTCTGCTTGAACACCAAAGCAAAGTAAGTGATGATCCACTCTTGGAAACTTGAAGTTTGGAAGCTATCTTACCTTGTTAAGTTCATGCATGCATTTGTTAGCTTGTGTATGGTGTAAAAATGTGCTAGTGGGCTCTTTGAATTCCCACACTTGGGTTGTTGTTGATGATTTGATGATTTATGGTGGTTATATTGTTGGTTTAGTGGTTAAAATGATGCATTAGTGGTGGGTAATTAGTAGAAACTTCATTGGGTGTAAGAAGCAAAAATTTCCGATTTTACCCATGCCATGTTCGGCCATTTTGAGGCCAATTTTTACTGGTCTAATGGCTTGAATTGGATGTTTATAGGATGTATTAGATGTGTGAAAAATTTCATTGGAAAATATTGAGGTTTAATTAAGCAAATGAATTTTTTTGAGAAACTAGCAAATCTGGAAAACTGTTCGCGTATGACTCTGACCAGTGGTAGTATTTTAGCCCTATGAATGAATTTTCCAACGGCATAAGCCATGCTCGATTCCGAGTTAAATTGATTGAGTTGTGACTAAAACAAGAGGACTGCCCTGTTTTGGGAAAACGTAATATTTGGACTGATTTGGGACAAAAACTTGGGAGTGATCTTATTAATTGAAATTTTGGTGCTAAACCATTACCAAAGGTATCATGGATGTATCTTAGACCTTTATTTCACCAATGAACCATGGTTGGATAGCTTTCTTGGTTAAACGATTGGAAATTGGGAAATGAAAGTCAAAAGGCAGATTGCCTTAGAATTTTTCCTGAACTTTGGTTGACTAATTAACTATCTTTCCGAAGGTATTTTTCCCTGAAATTTGATAGAGCGGTACCTCTCATATGGGAGTAAAATACTGCCAATTTTGGTACCGATCAAAGTTCGTTTCGATACCCAATTAAATTACTAAAGTTAGAGGTTCAAACCTGGAAATTCTTCTCCAGTCTTGAATTTCCCCAACTTTGAGCTACCGTATCTTGGTACTCGAAACTCCGATTCTTGATCCGCTTGTTTTGTCATAAACCTCCCTTGCAACTCTAATTGAGTGACAAATTTCAGAGGCTGGTTTGCAACGTGTGAATCGTGCCGAATTTTCAAAGTTGGCCGAAATCCAACTTAATTCTGCCTTGTAAACCAATCCTGCATCTTCAAGATCATTTTTGAACACTTTCCACTTTGATTCATGGAAAAGTGTCTTCTAGGAACTTATAGTACTTTCTAAGAGGTTTCCAACGGTATAAAGTTTTCCAATTCTCGACTTATGCCGAGCGAGTTACGATTTTTCAAAGATTTAGGATAAAACTGAAATTTCTCAATTTTCAAGGCATAGGAGTTTTTCCAAAATTCTTAATTCTCTTAGTATTATTCGAACGTTTTGCCCTCGCTTTTCGTGATAAAAACTCAAATAATATTGTACATAATAAAAGGCTAGTTGAACCTCGATTTGCGTGTAATTGAGGTTCCTTTTGTGAAATAATCTTTAGATTGTACTAGTGTACAATCTTCTTGATAAGTGGGTTAATTGTGTGATTATCCACTATTAATTGTCAGGCGCACAAGGAGACCTTCAAGAGAATCTCACAGTGGACACTTGAACTCCCAGAAAATAATTCTTATTGAATTGCTCGGTGAGTGTCAAGTGTGTGAATTTTGATACTTGCTTATTTGTGGTAATTGTTGGAAATTTCAAAAATAAGGGCGGGTGCGTACTTTATCGCACTTGTTCTAATTTCAAATGAATTGTTGAAATGTATTGAATGATTGTAATGTATTGAATGAATGACTAAAATGCAATGGTATGTTATGAATACATACGTCGATGGAGTGAACCTCCTTGACTTTCAAATGAATGGGGGACGCCCAAACTCATAGGCCAACCTTAGACTCGAGCCGGCAATGGGCTTGGTCGGGGCCTGGGGCGAGCCATGAGATACATATAAGCTCGACCTAATAAGAGGTCTTGCTTGGCATACTCGTAGAGTATCGCCCAATAAATGACTTGTGGGCCCTTGGGGTGTACGGTGGACGGAGGGAAGTAAGTGGTGATCTACGGAAATGGAAATACCGACCCGGTTGACAGGAGGGTCAACGCGGGAAGGTATACGAATGACATCGGCAGAGCAAGTGGAACTTAGCTCCTGAGAGCTACTATATCCTTGAATTGTTTTTGATTACTTTTCCTGCTTGAATGGTCGATTATTGAAATAACGTGGTTTATTTATTAAATTTGGGATTGTTATTTGACTAAGTGCTTGCATGTGTGTTCTTGGCCTCACGAGCGTTTTGCTCACCCTGTAGATTTATTTTCCTTAACAGGATTGGACTTGGAGAAATGTTGGAGAAACCCCTCTTGGCGTACTCTTGTTTTTAGGGTTCCTGCTGCACTTTGGGGCTAGACTTGTGATTGATATATATATATATATTTTGAAAATTGATGTATTTCGGGATTCCGATGTAATGATTGGGCAGATGTTGAATATTGATAAGCTTGAAGGCTTACGCACTGATTGTATTTATGATATTTAATCGTAACGTCTAGTATTGTATTAAGCTTGGACGGAAATTGCTTGAGTCCTAGCGAGAGGTGGGCAGGCGTCCCGCGGATACCTTTTGGTTCGCCTTAGGGAGAAGTGGGGCGTCACAGATTTGGTTAACCAACTTCCCGTGCTTATTTATCCATGAAATTTGGCGGTGGAATAGCCCTCATATGTTAGTATAATACCGCCAAGTTTGATGTCATTCCAAGTCCTTCTAGATGCCCAACAGATGTCCCAAAGTCTGCTTTTCAAATCTGGAAAACTTTTCCTTTTCTCTTGACCGAATGGTCAAATCTGATTTGGGGAGTTATATTTCGAAGGTTGTGATGTTCATTACTTTTAAATTGCTTAGTGGATGTTTATGGACTCTTGGTTTCAAAAATGGAGTGATTTAGAACTGATTTCATTGCACAAAACTTTTGCAAGCAAAAGAAAAGTGAGAAGGCGGATTAGCCTTGAAATATTTCTTGAACTTTGGTTGTTTTAACGACTGCCTTTCCGTGGAATTTTTGCATGAAACTTGGTAGAAATGTTGTTCACACATGTATGATTCAGTGTACCAATTTTGGTGTATTTCTAATGCCAAATCGATGGCCAAATGATATTCCCAAGATAGTCTTTAAATCTGGAAAATGACTGAACAGTTTGCAAAATGTGACCAAATTTGGACTGATGTCTCTTGATACTCAAAACTCCGATTCTTGTTTCACTTATTTTGTTTTAAACTTTGATTGCAACTCTAATTGAGTTCCAAATTTCAGAAGCTAGTTTGCATTGTATGAATTTTGCCGAATTTCCAAACTTTGTCGAAAATCAACCCAAATCTGTCTTGACTTTCCAAAACAGCGACTTCGAGCCGATTTTTGAATACCTTCTGTTTGGAATCATGAAAAATTTATTCTAAGAACTTTTAGTACTTTGGAAGAAGTTTCCAACGGTACCAAGTTTGTGACGGCCCTACCTCCCCCTAAGGCGAACCAAAGTGTTTGGCGGACCGCCTGCCCAACTCTCGCCGGGACTCACTACAATCTTCAAGTAAATTACAAATTAAACTCCAATATCACATGAAATACTCCACTAAAACATTCATGTACTCTAAAATATAAAAGAACGATTCATGCTTATATATATTACATCCAAGATTTTCAATGTACTTTTACAATACCGAAGCCCAAAATAATCATAAGTTTTACACTATGGAGTCCCAGATTTACAGATAACGACTAGTTCTACCCAAAGGGGGGGTCACTAATTAAGCCTTCGAACTTCCACTTCCAAACCTGTTAAGAAAAATAAATTGGGGTGAGCTAACGCTCAGTGAGACCAAGGAAAAAAAAACATGCAAGCATGCTAGCAAAGACACAATATAAAGCAATAACTCGAGTAACAAGTAACTACGAAACATTAACCAACTAGGGAACTTAATCACAATAAAAGGATACGGGAGCTCTCAAGAGCTAATCCACGCGTGATCCAAGCTCGGTAGTTGACCCTCCGTCAACTTTCACATTTATCCATGTAGAACTCCACTTACTACCTCTAGCCACCATGACACCCTCTTGGATCCGTAACCAAACAAGCATGTAGGTGGTATCACTTAACAAGTATACCTAGCAAGACCCCTTATTTGGATCAAGCTATAACACTTCCCAAGGTTCACCAAGTTTCTCGACCAAGCCCTTGCCGGCTCGAATTACAAGGCTAGCCAATGGGTTGGGGCGTCCCCCCCTATTCACTTTTAGGTCAGTGAGACGAAGCTCCAATCGACAAGATTTGGTCATAGTATTGAGACGGGATGAGCGGTACCTCCTACCCTAAAAGGGCATGATACATTTTGCCGCTCAATGCTCACGGAAACCGCTTTTATTTGCAATCACATGCAACACGTATCACTTATCCAGCAAGAAATTTCATGAAAGAGAGGACAAGGGCGATAAAGTACACCCTAGCCTCATTAACTAGCAAGCACGAGAAACATTTCATTTAAACACTTCACATGCACTTGATACTCACCAAAAGTCGTGAGAGAGAGAGGGAAAAAAATGAAGCGGATAAACGAGTTCTTCGGAGTTCTCGTATTCACCTGA
Organism: Coffea canephora; assembly: GCA_036785865.1. Lineage (NCBI taxonomy): Eukaryota > Viridiplantae > Streptophyta > Magnoliopsida > Gentianales > Rubiaceae > Coffea > Coffea canephora. The sequence continues at coordinate 33,746,768 of CM071913.1, forward strand.
GACATGTATAATCACGATCATTCACGTGCATATTCAAGACCAAGCAAAAATATCAAGTCATTTTCATGTTTATTGTAAAAATTAGGAAATTGGAGGTTTATGGCTGAAACCTTTAGAAAATCGTAACTTAATATTTACAAGTCCAAAATTCGCAAGGTTGATACTGTTGGAAACCTAATGGAAAGGGTTAAAACTTTGTAGAAGACACCTTGATGAGATTCCATACAGATTTTGCCCAGTTTTTCCATCAATAGACTGCTACAGTAAAATGCAGGGCAGGGAAAATTCTATTTTTCCAGCGGACTTGGAAAAATCACCAAAAATCACAGAAAATGAGTTAGCCCCTGAAATTTACATGGATTGTAGCTTTATGTGTCTAGTTTCAAACCAAACAAACAGGACTCGATTTGGAGTGGTAGACACCAAAAGATAACCTTTTTCCCGAAACTGGCCTGATGTTCCAGAAAGCAAATTTCCAGTTTTCACTTTAACAAGTTCACTCCTTTCTTTTCCTTTGAAGAGATAATCGGTTTAATCAACCCAAATAAACTTAAAATCCATTATTTTGGCAAAACTTTAACTCAAATAAAAGCTCCAAAAATCTGAGATTTTGTCTCAAAAATTTCGGCCAACATGAAAGATTCAAAACAGAAATTTTTCCTCTTACTATACTTAAACACACACCAGTTCATCCATCCAAATTAAGGAATACCTTGCAATAATTAACAAGCCAATTATGTAATAAAACAAGATTTATCACATATATACATCCAATCACATATCACACATCCAATATCGAAATATTGAGACCTAAATCCAGTGCGACAAGGTACATCCCCGTCTAAGTCTCATTTAATCACATTTAATCTCATAAGGCAGCTAATACAATAAATCCAAATTGCTCAAATCAAACACAGGTCCTTAGGTGAGTGTGATAAAGTACACACACACCTTATAAAGAGAATACAGTTCACAAATCCATTTAGCAAACCCTTTTAGTAACGGCAAATACATTTAAATAAGCAAAGGGGCACATTTGACTAAAATACTTGAGAAAAGATTTTAACAAATAAGGAACACTCACCAATCACCGCTCATGATCCCCATTCACCACAATTGATTATTGTCCAAATCCAATTCCTAAAACACAAAGTTCAATATCACATATCACTGTCACCTTTTAGTAATTTGTGCACAACTCGAGCTACACTTATCGGATTGAAACAAACAATATACCGTTTCGAAGCTAAGACATAACTCTACAATTCTCATGAAGTCATCTCAACTCAGGTCCCACCCTAACCTAGCCAAATTTACCCAAACAGCCCCCAGATTTTCCAGTTCGAAGCTCACCGACACAATTACTGGCAGTCCTGATTCAGTTAATCATAACTCAGCACACACAACTCCGATTCAGGTGATTCCAAAGCCATTTGAAAGCTAAGATACAAGGCTACAATTCTTAAGAAGACATCAACAACCAATTCAATAATATTCCCGGTCAAACTAACCAATTACAGAGGTTGATTATCATTTCTGATAGAAACAGGGCAGCAGGGGCAATTTTGTCATTTCACGAGCTACCCTGCTCCGATTGAGCTGAAACTTTACAGGCATAATTTAAACTCAATTCTATACAACTTTCATGTTATGTGCTAAGGCTAATTCAGCCCCAAACATTTTCGAATAATCACAGAAATTTCGGACCGTACTCTCCCTTGAAATTTCCAGATTTAATGCACTTCGCTAATTAGGCCGTATCTCACTCGATTCTCAGTGAAATTGAAAACAGTTGGTGGCTTTAGAAACTAGGTTTATAAGGCTATATTTGTGTAGAAGAAATCATTTCTAAAATCCAGACATAAGTGGTTCAAAATCAAGCAGCAAAATGGATTTTCTGGACAGTCTCGGATGAACAGTAATAAGCAGGCAGCCAACTTTCAAGACTTGCCACGAATCGCTCGGGACGAACTAGAAAATGAGCTTGGTACCATTTTAAAGCTCTAAGAGTCTACTTTCAAATGCCACAAACGACACTCAATTGTGATCAACGAGCAAAACGTTATAGCTACACAAATGTTTCTGGTCAGAAAATTCTGGAGCTTGTTCCAGTTTTGCTTCTTTACTTGTAACTCAAAATTTAACCAACCATTTGGGTTGATTTTTGGTAGACAACCACAATACACATAGCACAACATATCTACACCAATTTAGAAGCTCAATTAGCACCAGAAAATTTTTGAAATTACAGGGCAGCAGCAAACAAGAAAGTCGGCAGCAAGTCAAAAATTTCAGACAGTACCTTCTCCAAATTTCTAACTTTCTTCCAACTTCATTCCATCAATCAGTCTGTATACATGTAACATAGCACAATATCAACAACCACAACATGTTAATTCATCAAATCAGCCACCAATAAGCATCCTCAAGCCCTGAAGCATGTCATGAAATTGCAAGAAAATAATTACTCAACCAATCAACCAAAATTCTGCCATAGGTTGCAAACCCATGCTGCCTTTGCTCCATTTGAGCTATAATTTTGTAAGATTGAAGTGTGGGTGAGTGAGTTACCTCAAGAACTTAGTTGGACAGCTTTAGGGTAGAAATTTTGACCGAAATTCCTCCAAGAAAACCGATGAACAGCCCCCTCTTCCAAGCTAGGATCAAAGCCCTCTAATGGATGATGAAATTTGGAAGTGGATTGAAGTAATTTTGTGAGGATTTTGGCTAGATTTTTCTTCCCTTTTTCTTCCTATTTTCGGCCAAACAGAGAGAGTGAAGAGAGGCGAGAGAGTGCAATCAGATGTTGTAATGAAAGTGGAGAGAATTGGTGACTTAATGGTTAAGTCCAAGTGTCAACTCATGCTAGGTCCGTTTAGGGTCTTCGCGTGTCCAATTTTCGCGCTCGTTTGCAACTTTTGTGTGTGATGCCCCGAAAAAAAAATGAGTTTGAGAACTCAGAAATTTTCTAAATTTCTAGGGTTTATTTTTTTTAATCGCGCGCCTTTTCTACATTTTCTTGATTAGAAAAAATTCCTCACATAAAGTTTATGAGCAAAGATAGTTTTAAAATGATTTTTCCAGTATCGGTTAGTTTTTGAGAAATTAAGAGCGTATTTTGAACGTGGGACCCGCAAGTGCGGTAAATGCATTATATTTTTGACAACTTGTTGGAATTTTGTATTAAGTGATATTATTTTACAAGGTGTTAAGATATTTGTCTTGGAGAGACAAGAAGATAATCTCAAACTTAAAGGGTGACAAGTGTCACCTTGTTATTGAAGGTTGGACTTTGACATTTGACTATCTTACTACCTTTACCAAATAAGTACCAAATTGATCCAAAATTACCTTCATTCTTCATCATCTTGGCTGAGCTTCACAAGGAGAAAAGAAAGGAAAGCTTTCATCTTACTTCTTCATTTCTTGCTCCAATCAAACAATTTAACCGATTAAACTTGGATTTCCTCCATAAAACCTCTTAGTTTAGTGGTATTAAGGTTGGTTGTGAAGTGGTTTGGAAGACCAAGGTGCTAAGTTGCTTCCTTTCTTGAGTTGGTAAGGTGAGTAGCTAAGGAACCTCTCTTTTCTTCTCAATCATGTTTAATTAGTGGCTTATGTGAGTTAAAGAGATGGTTTGATGGATTATATCTTGATTTTGGTTGAATTGGTGAAGTTTTATAATTATTGGGGATTTTTCTGTTTTAATATGAACATGGTTGTGTGGTGATATATGATGATTGGAAATGATGTTTAAGGACTCTATGAGGTGGAAAAAGTGGTCAATTGCAATCAATTTCTGTTTTGGAAGAAATTTCAGAAAATTACGGTTCTTGAGGTAGCATTCTGTCCGAATTTTTAGCTCCTAATTAGAGGCCGAATTTGTGAGGATTCGCAAATTCCTTACATATTTCTCAAAAATTCCCTTTTATTTGAAAATTATTTGGAAATTATTATTTCATGTTATCCATGGTTCAATCACCCTAGAAAAGTGCCAATGACCATAGGAAATTAGGGTTCTCCTATTCGTTTTCAATTCAAGGTGAAATCGGATTTTTCGTGTAACCGAAGTATAATTATCCGGTACCGAGTAAGGATCAAATTTGGTACTTAAGAGTGACTTTTAAGTGAGAAATAATATGTGATTAGAAGCAATGATAAAAAGTTAGTGAATAGGAAGCAAAAACCCTAGTACATGCGATTTAAGAGAAAACGCGTCACACCGACGTGTACCGTGCACTACCGTTTGAACCGACCACTTGACCGCCACTTACTTGTCACACAAGTTTATTACTAATGGAGTAAAATATCTCCTCTCTCATGATGACAGCTTGGCCGAAATTTGTGGCTAAAATGCAAGGAAGGAGAGAGAAAATTGTGTGGTGGAAATCAAGCCAAGTGTTGGCTAAACTTGTGGACAGAATTTGTTCTAATTTTCTTGTCTTCTTATAAGACCAAGTGAGCTTCATTCTTCCCCAATTTTTCTGCTGCATAGCCGAGCAAGGAGAGAGGAAAGGGAGAGCAAGAGAAAACCAAAATTTCTTCTTGATTTGCACCATCCAAGTGCAAGAAACAAATTCTAAACCGATTAAAGTGTGAATTGTGATCTTGGGAACCTAGGGAAGCTAAAATTTTCAAGAGGAAGTGAAGTGGTACTCTTGCAAGCCTTGTTTCTTTTGAGGTATGTGCTGCTTATACTTGCTATATGGATGATCTATGTTGTATCTAAGCTTAGATAAGTGGTTATAGTGATGATGGGAGCAAGAAATCAAGAAAGGTTCCATTAGAAATCAAAATTCCAGATTTCTGGAAAATTTTCCCCCTTTTCTGCCCGATTTTATTGCTCCATGTTAGAGGCCGAATTTGGCTTGGCACAAAACATGAAAGTTGTAGAGAATGGTATTTTATATATGCCTATAAAATTTCAACTCAATCGGAGCAACGTAGCTTGTGAAAAGACGAAAATACCCTCGCTGATCTAGGTTACTTTCCAGAATTCCGCGTGGACAGTTTAGTCTCTTTGGTTGTGTTTGTTTACTATAATCCGTTCAGATTTAGCCAATTGTCAAAACATGAAAGTTTTAGTACCCTGTATTATCTTTTAAACGCCGCCAAGAACGTCTTAAACGGACCTCGGTAGACTGGGATATGGTCATTTGAATGCAGTGCGGTTAATTGACCAACTAGTTGGATTTTGGATCTGTAAAGTGGGCATTTGACTAGATTGCACTGTAAATCTGACTAAGTCATCTTCATGAGAATTGTATACATTTGTCTTAGCTTTCATATGGCTTTGGAATTATTGGATTTGGAGTTATGTGTGCGGAGATTAGAGTGGATGAATCAAGACTACCACAGTAAACCTCGAACTAGAAAATCTGGGATCATTTTGATAAATTTGACCTAGATACAGGGCAAACTGGACTGAGTGGCCTTCTTCAACATTGTAGTCCTGTGTCTTAGCTTCGAAACGGCTTAAGTTTCATCCCAATCCGATAAGTGTAACTCCGGTTGTGACCGTTATGCATGAACCCGTCAAAGCTGTCTTTTGTCAAATTGCATTTCCGCACTTGTTATTCCTTTGATTTTGTTCTTATATTGTCTTGAGCCTATGAAATGGCTATTATGATGAGTTTGTGCTGTACATGACTTTGGGATTGGCTGAGAAAAATCATGAAGCCATAAATGGCTGGAAATTAGGTAAACACAAAGGGCATGCTGCCCAAATTTTCGCCCGAAAGCTAAGTTCTATTTGAACTTGTATAATACTATGACCGTTTTTCCATCTTAAAAACATGATCCTTCTTCAATTGGAAACTCCAAATATTTACTTACTCTTACCAAATAAAGAGGAGTGGTTTAGGATTTTCTTGAGTATTTTGTCCACGGGTCCAAATGTCCTCGTTCCACTTTAAAGTCTCTTTTTATACGTTCTACTCATCATTCGTCGAGTTTCTTTGATTGCACCTAATTGTTTGTGATAAATGAGTGGTAATATTCTTTTCATTTAATTTTAGGTTTTCTCAGTGACTAAAGATAATATCCGGAAGGATATTTTGCACGTTGTTGTGCGTAAATAGGTGAGTGTTCTATATACCCGTGTTTTCTGTGACTACCTGATTACCTGACTATCTGTTTACTCGATTTCCAATTTATGTGATTACGTGATATTCGTGAATTACATGCTCCCATGAAATCAATTTGTATTGTTTACGTGCTAAGTGTCCACTTGATTACTTAATTATCATGAATCACATGCTATATGAAGTTGTCCATCATTGTTAGGCGAGTGTGTACTTTACCTCATTCGACCTATTCAATTGATGAATTTTACCATTTACCGTTTACCGATTTACTTGGTTACTTGTGCATGTTGTAAGCTCTAAGCTGAACTTGGGCCCCGCCTCGGTTACCGACCTACTCGAGCCAGGACTGGGCTCGGTCGGGTAGGTTGGAACCCTGGACAACCGTCGGTATACTCGAGTATTACCACTGGAGGGATAAGGTGATGGCCAGTCAACCGTGCGGATCCGGAAGTTATAAGGTGCAGAGGACCGACAAAGTTCCACCGGAACACCGTATCCTTCAGTATATGGTTACCGTGTATCATGATAATTGTTCCATGCTAAAATGCCAACATGAAATCATGTGCCATACCTTTTGATATGTTCCTTGTTTAATTACTTGTTTATTTATATAGAACCTCACTGGGCTTTTTAGCTCATACCACGTCAATTGTTTTCCTTAGCAGGGGAAGGCGAGCAAGGACGAGAGTTCTGTATAGTCTGGTTGATCTAGTTCTTTGGCCTTGTAATGGTTCTCGCCCTAGTGCTTGGCACGGGCTGGTTGTATGAGGAATGAGAACCTTGTATATTCGATGTTTGTACTTGAATGGTAAAAACTTTGAAAACTTCTGGTGTGTAGAAGTTTCTTATCTTTTACTTGAGCATCTATGTATATATTAAGTTGAAGTGGATGGGTTACTTATTGTCTATGGATGTACGCACGTGATACGAGTGACTGAGTCCTGGCGAGAGCTGGGCAGGCGGTCCGCCGAACCCTTTGGTGCGCCTTAGGGGGAGGTGGGGCCGTCACAGGTGGTATCAGAGCTTAGGCTTCAGATCTTTGTAGTGTATCCTAGGCTGATGTTTAGGATGCCAAACTGTGGGACTGGCTTGAAAGTTAAATGATTTCTTGTAGCGATGTAATTTAGAGCCACTTCACGTGGTCCCTACAAAGGAGCAAGATAGGACCAAGTGGTGTTATGGTCCTTATCATATGGATGAGAAAAAGGGTTAAGTGCTCTTCTAGATTGAAGGGGTGGATCATAGATGTGATAGTTATAAAAACCTTTATCTTGATACTTGGAGGAATTTGATATGTATGTTGGGCAGGAATCCCGAATTTGGTGATATACTCTTGGGACCGGCCGGCTTGAGTTGTGAATTACCTTATTTCGGATTCTCGTGCCCGAGTACTCCAGAGTTGAGGCGATGCTAGCTACTAGGTACTTGAGACTTGTATTTTGGAACATGAACAGGCTTTGTCCGACTAAAATGAATATAAGAAATCTACGGACATCTAGTGACTAGGAAGTGACGTGAGAGACCGGACGGGGTCATCTTAGCTGAGTCTGGAAAATATTGTAACCCAAAGATCCTTGTGGTGAGATTGAAATCGAGCATGTTAGGGAACGAGAATCATCTAGTTCCAATTAATCTAATGAATCCCTACTTGTGATCTTTTATAGTGAGACGACGGGGGTAAAACTTAAGAGTTGCGCCTTGGGAACGAGTGTACTTGTGATAATTACTTGTTTATTTTGGCATTGACTTTGATTTGGCATGGACTTTACTTGGCCATAACTTGTTTTATGATTTAATGAACTCTAGTTTGCGTGTGCTTGCACAGTGATAATGATATATGTATATGTGATTTCTTTTCCTCTAAAGGGTGTTACTGGCACCTGTGTGTAGTTCGACTAAGGCTTAGTGTGAGATTTATATATGTGTGTATAGATTAGCCGTGGACATGGAAACTAGAGGACAACGAAAGGGACATCAACCTAGACAACCCCGAAATGAAAGAGTAGATAATAGATCTGATATTGACCAAAATGCTGAGCCAAGTGCTGGGAGAGGAAATGACCAAATGGGACAAGTTTTAACTCGCATGACGGATATCCTGGAGCTCTTAGTAGCTCAACAAGGTCAAGGTGTTGGACAAGGAAACCAAGAAATAGGGGAGGATCGAGCTTTAGAGCGGTTTCAGAAATTCTTCCCGCCCAAATTTGCTGGAGAACCTGATCCAGAAGTGGCTGAGAATTGGTTAGAAAATATAAGAAATATATTCGATGCTTTGGATTACACCGAGGAGAGACAAGTCACCTTTGCTGTATTTCAACTTGAAGGAGCAGCACGAGCCTGGTGGAATGTTATAAGAAACAAGTGGGAAAGGGATCAAACTCCAAGGACTTGGATAAATTTTGTACGTGAATTTAATGAGAAATTTCTTCCTCCACTTGTCCAAGAAAAGAGAGAAGATGATTTTATAAAGCTTCGTCAAGGAACTTTGAGCGTAGCTGAGTATGAAACACGCTTTACGAAATTATCTACCTATGCCCCAGAATTGGTGGCTACTGAACGGAAAAGAATAAGACGGTTTATCCAAGGATTAAATTTAGAAATCCAAGATGCCCTTGCCGCAGCACAGATCGAAACGTTTAGTGACGCTCTCGAAAAAGCGCAAAGGGTAGAAAGTATAAAATCTCAACTGAGAGCTTTTCAAGCAAGGAAAAGAAATGCATCTGATAGTACACTAGGGGAAAATGAACCACCACCCAAAGTTAGAAAAGAAATGGATGGAGTAGGACTGTTACTTCCTGCACCACTCATGATAAAGGAACCAAAAGGAACTATGTCGCGAGGGACTTCAGTGGGACAAATACGATCAAAGAAAACTTCGCAAGCAAGTCAGGTCACAATACCCCGTCCGACTTGTGGATATTGTGGAAAGACGAATCACACTGAAGAAAACTGTTGGCTAAAGGGACGAAAGTGTATGGGGTGTGGGAGTACCAACCATAAAGTTCATGACTGTCCAAGGAGATATCCACGAGAAACTACTGCTCAACAGGGAAATGGAACTGTTCCTCGACAAGTTAATGGAAGGAGGAGCCAACCAGTGGCATCTGAAAGAACGCATGACATGAACACACCACACGGTTCAGAGTTGCCTGAGATTAAAGAAGGTAATCCTTACCACTACTGGTAAACTCGTCTATGAGATATTAGAGTATTCCAAACCTTACGCGTGAAAGGATCAAAAAGATTTTGTCTTGGACTCGAGACTTAACTGAATGAGTAGATTAAAATAATACCTTGGACTTGTCCAATAAGTGTTTAGCTTGGGTTTTGACAGATTGTGGTGGTGGCCGAAATGGTTGAGAAAACTTTTGATTTTGCATCCTTCTTCTAGTCTTCTTGTTTGATTAAGGTTGGCTTGTTGCTAAGTGATAAATAGAATTGGAGTACTTTTAGTACTTGATTGTGATGAGTGATTCTTATAATGTGATTGACCTCTGAGATATTTGATCTGATTAGTATTTGATTGTGATAAGTAAGATTGAAATGATTCTTAGTACGTGATCAACTTTCGAGAACTATTTTTGATCTGATTAATGCAAGTTGAAATTTCGAGGTCGAAATTTTTTTAAGGGGAAGAGAGTGTGAGGATTCGCAAATTCCTTACATATTTCTCAAAAATTCCCTTTTATTTGAAAATTATTTGGAAATTATTATTTCATGTTATCCATGGTTCAATCACCCTAGAAAAGTGCCAATGACCATAGGAAATTAGGGTTCTCCTATTCGTTTTCAATTCAAGGTGAAATCGGATTTTTCGTGTAACCGAAGTATAATTATCCGGTACCGAGTAAGGATCAAATTTGGTGCTTAAGAGTGACTTTTAAGTGAGAAATAATATGTGATTAGAAGCAATGATAAAAAGTTAGTGAATAGGAAGCAAAAACCCTAGTACATGCGATTTAAGAGAAAACGCGTCACACCGACGTGTACCGTGCACTACCGTTTGAACCGACCACTTGACCGCCACTTACTTGTCACACAAGTTTATTACTAATGGAGTAAAATATCTCCTCTCTCATGATGACAGCTTGGCCGAAATTTGTGGCTAAAATGCAAGGAAGGAGAGAGAAAATTGTGTGGTGGAAATCAAGCCAAGTGTTGGCTAAACTTGTGGACAGAATTTGTTCTAATTTTCTTGTCTTCTTATAAGACCAAGTGAGCTTCATTCTTCCCCAATTTTTCTGCTGCATAGCCGAGCAAGGAGAGAGGAAAGGGAGAGCAAGAGAAAACCAAAATTTCTTCTTGATTTGCACCATCCAAGTGCAAGAAACAAATTCTAAACCGATTAAAGTGTGAATTGTGATCTTGGGAACCTAGGGAAGCTAAAATTTTCAAGAGGAAGTGAAGTGGTACTCTTGCAAGCCTTGTTTCTTTTGAGGTATGTGCTGCTTATACTTGCTATATGGATGATCTATGTTGTATCTAAGCTTAGATAAGTGGTTATAGTGATGATGGGAGCAAGAAATCAAGAAAGGTTCCATTAGAAATCAAAATTCCAGATTTCTGGAAAATTTTCCCCCTTTTCTGCCCGATTTTATTGCTCCATGTTAGAGGCCGAATTTGGCTTGGCACAAAACATGAAAGTTGTAGAGAATGGTATTTTATATATGCCTATAAAATTTCAGCTCAATCGGAGCAACGTAGCTTGTGAAAAGACGAAAATACCCTCGCTGATCTAGGTTACTTTCCAGAATTCCGCGTGGACAGTTTAGTCTCTTTGGTTGTGTTTGTTTACTATAATCCGTTCAGATTTAGCCAATTATCAAAACATGAAAGTTTTAGTACCCTGTATTAGCTTTTAAACGCCGCCAAGAACGTCTTAAACGGACCTCGGTAGACTGGGATATGGTCATTTGAATGCAGTGCGGTTAATTGACCAACTAGTTGGATTTTGGATCTGTAAAGTGGGCATTTGACTAGATTTCACTGTAAATCTGACTAAGTCATCTTCATGAGAATTGTATACATTTGTCTTAGCTTTCATATGGCTTTGGAATTATTGGATTTGGAGTTATGTGTGCGGAGATTAGAGTGGATGAATCAAGACTACCACATTAAACCTCGAACTAGAAAATCTGGGATCATTTTGATAAATTTGACCTAGATACAGGGAAAACTGGACTGAGTGGCCTTCTTCAACATTGTAGTCCTGTGTCTTAGCTTCGAAACGGCTTAAGTTTCATCCCAATCTGATAAGTGTAACTCCGGTTGTGACCGTTATGCATGAACCCGTCAAAGCTGTCTTTTGTCAAATTGCATTTCCGCACTTGTTATTCCTTTGATTTTGTTCTTATATTGTCTTGAGCCTATGAAATGGCTATTATGATGAGTTTGTGCTGTACATGACTTTGGGATTGGCTGAGAAAAATCATGAAGCCATAAATGGCTGGAAATTAGGTAAACACAAAGGGCATGCTGCCCAAATTTTCGCCCGAAAGCTAAGTTCTATTTGAACTTGTATAATACTATGACCGTTTTTCCATCTTAAAAACATGATCCTTCTTCAATTGGAAACTCCAAATGTTTACTTACTCTTACCAAATAAAGAGGAGTGGTTTAGGATTTTCTTGAGTATTTTGTCCACGGGTCCAAATGTCCTCGTTCCACTTTAAAGTCTCTTTTTATACGTTCTACTCATCATTCGTCGAGTTTCTTTGATTGCACCTAATTGTTTGTGATAAATGAGTGGTAATATTCTTTTCATTTAATTTTAGGTTTTCTCAGTGACTAAAGATAATATCCGGAAGGATATTTTGCACGTTGTTGTGCGTAAATAGGTGAGTGTTCCATATACCCGTGTTTTCTGTGACTACCTGATTACCTGACTATCTGTTTACTCGATTTCCAATTTATGTGATTACGTGATATTTGTGAATTACATGCTCCCATGAAATCAATTTGTATTGTTTACGTGCTAAGTGTCCACTTGATTACTTAATTATCATGAATCACATGCTATATGAAGTTGTCCATCATTGTTAGGCGAGTGTGTACTTTACCTCATTCGACCTATTCAATTGATGAATTTTACCATTTACCGTTTACCGATTTACTTGGTTACTTGTGCATGTTGTAAGCTCTAAGCTGAACTTGGGCCCCGCCTCGGTTACCGACCTACTCGAGCCAGGACTGGGCTCGGTCGGGTAGGTTGGAACCCTGGACAACCGTCGGTATACTCGAGTATTACCACTGGAGGGATAAGGTGATGGCCAGTCAACCGTGCGGATCCGGAAGTTATAAGGTGCAGAGGACCGACAAAGTTCCACCGGAACACCGTATCCTTCAGTATATGGTTACCGTGTATCATGATAATTGTTCCATGCTAAAATGCCAACATGAAATCATGTGCCATACCTTTTGATATGTTCCTTGTTTATTTATATAGAACCTCACTGGGCTTTTTAGCTCATACCACGTCAATTGTTTTCCTTAGCAGGGGAAGGCGAGCAAGGACGAGAGTTCTGTATAGTCTGGTTGATCTAGTTCTTTGGCCTTGTAATGGTTCTCGCCCTAGTGCTTGGCACGGGCTGGTTGTATGAGGAATGAGAACCTTGTATATTCGATGTTTGTACTTGAATGGTAAAAACTTTGAAAACTTCTGGTGTGTAGAAGTTTCTTATCTTTTACTTGAGCATCTATGTATATATTAAGTTGAAGTGGATGGGTTACTTATTGTCTATGGATGTACGCACGTGATACGAGTGACTGAGTCCTGGCGAGAGTTGGGCAGGCGGTCCGCCGAACCCTTTGGTGCGCCTTAGGGGGAGGTGGGGCTGTCACAGAATTGGCCTTGGCTTAAAACATGAAAGTTGTAAGGAATGACATTTTAGAGGTGCCTACAAAATTTCAGGTCAATCGGAGTAGCGTAGAGTGAGAAAAATCGAAATTACTATTGCTGTTCTGGTTTACCCGAAATTGGGATTTGCGACTGTAATTGGTTGTTTTGGCTGGAATTGCTTCCGAATTGGATGTTGAGGCCTTCTGATGAAATTTATCCCTGTTTCGTAGCTTTCAGCTGGTCTTGGAATTTCTGGATTTGGACTTGGAGAGCCTGAGTTATGATGTTTCCGCTAGAATGCGTTCTGTGAATCTGTTTTTCCGGTTCTGGTGTAGTTTCTTGCATTTTTGACCTGGTTACACTCGAAACTGGGTTGAGTGACTTTCTGTAATATTGTAGCCCTGTCTCTTAGCTTCGAAATGGTGGGTCTTGAACCTTCATCCGATAATTGTAGTGCCTTTGGTACCATTACCGTAAAATGACGTCAAAACTTGTTTTTCTGGTTTTGAGCTTAACTTTCATTTCCAGACTTTTTCCTAGCTTGACTTGTCTTTGTACTACTTGGAGCTTGCTGAATGACTATTGGATGAACTTGTTGTTGTGTGTGTACCTTCGGAACTGGCTGAGGAAATAATGAAGCCCTGATAGCTGGAAAAGTAAGCAAATTTAGGGGAAGTGCTGTCCGAACTTTTAAAGGACTTGTTTGCATTGAGTTTGTGATCGAAGACTTGGATTTGAGCAAGGCAATGTTATATGATGGATGATTCTGAGCCATGGAGGTGAGTGACCTCAAACTATTTCTGAAGTTATTTATGAACCGTTTCCTGCATTATTTACTTTTAAACTGTTTCCAAAGTTACTTTTGTACCGTTTTCTTGCATTATTTACCTTTAAACTGTTTCCAAAGTTACTTTTGAACTGTTTTCTTGCATATCATGCGTGCTTGCATATGAGTGTTCCTTATTTGCTATATTTTCTTGACTTCACGACTTGTATTATTGATTGATAACGTGTTAAGTGTTTTGAATGATTTCCAAAACGAGCTTTCTAGGCGAGTGTGTACTTTATCGCACTCGATCTAAATAACTGTGCAATTTTCAAGGATTTAATTATTGAAATGCTAGTTGCGCATGATGTAAGCCTTTTGGGCTGAACTGGCCATTGCCCCTTGTTACCGGTCGTCTCGAGCCAGAAACGGTCTCGGTCGGGCGATTAGGGACTTGGGTGAACGTTTGGTATACTCGAGTATTACCTTTGTAGGTTGGTGGAGGTTGGTGGAGTCTGGTGAATGAAATGAATGACCAAATGAGCGAGGCATTTATTTATAAAAGAAACGAAAATGCATTTTTCAAAAGTTTGAAGGAAGGAGGAAATGTCAGGAGAACGAACGTATCTTTTTCATGAATGTTACTATCGCTTTCCATTGTAAATGTTTCTTGAATTATTGATACTCCATATTTACTGTTTTGCAAATGTTGTAGTTGTTTCTGGACTTATCATTTGATTTATGACATCATTGATATATGACATCATTGAAATGAACTATTGTGAAACCGATTTGATTACTGATTTTTCTGGTTACTCGCTGAGCTTTTAGCTCACCCAAAAAATATTTTATTCCCCTCCATAGGGCTCGTGGCGAAGGAAGGCTTGTTGTGATTTTATTGTTATGGAATTCCTCTTGTATAAGAATTGGGATCATGGATCAGAGTGGCGCAGTGGAAACGTGGACGCTTCGCTTTTGATATGAAAATGTTGGAACATTTGAGTTATATTTGAGATTTATCTTGTATTTATTTGAGGACTGTAGTGAACGACTGAGTCCCGGCGAGAGCTGGGCAGGCGGTCCGCAGAACTCTGGGGTACGCCCTAGGGGGAGGTGGGGCCGTCACATTGTGCACTAAACCTTTGAGCTAATTTCCCTAATACATTACTAGTAGTCTAATATCATGTTCTTAAAATCTCCAATTAATCAAATTAATGTGCCTGTCGGGGCTTTTTCGGCACGCGCGGGTATAAAGGTCAAACTTAAGGGTTTTCTCATTTGAACTTGGAAATTCAACTTATTCGATTCTAAAACTCTAAAATATGATAATCCAAGTATATATATATATATATATATATATATAACAATAAAAATCACGATAAGCAATTCATCTTGAATAAATTTGGGCATTAAAATAATATGCGCGTAAAGAACCAATCGGTAAAATTTATTTTCGAGAAATTCATGTACTTTAGTTTTTTTTTTAACTCGAGTATGAAATATTTTTAAAATGACCAATTTAACAATATTTTGAAATAATAAAATTATGGGTCCTCACAAAGTTTTCCAATTTTGGACTTGTAATGAGTGAGATACGATTTTTCAAAGATCTTGTATCAAAGCTGTAATTTTTGAAACATAAGGAAATGGAGTTTTTTGAATTCTCCTTTTTCCCTCGATATCCCTTGAACGTTTTACACTTGATTTCCAAGATGAAAACCAGATTTCTCTTGTATTTTAAAATCCCACTTTTGAGCCTTGATTCGAGAGTAATTTAGACTCGCTTTCGTGAGATTTTCTTGGATGGTACAAGCGTACAATCATTCGTGATAATTGGGGTATATAAATGATAGTTCACTATTAATTGCTTAGGCTCACACGAGAACCTTCAAGAGGATCCCACGGTGGATGCCTGAACGTCAAATGACATTTCTTCTTTGTTTGTTTGGTGAGTGTCAAGTATATAAATATTTGGAAATTATGTGAATTGCTCAATATGAAAGTGATGGGTTATAACTGCTGAGTCGAGTGTGTACTTTATTGAATGTGTTCTCAATAAAATGAATTGTAAATGAATTGTCTAAATTGAATTGCATTATATGCTATGGCTGTATATGCCGTTGGAGTGAATCTCCTCGATTCATAATTGAACTGTATGACTACCGATTGAAGTGTGCTCATTGGCCTATAATGGTATTTGTTGATTCGACTGAATGTCATAAACCCTTACAATTATAATCGTATAATCGGATCTTTGAGCGATAGCATGTACCACGCCGATTCGGGTGGGAGGTACCTCTCATGTCGGCTCGAAACCCTAAATAAATGATCGGTTCTCTGAGCGATAGTATGTACTACACCAATTCAGGTGGGAGGTACCTCTCATGTCGTCTTAGAACCATAAACCTTTCTAAGTCGATTGGAGTGATGTCTCATCGACTACTGGGCGATAGTATGTACCACACCGATTTGGGTGGGAGGTACCTCTCATTCGACTCAGAACCATATACAAAACATAAGTCGATTGGAGCGATGCCTCATCGACCACTGAGCGATAGTATGTACCACACCGATTCGGGTAGGAGGTACCTCTCATTCGACTCAGAACCATAAACGTATAATCGACTACTGAGCTATAGTATGTACCACACCGATTTGGGTGGGAGGTACCTCTCATGTCGACTAAAAACCATAAATGTATAATCGACCACTGAGCGATAGTATATACCACACCGATTCGGGTGAAAGGTACCTCTCATTCGACTCAGAATCATAAACGTATAATCGACTACTGAGCGATAGTATGTACCACACTGATTCGGGTGGGAGGTACGTCTCATTCGACTCAGAACCATAAACGTATAATCGACTACTGAGAGATAGTATGTACCATACCGATTAGGGTGGGAGGTACCTCTCATGTCAACTCAGAACCATAATTGGAAAAAGTAAAATTCGACGGATTTGATTGCCTAATCGGGTGACGGAATGTTATCATAAGGAGGTATTGGATTGAACTTTGACAAAGCAAATAGGAAGTAGCCCATGAGAGCTCCTATATTCTACTCAAGGGTAGTTTATTATAAATTGTGAATCACCTGAATGTTATAGTTTTCAATCTTGTGTAAGTGCTACTGTTATTTGTATTATGTCTGTTACATGTTTTCTTGGCCTCATGAGCATCCACTCACCCCGTTAGACTTGCTTTCTTTAACAGGAGCTGAAATGGAAGGAATTATGGAGAGGTCGACTTGATGGCCTTTTATTAGAATTTTGAATGTATTTGTTTAGACAATTTTTGGAAGCTGTATATTTTGGGATTGTAAGATATTTTGGTCACTTATGATGTAAGACTTGATCGACTATTAAGCAATTGACCTTCCTTTATATTTTCGACTTTTAGTATTAATTGGTTATTCTTAAGTTTGAAGTGAATTTGTACTGAGTCCTGGCGAGAGTTGGGGAGGCGTCCCGCAGATATCCTTGGATTCGCAATTGGGAGAAGTGGGGGCGTCACAAGGGGTGGTGCTCGCCGTGAGGCCTTTTGTATTTTGCCTGCAAGTACTATATTTGTGGCACTTAGTTGCCTATGACCTATATTTGATACTACTAACTCGTTGTATGCACATTGACATGTGACATGATTTCTAACTTATGCAAATAGCCATGTTTTGATTCACATGCTTATACTTTCTACTTCTATTATGCGTTTAGAAGCTTGCTACACTACAACAAAAATGGCATTTAGCGGCATTTCAAGGTGTCAGTCTAAATAATCCAACCTGACACTTTATCTATCCTCACACTTAGGGTGAGTGTTGTCCCTTCCAATGTGGGGATAGCCTCAAATCTTTAGCTGCATTCAAATGTGTCAGGAAAACGATGTTGCTATAGCATTCTTTCTGCCAACAAAAACAATTTTTGTGATAATCGAAAGTGTCCGTATAGCTTTAGAACATCAGTAGCGGATCAGTAGGATATCCAACTTATGAAGGCATCTTCAGTTGTCTTAATATATGGCTTTAAGGACACTCAGCCATGTGAATTTACACTGCTTTGCACGACATGGCCATTTGTCATTAGTGTTTTTCGAGCTAAGCTATGCTGACACTTTTAATTGCTAGGAGTTTTTTCCCTGTTTTTTTTTATATGGAAGCAACCTGCAATTAGTCCTCCCTGCTATACATTCCATCAACCAGAATCCCAAGGGACTTGTAAAATTATCCCAAAGAGCAAAATGCATATAGCAATTTAAAAGAAGAAGTCAATACTGTGACGGCCCCACTCCCCCTGGGCGTACCCTAGGGTTTAGCGGACGGCCTGCCCAGCTCTCGCCAGGACTCACTCACTCGCATCCATTAAAATAAGGTGCAACCTCAATAATAAACGAAATAACGGTTCCCAAGTTTGGAACATACAAATACATTCATTTTTATCTCAACCATCCATACAGTCCCAAATACATCAAAAGATTTAAGGTCTCAGTACATTCAACCCTAATCGAGCGACTAGTGCGAGTACAATTACAAAATTCAAAACAACTAGACTACGCTAGTCTGTATACGTCTCACGCCTCGCTCGTACCCCTGTAAGGAAAACAAATGGCGTGGAATGAGCTAAAAGCCCAACGAGATTCCAAATAGCAAATTGACCATTATTTATAATTACAAGTTTTTGATATAGCAAAGTAACATGCATGAAGAGTTAATAAAAGTGAGCAGTAACACGTCAAGTAGCAATCCCAAAACAAGCGAGTGTAAAAGTTTTTCAGAAGAAACAATAATCCAATAAGCAATAGTCGTTCCAAAGTATAAGGATACGGAGGGCTCTCAGGAGCCAAATTCCCATTGCAACACCAGGAGCTTGATCACGTAATAGTTGACACTCCGTCAACTTTCAAATAAGTAACCAATCCAGTAGAACACCACTTACACTACTCTCCGTCCACCATTCAAACCCCCTACTGGGCCCAAAATTCTCAATAAACACGGGTGGTAATACTCGAGTATACCGATTAGTTGAGAAGATATCACTCCACTCGACAATCAAGAGACCCAGGGTTTGTTACCCAATCGACCAAGCCCTTGCCGGCTCAACTCGAGTAACTTGCCGCAGGGTTTCTGGAATTCCAGGAAGTGCGCACATCATAAACAAGTATATCAAATCAGTTTCAACAATAAACAAGTATATATCAAGTAAGGGCAAGTGCGATAAAGTGCACTCTTGCCCGATCAAACCAATCATACATCATTTAATCATATTGATCAAGTATTGGAAACAAGTATCTAGTTCAATCAGGTATTTGGAAGCACTCACCAAAATGAAGTGCCCCTAGTAATCACGTCTGGGTTATACTCCGGGTTCGGAGTCCAAATCTGCGATAAAATTTTGTTTCAGAACTTTAAAAATCGACTAAGGTTCAAAACGTAGACATTTCGTTCAATAAGAATCAAGAAATGGAAATTCACTTGGAGAGTATTCGTGAAACACTAGCTCGCTTTTTAAACTATATAACTTTGTAACATTTATATTTGGAAATGCCATTTGAGTCGAAAGTACAAGGAAAACATACTCCTAGTAGTCATGATTTTATTTCTCAAGGGTACAAGTTCGGCCAAATCCTCACTGATATACTTCGATAAAAGAAGACGCCAATATCCTAAGTAGTTCAAGTGGTAATCGCTCTTAACCCTTACTCAAGTTGCAAGTATGTCTACCTAACCCTTGAGCGTAAATTTGGGCAGCACGCCCTTTGTATTTTGCTATTTTCTAGCCATTTATGGCTTCATTCTTTTCCTCAATCAAACCCAAAGTTACACACAAAACAAACTCATTTCAATAGCCGTTCAATGGGCTCAAGGTAATACAAGTACAAAAATCAAGCTAACGACATGTGCGGAAATGAAGTCTAGCAAAAGACAGATTTGGCGTGGTTTTCCGTAACGGACACAACCGAGGCTATGCTTATCGGATTGAGGTGAAACTTATACCGTTTCGAAGCTAAGACACAGGGATACAATTTTGATGAAGATCACTTAGTCCAATTTCCAGTGTAACCCAGTCAAATTCTCAATTCACAGAACAAAACTTCTACTAATAGACCAGTTAACCGTACTACCTTCAAATGGCCATATCTCAAGATACCAAAGTCCGTTTAAGACATTCTTAGAGGCGTTGAAAAGCTAAGACAAAGTACTAAAACTTTCATGTTTTGGAAAATGGCTAAATCTGCACAGATCATAATGAATAGACATGGTCAATTGGATGAACTGTCTAAAACTGATCACTGGATGCATCCTAGGGCAGTGAGGGTATTTGGGTCTTTTCATAGGCTACGTTGCTTCGATTGAGCTGAAATTTTGTAGGCAACCATAAAATATCATTATATACAACTTTCATGTTTTGTGCTAAGGCTGGTTCTGTGACAGCCCCACCTTCCCCTAAGGCAAACCAAAGGGGTTAGCGGACTGCCTGTCCAGCTCTCGCCAGGACTAACGGTGCAGTTTAGAGCGATCTAATACGTTCCGGAACATACAACGCGCGTAAACACGTCAAAATCAAAAATAAAATAAAATAAAATAAAAATGAAACCGGAGCCGGTCATGAATAGTAACCGACACGTCAACATCCGGCCAAACATCACACATCTTGAAATTCAGCATTGACAAACCAAAATGGCATACAAAATTATTGCATAAGTTTATACATATACGGTTTGCCAAATCAAAAGAGAGATCGGACCCAAAAGTACATTTAAGGTTTCAATCAATGACCTATACAAAAGATATGTCCAACTAGCTCAATTCGGCAACCAACTATCAAATCCAGTCCAAAAGTATTTATTTTCTTGTAAGGAAAACAAAAGGAACGGTGTGAGCTTACGCCCAGTGGTATACTATCACATAAGCAACCAAGTCATATAGGCATAAAGCGGTCAAAAGAAATAAACCAAGACCACACATTATCAAGATGGTAAAAGGATACGGACGGCTCTCAAGAGCCCCTTTCCTCGCTCGTATACTTGATCGAACTTCATTGACCCTCCGTCAATGTTTACAAAGTAACCAACCGTAGGCTCCACTTTACTTCCATTCCGTCCACCCAACATACCCCTATCGGGCTCGAACTCCAAACAGTAGAAATTTGGTAATACTCGAGTATACCGGAATCAAGAGTCTCACTACTACAAGATTCCAAATAAAAGTCCCCATGGCTCATCGACTTTCACGACCAAACCCTCGCTGGCTCGATTCAATTGATTACCCATGGGGTTGAGCTCAGTAGTATAGTAAAGGTCATTGGATACTCGTCCAAACAACACCAAAAATCAGTTTTTCCATGTACATATCCAGTGTCACAGTGAAACAGTAGACAGTCAATAATAATATCAAAGGGGGTGAGGGCGATCAAGTACACCCTCACCTTAATCAAATTCAATAGCCAAATAAGCCTTCAAGGCATCACATTCACATATAGCAAAGCCACATTGTAAACAAACAAGTGAGTAGTACACTCACCAATCACGCAAATGATATTTCATGCATTTCCGCCTAAGAGCGTCTTGTACCACCGTCACGTCCTAAAACATTCAAATAAGCATAATAAGACTCGATTACAATTCATAACCAAGTCCACATACCACCAAAATAAGGTTCCATGAGAATATATAAACACTAGAGTAAAGCAGGAAAATCCGGAAATGGCATTAAGCACTAAGCTAGAAAAACAGTTTTTGACGTCATTATGCGGTTTTGGCACCATAGGCACTAAGATTATCGGATGGAGGTGTAAGATACACCGTTTTGAAGATAAGAGATAGGACTACAAAATTACAGAAGGTCACTCAGTCCAATTTCTAGTGTAACCAGGTCAAATATGTGATATACTACAGCAGAACCGCAAAAACAGGTTCACAAACCCCATTCTGGTTCAAACATCATAAGTTAGGCTACCTAAGTCCAAATCAGGTGATTCTAAAGCCATCCGAAAGCTAAGATACAAGGATACAATTCATCAGAAGACATCAACAACCCAATCAGAAGCATTCCCACTCAAATTAACCAATCACAGACGCAATTATCAAATTTGGGTAGAAACAGGGCAGCAGGGGTAATTCAGTCTTTTCACAAGCTACGTTACTCCGATTGACCTGAAATTTTGTAGACATCTCTAAAATATCATTCCCTACAACTTTTATGTTTTAATCCAAGGCCAATTAGGTCTCTAACTATGAGGTACCATGCGGGGCAGAATGTAAAATAATGAAACCCTAGCTTTCCAAATTTCTCTCCAAAGCAGAAATTTCTTGCAATTAACCACCATACACACCTTCTAGCTTCATCCTATATCATTTCCCATCATCATACATGACCACATAATAATAATCATATAAAAACAGAAAAATCACCAATAATTATAAAACTTCACCAATTCAACCCAAAATCATGAAATAGCACCAACAATCATCACCTCAACCCACATAAGTTACTAATTAAACATTATTGGAAGGAAAAGAGTAGTTTCTTAGTCACTCACCTTATAAAACAAGAAAGGAAGTGTGACAGCCCCACCTTCCCCTAAGGCGAACCAAAGGGGTTAGCGGACTGCCTGCCCAACTCTCGCCAGGACTAACGGTGCAGTTTAGAGCGATCTATTGCTTTCCGAAACTTACAAACGCGCGTAAACAAGTCAAATTGTCAAAATAACCCAAAATAAAAAAAATGAAATCCGGAGTCGGCCATGAATAGTAACCGACCCGTCAGAATCCAACCAAACATCAAAGATACATCTACAACATCAAATTCAGCGTTTACAAGCCAAAATGGCATATGAAAGTTACTCAAAAATTAATACATGTACAGTTGCCAAAATAAAAGTGAAAACGGCCCCAAAGGCACATTTAGGGTTTCAATTCATAAACTATACAAAAGAGATATTCATCTAGTTCATTCGACAACCAATTATCAAAAGTCATTCCAAAAGCAGTCAGATTCCTGTAAGGAAAACAAAAGGAACGGGGTGAGCTTACGCCCAGTGATATACTATCACTCAAGCAACCAAGTGCATATAAGCATCAAGCTTTTCATTCAATACATTAAAAGTAAGCAGAGGCACACATCACATGTGGTGATCAAAGGATACGGGTGGCTCTCAAGAGCCCTTTTCCCTCGTTTGCATTTCTTGATCAAACTTCATTGACACTCCGTCAATTCAAAAGTGACCAACCGTAGACTCCACTTTACTTCCATTCCTTCCACCCAACATACCCCTACCGGGCCCGAACTCCAAACACTTGCACTTTGGTATTACTCGAGTAAACCGGAATCGAGAGTCTCTCAAACTACAAGATTCCATATAACACTTCCCCAAGGCACATCAATTGGCACACGACCAAGGCCTCGCCAGCTCGATTCAATCAACTACCAATGGGGTTGAGCTCAAAGATAACAATTGTAGTCGTTGGATACTCGTCCAAACGACTCCAAACCATGTACTTTCATTTCATGTAACATTTCGTATAACATTCCAATAACATGATAAACAATAAGTGAGAGTGATAAAGTACGCTCTCACTTCAATCAATTCACATTCAACGTATCAAGTTCAAGTATCAAAGCCATATAGTAATACACAAGTGAGTAGTACACTCACCAAGCTTGCAAATGAGGTTTCATGCACTTCCATCAAAAGAACGTTGTGCATCACCGTCACGCCCTAAAACATGCAAACAAGTACAATGAGACTCGATAATGAGTCATAAACCAATACCAAATATAAGCATATACAAGCATTAGAGAAAACCAGAAAATCTGGAAATGGAATTAGCTTTAGCCCTGAAAAAAACAATTTTTGACCTCATTTTGTGGTAATGGCACCCAAGGCACTACGATTACCGGATGAAGGTGTAAGATACACCATTTCGAAGCTAAAAGACAGGGCTACAACTTTACAGAAGGTCACTCAACCTAGTTTCGAGTACAACCAGGTCAAAATTGCAAGATACTACACCAAAACTCGTAAAACAGTTTCACAAACCACATTCTAGTGCAAACCTCATAAATCAGCCTACCTAAGTCCAAATCCAGAAATTCCAAAGCCATCCGAAAGCTTAGAAACATGGATGCATTTCATCAAAAGACCTCAACAACAAATTCTGAAGCAATACCAACCAAAACACCCAATTACAGGCGCAATTCTTACATTCTGGTAAAACCAGGACAGCAAGGGTAATTTCGACTTTTCTCAGGCTACGCTACTCCGATTGATCTGAAATTTTGTAGGCACCACTAAAATGTCATTCCCTAAAACTTTTATGTTTTAACCCAAAGCCAATTTGGCCTCTAACCATGAGCTACAAAACCAGGCAGAATGTAATCATCATAAACCCTAACTTTCCTAAATTTCTTCCAAAACAGAAATTGTTTGCAATTAACCACTTTTTCCACCTCATAGAGTCCTTAAACATCATTTCCAATCATCATATATAGCCACACAATCATGTTCATATTAAAACAGAAAAATCACCAATAATTAGAAAATTTCACCAATTCAACCAAAACTCAAAATATAATCCATAAAGTTGCATCTCATACCACCACTAATCATAAATTAGGCATCATTAGAGGAAGGAAAGTGGTTCTTCACAACTCACCTTAGAAACAAGAGAGAGAGAGAGCAATTAATCCTCTTAGCTTTCCAAATAACTCCACACAACACCTCACTATCACTCCCTTAAGTGTTTCTATGGAGCAAAAACAAAATTCAATGGTTGATTTAGAAGATTGCAGCAAAGATTGAAGCAACTTGGAGAGCTTTCTTTCTTTCTTTCTTGAGAGAGAGGGCCGGCTATGAGCTTGGGAATTTTGATGATTTTTGAGCAATTTTTGACTAAAATGGTAAAGTAAGGAATAGTAGTCAAAAGTCAAGGTTAAATCATGTGGTGACACTTGTCACCCCATTAAATGTATAGCTATCTCTTTGTTCCTCTCACACCAATCCAAATAACACCCTCTAATTATCTCTTAACACCCGATAAATTAATTCCAGTATACAAAACTTAACCTAGTTTGCCGAATTTTTCTGAACTTTTCGCACTAGTGGGTCCCACGTCCGGTATACGCTCTTAATTTCTCAAAACCTATTCGATACTAGAAAAATCATCCAAAAACTATATCTGCTCATTAAAAATATCTAGAAATTTTCCTACTCACGAAAATGCAGAAAACAAGCCATGAAAGATTCTAAAACCTAGAAAATAGAAAATTACGGGTTCTCACACTCTCTCCCTCTTAAAAGAATTTCGCCCTCGAAATTTCTTACCTTAACTCACGAAAAGTTCAGGGTACTTCTTTCGCATTTCTTCTTCCACTTCTCAGGTAGCTTCCTCTACCCCATGATTTCTCCACAGTATCTTTACCAACGGAATCTGCTTGTTTCTTAGCTCTTTGACTTTCCGGTCAAGCACTTGGACAGGTTTTTCTTCATAAGCAAGCGATTCGTCCACGTCAATCTCCTCTAGTTGTAAGATATGGGAGGGGTCGGGCTAGTATTTCTTGAGCATCAAGACGTGGAAGACGTCATGAATTCGAGAGAGACTGGACGACAGCTCTAATCGATACGCTACCGCTCCTACCCTCTGGAGGATCTTGTAGGGTCCAACGAACCTCGGTTGCAATTTGTTTCCTTTACCCGCCGTGACACTCCGTAACGGTGTAACCTTGAGGAAAACACGGTCTCCAACTTCGAACTCAAAGTCTTTTCTTCAGTTGTCTGCGTAGCTCTTTTGTCAGTTTTGAGCTGTTTGGAGTCGTTGCCGTATCAACTTAACCTTTTCTCGAGCTTCCTCCATCCAAGGAATAGTTGCTGGATCCAGTGCCTTCCTCTCGCCAACTTCATCCCAATAGATTGGTGATCGGCACTTTCGTCCATACAGTGCTTCATATGGAGCCATTTGAATTGACGAATGGTAACTATTGTTGTATGCAAACTCTACTAAGGTCATGTGTTGACCCCAGTTGCCTCCAAAATCCAGAATGCAAGTTCGTAGCATGTCCTCGAGAGTTTGAATGGTTCGTTCCGATTGTCCATCCGTCTGAGGGTGATAGGTTGTGCTCAAGTTGAGTTTCGTCCCTAGAGTCTCCTAGAACTTTTGCCAAAACCGAGATACGAAACATGGATCTCGATCGGAGACGATGTCTCACAGGAACACCGTGCAGCTTTACAATCTCATCCATGTACAGTTGGGCCAACTTGTCCATGGAATACTTCATGTTCACCGGCAAGAAATGGGCCGACTTGGTTAATCGATCGACGATCACCCAAACGGCATCGCGTCCTCGCTGCGTTCGCGGCAAACCGGAAACGAAGTCCATGGTGATGTTTTCCCACTTCCATTCATGTATCTCAAGGGGTTGTAATAAACCCGATGGTTTTGATGCTCCGCTTTAACCTGTTGGCAAACAAGACATTTTTGCACATACAGAGTGATTTCCTTCTTCATATTATCCCACCAATAAGTTCCTTTCGTGTCTTGATACATCTTGCTACTACCCGGATGGATAGTATACTTGGACCGATGAGCTTCCTCTAGAATCTCCGTTTTCAACGCTTCATCCTTTGGCACCACTATTCGGTTTCGGTATTTTAAAATACTCTCAGGACCAAAATTGAAATCAGTGGTTTCTCCTTTTCCCACTTTCTCTCCCCATTTCTGCACTAGTGAATCTTCCTTTTGAGCTTCTTTAATTCTCTCCAAGAGAGTGGAAGTCACTTTAATATTGCCAAAAATCACCTTATGGCTCCCAAGGCAGGGTTTCCACTCGCAAACCGACTCAAGCAAATTCCACTCTTTAATCATTAAGCTTGCGACCTGAGCTTTGCGACTTAGGGCATCGGCCACCACGTTTGCTTTTCCCGGATGGTAGTTGATGGTACAGTCGTAATCCTCCAAAAATTCCATCCACCGCCATTGCCTCATGTTCAATTCCTTTTGTGATCAGAGTAAACTTCGAAAGTTACCCCATATAAGTAATGTCTCCACTTTTTAAGAGCGAAAACAACGGCATCTAGCTCCAGATCGTGGGTTGGGTAGTTCTGCTCGTGGGGTTTCAACTTCCTAGAGGCAAAAGAGATCACATTGCAGTTCTGCATTAGCACACATCCTAGACCTTCCCGCGACGCATCGGTATACACAACAAACCCATCACCTCCGTTAGGTAAAACTAGAACTGGAGCCATGGTCAATCTTTTCTTTAACTCTTGAAAACTTGTCTCGCTTCGGGCATTCCAAAGGAACCGACCATGTTTCTTTGTCAAGTCGGTTAAGGGACCGGCCAGTTTGGAAAAGTCCTTGATGAAATGCCTGTAATACCCAGCCAGCCCTAGAAAGCTACGGACCTCGGTGGGATTTTTTGGCCTCTTCCAATTAGTCACGGCCTCTACTTTCGCCGGGTCAACTGAAATACCCTCTTGAGAAATTACGTGTCCCAGAAAAGAAATTTTCTCCAGCCAAAATTCGCACTTGCTGAACTTGGCATATAGTTGATGGTCTCTTAGGGTTTGTAAGACAATCCTCAAGTGCTGCTCATGCTCTTCACGTGTCTTGGAATAGACCAGAATATCGTCGATGAAGACTACTACAAATCGATCCAGGTAGGGCTTAAAAATCCTATGCATTAAATCCATGAAGGCGGCAGGAGCATTGGTTAGTCCAAAGGGCATAACTGCGAACTCGTAATGCCCATATCTCGAGTTGAAGGCGGTTTTCGGAATATCCTCCTTCCTGATTAATAACTGGTATTACCCTTGGCAGAGATCCAGTTTCGAAAAGACCACCGCTCCCTGTAACTGATTAAACAACTCATCTATGTGGGGTAGTGGATACTTATTTTTCACCGTAATATTATTCAGACCCCAATAATCGATACACATCCTCAACCCACCGTCCTTTTTCTTCACAAACAGCACAGGAGCTCCCCAAGGAGACCCACTCTCTTGAATGAATCCCTGCTCCAGAAGGTCCTGTAATTGCATCTTTAGCTCCTTGAGCTCAGAAGGACCCATTCGGTATGGTGTTTTCGAGATAGGTGAGGATCCCGGTAGCAGGTCTATTTTGAATTCAATCTCTCTTTTCGGAGGCAGAGCTACTAGCTCATCAGGAAACACGTCCGGAAATTCCTTCACTATGGGTACGTCCTCCACTTTCAACTTATCCGTGGGGGTATTAATCAGAAAGGCTAAAAATCCTTGCGCCCCTCTACTTAGCAATTTCCTAGCTCGAATGCCTGAAATCAAAGCAGATGAGGCTAACCTACCCCTTATATCCAACCTTATGGTTGCCTCACCAGGGTTGTAAAATTCTACCACTTTTGTTTTACAATCCAGTTGGGAATTATACTTGGCTAGCCAATCCATACCCAATATCACTTCATACCCCTTAATGGACAAGCTTATCAAATCTCCCAAAAATCCCTTTTCTCCTACCCACACTTCACAATCCTTATAAACCATACTAGTAACCAAACGTTGATTCCCCGTAGGTGTACTAACTTCTAGGACGTATGGTAAACTAGCAGGTTTTATATCGATGCCACACATGAAATCAGGGTTAACAAAGGAATGGGTGGCACCAGGATCAATTAAAACTTTGGCAAAGCGGTGGAAAATAGGGATCGTACCTTCTACGACCTCCGAGAAATCTGGGACCTGTTGGGGCTCTAAGGAATACACTCGAGCTGGCACCTTAGGTTTGGACCCATCTCCCCTAACTGGTCCAGCATTGGTCTTTGGCGCGGTTTGAGCCCCCTTTCCGTCTGGCTTTAAAAGTGGACAGGTAGCAAGCTGGTGGTCTGCACTTCCGCAACGCAGACATTTGCCTCCCTTCTTCCAGCAATTATCTTCAGAGTGATTCGGCTTTCCGCAGTAACCACAAGGCTTGCGGGACGCCGAACCTGAACTCTTTTGAAAGTTTCCGCCTTGGCCTCTTCCGGCTGGGCCACCCCTAGACTGAGCCCCTCTGCCGGAACCTGACTGTCGTCTACCTCCAGCTCCGCGTCCGAACTTGGAGGGAGTACCTTTATCCCCTTGTCCAGAGCTGCTTCCAGAAAAGCCCCGCTTCTTCGCTTGGAAGTTCCGGACTTGCAATCGAGCACTCTCTACCCTTTGAGCCTTTTCTACGACCTCGCTAAAAGCATTGATTTGAGCCACTGCGAGGTCCTTCTGGATTTCGACGTTTAGGCCCTGCATGAAACGCCTAATTCGCCGTTGCTCCGTCATGATCAGCTCAGGCGCAAATTTAGACAGGCGGGTGAATTGACTCTCATATTCCGCCACCGATTGAGCCCCTTGGCGGAGTCGAATAAACTCATCTTCCTTCCTTTCCTGAACTAAGGGAGGGAAGAATTTCGCGTTGAATTCCTTGATAAAATTCACCCAAGTCCTGGGCGTTTGTTCCCGTTCCCATTTTTGTCGTATCACGTTCCACCAGGAACTGGCCGCCCCTTCTAACTTGAATACGGCAAAAGTCACCTGCCGTTCATCGGTGTAGTGCAAGGCCGCAAAAATATTGACCATCTTCTCGAGCCATCTCTCGGCAACATCCGGATCTGGCCCTCCAATAAACTTGGGTGGAGCAAACTTTTGAAAACGTTCGAGAGCTCTGTCTTCGCTCTCGATGTGGTTGCCATGGTTTCCGGGGTTAGGGTTTGGGTTCTGGCCTTGTTGTTGTACCACTTGCGCCAGCAAGTTAGTCATTTGCTGCATAGCGGCAGCGATTTGCACATTGGGGTCAGGGTTAGGTCCAGTAGGGGTTTCCCCAGTACCCCTATCCGGTGTGGGTTGTCTATTTCTGCGCCCACGTCTCCGTCCACTACGTGTTCCTTCCATAAACTTTTACTTGATCTAGGCAATGGTACTAAACCAATATAAAACAATGCATGTAAGTAAAACCCAAAACTTTTCCAAACAGATATATACATTCCAAGCAAAGCAAACAGCACACATATTAACAATCAGTCAAGTCAAGTACAAACATAGACAATCCCCAAGGGAATGGCCTCAACAAAAGAAATATACACGTAGCTAATCTAGACATACAAAACGATTAGCTAAGGCCCTTCTCCCTATCCACCCTATATACAAAACCAAACTATCCAAAACAAACCCTAGAAGTCCTGTCCTAGACCGACGACGAGCTATTAGACCCACCCGACGGAGTGGATCCAACCCCAGCCTCAGACCCCGCACATGAGTCCTCGTCGCTCACCCCCACGACCACCTCGGCGCAGAGGTTTAAGATCGATGCGGCTCGAATCTTCACCTTTCGGGCTCTCTTAGACTCGCGCTCACGCGCCTTCCTAAGCTGAGTACAAAGGTCATCAACTCTATCCTTGACCTCAAGTACGTCATACTCTAGCCCCTTAATACTCTCGGCCTGTCTCTCATTGGCCGCCCTAAGCTGGGTCACCTTGGCCTCAAGTCGAGCATTCTCTCTGGCCAACTCCTTACGCTCCGCGGCCACGGCCAACACTAGAGCGTTAGGGTAAGCATACTTATGTCGGCACTCATACCGTTTGAGGCGGTTAGCCGGGCTCCAACGAACCATGGCCCCTCCTGGCCGAATCTGGTATGGGATCACTGGAAGCGCCTCACGAGGTCGCTCGCCTACAGGGCCATCACTTTGTCCACTAGATCCGCCCATCCTACACCAAAAGAGTAAAAAATATGTAAATAACCTTAAGGAACATACTTAACATAATCCTAAAGTCCAGCCTTTCCAATTCACCCAAGCCAATTCAAACCTAAGCTCTGATACCACCTGTGACAGCCCCACCTTTACCTAAGGCGAACCAAAGGGGTTAGCGGACTGCCTGCCCAACTTTCGCCAGGACTAACGGTGCAGTTTAGAGGGATCTATTGCGTTCCAGAACTTACAAATGCGCGTAAACAAGTCAAAATGTCAAAATAACCCAAAATAAAAAAAATGAAATCCGGAGTCGGCCATGAATAGTAACCGACCCGTCAGAATCCAACCAAACATCAAAGATACATCTACAACATCAAATTCAGCGTTTACAAGCCAAAATGGCATATGAAAGTTACTCAAAAATTAATACATGTACGGTTGCCAAAATAAAAGTGAAAACGGCCCCAAAGGCACATTTAGGGTTTCAATTCATAAACTATACAAAAGAGATATTCATCTAGTTCATTCGGCAACCAATTATCAAAAGTCATTCCAAAAGCAGTCAGATTCCTGTAAGGAAAACAAAAGGAACGGGGTGAGCTTACGCCCAGTGATATACTATCACTCAAGCAACCAAGTGCATATAAGCATCAAGCTTTTCATTCAATACATTAAAAGTAAGCAGAGGCACACATCACATGTGGTGATCAAAGGATATTGGTGGCTCTCAAGAGCCCTTTTCCCTCGTTTGCATTTCTTGATCGAACTTCATTGACACTCCGTCAATTCAAAAGTGACCAACCGTAGACTCCACTTTACTTCCATTCCTTCCACCCAACATACCCCTACCGGCCCCGAACTCCAAACACTTGCACTTTGGTATTACTCGAGTAAACCGGAATCGAGAGTCTCTCAAACTACAAGATTCCATATAACACTTCCCCAAGGCACATCAATTGGCACACGACCAAGGCCTCGCCGGCTCGATTCAATCAACTACCAATGGGGTTGAGATCAAAGATAACAATTGTAGTCGTTGGATACTCGTCCAAACGACACCAAACCATGTACTTTCATTTCATGTAAGATTTCGTATAACATTCCAATAACATGATAAACAATAAGTGAGAGTGATAAAGTACACTCTCACTTCAATCAATTCACATTCAACGTATCAAGTTCAAGTATCAAAGCCATATAGTAACACACAAGTGAGTAGTACACTCACCAAGCTTGCAAATAAGGTTTCATGCACTTCCATCAAAAGAACGTCGTGCACCACCGTCACGCCCTAAAACATGCAAACAAGTACAATGAGACTCGATAACGAGTCATAAACGAATACCAAATATAAGAATATACAAGCATTAGAGAAAACCAGAAAATCCAGAAATGGAATTAGCTTTAGCCCTGAAAAAACAGTTTTTGACCTCATTTTGTGGTAATGGCACCCAAGGCACTACGATTACCGGATGAAGGTGTAAGATACACCATTTTGAAGCTAAAAGACAGGGCTACAACTTTACCGAAGGTCACTCAACCCCGTTTCGAGTACAACCGGGTCAAAATTGCAAGATACTACACCAAAACCCGTAAAACAGTTTCACAAACCACATTCTAGTGCAACCCTCATAAATCAGCCTACCTAAGTCGAAATCCAGAAATTCCGAAGCCATCCGAAAAATTAGAAACAGGGCTACATTTCATCAGAAGACCTCAACAACAAATTCTGAAGCAATACCAACCAAAACACCCAATTACAGGCGCAATTCTTACATTCGAGTAAAACCAGGACAGCAAGGGTAATTTCAACTTTTCTCAGGCTACGCTACTCCGATTGACCTAAATTTTGTAGGCATCCCTAAAATGTCATTACCTAAAACTTTCATGTTTTAACCCAAAGCCAATTCGGCCTCTAACCATGAGCTACAAAACCGGGCAGAATGTAATCATCATAAACCCTAACTTTCCAAAATTTCTTCCAAAACAGAAATTGTTTGCAATTAACCACTTTTTCCACCTCATAAAGTCCTTAAACATCATTTCCAATCATCATATATAGCCACACAATCATGTTCATATTAAAACAGAAAAATCACCAATAATTAGAAAATTTAACCAATTCAACCAAAACTCAAAATATAATCCATAAAGTTGCATCTCATGCCACCACTAATCATAAATTTGTGACAGCCCCACTTCCCCCTTAGGCGAACCAGAGGGTCCAGCGGACCGCCTGCCCAGCTCTCGCCGGGACTCAGTCGTTCACTCACATAAATCAAAAATAGAACCACAAGAAAGAGCAAAACGAGGGTCCAAAACTTAAAACAAAACTTATATACATTACTATCTTAGAAAGAAGTACAACCTTCGAGAATACAAAAGTTCTCAAGTCACCATACAACCAGCCCGTGCCAAGCACAAGGGAGAGAACCAAAACAAAACCAAAACTAGACCCAGCTAGTTGATACAGAGCTCTCGCCCTTGCTCGCCTTCCCTTGATAAGGAAAACAAAACTAAAGGGATGAGCTAAAAGCTCAGTGAGGTTCCGAACATGTAATTAAACAACAAAGCCAATACATTGACCATCAATAATCAATAATTCAAGAAACATTTAGCATGGAAAGCAATAAGAACAAATACATTAAAAGGATACGGCTCACAGGGAGCAATTCATTCGATCATCCATTCGTTCTCCTGACATTTTCCCTTATTCCTCCAATCATTTGAAAATTTCATTTTTGTAAATAAACCCTCGTTCGTTCGTTCATTCGTTCATTTCATTCACCCCCCTCCTGGAAATTGGCCAGGCTCCACCAACCTACAAGGTAATACTCGAGTATACCAAACGTTCACCCAGGTCACCATATCGCCCGACCGAGTCCGCTTCTGGCTCGAGTCGATCGGTAACAAGGAGCAGTGGCCAGTTCAGCCAAAAGGCTTACATTCATGCACAAGTAACATTTCAATCGTTCAATCATTGAAATTTCACAATCATTTAGGCTGAGTGCGATAAAGTACACACTTGCCTAGAAAACTCGTTTTGGCTAATCATTGAAAGCACTTAACACGTTATCAACCAATAATACAAGTCATGAAATCAAGAAAATACAACAAACAAGGAACACTCACCTAATTATGCAAAATAACGTGCAAAATATCCTTCTGGATAGTATCCTTAATCACCGAGAAAACCTAAGATTCAACGAGAAAGAATATAGCGCAACCAATTAGGTGAAATTGAAGAAACCCAATAAATGATGAGTAAAACGCATAAAAATGACTTTAAAGCGAAACGGGGCATTTGGACTGTGGCGACCCCACTTCCCCCTAAGGCGAACCAAAGGGTTGGCGGGCCGTCTGCCCAGCTCTCGCCAGGACTCACGCAAGCATTCTAACCCAAATCCTTTCGAAGAATAACCTAATCTATTACAAAATAGTTTTTTTCCCGAATAGGATCATCCTTAAATCTACATTAACTTCAGAGATAGCAGTGATAAAAATAACAAATCGAGACTCTTAAACGTCCCACGTGCTACGTACCAAAGATAGGAAGTCGTACCAATCCGGATAGATAAATACATAAATCCATAATACAAACTTACAAGCCAAGTAATCGAATTTTAGGGTTTACACATTTTCCAGCTTCAAGTGGCAATCCAAAATGAAAGTACATTATCCCAATTAACACATTACAGCTCACAGAATAAGTCATAGTATTCAAATACATTCCAAAAGGAAAACATAAGTAAGCATCCAACTTTCAGTTTCCAGAACCTGTTAAGGAAAACAATAAACGTGGGGTGAGCTAAAGCTCAGTGGTGCCCCAAAACATGCAATCACATAATATCAAACAGCGGTTAATAACTTAGCAAAATTTAAACAGTTAGGAAAGCGTATAACAGCACAAGGTAGGATATAGGGGCTCTCAGGAGCCATTTTCTTTGCTTGATCAGCAATTACCGTAGTCGACCCTCCGTCAACTCTCACTACTTAAAGTCCATGTAGATACTCTTATTTTTCTTAGCTCCGGCCACCGAACATACCCCAGCTCCGGGCCCGCACGACAAAATAAATGAGAGCGATAGTACTCGAGTATACCTGGGACTGGTCGAGGGATTTCCCCAACGACGTTGCGTCCAGCAAGAGATTAGTATAGACTGGTCGAGGGATTCACCCAGCGACGTTGCGTCCAGCATCGAGGGATTCACCCAACGACGTTGCGTCCAGCATGAGATTAGTATAGACTGGTCGAGGGATTCACCCAACGACGTAACTACATTTAGATTCATGGTAGTTGGATTCAGAAGTCGAGGGATTCACCCAACGACGCAACTACATTTAGAATCAAGGATTCAGGAGAAAAATGTTTTTGCACAAGTCATCACTCGAACGGCTAGTGCGATAAAGTACACACAGCTCACTTCGATGGATCAAAAACCAGTTTTGCAAGTTATCACATATCGAGTCAAGAAAGTGCTTTAAACAGGTAAGCATAGAACAGGCAGGGACACTCACCAAGAGTGGAATTCAGATATCAAGTTGGGAATAGAATTCCGCGTCCTCGCAATATCCTAAAAACCAAAATTTGAAACTATAAGTTTCTATTCAGTTTTTAAGCTTATACACATCGAGATATATTTAATATACCACTAGTTTACTTTCCCTTAGTAAATTCAAGAACCTACTTAGGTTGAAACTTGACAAAAGTAGTAGAAATGTTTCTTATAGTTTTCCTTGAGATACTTTTTCTTATAAAAGGGTAACTAGTATTATTTTCTTGAAATAAGTCGACAAACCTCTTAAAATCCACGTTAGGAAGTTACTTTGAACATTTCTTTAAAGCTATGTTTCTTGCAAAATTATTACTAAAACTATTTTACCTAAAATAAGTTTCTTGCCGAGCAAGTTTCTATGCTTTTAACTAAAATTCTTATTTCGGAACTTTTCCAACCGACAACTATCCAAGTGCAAAACTTAATGAAAGAAAAGGAATTAAAATAAAACTTAGGGTTTTCAAAAGCTAGAGAATTTATTTACTATAGCTATCAAGGCTAGTTTGAGCTAAAAGAAATTATCGGGTTGGAAAATTTAGGCAAAACACTAGATATTGAGTCTTATAGTCTAATACTAGCTGAAAAATATTTTTGATCAGTTTGATCATAGTTACTCGAGTTTGCAAGGTCGAAACAACTTCCACAGCTCCGATTCCGTTTCGAAATCATATTATGGATCAAAATATGGCAAAAATCACATAGCAAATTACTAGGGCTTCGTCAATCATTAGCCCTAGATTTCAACAAATGCATTTCTGATAAAAATAAAATGAATGACCAAGGCTTCATCAATCATTAGCACTTGGTTTCAGCAAGCTCATCATGAACAAATAAAAATAAAAGTAAGGCCTCCAAGACATTCCAGCAATTAAATTCCATCATCCAGTAATACTTATAAAATCATTCCAATGGCCAAGGGCTTCATCAATCATTAGCCCTTGACAACCATCAATTCGTTTTTATAGCAATAAAGCTAACATTTCAAGTGTTTAAATTTACTAACAGGTATTTAAACCAAGGACCAAATTTGCAACAACCTCATACCCAAGTATTTGAACCAAAGCCAAGAAATTTCATCCATAGTATCAAATTGTCACCCCAAAATTCAAATGCATGACCATCTCAAGGTATTATAAAGCGATATCAACAATAATATAATCTTTCACAGCCCCAAACCCTATAAAGGAATCAATAAGTAATTCCTTATCAAACTCGGCTAAGGCTGGAAAATTTTCCAGGTTTACACTTCATCATTTCGATTCAAACTTCTAAAATATCTACTGTTTCATAGTTAAACAACTTATATATCTTAAAATACACCTTTTCCTGCGTTTCGAAACCATTATATGCCAAGGGAAAATATTCAACATCAACTGGTGAAATCTGGAAACAATTTAATATTTTCCGCTCAAACATTTGGTTAGCTAAATTTTCCAGCAGCCATTAAGCTTGGATAAAAATTTTCCTTGGCTTATTCAGTGATTTAAATACTCAAATTCAGCATACAAATACTTAACTAACTGATTAACATTTCCAGTTCAAAAATTAAGTTGGATTAACAACACAAGTCATCAAATTTCCAAGAAAGAAACTCCAGCTAGCCTCGAAATAACATGCATGAAACAGATTTCTGTTTTCGTTTTATTTTCTTGGTTAGCCGAGTTAATCATCCTCATGCCAGCCTCAATCATCATGTTGTTCGCTAGATAAACATAGATATCAACTCAAATTATCACATTTAATTACATTAGACTGCATTTCAAAATTTCCAGCTCACGGTAATTCCATTTCATCAAACAGATTTTCTCAAACCTCTGATTCCAACATCTGATCAAATCACTCTACATGCAAGACCATAATCCTCTCGTCTTAAGTTAGGTAACACAGCCGAAAGCTCAGATTATCAATTGGAATAGATTACAACTGCGATTCAGATTTCTGGTTCACAACAAAAAAATCCATTCCACTAAAACAGAATTTTCCAGGTTCTGATTCCATCATCCAATCGCATAAAATTATCATGCATGGCCCAAATCATAATAATCATCCAAGATTCAGTTAGTTAATCACCATTGTATGCTCAGATTACTCTAGGAAAACAACATTAAAGCTGCATTTCCAAACCAGATTCTCGGCTAAGACATTTCTTCTTAAAACAGAATTTTCTTGTGCTGTACCGTTATCATCCGAAAGCACAATCAACATGCATTGTGACGACTCCACTTCTCCCAAGGGCGAACCCAAGGGTATCGGGGGGCCGCCTGCCTAGCTCGCGCCAGGACTCGAAACTTAAAACAATAAAAGCCAGAAAATCCAAAAGAGTACTATTTACAATCCCAAAAGAGTTATAATTACATTCTCCAAAAGTACCTGCTCTTACTATTACATCCGTATAATTACAACCAAAATCAAAATGTAGACCCTAAGAAGGATCCTAATACAAACCACCAGAAATAAAACAAACATCCTAATGGTTCAACTATTACAAGCCAATCTACTATACTAGTGTGTGTGCCCAAACGTACCCGCGTCGGCCCCTGCTAAGGAAAACAAAAGGAATGGGGTAAGCTAAAAGCTTAGTAAGTAAACAGGGGCAAAAGCGTAAATTTCATGTAGCATCAATTACACAGTAAGAGTAAAGCAAAAGCAGAAAAGTAACATCACATAATAAGGATACGGGTGGCTCCAAAGCCAAGTCATTTGACATGCGTGATCTCCTGTCGACCCTCCGTCGACCATAAATAAGGTCCGTAGAACTTCACTTGTACACCCACCGACACCTTATCACCCTCACTGGCCAGTCACCTCACAAACTTGCCCAGGCGAACGAAATCACAAACTTGAGCTTGAGTCGCAAGCTCGGGTCACAAACTTGGTGACCTCAATCCAGGTTGGACTGACTTCGACCAAGCCCTAACCGGCTCGAATAGTCCATCTAGGTATTGAGTTCAACCTCAAACTCACAAAATTCACAAAATTATTCAAAAGTCACCCCGAGCCACAAGCTCAAGGGTTTTAGTTCCAAAATTTCTCATATCCATATGTCATGTACAAATAAGCGCGCAAATTAGGGTTTAGGTCGAGTGCGATAAAGTACACTCTCGCCTAGGTACCCTTTTTACGCATAACAAAACACATAAACAACTAACACATAAGAGCGGCCTGAATACTTACCCAAAATACCAACAGTAGTATAAAGGCGGAATTCACTTTGTGTGTTGGCTAGTAGTGGGCCCCACCGGCACCGCCTAACTCACCACTGTCTGAAATCGAAGATTATGTCACAATAAATCACAAACGGCAACTAACGTACTTAAAACAAGCCAAACAGCAAAATTGGCACGCGCAAGTGCGGAAACGGCAAAACGGCCGCACACGTCCGCGCGGAACGGCAAACGGAAATGGCCAAATCGGCCATCTCAAACCGTTTTGGTCAAAAATTAGGCTAGGAGTGTCGGATCAAAGTGGGTGAGACACCGTTTCGAAGCTAAGAGAAAGGGCTACAATTTTCGTGAAGACATTTCAACCCAGATCTCACTAGGTATAGGTCAAAAATGCACGAAATAGTGCCAGCTGTTTCCTTGCGGGTTACCAAACAGGCCCTGTTTGCAAGGCCGTAACTCACGGCACAGAAATTGAAATTCAGAAATTCCAAAGGCATTAGAAAGCGGAAACATAAGGCTAAAACTTTCATGTTTTGGCCAAGACCTGAATCTATTCAGAACAGAACAAAATTCGAGTGCCAAAGTACCCGTCAGAACTGTCCAAATACCGGGCAGTTCTGACGATCGATATTGTTTCGATCATAACCGGAGCTACGGAACTCGGTTTTCGACGTACTTTATACCATTTCGAAGCTGAGACCAAGATCTAAATTTCTTATGAAGGAGTCGACACCTAGATTGTGACGGCCCCACCTCCCCCTAGGGCGTACCAAAGGGTTCAGCGGGTCGCCTGCCCAGCTCTCGTCAGGACTCACTCACTATGGAACTCGAATCATGTATATACATCCATAGACAATAGATGCTCAAGTAAAAGATAAGAAACTTCTACACACCAGAAGTCTTCAAAGTTTTTACCATTCAAGTACAACCATCGAATATACAAGGGTTCTCATTCCTCATACAACCAGCCCGTGCCAAGCACTAGGGCGAGAACCATTACAAGGCCAAAGAACTAGATCAACTAGACTATACAGAACTCTCGTCCTTGCTCGCCTTCCCCTGCTAAGGAAAACAATTGACGTGGTATGAGCTAAAAAGTCCAGTGAGGTTCTATATACATAAACAAGTAATTAAACAAGGAACATTAGTCATGTAATAACAATTAATCCAGAAAACTTTATGTATAGTTCATGAGTGGTTGGGACTTATTACAGGTATGGAGCATATCACAGGTATAACACATGATTTCATGTTGGCATTTTAGCATGGAACAATTATCATGATACACGGTAACCATATACTGAAGGATACGGTGTTCCGGTGGAACTTTGTCGGTCCTCTGCACCTTATAACTTCCGGATCCCCACGGTTGACTGGCCATCACCTTATCCCTCCAGTGGTAATACTCGAGTATACCGACGGTTGTCCAGGGTTCCAACCTACCCGACCGAGCCCAGTCCTGGCTCGAGTAGGTCGGTAACCGAGGCGGGGCCCAAGTTCAGCTTAGAGCTTACAACATGCACAACTAACCAAGTAAATCGGTAAACGGTAAATGGTAAAATTCATCAATTGAATAGGTCGAATGAGGTAAAGTACACACTCGCCTAAAAATGATGGACAACTTCATATAGCATGTGATTCATGATAATTAAGTAATCAAGTGGACACTTAGCACGTAAGCAATACAAATTGATTTCATGGGAGCATGTAATTCACGGATATCACGTAATCACATAAATTGGAAATCGAGTAAACAGATAGTCAAGTAATCAGGTAGTCACAGAAAACACGGGTATATAGAACACTCACCTATTTACGCACAACAACGTGCAAAGTATCCTTCCGGATATTATCTTTAGTCACTGAGAAAACCTAAAATTAAATGAAAAGAATATTACCACTCATTTATCACAAACAATTAGGTGCAATCAAAGAAACTCGACGAATGATGAGTAGAACGTATAAAAAGAGACTTTAAAGTGGAACGAGGACATTTGGACCCGTGGACAAAATACTCAAGAAAATCCTAAACCACTCCTCTTTATCTGGTAAGAGTAAGTAAACATTTGGAGTTTCCAATTGAAGAAGGATCATGTTTTTAAGATGGAAAAACGGTCATAGTATTATACAAGTTCAAATAGAACTTTGCTTTCGGGCGAAAATTTGGGCAGCATGCCCTTTGTGTTTACCTAATTTCCAGCCATTTATGGCTTCATGATTTTTCTCAGCCAATCCCAAAGTCATGTACAGCACAAACTCATCATAATAGCCATTTCATAGGCTCAAGACAATATAAGAACAAAATCAAAGGAATAACAAGTGCGGAAATGCAATTTGACAAAAGACAGCTTTGACGGGTTCATGCATAACGGTCACAACCGGAGTTACACTTATCGGATTGGGATGAAACTTAAGCCGTTTCGAAGCTAAGACACAGGACTACAATGTTGAAGAAGGCCACTCAGTCCAGTTTGCCCTGTATCTAGGTCAAATTTATCAAAATGATCCCAGATTTTCTAGTTCGAGGTTTACTGTGGTAGTCTTGATTCATCCACTCTAATCTCCGCACACATAACTCCAAATCCAATAATTCCAAAGCCATATGAAAGCTAAGACAAATGTATACAATTCTCATGAAGATGACTTAGTCAGATTTACAGTGCAATCTAGTCAAATGCCCACTTTACAGATCCAAAATCCAACTAGTTGGTCAATTAACCGCACTGCATTCAAATGACCATATACCAGTCTACCGAGGTCCGTTTAAGACGTTCTTGGCGGCGTTGAAAAGCTAATACAGGGTACTAAAACTTTCATGTTTTGACAATTGGCTAAATCTGAACGGATTATAGTAAACAAACACAACCAAAGAGACTAAACTGTCCACGCGGAATTCTGGAAAGTAACCTAGATCAGCGAGGGTATTTTCGTCTTTTCACAAGCTACGTTGCTCCGATTGAGCTGAAATTTTATAGGCATATATAAAATACCATTCTATACAACTTTCATGTTTTCCGTCAAGCCAAATTCGGCCTCTAACATGGAGCAATAAAATCGGGCAGAAAAGGGGGAAATTTTTCCAGAAATCTGGAATTTTGATTTCTAATGGAACCTTTCTTGATTTCTTGCTCCCATCATCACTATAACCACTTATCTAAGCTTAGATACAACATAGATCATCCATATAGCAAGTATAAGCAGCACATACCTCAAAAGAAACAAGGCTTGCAAGAGTACCACTTCACTTCCTCTTGAAAATTTTAGCTTCCCTAGCTTCCCAAGATCACAATTCACACTTTAATCGGTTTAGAATTTGTTTCTTGCACTTGGATGGTGCAAATCAAGAAGAAATTTTGGTTTTCTCTTGCTCTCCCTTTCCTCTCTCCTTGCTCGGCTATGCAGCAGAAAAATTGGGGAAGAATGAAGCTCACTTGGTCTTATAAGAAGACAAGAAAATTAGAACAAATTCTGTCCACAAGTTTAGCCAACACTTGGCTTGATTTCCACCACACAATTTTCTCTCTCCTTCCTTGCATTTTAGCCACAAATTTCGGCCAAGCTGTCATCATGAGAGAGGAGATATTTTACTCCATTAGTAATAAACTTGTGTGACAAGTAAGTGGCGGTCAAGTGGTCGGTTCAAACGGTAGTGCACGGTACACGTCGGTGTGACGCGTTTTCTCTTAAATCGCACGTACTAGGGTTTTTGCTTCCTATTCACTAACTTTTTATCATTGCTTCTAATCACATATTATTTCTCACTTAAAAGTCACTCTTAAGCACCAAATTCGATCCTTACTCGGTACCGGATAATTATACTACGGTTACACGAAAAATCCGATTTCACCTTGAGTTGAAAACGAATAGGAGAACCCTAATTTCCTATGGTCATTGGCACTTTTCTAGGGTGATTGAACTATGGATAACATGAAATAATAATTTCCAAATAATTTTCAAATAAAAGGGAATTTTTGAGAAATATGTAAGGAATTTGCGAGTCCTCACACTCTCTCCCCCTTAAAAGAATTTCGACCTCGAAATTCCAACTTGCATTAATCAGATCAAAAATAGCTCTCGAAAGTTGATCACATACTAAGAATCATTTCAATCTCACCACAAGGATCTTTTGGGTTACAATACTTTCCAGACTCAGCTAAGATGACCCCGTCCGGTCTCTCACGTCACTTCCTAGTCACTAGATGTCCGTAGATTTCTTATATTCATTTTAGTCGGACAAAGCCTGTTCATGTTCCAAAATACAAGTCTCAAG
The DNA here is from genome assembly GCA_036785865.1 of Coffea canephora. Lineage (NCBI taxonomy): Eukaryota > Viridiplantae > Streptophyta > Magnoliopsida > Gentianales > Rubiaceae > Coffea > Coffea canephora. The sequence continues at coordinate 33,789,129 of CM071913.1, forward strand.
TACCTAGTAGCTAGCATCGCCTCAACTCTGGAGTACTCGGGCACGAGAATCCGAAATAAGATAATTCACATCTCGAGCTGCAGTCCCAAGAGTAAACTATCTACAATCGAAATTCCTACCTGACGTACCTATCTATGGTCCTCAGATACCATGAGAAAGATTTAAAGCCGATAACATTTATGATCCATAACTTATGCTCGAACGAACACTTAATCCTTCATACTTATTCACCACTTAGTCCAGGCTCACTCCGCGCAAAGACCACGCGAAGCAGCTATAGGTTTTATCTCTCAATTGCTTACCTTTCAAATCAAATCAAATCCCACAGTCCGGCATCCCAAACTTTAAGCCTAGGATACACTACAGAAATCTGAAGCCTAAGCTCTGATACCACCTGTGACGGCCCCACCTCCCCCTAGGGCGTACCAAAGGGTTCAGCGGGTCGCCTGCCCAGCTCTCGCCAGGACTCACTCACTATGGAACTCGAATCATGTATATACATCCATAGACAATAGATGCTCAAGTAAAAGATAAGAAACTTCTACACACCAGAAGTCTTCAAAGTTTTTACCATTCAAGTACAACCATCGAATATACAAGGGTTCTCATTCCTCATACAACCAGCCCGTGCCAAGCACTAGGGCGAGAACCATTACAAGGCCAAAGAACTAGATCAACTAGACTATACAGAACTCTCGTCCTTGCTCGCCTTCCCCTGCTAAGGAAAACAATTGACGTGGTATGAGCTAAAAAGCCCAGTGAGGTTCTATATACATAAACAAGTAATTAAACAAGGAACATTAGTCATGTAATAACAATTAATCCAGAAAACTTTATGTATAGTTCATGAGTGGTTGGGACTTATTACAGGTATGGAGCATATCACAGGTATAACACATTGTGAGAACCCGTAAAAACCCTAATCTTTTCCTAGGGTTTATTTCCCCTTAATTGCATGTTTTCTGCATTTTCTGGCTTAGAAATATTTTCTTAGTGAATTTTATGAGCAAATATAGTTTTTAGATGATTTTTCTTGTAACGAATAGATTTTGAGAAATTAAGAACGTATATCAGGCGTGGGACCCACTAGTGCGAAAAGTTCGGAAAAATTCGGCCAATTAGGTTAAATTCCGGATACTGTGTAAAATTTATCGGGTGTTAAGAGATAAGTAGAGTGTGTGAAATGATTGAGGTGAGAGAGAAAAGAAAGGATAGGATTGCATTAATGGTGTGACAAGTGTCACCATCTTATGGGTTGAAGCTTATGGAACACTATTCACTTTTTTTGACTTTTGACCAAAATTGGTTAAATATCTAAAAATTTCACAAAAAATCCCCATTTTCTCACCTTGGATGGCCGGCCCTCTTACCTCAAGAAGGAAGAGAACTTCATCATTTTGCAAGCTTCCATTTGGTTCAATCTTCCATAAACAAAAACTTAGACTAGATTTCACTCCATAAAATCCTATTTTCTAGTGCTAGTAAGGGTTGTAGTGAAGTTTGTTTGAAGCTCTAAGGTGGCCAACCTCTCTACACCTCTTGTTCTTAGGTAAGTGATGTTTTACTACTTCCTTATACTTAATGATGGTTATTTTGTGCTTAAGGGTGGCATAAGTGTTGGAATATATGATTTATTTCTTGATTTGAAGAGTTTTGGTGAAGTTTTCCATTTTGTGATGAATTTTCTGGTGTAATATGAAATGAATGTTGTGGCCATCTTTGATGATTGGCAATGGACTATAATGGCTCTAGTAGGTATGTTTGATAAGTATTTGCAATCAATTTTGGATTTGGATGGAAAATGGAAAGTTAGGGTTCTTATTATTCCCAATTCTGTCCGGTTTTATATCACTGGGTTAGAGGCCGAATTAGACTTTGCTCAAAACATGAAAGTTGTAGGTATTGATGTGTTTGAGGTGCCTGTAAAATTTCAGGGCATTTGGATTAGTGTAGAGTGAGTTATGACGAAATTACTGTAGCTGTTCTGCTTTGGACAGAATGCGAAAACTGCGTTTGTATTTGGCCATTTTGACTGGAATTGGTTTGGATTTTGAAGTTGGTGTCTTCTGATGAAATGTAGCTGGATGTCTTAGCTAACTTATGCCTTTGGAATTTCGGCATTTGGACTTGTATGGACTGAGATATACCGATTACAGTTTTCTGTGTTTTGCAAACCTGTTTTGGTGATTCTGGTTTAGTATTTGGCATTTTCGAACTAGTTAAGCTAGGAACTGGATTGAGTGACCTTCTACATTGTTGTAGCCCTGTTTCATAGCTTCGAAACGGTGGATCTTACACCCCCATCCGATAACCGTAGAGAATTTTACACCATTACCGCATAATAAGGGCAAAACAGTTTTCTATTTGGGGCCAAGACTAAGGCCATTTTCTAATTTCTGGTTTGCTATTATGCTCATTCATGCATATGAAACCCTATTGGGGTTGTCTTTAGCAATGCTATATGACTCGTTATCGAGTCTCTTTTAGGGCTTGCTTTCATTTCGGTTGTTTCCTAGATAACTTTTGTACTTGTACCACTTTGAGCCTAGTGAACGGCTTTTGGGAAATGAGATGAATTTTGTGTGAGATGTTGGGACTGATTTGAGGATAGAATGAAGCCTTAATGGCTGGAAAAGTAAGAGGTTTAGGGGAAGTGCTGCCCGATTTTCTAGGCCGTTTGGTTCCTTTAAGTTGGGTTTGCCTTTTGGTAGAATGAAAGGCTTTTGGGTTGTTTGCGCCTAGGTCTTCATGCTACCTTTTCGTTTCCAAGAAAATCATGTTTTGCACCCTTGCACTAGTATTTATTTGGCAAGGCGTACGACGTGTAGTCGAGCCTCACATGTGCATTCTGTTTACTCGATTCTGGAAGTAAAACCTTCAATTGGTTTATTTTGATTATTTTAGGGTTTCTTGGCGATTAAGGCCAATCTGAAGTGAAAACTTTTGAAGTTGAGCCGGTGAGTGTACCACTCCCCTTCATTGCTGTTTAACTTGATTTCTGCTCTGTAATTTGTTAAATTTGTTTGAGACGAGGGTGTACTTTATCACACTCGTTCTTTTATCTGTTCATATGCCAATTTTGAGTGCCTATCTGAATCTGCCGTCTGAATCTGCTATCTGAATCTGCTATTCTGTATCTGTATCTGAATCTGTTATCTGTATCTGCATCTGTTCGGATTTCTATGACTTATGAGCTCAATCCTGTGGCTAAGTTATTCGAGTCGGGCCGGCAAGGGCCTGGACGATTAGATAACGAACCACGGTAGTCTGTTCGGGGATTTTTGGGTATTGAGACCCTTGATTCCGGTATACTCGAGTATTACCATTTCTGTTCGGTTACGGTGAGCGGGCCCGGTAAAGGGGTGTTTGGTGGACGGAATTCGGTGTAAAGAGGGGTCTACGGACGTTTTGGTTCTATATACGTTGACGGAGAGTCAACCAATTTGGATCAAGTACTGCGCTGGAAATTTGGCTCCTGAGAGCCACCCGTATCCTTTTGATTTGAATCATTGGTTCCTTTGCTTTACATCTGGCATGTGTATCTGATTTGAAAAATGTGAAATGCCATGATTTTTCTGCTATCTGTTTGGTACCTCATTGAGCGCAAGCTCACCCCGTTTCGTCCCTTTTGTTTTCCTTACAGGAAAATAAATACTTTGGACTGGATTTGATAATCGGTTGCCGACTTGAGCTAGTTGAACATATCTTTTGTATAGCTCATGTATTAAAACCCTAAGTGTACTTTTGGGGCGTTTCTCTTTTGATTTGGCAAACCGTGTATATGTATTATCTTTTGAAAGTTTTTGTATGTCATTTTGATTTGTAAACGCTAAAGTTCAGATGTGAATGTTTGTTAGCTATTTCGGTTGGGTTCTGATGGGTCGGTTACTATTCATGGCCGGCTCCGGATTTCATTTCATTTTATCTTGGGTTGTTTTACTATTTTGATTTGTTTACGCGAGTTTGTAAGTTCCGGATTGAAGCGGATAGCTCTAATCTGATCCGTAGTCCTGGCGAGAGTTGGGCAGGCAGTCCGCTAACCCCTTTGGTTCGCCTTAGGGGAAAGTGGGACTGTCACACACATGATTTCATGTTGGCATTTTAGCATGGAACAATTATCATGATACACGGTAACCATATACTGAAGGATACGGTGTTCCGGTGGAACTTTGTCGGTCCTCTGCACCTTATAACTTCCGGATCCCCACGGTTGACTGGCCATCACCTTATCCCTCCAGTGGTAATACTCGAGTATACCGACGGTTGTCCAGGGTTCCAACCTACCCGACCGAGCCCAGTCCTGGCTCGAGTAGGTCGGTAACCGAGGCGGGGCCCAAGTTCAGCTTAGAGCTTACAACATGCACAACTAACCAAGTAAATCGGTAAACGGTAAATGGTAAAATTCATCAATTGAATAGGTCGAATGAGGTAAAGTACACACTCGCCTAACAATGATGGACAACTTCATATAGCATGTGATTCATGATAATTAAGTAATCAAGTGGACACTTAGCACGTAAGCAATACAAATTGATTTCATGGGAGCATGTAATTCACGGATATCACGTAATCACATAAATTGGAAATCGAGTAAACAGATAGTCAAGTAATCAGGTAGTCACAGAAAACACGGGTATATAGAACACTCACCTATTTACGCACAACAACGTGCAAAATATCCTTCCGGATATTATCTTTAGTCACTGAGAAAACCTAAAATTAAATGAAAAGAATATTACCACTCATTTATCACAAACAATTAGGTGCAATCAAAGAAACTCGACGAATGATGAGTAGAACGTATAAAAAGAGACTTTAAAGTGGAACGAGGACATTTGGACCCGTGGACAAAATACTCAAGAAAATCCTAAACCACTCCTCTTTATTTGGTAAGAGTAAGTAAACATTTGGAGTTTCCAATTGAAGAAGGATCATGTTTTTAAGATGGAAAAACGGTCATAGTATTATACAAGTTCAAATAGAACTTAGCTTTCGGGCGAAAATTTGGGCAGCATGCCCTTTGTGTTTACCTAATTTCCAGCCATTTATGGCTTCATGATTTTTCTCAGCCAATCCCAAAGTCATGTACAGCACAAACTCATCATAATAGCCATTTCATAGGCTCAAGACAATATAAGAACAAAATCAAAGGAATAACAAGTGCGGAAATGCAATTTGACAAAAGACAGCTTTGACGGGTTCATGCATAACGGTCACAACCGGAGTTACACTTATCGGATTGGGATGAAACTTAAGCCGTTTCGAAGATAAGACACAGGACTACAATGTTGAAGAAGGCCACTCAGTCCTGTTTGCCCTGTATCTAGGTCAAATTTATCTAAATGATCCCAGATTTTCTAGTTCGAGGTTTACTGTGGTAGTCTTGATTCATCCACTCTAATCTCCGCACACATAACTCCAAATCCAATAATTCCAAAGCCATATGAAAGCTAAGACAAATGTATACAATTCTCATGAAGATGACTTAGTCAAATTTACAGTGCAATCTAGTCAAATGCCCACTTTACAGATCCAAAATCCAACTAGTTGGTCAATTAACCGCACTGCATTCAAATGACCATATCCCAGTCTACCGAGGTCCGTTTAAGACGTTCTTGGCGGCGTTGAAAAGCTAATACAGGGTACTAAAACTTTCATGTTTTGACAATTGGCTAAATCTGAACGGATTATAGTAAACAAACACAACCAAAGAGACTAAACTGTCCACGCGGAATTCTGGAAAGTAACCTAGATCAGCGAGGGTATTTTCGTCTTTTCACAAGCTACGTTGCTCCGATTGAGCTGAAATTTTATAGGCATATATAAAATACTATTCTCTACAACTTTCATGTTTTGCATCAAGCCAAATTCGGCCTCTAACATGGAGCAATAAAATCGGGCAGAAAAGGGGGAAATTTTTCCAGAAATCTGGAATTTTGATTTCTAATGGAACCTTTCTTGATTTCTTGCTCCCATCATCACTATAACCACTTATCTAAGCTTAGATACAACATAGATCATCCATATAGCAAGTATAAGCAGCACATACCTCAAAAGAAACAAGGCTTGCAAGAGTACCACTTCACTTCCTCTTGAAAATTTTAGCTTCCCTAGCTTCCCAAGATCACAATTCACACTTTAATCGGTTTAGAATTTGTTTCTTGCACTTGGATGGTGCAAATCAAGAAGAAATTTTGGTTTTCTCTTGCTCTCCCTTTCCTCTCTCCTTGCTCGGCTATGCAGCAGAAAAATTGGGGAAGAATGAAGCTCACTTGGTCTTATAAGAAGACAAGAAAATTAGAACAAATTCTGTCCACAAGTTTAGCCAACACTTGGCTTGATTTCCACCACACAATTTTCTCTCTCCTTCCTTGCATTTTAGCCACAAATTTCGGCCAAGCTGTCATCATGAGAGAGGAGATATTTTACTCCATTAGTAATAAACTTGTGTGACAAGTAAGTGGCGGTCAAGTGGTCGGTTCAAACGGTAGTGCACGGTACACGTCGGTGTGACGCGTTTTCTCTTAAATCGCACGTACTAGGGTTTTTGCTTCCTATTCACTAACTTTTTATCATTGCTTCTAATCACATATTATTTCTCACTTAAAAGTCACTCTTAAGCACCAAATTCGATCCTTACTCGGTACCGGATAATTATACTACGGTTACACGAAAAATCCGATTTCACCTTGAGTTGAAAACGAATAGGAGAACCCTAATTTCCTATGGTCATTGGCACTTTTCTAGGGTGATTGAACTATGGATAACATGAAATAATAATTTCCAAATAATTTTCAAATAAAAGGGAATTTTTGAGAAATATGTAAGGAATTTGCGAGTCCTCACACAGATCGAATGGGATCAAAACCGAAAAATCACGGCAGAAGCTAAACTAGAAAAACGCGCAGAATCAAAGGGTCAAAACAGGCTTGAGCATTTCATCGATAACTCAGGCTACGCTAATCCGATGGACCTGAAATTTTGTAGGCATACTCAGGACTTACAAGACTACAACTTTCATGTTTTGAGGAATTCCTAAATCCGTACATAGCATTAAGAAAATTAAGCCGAAGTTCAGTCGTTGAACTGTCCTGTTTTCCCAGATTTGCCGGCTTTGCGCGTCACAATCGCACGGTCCGTTTCTATGGTTCTTATACTAGTTTCCAACCAAATTCCTACCAATGAAACACACTTATACCAGCTTCTAAAAGGTCTATTAATGGTCCGAATTTCTCTCCTTATTTTACCACAAAATTACCAAACACAAACCATACTCCCTAACCTATCTTCATATGCACTAAAGACTTGATCTAACATCCCACTAACCAAACCCTAACCCAAAAGCCTTAGGCTAAACTAAACTAACCTCATGGAGTCTAGGGTTTCTTAACCCAAATAAGATTTTTGCTAGCAACCAACCAAATCAAGTGAGGCAATCTATCAAACACAACCACTACACATCAATTCTCAAGCAAAGCAACTAAGGAAAACATTAAGCAAGAAACCCAAATTTTCCCCCTTCTTGGCCAAATTTTCAGCAACCAAATAACACTAAAATTAACCATGAAACTTCCATATAAACATCAAATCAACCATATAAGTCCATAATCATAACATAATACATCATTTCCATGGCTTAAAGATCAAAACCCCAAAAGTTTATCTTTCAAGTAAGAGGCATACCTTCAATTAAGCTTTGTAGATGATTAACCTTCACTAATCAAGCACCCAAGTTGTTGCTCCAAGATTCAAACCCAAGATGGAAGCTAAAACTTGAAGATTTTTGCAGAAATTTTCTCACTTTCTCTCCCTCTCTCTCTCGGCTCTTCCTTTCTTTTTTTTCTTAGTTTTGTTTTGTTTTGTTTTCTCTTGTTTCTTATAAGTTGTAAGACAACATATAGTCAAAGCTTTGGGAGATATTTCTTATAGCTAACCAATCACAAAAATGCTTTATTTGTTGTTTAAACCCTTGCACTTTAACTTTCTCTTTCTTACACAATTTCCCTCACACATTTGATAATCTTTCAATTTACTCCATAAGTCATAACTTAATCTCTTTTAAAACATGTAATCACACTTAATTACTTCACTAATCACTTTCTCATCTTAATCACTTACACTTAAGCATGCTTTATCCCACATAAAAGTAATTAAACAAGAACCTTTTTGTCAAGGGCAAAATTAGGGATTTTGCTCACTTAGGGTTTCTACCCTTCTTAAACTTAATTAACCTATACAAAATGGATTAAATCCTATACTTATCCACACTAAGACACACATTAACTTTACTAACTTTAATCACCACTCGAACTTGTAACCAATACATAACTAGGGTTTAAATCTTAATCCCTACTTAGAGTTTTCGAAATACTCCCGAAACCAAACGTTACCGCCCAACTAATGAATATATCAACGTAAAACGGACTGGGGCCTCACAATCTTCCCCACTTAGGACAATTTCGTCCTCGAAATGGATTCGTTTGATCAAGGCGTACCTTCAAAGTCCACCGAAGGATTTGTCATCCCAGGTTGACCCATCGCATAGACTCTTGCTGGCCCTTTGGGTCGATTTTCCCCTGTAGTTGACGGCTTAGTTGTGGTGGTCCCTCCAGTCGGTGGTTTGAGTCCATCCTTCTGCATCTTAGGGCACCGGGCAATCAGATGTTCGGTGCTGCCACATTTGAAGCATTTGCGTACCGAACTATTCTTCCAGCAATTTTCATCGGTGTGATTGCCCCCACAGAAACCACAGGTTGACTTGGCGGCTGTACTTGCCCCTCCACGCTGGACACTCCTCGGCCCCTCTTGCACTACCTGACCCCGCACAAAGTTATTCGGGGTCCCTGCAGGTCGTGGACCATCCGTACCTTTATTTATCTTGGCAGATGGCTCGTTTCACGAGCTTTGTCCGACCATGGAATCGTTTGAGCTAGGTTGCCTCCTTTTCCGATCGTGGAAGGCTTTAACCTGTCCTCTGGCAGTCTCAATTCGCTGTGCTTTTTCTAGCGCTTGGCTAAACGTATTCAACTGAGCCGCTGCTAGCGATTCCTGGATTTCCAAATTTAAACCTTGAACGAATCGACGGATTCGTTTCTGCTCCGTTAACACCAGCTCTGGGGCAAAGCGAGAAAGTTTAGTGAACTGGGTTTCGTACTCCGCCACACTCGATGCCCCTTGACGTAGGCGGATGAAATCATCTTCCCGTTTTTCTTGCACAATGGGTGGTAAATATTTTTCATTAAACTCCCGTGTGAAGTTGATCCAGGTCCAAGGAGTCTGTTCGCGCTCCCACTTGGCTTTGATTACATTCCACCAGGCTCGAGCGGCCCCTTCAAACTGAATGACCGCAAAGGATATCTGCCGCTCCTCTGAATACCTAAGCGCGGCAAATATGTCTAACATACGGTCTAGCCAACCCTCCGCTAAGTCAGGGTCGCCCCCACCGATAAACTTTGGGGGTGCGAATTTTTGGAATCGCTCCAAGGCACGGTCTTCACCCTCGTGATTGCCTGGATTTTGTCCCGGATTATGTCCAGGATTCCCCATACCGCTCCCTTGGCCCTGTTGATTTGTCATTTGCTCTAGTAAATCGGCCATCCGCTGGATGGCTGTAGCGACTTGATCTTGCTCTGGTCCTTGTTCCCTTTCAGGGCTTCGTGCTCGCCCTCTACCTCCACCTCGAGTACCGGAGGCCATTTAAGTGCAAACGTCTATAGATCGGAACATTACACATAAACTTATTATCCGGACTATGAGCAAAAGTACGGACGTAAAGCGTATGAACAAAAGACACACAAAGGATAAATTCAAAATGCTACTCAAATATATACATAGATATACAAAATCACACCAAAAGATTTACAGATTACCGACCTCCAGTCGGTACAAAACCCAATGTACACATGAGCACTCCGGCTCCAAGATCTAGTCGGCCAACCAAATAAAGAAAGAAAGTGGTCATGCCAGTTTTAACAAAAGGAATCTACCAGCTAATCAAAAGACGAAAGCGACCCTAAACGCCTCCCCTAGGGCCCTGGTCCCCAACGGAACCTAAAGTACCAATCTCGCCTATCTGCTCTGGCCCAGTAGCTCGCGGGGGTGCCTCCGCGGCCATATCTAGCAAGACCCCGCAGTCAAACGTGATACTCCGGGCCCTCTCCCTAAGCTGCCTCTTCAAAGAGAAGAGGTGCTGGTGTGTGTCCCGGAGGTCCCGCTCCAGGCCCCTAACGCGTAACGCCTGCCAGCGGCTAAACTGTCTAGCCTCCTCAAGCTACTCCCTCAGAGTCTCGACCGTCCTGTCGAGGTGATAACGCTCATCATCCAATGCTAAGACTATCTCGTCGGGATAGCCGTAAGTATACCAACACGCGCAGGGTCGGCGCGACAACTGGCCGAAGGGGGAGTACAAAGTGTAAGGCTCTCCCAGCCTCTGTCGATAACGGATAGCCCGCTTACGCAGCGGTCGATCCTCTGGGCCCTCCTACTCGAACTGCCTGGGTCCATACCTACAAAACATTAAGTCGTCAGTCAACCGGCATTTCAACTTAAAAGATATCATTCAACTTAAAAGAATCCAATATGCCTAATGCCTATCGCGTATGTCCCACAATTGCCCAAATCCTCTAACCTAGGCGCTCTGATACCAAACTGTGACGACCCCACTTCTCCCAAGGGCGAACCCAAGGGTATCGGCGGGCCGCCTGCCTAGCTCGCGCCAGGACTCGAAACTTAAAACAATAAAAGCCAGAAAATCCAAAAGAGTACTATTTACAATCCCAAAAGAGTTATAATTACATTCTCCAAAAGTACCTGCTCTTACTATTACATCCGTATAATTACAACCAAAATCAAAATGTAGACCCTAAGAAGGATCCTAATACAAACCACCAGAAATAAAACAAACATCCTAATGGTTCAACTATTACAAGCCAATCTACTATACTAGTGTGTGTGCCCAAACGTACCCGCGTCGGCCCCTGCTAAGGAAACAAAAGGAGATGGGTAAGCTTAAAAGCTTAGTAAGTAACAGGGGAAAGACGGTAAATTTCATGTAGCATCAATTACAATAAGATAAAGCAAAAGCAGAAAAGTAACATCACATAATAAGGATACGGGTGGCTCCAAAGCCAAGTCATTTGACATGCGTGATCTCCTGTCGACCCTCCGTCGACCATAAATAAGTCCGTAGAACTTCACTTGTAACCCACCGACACCTTATCACCCTCACTGGCCAGTCACCTCACAAACTTGCCCAGGCGAACGAAAATCACAAACTTGAGCTTGAAGTCGCAAGCTCGGGTCAAAACTTGGTGACCTCAATCCAGGTTGGACTGACTTCGACCAAACCACAACCGGCTCGAATAGTCCATCTAGGTATTGAGTTCAAACTCAAACTCACAAAATTCACAAATTATTCAAAAGTCACCCCGAGCACCACAGCTCAAGGGTTTTAGTTCCAAAATTTTCTTTCATAATCCAATAATGTCATGTACAAATAAGTGCGCAAATTAGGGTTTAGGTCAGACGCAGATAAAGTACACTCTCGCCTAGGTACCCTTTTTACGCAAACGAAACACATAAACAACTAACACAAGTCCTGGCTCGAGTAGGTCGGGTAACCGAGGCGGGGCCCAAGTTCAGCTTAGAGCTTACAACATGCACAACTAACCAAGTAAATCGGTAAACGGTTAAATGGTAAAATTATCCAATTGAATAGGTCGAATGAGGTAAAGTACACACTCGCCTAACAATGATGGACAACTTCATATAGGCATGTGATTCATGATAATTAAGTAAATCAAGTGGACACTTAGCACGTAAGCAATACAAATTGATTTCATGGGAGCATGTAATCTTCACGGATATCAGTAATCACATAATTGGAATCGAGTAAACAGATAGTCAAGTAATCAGGTAGTCACAGAAAACACGGGTATATAGAACACTCACCTATTTACGCACAACAACGTGCAAAATATCCTTCCGGAATTATCTTTAGTCACTGAGAAAACCTAAAAAATTAAATGAAAAGAATATTACCACTCATTTATCACAAACAATTAGGTGCAATCAAAGAAACTCGAACGAATGATGAGTAAAACGTATAAAAAGAGACTTAAAAGTGGAACGAGGACATTTGGACCCGTGACAAAAAACTCAAGAAAATCCTAAAACCACTCCTCTTTATTTGGTAAGAGTAAGTAAACATTGGAGTTTCCAATTGAAGAAGGATCATGTTTTTTAAGATGGAAAAACGGTCATAGTATTATACAAGTTCAAAATAGAACTTAGCTTTCGGGCGAAAAATTTGGGCAGCATGCCCTTTGTGTTTACCTAATTTCCAGCCATTTATGGCTTCATGATTTTTTCTCACCAATCCCAAAGTCATGTACAGCACAAACTCATCATAATAGCCCATTTCATAGGCTCAAGACAATATAAGAACAAAATCAAAGGAATAACAAGTGGCGGAAATGCAATTTGACAAAAGACAGCTTTGACGGGTTCATGCATAACGGTCACAACCGGAGTTACACTTACGATTGGGATGAAACTTAAGCCGTTTTCGAAAGATAAGACCACAGGACTACAATGTTGAAGAAGGCCACTCAGCCTGTTTGCCCTGTATCTAGGTTCAAATTTATCTAAATGATCCAGATTTTCTAGTTTCGAGGTTTACTGTGGTAGTCTTGATTCATCCACTCTAATCCTCCGCACACATAACTCCAAATCCAATAATTCCAAAGCCATCATAGAAAGCTAAAGACAAATGTATACAATTCTCAATGAAAGATGACTTTAGTCAAATTTACAGTGCAATCATAGTCAAAATGCCCACTTTTACAGATCCAAAATCCCACTCAGTTGGTCAATTAACCGCACTGCATTCAAATGACCATATCCCAGTCTACCGAGGTCCGTTTAAGACGTTCTTGGCGGCGTTGAAAAGCTAATACAGGTACTAAAATTTCATGTTTTGACAATTGGCTAAATCTGAACGGATTATAGTAACAAACACAACCAAAGAGACTAAAACTGTCCCACGCGGAAATTCTGGAAAAGTAACCTAGATCAGCGAGGGTATTTTTCGTCTTTCACAAGCTACGTTGCCCCGATTGAGCTGAAATTTATATAGGCATATATATATAATAACTATTCTTCTACAACTTTATGTTTTGCATCAAGCCAAATTCGGCCTCCTAACATGGAGCAATAAAAAATCGGGCAAGAAAAGGGGGAAATTTTTCCAGAAATCTGGAATTTTGATTTCTAATGGAACCTTTCTTGATTTCTTGCTCCATCATCAACTATAACCACTTATCTAAGCTTAGAATACACATAGATCATCCATATAGCAAGTATAAGCAGCACAATACCTCAAAAGAAACAAGGCTTGCAAAGAGTACCACTTCACTTTCCTCTTGAAAATTTTAGCTTCCCTAAGCTTCCCAAGATCACAATTCCACACTTTAATCGGTTTAGAATTTGTTTCTTGGCACTTGGATGGTGCAAATCAAGAGAAATTTTGGTTTTCTCTTGCTCTCCCTTTCCTCTCTCCTTGCTCGGCTATGCAGCAGAAAAATTGGGGAAGAATGAAGCTCAACTTGGTCTTATAAGAAGAACAGAAAATTAAATAGAACAAATTTCTGTCCACAAGTTTAGCCAACACTTGGCTTGATTTCCACCACACAATTTTCTCTCTCCTTCCTTGCATTTTAGCCACAAATTTCGGCCACAGCTGTCAATCATGAGAGAGAGATATTTTACTCCATTAGTAATAAAACTTGTGTGAACAGTAAGGTGGCGGTCCAAGTGGTCGGTTCAAACGGTAAGTGCACGGTACAACGTCGGTGTGACGCGTTTTCTCTTTAAATCGCACGTACTAGGGTTTTTTGCTTCCTATCTCACTAACTTTTTTATCATTGCTTCTAATCACATATTATTCTCACTTAAAAGTCACTCTTAAGCACCAAATTCGATCCTTACTCGGTACCGAGATAATTAACTTACGGTTACACGAAAAAATCCGATTTCACCTTGAGTTGAAAACGAATAGGAGAACCCTAATTTCCTATGGTCATTGGCACTTTTCTAGGGTGATTGAACTATGGATAACATGAAATAATAATTTCCAAATAATTTTCAAAATAAAAGGGAATTTTTTGAGAAATATGTAAGGAAATTTGCGAGTCCTCACACAGATAACGAATGGGATCAAAAACCGAAAAATCACGGCAGAAGCTAACTAGAAAAACGTCGCGCAGAATCAAAGGGTCAAAACAGGCTTGAGCATTTCATCGATAACTCAGGCTACGCTAATCCGATGACCTGAAATTTTGTAGGCATACTCAGGACTTACAAGACTACAAACTTTCAATGTTTTGAGGAATTCCCTAAATCCGTACATAGCATTAAAGAAAATTAAGCCGAAGTTCAGTCGTTGAACTGTCCTGTTTTTCCCAGATTTGCCGGCTTTGCGCGTCACAATCGCACGGTCCGTTTCTATGGTCTTATACTAGTTTCCAACCAAATTCCTACCAATGAAACACACTTATACCAGCTTCTAAAAGGTCTATTAATGGCCGAATTTCTCTCCTTATTTTAGCCACAAAAATTACAAACACAAACCATAACTCCCATAACCTATCTTCATATGCACTAAAGACTGTGATCTAACATCCCACTAAACCAACCCTAACCCAAAAGCCTTAGCTAAACTAAACTAACCTCATGGAGTCTAGGGTTTCTTAACCAAATAAGATTTTTGCTAGCAACCACCAAATCAAGTGAGGCAATCTATCAAACACAACCACTACACATCAATTCTCACGCAAAGCAACTAAGGAAAACATTAAGCAAGAAACCCAAATTTTCCCCTTCTTGGCCAAATTTTTCAGCAACCAAATAACACTAAAATTAACCCATGAAACTTCCATATAAACATCAAATCAACCATATAAGTCCATAATCACTACATAAACATATTTCCATGGCTTAAAGACAAAAACCCCAAAGTTTATCTTTCAAGAAGAGGCATACCCCTTCAATTAAGCTTTGTAGATGATTAACCTTCACTAATCAAGCACCAAGTTGTTGCTTCCAAGAATTCAAACCCAAGATGGAAGCTAAAACTTGAAGATTTTTGCAGAAATTTTCTCACTTTCTCTCCCTCTCTTCTCTCGGCTCTTCCTTTCTTTTTTTTCTTAGTTTTGTTTTGTTTTGTTTTCTCTTGGTTTCTTAATAAGTTGGTAAGACAACATATAGTCAAAGCTTTGGGAGATATTTCTTATAGCACTAACCAATCACAAAATGCTTTATTTGTTGTTTAAACCCTTGCACTTTAACTTTTTCTTTTCTACACAATTTCCCTCACACATTTGATAATCTTTCAATTTACTCCATAAGTCATAACTTAATCTCTCTTAAAACATGTAATCACACTTAATTACTTCACTAATCACTTTCTCATCTTAATCACTTACACTTAAGCATGCTTATCCCACATAAAAGTAAATTAAACCAAGAACCTTTTGTCAAGGGCAAAATTAGGGATTTTGCTCACTTAGGGTTTCTACCCTTCTTAAAACTTAATTAACCTATACAAAATGGATTAAATCCTAACTATATCCACACTAAGACACACATTAACTTTACTAACTTTAATCACCACTCGAACTTGTAACAATACATAACTAGGGTTTAAATCTTAATCCCTACTTAGAGTTTTCGAAATACTCCCGAAACCAAACGTTACGCGCCCAAACTAATGAATATATCAACGTAAAACGGACCTGGGGCCTCACAATCTTCCCACTTAGAACAATTTCGTCCTCGAAATGGATTCGTTTGATCAGGCGTACCTTCAAAGTCACCGAAGGATTTGTCATCCCAGTTGACCCATCGCATAGACTCTTGCTGGCCCTTTGGGTCGATTTTCCCGCCTGTAGTGACGCTTAGTTGTGGTGGTCCCTCCAGTCGGTGGTTTGAGTCCATCCTTCTGCATCTTAGGGCACCGGGCAAAGAATGTTCGGTGCTGCCACATTTGAAGCATTTGCGTACCGAACTATTCTTCCAGCAATTTTCATCGGTGTGATTGCCCCCACAGAAACCCACAGGTTGACTTGGCGGCTGTACTTGCCCTCCACGCTGGACATATCCTCGGCCCCTCTTGCACTATCCTGAACCCCGCACAAAGTTATTCGGGTCCCTGCAGGTCGTGGACCATCCGTACCTTTATTTATCTTTGGCAGATGGCTCGTTTCACGAGCTTTTGTCCGACATGGCAATCGTTTGAAGCTAGGTTGCCTCCTTTTCCGATCGTGGAAGGCTATTACCTGTCTCTGGCAGTCTCAATTCGCTGTGCTTTTTTCTAGCGCTTGGCTAAACGTATTCAACTGAGCCGCTGCTAGCGATTCCTGGATTTCCACATTTAACCTTGAAGAATCGACGGATTCGTTCTCTGCTCCAATTCTGTCGGTTATTATATCATGGTTAGAGGCGCCGATAGACTTTGTCAGAACATGAAATGTTGTAGGTATCGATGTGTTGATGCCTGTAAATTTCAGGCATTTGGATTAGGTGTGAGTGAAGTTTGACACGATACTGTTTAGCTGTTCTGCTTTGGACAGACGATCGAAACGCGTTTGTATTTTGGCATTTTGACTGGATTGGTTTGGTTTGAGTTGGTGTCTTGGATTGAAATGTAGATGGGATGTCGTTAGTACACTTATCGGCTTTGGAATTTCGGCATTTGACTTGTATGGATCTGGATATACCGATCAGGTTTGCTGTGTTGCAACTGTTTTGGTGAATTCGTTGTATTGCATTTTCGAACTAGTAGCAGGGGACTGGACTGAGTGACCTTCTACGTTGTGTCCTGCTTTCATAGCCTTTCGAAAACGGTGGAATCTTACACCCGCCATCCGATAAGCGTAGAGAAATTTGCAGCCTTACCGTATAAGGGGCAAACAGTTTTCTTGGGGCCAAAGCTAAGGCCTATTTCATAACTTTTCTGGTGCTATTTGCTCATTCATGGAATATTGAAAACCCTAATGGGGTTGTACCTTTGCAATGTATATGACGTCGTATTTAATCGGGGTCTCTTTTAGGCTTGCTTTCATTTCGGTTGTCTTCCTAGATAACTTTTGTCTTGCTACACTTTGGCCTAGTGAAGCTTTGGGATGGAAATGATTTTGTGGATGAAGATGTTGGGACTGATTTGAGGATAGAGCATGAGCCTTAATGGCTGGGAAAGTAAGAGGTTTTAGGGGAAGATGCTGCCGATTTTTCTAGGCAGTTTGATTCCTTAGTTGGGGTTTGCCGTTTCGGTAGAATAAAGGCTTTTGGGTTGTTTGCGCCTAGCGTCATTCATGTGACCTTTTCGTTTCCAGAATCTTGTTTTGGCACCTTGCACTAGCTACTTTATTTGCAGGCGTACGACGTAGTGGTCGAGCCTACATGTGCATTCTGTTTACTCGATTCTTGGAAGCTAAACCTTCATGTTTATTTTGATCTTTTATTTTATGGGTTCTTTGGCGTTTAAAGGCCATTAAAGTGAACTTTTGAAGTAGAGCCGGGGAGTACCCTCCTTGCATTGCTGTTTAAGCTTGATTTTATGCTTCTGTAATTTTTGGTATAAGATTGTTCTTAGCGAGGGTTACTTATCACACCTCGTTCCTTTTATACTGTTTCATTATGCCATTTTTGAGTGGCCTATCTGATCTGCCGTCTGAATTGCTTTTGAATCTGCTATTCTGTATCTGTATTGAACTCTGTTATCTGTATCTGCATTGTTCCGCGATTTCTAGACTTATGAGCTCAATCCTTGGCTAGTTATTCGAGTCGGGCGCCAAGGCCTGGACGATTAGATAAACACGGATAAGGTCTGTGCGGGGATTTTGGTATGAGACCACGTTGATTCCAGGTATACTCGAGATACCATTTCTGATGGTTACGAGTTCGGCGGGCCCGGTTCAGGGGTGTTGTTGGTGGAACGGAATTCGGTTGTAAAGGGGTCTACGGACCGTTTGGTTCGTATTATACGTGAGGAGTAGTCACCCTTATGGAATCAAGTACTGCCGCTGGAAATTTGGCTCCTTGAGAGCCACCGTATCCTTTTTGGATTTGAAATCTTGGTTCTTGCATTTATATCTGGATGTGTATCTGATTGAAAAAATGTAGAATGCAATGATTTTTTGCGTATCTGTTTGGTACCTATTGAGCGCACAGCTTTCACCCCGTTTCGTCCCTTTTGTTTTCCTCTTACAGGAACTTATAATCTACTTCTGGACTGGAATATTGATCAATCGGGTTGCGGACTATGAGCTAGTTGTGAACCACTATCCTTTTGTATGCTCATGGTATTAAACACCTAAGATTGTCTTTTTTGGGCGTTCTCTTTTGATTTGGCAAACGAGTATATGTATTATTTTTTGGAAAGTTTTTTGTCATGTCATTTTGATTTTGAAACGCTAAAGTTCAGATGTGAATGTTTAGTTAGCTTATTTCTTGGGTTATGTGGGTCGTTACTATTCATGGCCGGCTCCGGGGAGATTATTAATTTCAGTTTTATTTGGTTGTTTTTAACTATTTGAATTCTGTTCCGCGGTTTGTACAGTTCTTTCCGGTTGAAATGGATAGACTCTATCTGATCCGGTAGTCGCTGGCGAGAGTTGGGCACGGCGTCCGCTAACCCTCTTGAGTTAGCCTCAAGGGGAAGGGGATGTCAACACATGATTTTCATGTTTGGGCATTTAGCTGGAAACATTATCCATGATACACGGTAACCATCTACCTGAGGATACGGCTGTTCCCGATGGAACTTTGTCGGGTCCTTCCCTGCCTTTATAACTTCCGGATCCCCGCGGTTGCTGGCCCAATCACGCTTATCCCCCAAGTGGTTACTTCGATATACGACGGTTGTCCAGCGGGTCCAACTACCCGACCGAGCCCAGTCGCTGGCTCGAGCGTAGGTCGGTACCGGCGGGGCCGCAAGTTCGCTCTAGAGCTTTACACATGCATCGCAACTAACCAAGTAAATCGTAACGGGTTAATGGTAACAATATCATCATTGAATTAGGATCGAATGGAGGTAAAGTAACCACTCGCTAACAATGACTGGACAACTTTTTATTTTTTTATATTAGCATGTGATTCATGATTAATTAGTAATCAAGTTGGGACAACTTAGGCACAGTAAGCAATACAAATTGATATTTCATAGGGGGAGCATGTAATTCACGATTATCACGTATACATTAAAATTGGAAAATGCGAGTAACAGTAGTCCAAGTAATCAGGTAGTCACAGAAACACGGGTATATAGAACACTCACTATTTACGCACAACAACGTGCAAAAATATCCTCCGATATTGATCTTTGAGTCACTCGTGGAGAAAAGCCCTAAATATTAAATGAAAGAATTTCCACTAATTTATTCCAAACCAATTAAGGTTGCAATCAAAGAAACTCGACGAAGTGATGAGAGAACGTAAAAAAGAGACTTTAAGTGGAAGCGGGACATTGGCACCGCTGGACAAACATACGTCAAGAAATCCTAACCCTCCTCTTTATTGGTAAGAGAAGTAAACATTTGGAAGTTCCAATTGAAGAAGGATCATGTTTTTAAGATGAAACGGCAGTAGTATCATAACAAGTTCAAATAGGAACTTAGCTTTCGGGCGAAAATTTGGGCAGGCTATGCCCTTGTGTATTTCACCTAATTTCCAGCCATTTATGCTTCATTTGATTTTCCTAGCACAATCCCAAGTCGAATGTACAGCACAGAACTATCAGAATAATACCATATTCATAGGCTTCAAGAGACAAGTATAAGAACAAAATCAAGGAATAACAAGTGCGGGACATGCACATTTGAACCAAAAGACATGCTTTGACGGGTTCATGCATAACGGTACAAACCGGCAGTTTACACCTTATCGGATTGGAGAAACTATAAGCGTTTCAAGATAACGACACAGGACTACAATGTTGAAGAAGGACCAGCTCAGTCCTGTTTGCGCCTGTATCTAGGTCAAAGATTTATCTAAATGATCCCAGATTTTCTAGTTCGAGTGTTTACTGTAGGTAGTCTTGATTTCATCCACATCTATCTCCGCACATCAGTAATTGCCAAAATCCAATAATCCAAAGCCATATGAAAGCTAGACAAATGTATACAATTCTCCATGAGAGACTGTAGTCACAATTACAGGCAATTCAGATCAAATGCCCAGCTTTACAAGTCCAAATCCCAACGATAGTATGGTCATTAACCGCAGCGCAGTCAAAATGACCATATCCCAGATCTACCGGGTCGTTTAAGAACGTTTTTGGCGCGGGTTGAAAAGCGTAAATACAGGGTTAACTAAAACTCTTTCAATGTTTTTGACAAGTGGCTAATCTTGAACGGATTATAGTAAAACAACACAGACCAATCAGAGACTAACTGTCCCACGCGATTCTGGAAAGTAACTGAATCAGCGAGGGTATCTTTTCGTCTTTTACAAGCTACGTTTCTCCGATGAGCTGAAATTTTATAGGCATATATAAATTAACTATTTCCTCTACAAACTTTCATGTTTGATCAAGCCAAATTCGGCCCTCTACATGGAGCAATAAAATCTGGGCAGAAGGGGGAAATTTCTCAGAAGATCTGGAATTTTTGATTTCTAATGAGACCTTTCTTGATTTCTTGCTCCGCCATCACTCATATATACCACTATCTAAGCTTAGATACAACATAGATCATCCATATTAGCAAGTATAGCAAGCACATTGACCTCAAAAGAAACAAGCTGCAAGAGTTACCACTTCACTTCCTCATTGAAAATTTTAGCTTCGCCTAGCTTCCAAGATCACAATTCAACTTTTTAATCGGTTTGAATTTGTTTCTTGCACTTGGATGTGCAATCAAGAAGAAATTTTGGTTTCTCTTGCTCTCCCTTTCCTCTCTCCTTGCTCGGCTATGCAGCAGAAAAATTGGGGAAGAATGAAGTCTTGGTCTTATAAGAAGACAAGAAAATTAGAACAAATTCTTGTCCAAGAGTTTAGCACACTTGGCTTGATTTCCACCACACAATTTTTCTCTTCTCCCTTGCATATTTAGCCACAAATTTCGGCCACAGCTGTCATCATGAGAGAGGAGATTTTTACTCCATTAGTAAAAACTTGTGCTGAAAGTAAGTAGGCGGTCAAGTGGTCGGGTTCAAAACGGTAAGTGCACGGTACACGTCGGTGTGACGCGTTTTCTTAAATCGCACGTACTAGGGTTTTTGCTTCCATTCACTAACTTTTATCATTGCTTCTAAATCACTATATTATTTCTCACTTAAAAGTCACTCTTAAGCACCAAATCGTCCTTCTCGTTACCGGATAATCATACTACGGTTTACACAAAATCCGATTTCACCTTGAGTTGGAAAACGAATAGCGAGACCCTAATTTCCTATGTTATATTGCACTTTTCTAGGGTGATTGAACTTATGAGATAACATGAAATTAATAATTTCCAAATAATTTTCAAATAAAAGGGAATTTTTTTGAGAAATATGTAAGGAATTTGCCGAGTCCTCACACAGATCGAATGGGATCAAAACCGAAAATCACGGCAGAAGCTAAACTAGAAAAACGCGCAGAATCAAAGGGTCAAAACAGGCTTGAGCATTTCATCGATAACTCAGGCTACGCTAATCCGATGGACCTGAAATTTTGTAGGCATACTCAGGACTTACAAGACTACAACTTTCATGTTTTGAGGAATTCCTAAATCCGTACATAGCATTAAGAAAATTAAGCCGAAGTTCAGTCGTTGAACTGTCCTGTTTTCCAGATTTGCCGGCTTTGCGCTCACAATCGCACGGTCCGTTTCTATGGTTCTTATACTAGTTTCCAACCAAATTCCTACCAATGAACACACTTATACCAGCTCTAAAAGGTCTATTAATGGTCCGAATTTCTCTCCTTTTTACCACAAAATTACCAAACACAAACCATACTCCCTAACCTATCTTCATATGCACTAAAGACTTGATCTAACATCCCACTAACCAAACCCTAACCCAAAAGCCTTAGGCTAAACTAAACTAACCTCATGGAGTCTAGGGTTTCTTAACCCAAATAAGATTTTTGCTAGCAACCAACCAAATCAAGTGAGGCAATCTATCAAACACAACCACACACATCAATTCTCAAGCAAAGCAACTAAGGAAAACATTAAGCAAGAAACCCAAATTTTCCCCTTCTTGGCCAAATTTTCAGCAACCAAATAACACTAAAATTAACCATGAAACTTCCATATAAACATCAAATCAACCATATAAGTCCATAATCATAACATAATACATCATTTCCATGGCTTAAAGATCAAAACCCCAAAAGCTTATCTTTCAAGTAAGAGGCATACCTTCAATTAAGCTTTGTAGATGATTAACCTTCACTAATCAAGCACCCAAGTTGTTGCTCCAAGATTCAAACCCAAGATGGAAGCTAAAACTTGAAGATTTTTGAAGAAATTTTCTCACTTTCTCTCCCTCTCTCTCTCGGGCTCTTCCTTTCTTTTTTTTCTTAGTTTTGTTTTGTTTTGTTTTTCTCTTGTTTTCTTATAAGTTGTAAGACAACATATAGTCAAAGCTTTGGGAGATATTCTTATAGCTAACCAATCACAAAAATGCTTTATTTGTTGTTTAAACCCTTGCACTTTAACTTTCTCTTTCTTACACAATTTCCCTCACACATTTGATAATCTTTCAATTTACTCCATAAGTCATAACTTAATCTCTTTTAAAACATGTAATCACACTTAATTACTTCACTAATCACTTTCTCATCTTAATCACTTACACTTAAGCATGCTTTATCCCACATAAAAGTAATTAAACAAGAACCTTTTTGTCAAGGGCAAAATTAGGGATTTTGCTCACTTAGGGTTTCTACCCTTCTTAAACTTAATTACCTATACAAAATGGATTAAATCCTATACTTATCCACACTAAGACACACATTAACTTTACTAACTTTAATCACCACTCGAACTTGTAACCAATACATAACTAGGGTTTAAATCTTAATCCCTACTTAGAGTTTTCGAAATACTCCCGAAACCAAACGTTACCGGCCCAACTAATGAATATATCAACGTAAAACGGACTGGGGCCTCACAATCTTCCCCACTTAGGACAATTTCGTCCTCGAAATGGATTCGTTTGATCAAGGCGTACCTTCAAAGTCCACCGAAGGATTTGTCATCCCAGGTTGACCCATCGCATAGACTCTTGCTGGCCCTTTGGGTCGATTTTCCCCTGTAGTTGACGGCTTAGTTGTGGTGGTCCCTCCAGTCGGTGGTTTGAGTCCATCCTTCTGCATCTTAGGGCACCGGGCAATCAGATGTTCGGTGCTGCCACATTTGAAGCATTTGCGTACCGAACTATTCTTCCAGCAATTTTCATCGGTGTGATTGCCCCCACAGAAACCACAGGTGACTTGGCGGCTGTACTTGCCCCTCCACGCTGGACACTCCTCGGCCCCTCTTGCACTACCTGACCCCGCACAAAGTTATTCGGGGTCCCTGCAGGTCGTGGACCATCCGTACCTTTATTTATCTTGGCAGATGGCTCGTTTCACGAGCTTTGTCCGACCATGGAATCGTTTGAGCTAGGTTGCCTCCTTTTCCGATCGTGGAAGGCTTTAACCTGTCCTCTGGCAGTCTCAATTCGCTGTGCTTTTTCTAGCGCTTGGCTAAACGTATTCAACTGAGCCGCTGCTAGCGATTCCTGGATTTCCACATTTAAACCTTGAACGAATCGACGGATTCGTTTCTGCTCCGTTAACACCAGCTCTGGGGCAAAGCGAGAAAGTTTAGTGAACTGGGTTTCGTACTCCGCCACACTCGATGCCCCTTGACGTAGGCGGATGAAATCATCTTCCCGTTTTTCTTGCACAATGGGTGGTAAATATTTTTCATTAAACTCCCGTGTGAAGTTGATCCAGGTCCAAGGAGTCTGTTCGCGCTCCCACTTGGCTTTGATTACATTCCACCAGGCTCGAGCGGCCCCTTCAAACTGAATGACCGCAAAGGATATCTGCCGCTCCTCTGAATACCTAAGCGCGGCAAATATGTCTAACATACGGTCTAGCCAACCCTCCGCTAAGTCAGGGTCGCCCCCACCGATAAACTTTGGGGGTGCGAATTTTTGGAATCGCTCCAAGGCACGGTCTTCACCCTCGTGATTGCCTGGATTTTGTCCCGGATTATGTCCAGGATTCCCCATACCGCTCCCTTGGCCCTGTTGATTTGTCATTTGCTCTAGTAAATCGGCCATCCGCTGGATGGCTGTAGCGACTTGATCTTGCTCTGGTCCTTGTTCCCTTTCAGGGCTTCGTGCTCGCCCTCTACCTCCACCTCGAGTACCGGAGGCCATTTAAGTGCAAACGTCTATAGATCGGAACATTACACATAAACTTATTATCCGGACTATGAGCAAAAGTACGGACGTAAAGCGTATGAACAAAAGACACACAAAGGATAAATTCAAAATGCTACTCAAATATATACATAGATATACAAAATCACACCCAAAAGATTTACAGATTACCGACCTCCAGTCGGTACAAAACCCAATGTACACATGAGCACTCCGGCTCCAAGATCTAGTCGGCCAACCAAATAAAGAAAGAAAGTGGTCATGCCAGTTTTAACAAAAGGAATCTACCAGCTAATCAAAAGACGAAAGCGACCCTAAACGCCTCCCCTAGGGCCCTGGTCCCCAACGGAACCTAAAGTACCAATCTCGCCTATCTGCTCTGGCCCAGTAGCTCGCGGGGGTGCCTCCGCGGCCATATCTAGCAAGACCCCGCAGTCAAACGTGATACTCCGGGCCCTCTCCCTAAGCTGCCTCTTCAAAGAGAAGAGGTGCTGGTGTGTGTCCCGGAGGTCCCGCTCCAGGCCCCTAACGCGTAACGCCTGCCAGCGGCTAAACTGTCTAGCCTCCTCAAGCTACTCCCTCAGAGTCTCGACCGTCCTGTCGAGGTGATAACGCTCATCATCCAATGCTAAGACTATCTCGTCGGGATAGCCGTAAGTATACCAACACGCGCAGGGTCGGCGCGACAACTGGCCGAAGGGGGAGTACAAAGTGTAAGGCTCTCCCAGCCTCTGTCGATAACGGATAGCCCGCTTACGCAGCGGTCGATCCTCTGGGCCCTCCTACTCGAACTGCCTGGGTCCATACCTACAAAACATTAAGTCGTCAGTCAACCGGCATTTCAACTTAAAAGATATCATTCAACTTAAAAGAATCCAATATGCCTAATGCCTATCGCGTATGTCCCACAATTGCCCAAATCCTCTAACCTAGGCGCTCTGATACCAACTGTGACGACCCCACTTCTCCCAAGGGCGAACCCAAGGGTATCGGCGGGCCGCCTGCCTAGCTCGCGCCAGGACTCGAAACTTAAAACAATAAAAGCCAGAAAATCCAAAAGAGTACTATTTACAATCCCAAAAGAGTTATAATTACATTCTCCAAAAGTACCTGCTCTTACTATTACATCCGTATAATTACAACCAAAATCAAAATGTAGACCCTAAGAAGGATCCTAATACAAACCACCAGAAATAAAACAAACATCCTAATGGTTCAACTATTACAAGCCAATCTACTATACTAGTGTGTGTGCCCAAACGTACCCGCGTCGGCCCCTGCTAAGGAAAACAAAAGGAATGGGGTAAGCTAAAAGCTTAGTAAGTAAACAGGGGCAAAAGCGTAAATTTCATGTAGCATCAATTACACAGTAAGAGTAAAGCAAAAGCAGAAAAGTAACATCACATAATAAGGATACGGGTGGCTCCAAAGCCAAGTCATTTGACATGCGTGATCTCCTGTCGACCCTCCGTCGACCATAAATAAGGTCCGTAGAACTTCACTTGTACACCCACCGACACCTTATCACCCTCACTGGCCAGTCACCTCACAAACTTGCCCAGGCGAACGAAATCACAAACTTGAGCTTGAGTCGCAAGCTCGGGTCACAAACTTGGTGACCTCAATCCAGGTTGGACTGACTTCGACCAAACCCTAACCGGCTCGAATAGTCCATCTAGGTATTGAGTTCAAACTCAAACTCACAAAATTCACAAAATTATTCAAAAGTCACCCCGAGCCACAAGCTCAAGGGTTTTAGTTCCAAAATTTCTCATATCCATATGTCATGTACAAATAAGTGCGCAAATTAGGGTTTAGGTCGAGCGCGATAAAGTACACTCTCGCCTAGGTACCCTTTTTACGCATAACGAAACACATAAACAACTAACACATAAGAGCGGCCTGAATACTTACCCAAAATACCAACAGTAGTATAAAGGCGGAATTCACTTTGTGTGTTGGCTAGTAGTGGGCCCCACCGGCACCGCCTAACTCACCACTGTCTGAAATCGAAGATTATGTCACAATAAATCACAAACGGCAACTAACGTACTTAAAACAAGCCAAACAGCAAAATTGGCACGCGCAAGTGCGGAAACGGCAAAACGGCCGCACACGTCCGCGCGGAACGGCAAACGGAAATGGCCAAATCGGCCATCTCAAACCGTTTTGGTCAAAAATTAGGCTAGGAGTGTCGGATCAAAGTGGGTGAGACACCGTTTCGAAGCTAAGAGAAAGGGCTACAATTTTCGTGAAGACATTTCAACCCAGATCTCACTAGGTATAGGTCAAAAATGCACGAAATAGTGCCAGCTGTTTCCTTGCGGGTTACCAAACAGGCCCTGTTTGCAAGGCCGTAACTCACGGCACAGAAATTGAAATTCAGAAATTCCAAAGGCATTAGAAAGCGGAAACATAAGGCTAAAACTTTCATGTTTTGGCCAAGACCTGAATCTATTCAGAACAGAACAAAATTCGAGTGCCAAAGTACCCGTCAGAACTGTCCAAATACCGGGCAGTTCTGACGATCGATATTGTTTCGATCATAACCGGAGCTACGGAACTCGGTTTTCGACGTACTTTATACCATTTCGAAGCTGAGACCAAGATCTAAATTTCTTATGAAGGAGTCGACACCCAGATCGAATGGGATCAAAACCGAAAAATCACGGCAGAAGCTAAACTAGAAAAACGCGCAGAATCAAAGGGTCAAAACAGGCTTGAGCATTTCGTCGATAACTCAGGCTACGCTAATCCGATGGACCTGAAATTTTGTAGGCATACTCAGGACTTACAAGGCTACAACTTTCATGTTTTGAGGAATTCCTAAATCCGTACATAGCATTAAGAAAATTAAGCCGAAGTTCAGTCGTTGAACTGTCCTGTTTTCCCAGATTTGCCGGCTTTGCGCGTCACAATCGCACGGTCCGTTTCTATGGTTCTTATACTAGTTTCCAACCAAATTCCTACCAATGAAACACACTTATACCAGCTTCTAAAAGGTCTATTAATGGTCCGAATTTCTCTCCTTATTTTACCACAAAATTACCAAACACAAACCATACTCCCTAACCTATCTTCATATGCACTAAAGACTTGATCTAACATCCCACTAACCAAACCCTAACCCAAAAGCCTTAGGCTAAACTAAACTAACCTCATGGAGTCTAGGGTTTCTTAACCCAAATAAGATTTTTGCTAGCAACCAACCAACCAACCAAATAACACTAAAATTAACCATGAAACTTCCATATAAACATCAAATCAACCATATAAGTCCATAATCATAACATAATACATCATTTCCATGGCTTAAAGATCAAAACCCCAAAAGTTTATCTTTCAAGTAAGAGGCATACCTTCAATTAAGCTTTGTAGATGATTAACCTTCACTAATCAAGCACCCAAGTTGTTGCTCCAAGATTCAAACCCAAGATGGAAGCTAAAACTTGAAGATTTTTGCAGAAATTTTCTCACTTTCTCTCCCTCTCTCTCTCGGCTCTTCCTTTCTTTTTTTTCTTAGTTTTGTTTTGTTTTGTTTTCTCTTGTTTCTTATAAGTTGTAAGACAACATATAGTCAAAGCTTTGGGAGATATTTCTTATAGCTAACCAATCACAAAAATGCTTTATTTGTTGTTTAAACCCTTGCACTTTAACTTTCTCTTTCTTACACAATTTCCCTCACACATTTGATAATCTTTCAATTTACTCCATAAGTCATAACTTAATCTCTTTTAAAACATGTAATCACACTTAATTACTTCACTAATCACTTTCTCATCTTAATTACTTACACTTAAGCATGCTTTATCCCACATAAAAGTAATTAAACAAGAACCTTTTTGTCAAGGGCAAAATTAGGGATTTTGCTCACTTAGGGTTTCTACCCTTCTTAAACTTAATTAACCTATACAAAATGGATTAAATCCTATACTTATCCACACTAAGACACACATTAACTTTACTAACTTTAATCACCACTCGAACTTGTAACCAATACATAACTAGGGTTTAAATCTTAATCCCTACTTAGAGTTTTCGAAATACTCCCGAAACCAAACGTTACCGCCCAACTAATGAATATATCAACGTAAAACGGACTGGGGCCTCACATGCATGGTCTTAATCATCAAGTATTCACACGGCTAATTTCATTAAAGTGCTCTGATTGTCACAGGAAAAACAAAATGAAGCCGCATTTCAAATCAGCTTCTCAGCAGAAGCATTTACTTCCAAAGCAGATTTTTCTAGGACTTTGATTTCATTAACCGGCTGTCTAAACCATGCATGCATGTCCCTAAATGGCTCAATATACCTCTGATCAACCCTAAAATGATCCAGAAATTACCTCATAGTAAGCTAAGCTTTCGCACAGCAAGTCTGAAAAATTTTCTTCCTCTCGGCTCTCACGCACGCTGTTTGGTCCTGGGTTCGATTTGCAGCTGGAATGGTGTTGCGGTGAGGATGGTTGCAGCTGGTGGATGTTGGGAGTGCAGAATGGTGAAGCTCACTCATAGTTTCTCCCTGTTTTCGCTCCAGCTCACGGACAGAACCAGAAATTTTTTTTTTTTTGCAGCTCACGGGTCCTTTTCTTCTCCCTTGCTCTCGGATGCAGCTCACTTCCTCTTCTCAATCGATACTTACGAGGTATAAGTGAGGTGTTGTGATGGTTTGTGTTACAGCAAATGAAGAGGAAATGAAGAGAGGTGCCGCGGTTTTTGAGAAGAGGTTGAGTGTAAGACATGGTTGCGTGTTGAGATGGTTGAAGGTTTTTGATTGGTCGGATGGTGTGGTGCTATGCTGCTGTCCGAGGAGTTGTTTGGTGTTGCATGGAAATGTTATGGATGTGTGGTGATTTTGTGGAATTGTGAAGGGTATTTTGGACCTTTCACTCGACCTTCTAATAATACTTGCATCCTTGATTCTAATTTAATCCCAAAAATTTATTCCGAATGTAATTTAACCTCCTAATGGTGCGCTAATCTCACGAGGTTTCAATTATCGTAATTTTTACGTCCTACACGTATCTAGTATACATGTATTGTAAAATTTATCGATAGCATCTTAATACTAAGGTTTTTGTATACCCTTAATCTTATTCGGAAAGAATGTTAGCTACTGCAAATTAAGGAATTTATTTTTAAAGAGTAAACTTAATATAACTCAAGAATTATTACTTTTGTATAATAAAACCGAATAATTCAATATTGGCACAGTTATATTATTTATTTCATAAAAATTATCTTTACACTTTTATTTCAAAACAATTAGTTACAATACTAGAATTCAAAGAAATTAATGATTAGATCAATGAAATAGTTTACCATCAAAATATGAAGTTAATGTAACAAAACTAAGAAGTTTAGTAGTTTAGCACAATTTTTTTATTTTGCACATAACGTTTATTTCTACGCACTTATTTAAAAACAATTAGACTTAGTGCTAAAATTTATTAAAGAATTAAAATGCAAATGAAATCTGCACTGATATTTATATGTCTATTTTCAGGGTTCTCACATCCTCCCCTCCTTAAAATGAATTTTGTCCTCAAAATTCTTACTTTCTCAAGAGATAGGTCGGGGTACTTTTTGCATCTCTTCTTCTAGTTCCCAAGATTAGTTCGGTCGTTTCGTTTTAGATCATTTATTTGCTACAAGGCCATATTTTTATTGTCTCATGCGTTGACTCAAAGTTTCGTTGGTTCTAAATTATGTGTACTTCGAAGATTTTGCTTATATCAATTTAGTAGGTTTCCACACGTTTGGCTTTAAGGAGAATTAATTAGTCATGTAATTTATTCAACTATATAATATATTCAAATTGCTCAAATTACAATATACCTATCGTGTATATTCGATTCATATATCTATATATTGCACTATTCTAGAATATTTCTAAATTCTAAAAAAAAAAAATTTTTTTTTTCATTCACTGGATCTATCAAGTCATTACTTCAACGTTGGTCTAACCTTTCTTCTAAAGGTATGAGCTAATAAATAGATCGAGTTTACTAACTTTTAAATTTTATTCATGTTCTTACCCTTTCCTAATTCTGGTTATTACTAATGGTTACATCAACAACTTGTATACATGATATGATAACTATTTCTTTAACTCATAAACTGCAACGATTTACCAAGACATGATTGCCCTAATAATCACCACCTACTCCATATATTATTTATTTTTATTTATATATATATATTTTTTAATCTCAGAGTTCTATACACCACTTTGGTTACCAAAATTCACTCAGGTTAGTAATTATTTAATTCCCGGGACTAATAAATATTACAGCGTTACAAAAATTAAACACGTAATCATCACATTATATACTCACAATATAAGTCACATTGTATACCAAATTCATACAACTTCAAAAGCTAGATAATTCACGAATACATTCAATATTTTCATACATAACTCAAACTTCAATCTTCATAAGCATGAAAGGAAACAATACAACAATACACAAATTATTATAACCACATAGCTAATAGCCTAACCCTTAGTTTAGATTCACTTAACCTTCATTAGTTTAGTCCTGGACAATCCCACTAGACCCCTTAGTAATACTAATCAAATTTCCTTAGTAAATTGAAGATCTACTATGTCTAGTGCCAAGTCAAATAATATGATCATTACTTAAGTACATCAGTGGCTCTTAAGTATTCTAAATGATCTCAAACATTTCCTACATTGGCTTTTCTGGTATCCTAGCAACTAGTTATCTTTATCCTTTTTGAACATTAGCCCTAAATAGTCCTCAAGTAAAACTTAAGGAACCACAATGTCATCGAGAACTCACCTCACATGGCAAATTCACCTCAAAAGTAGAATTGGTACTAATCTTCAAGGTATCACTATTGGCTCTTCACCTTTCAACTTTCAAAAGCTAAACTTGTTACTTTCGATTCTACTTTTCTGGATTTAATCTCTAGTAACATCGTAATGCAATATACTAAATTCTTCCCAATTTGCAAACACTCCACTAAATGTAATATTTGGTACTCGGGTACAAGAATCTGAAAATAAGATGATTCACAACTCAAGCTGGCCAGTCCCAAGCATGAATCACCTATATTTGAGATTCTTACCCAACATACATATCTAATTCCCTTAGCAATAGTACTTTGTTCAACACTTAATAGGCCTTTCCCCACGGTCTGAGAACCTTTTCCCGGTTTGAGCTCGATAAGAGCTCTGATACCACCTGTGGCGACCCCACTTCCCCCTAAGGCGAACCAAAGGGTTGGCGGGCCGTCTGCCCAGCTCTCGCCAGGACTCACGCAAGCATTCAAACCCAAATCCTTTTGAAGAATAACCTAATCTATTACAAAATAGTTTTTTTCCTGAATAGGATCATCCTTAAATCTACATTAACTTCAGAGATAGCAGTGATAAAAATAACAAATCGAGGCTCTTAAACGTCCCACGTGCTACGTACCAAAGATAGGAAGTCGTACCAATCCGGATAGATAAATACATAAATCCATAATACAAACTTACAAGCCAAGTAATCGAATTTTAGGGTTTACACATTTTCCAGCTTCAAGTGGCAATCCAAAATGAAAGTACATTATCCCAATTAACACATTACAGCTCACAGAATAAGTCATAGTATTCAAATACATTCCAAAAGGAAAACATAAGTAAGCATCCAACTTTCAGTTTCCAGAACCTGTTAAGGAAAACAATAAACGTGGGGTGAGCTAAAGCTCAGTGGTGCCCCAAAACATGCAATCATATAATATCAAACAGCGGTTAATAACTTAGCAAAATTTAAACAGTTAGGAAAGCGTATAACAGCACAAGGTAGGATATAGGGGCTCTCAGGAGCCATTTTCCTCGCTTGATCAGCAATTACCGTAGTCGACCCTCCGTCAACTCTCACTACTTAAAGTCCATGTAGATACTCTTATTTTTCTTAGCTCCGGCCACCGAACATACCCCAGCTCCGGGCTCGCACGACAAAATAAATGAGAGCGGTAGTACTCGAGTATACCTGGGACTGGTCGAGGGATTTCCCCAACGACGTTGCGTCCAATTATCGGATTTCCCCAACGATTATCGGATGAAGGTGCAAGACCACCGTTTCAAAGCTAAGAGATAGGGCTACAATGTTTCAGAAGGCAACTCTGTCCAGTTTCGAGTGTAACCAGGTCAAAAATGCAAGATACTGCACCAGAACCGCAAAAACAGATTCACAAATCGCATTCTGGTGTAAACATCATAAAACAGGCTACCTAAGTCCAAATCCAGAAATTCCAAAGCCATCCGAAAGCTAAGAAACAGGGATACAATTCATCAGAAGACCTCAACAACTAATTCCGAAGCAATCCCAACCAAAATAACCAATTACAGACGCAATTCTCACATTCGGGTAAAACCAGGACAGCAAGGGTAATTTCGACTTTTCTCAAGTTACGCTACTCTGATTGACCTGAAATTTTGTAGGCACCTCTAAAATATCATTTCCTACAACTTTCATGTTTTAGGACAAGGCCAATTCGGCCTCTAACATGGTGCAATAAAACCGGACAGAATGTAAGATAATGAATCCTAACTTTCCCATTTTCCTTCCAAAACAGAAATTTCTTGTAATTAACCACACTTTCCACCTTCTAGCTTCCTTCAATATCATTTCCAATCATCATACAAAGC
The DNA here is from genome assembly GCA_036785865.1 of Coffea canephora. Taxonomy (NCBI): domain Eukaryota; kingdom Viridiplantae; phylum Streptophyta; class Magnoliopsida; order Gentianales; family Rubiaceae; genus Coffea; species Coffea canephora. The sequence goes on from CM071913.1 coordinate 33,822,213, forward strand.
CACAACATATGAATCATATTAAATCATAAAATTCATGATTAAATAGAAAATGTCATCAATCTTCACCATAAGTCATGAAATCATAAGTCATGAAATCACTTGTTCAACTACCACACCTACAAATTTCACCTCATAACCAACAAGGAAACAATTTCTTAACCACTTACCTTACAAACACTAGATACAAGGTAGATGAGAGTCTCTCCCTCCAAACAAAAATCACCAAGCACTTCAATCACTCCTAGCAAGTAAGTTTTATGGAGGAATTTAAGAAATAAATGGTTGGATTACAAGATTTTGGCAAGAAAATGGAGCAAAAATTGAAGAGCTCTCTTTCTTTTCTCTCTAGAGTTGGCCGGCCAAGAAGGTGAAAATGAAAGACAAATTTTGGTCAAAATTAGTTTAGTAAAGGTAAAGAAAGACTAGTCAAATGCCAAGCTCCAATCACAAGGCAGCATGTGTCCATTCCAAGCTTATCTCATTTCTTTTGTCTTGCAAGAATTAATGAACTAACCAAACCCCTAATTATCTCATAACACCATGTAATATAAACCATGTATACAAAGCTACTCCAAATGAACCACATTTACCACACTTATCGCACTAGTGGGTCACACATCCGGTATACGCTCTTAATTTCTCAAAAACTAACCAATACTAGAAAATCATCTAAAAACTATATTTACTCATAAAAAATTATTTTCACAATTTTTCAAATAAATAAAATATGGAAAAACGTGCAATTAAAAGAAAAAAAATAAAACCTAGTACTTAAGAAAATTACGGGCTCTCACAAAATTAGGCATCATTAGAGGAAGGAAAGTGGTTCTTCACAACTCACCTTAGAAACAAGAGAGAGAGAGAGAGCAATTAGTCCTCTTAGCTTTCCAAATAACTCCACACAACACCTCACTATCACTCCCTTAAGTGTTTCTATGGAGCAAAAACAAAATTCAATGGTTGATTTAGAAGATTGGAGCAAAGATTGAAGCAACTTGAAGAGCTTTCTTTCTTTCTTTCTTGAGAGAGAGGGCCGGCTATGAGCTTGGGAATTTTGATGATTTTTGAGCAATTTTTGACTAAAATGGTAAAGTAAGGAATAGTAGTCAAAAGTCAAGGTTAAATCATGTGGTGACACTTGTCACCCCATTAAATGCATAGCTATCTCTTTGTTCCTCTCACACCAATCCAAATAGCACCCTCTAATTATCTCTTAACACCCGGTAAATTAATTCCAGTATCCAAAACTTAACCTAGTTGGCCGAATTTTTCCGAACTTTTCGCACTAGTGGGTCCCACGTCCGGTATATGCTCTTAATTTCTCAAAACCTATTCGATACTAGAAAAATCATCCAAAAACTATATCTGCTCATTAAAAATATCTAGAAATTTTTCCTGCTCACGAAAATGCAGAAAACAAGCCATGAAAGATTCTAAAACCTAGAAAATGGAAAATTACGGGTTCACACAGGAAGCAATTCAACACCTTAGCTTTCCAAACAACTTCACCAATCACTTCAAAATCACCAAGTGGAGGAGTTTTGTGGAGCAAAACCAAAATTAAACGGTAGGAGTAGAAGATTGAGCAAGTTTGGATCAAATTTTTGGAGAGCTTTTCTTTTCTTTTTTTCCTAGGGAGGGCCGGCTTCAAGCTTGCTATTTTTGGGGATTTTTGGGTCAAATTTTTGAGTTATTTTGGTAAAATGGTAAAAGCATGAATAGTAAGTCAAAAGTAGGATTTAATATCTAAGTGACACATGTCACTTTCATTAATTGCTTGCCTAACTTTTGTCTCTCTCACACCTATCCACTTGGTACCTCTAAATATCTCATAACACCCGATAAATTAAACCCAGTATCCAAAACTTAACCTAACTGGCCGAATTTTTCCGAACTTTTTGCACTAGTGGGTCCCACATCCGATACCTACTCTTAATTTTTCAAAAACTATCCGATACTAGGAAAATCATCTAAAAACTATATTTACTCATAAAATTTATCAGGAAAATTTTCCTAATAAAGAAAATACAGAAACATGCCATTAAAAGAAAATAAACCCTAGAAAAATGAGAAAATTACGGGTTCTCACAGGTTCGGTCTCTAACATACTCAAACAGAAACGGGCAGAACTGAACCATAAGAAACCGAAATTCTGGTAATTTACTCCATTCAAGGTATAACTCTCATTTTAAGCTTGAAACCAGCACTACAACCTCATATACAAGCTTATATACATCATATACCATCCATACAGCAAGTATAAGAAGAAAATCATTCAAACCCAAAGCTGAAATTTTACACTACAAAGCTGGAATTGACCAAATCTACTACTAAACCATGAGATCTACCCAACAAACCATAACTTTCACTTGTAAACTGTGAGGACTCGCAAATTTCTTATATTTTTCTCAAATATGCCTTTTATTTAGAAATTATTCCTTTATTATAACCCTACTACCCAATCATTCTCCAATAAGTGCAAATGAACCTAGAAAGTAGGGTTTCACTCTTCGTTTTCAAAATTGGAGCAAATTAGGGTTTTCGCGATTTTTCGCCGGATGAAATTTTGGTATGGAGCAAGGATCAAATTTGGTGATTAAGAGTGACTTTTAAGTGAGAAATAATATTTGATTAGGAGCAATGAGATAAGGTTAGTGAATGGGAAGTAAAAACCCTAGTACGTGAGTTTTTAAGAAAAACGGCGCGAACCGGCGGGTCCCGCGCATTACCGATTAAACGCACCACTTGACCACCATTTTTCTTACTATACAAGCTTATTGACTTTTGCACAAAATATCTTCCTAATTTGCAGCTGGTTTGACCGAAATTATGAGGCTAGAAATGTAAGGGAAAGAAAGAGAAAAATGGAAGGTAGTGGTGGCGACACTTGTCGCCACCTTAAGGCTTCTTGACCAAGACATTTTGTCTTCTTACTTAACCAAATTTTGCACCCTTTCTCTTCATTTTCAGCAGCTTGGTCGACCACAAGGGAGAGAGAAAAGAGAGAACAAGAACAACCATTTTCTTCTTGATCTTAGCTAACCAAGTGAGAAAATCCAATTCTAAACCGATTAAAGTGGAGGGTGTGAGTTGGGAAGCTTGAGGAACCAAGAAATATCAAAGGGGGTGAAGGATCACTCTACCAAGCCTTGCTTTTGAGGTACCAACATTTGATCATGATGTTTGTTGCTTTGAATCTTGCTTTAAGATGTGTTTTAGCTTAAGTTTTGGCTTGATTTCATGATTAGGCAAGTGGGTGTGATGAATTTGGAGGTTTTCCCCTTTTATATGATGAACTAGGGCTTGAGGAATTTCTGCCCAATTTGTTGTATGATGCTTGTATGTTGCAATTAAGGTTGTCTAAGGTGTTTTGGTAGTGATTAGAACAAGAAAATTGAGAAAGTTCCATTGATTACAAAAAAATTCCAGAATCTGGAAATTTTCCCCATCATTCTGTCCGAATTTGTAACCCTATGTTAGAGGCCGAATTGGCCTTAGGTCAAAGAATGAAAGTTGTAGATAATGGTATTTTATAGGTGCCTACAAAATTTCAGCTCAATCGGAGCAATGTAGGATGTGAAAAGTCCAAAATACCCTTACTATTTTAAGTATTTCCCAAGCAGTCCGTGTGATCAGTTAAGTCCAGTTTATCACGTTTTTCGACTAGGATCCATTCTGATTTAGCTTTTTGCCAAAACATGAAAGTTGTAGTATTCTGAATTAGCTTTCAAATGCCTCTAAGAACACCTGATTCGGACTTGTGTACTCTGAGATATGTCCATTACAGTGTTCTGCGTTTAAACAGCCGACGAATTGGTTTCTGGTTTAGTAATTTGAGAATTTGACTAAGTTACATTAGGAACTGGACTAAGTGACCTTCATGAATGTTGTAGCTCTGTGTCTTAGCTTCAAAATGGCATAGGTTTTGTCTCAATCTGATAAGCGTAGCTTAGGAAATGTTATTTCCGCATTCGTACGTCAAATCTGTCTTGTGCTAAGTTGAATTTCTACACTTGTGATTGTCGTAATTCTTATTCTTATGATATTGTGAGCCTATGGAACGGCTCTTTACTTGAATTGCTTATGTGTGATGTTGGGTTGTGGTTGAGGAAAAATAATGAAGCCAAAATGGCTGGAAAATTAGGTAAACACAAAGGGCGTGCTGCCCAAATTTTCGCTCGAGGGCTAGGTTTCTATTGGAACTTGTATACTTTTGTTAGGCCAATACCATGACCGGTTTTCCGTTTTAAAACATGATTTTTCATCCTGGGGTTCAAACAACCCTCTTCTTACTTGAAAGTCATCTTTACACGTTTTACTCCTAATTAGTCGGGTTTCTTTGTTTCCCTTAAATGTTTTGCTCGATAAACTGTAATATGTTCTCTTGTTCAACCTTAGGTTTCATTGGTGACTAAGGGTAATATCCGGAAGGATATTTTGCACGTTATTTTGCATATCTAGGTGAGTGTTCCTTGTTTGTTATATTCTCCCGGACTTCATGACTTGTTGTTGTTGTTTGATAATGCGTTAAGTGCTTTCAAGGATTTCTAAAACGAGTTTTCTAGGCGAGCGTGTACTTTATCGCGCTCGACCTTAATGAAACGTGAAATTTTCAATGATTTAATGATGGAAACATTAGTTGCGCATGATGTAAGCCTTTTGGCTGAATTGGGCCCTGCCCTTCGTTACCGATCGACTCGAGCCAGAAGCGGACTCGGTCGGGCGATATGGTGACCCTGGGTGAATTTGGTATACTCGAGTATTACCTTGTAGTCCGGCTACGTCCGGATGGGTGGAGTCCGGCCAATGGTCGGATGGGTGGAGTCCGGTCAACGTCCGGAAAAGGGGATGAACGAACAAAAGGATGAACGAGGGATTCTACTTACAAAAAAAAACGTATTTTCAAACGATTGGAGGAATAAGGGGAAATGTCAGGGGAACGAACGAACAAACGAATAGCTCCATGTGAGCCCGTATCCTTTTAATGAATGTTACTATCGCTTTCTATTGTAAATGTTCCTTGAATTATTAATACTCCATGTTTAATGTATTGAATTCATTGTTGATTATCTGTTCGGAACCTCACTGAGCTTTTAGCTCACCCCTTTAGTTTTGTTTTCCTTAACAGGGGACGGCGAGCAGGATGAGAGCATAGACTAGCCTAGTCTAGGTATTTTGTTTCTTTTGTAATGGTTCTCGCCCTAGTGCTTGGCACGGGCTGGTTGTATGGTGAAGTGAGAACCTTTGTACATTTGATGGCTGTACTTCCTTTTGAGATAGCAATATATATAAGTTCCGCTTTAAGTTTGGATTGCTGCCCTATTTATTCTTGTGATTTATTCTGGATTTGATTAAGGAACGACTGAGTCCCGGCGAGAGCCGGGCAGGCGACTCGCCAAACCCTTTGGTTCGCCTTAGGGGGAGGTGGGGCCGTCACATAAACCATTAAGTAGTACAACCATGAACTAATACCTTCCTTACCTAGTATTGGAGAAGCACAACAGCCTCTAGGAAGCTTGAACCACCAAAACTCTCCACTCCAAGATGGAAATCCACCTTCCTAAGCAACTTCCATGGATTATTTGGTGAATCTATCGGTTAGTTTGCAAGATTGAGCAAGAAATCAAGATGGAATGAAGTGTTTCTTTCTCTCCTTTTCTCTCCTCACTCTCACGGCCAAATGTGCAGAAATGAAGAAGAAATGCAGCCGAAAGAAAGATAAGAAAGAAAGAAAAAGGCTCACAATTTGATTGGTGGTCAACATTTTCTTTTCTCTCTCTTGTTTTTTGTTCAACTTTTCAGCTGCTTTATCAGGTATTTTGGGGTTGATTTGACTCAATTAATAGCAAGGGTATTAAGGTAATAAAGTGGTGTTCATGTGGTGCACTCACTCGGTAACAAATGGTGCACGTCGATTCCACCCGTTTTTCCTTAACTCGCACGTACTAGGATTTTTACTTATAATTCACTAACTTATTATTCTCACTTCTAATCTCATATTATTTCTCATCTAAAAGTCACTCTTACCTACCAAATTTGATCCTCACTCCGTACCGAATAGTCACACTACGAAAAAACATGAAAACCCTAATTCGCTCTAACTTGAAAACGAAAAGTGAAACCCTACTTTCTAGGTTCATTTGCACTTATTGCGGAGTAATTGAGTAGTAGGACTATTATAAATTAATAATTTCCAAATAAAAGGAGATTTTTAAGAAAAACGTGAGGGGTTTTATAATTCCATAAGTTGAGTTTAGGGTTTCGGTTAAAATATAAGAAATTTGAGAAATCATTCAGTCACAAGTGAAACTAGGGTTTTAATTAGACTTTTAGGGTTTCTAGTCATGTAAAATAAAATGAGGTTTTAAATCAAACCCAAAGAAATAACTTTAGTTTCTTCTTTAAAACAAAATAATGGTTTAAAATAAAAACAAACTAAACAAACCGTAATATCCTCTTTGAGACTAAACAAAAGATGATCCTAAAAGTTGGGGTATCACAAATACTCAAATATATTTCATTAAATTAAAAGTCGATAACAAGTACTAAAATCGCAAACAAGTGCTAAAAGCAAGTACTAAAATTCCAAACCAGTACCAAAAGATTGTCATTTACAATAACTTGAAAGACTTTCTTGTGCACAAACTAAAAGACTCTCATCCCTAACAAGTTGAAAGAAGTAGAAGTAGCTTCCAAACTTTCCATTTTGTTGAGAGTCCTCAGTCATAACCATGAAGTCCCCATCATTCTTCAGCTGTTTCCACCTGTGCACAAAAGACGAAGGGGATCATTAGATCATCATAACTAAAACTAAAATTCCAGAAAATCTGCAATGTATTTAAGTGCATATCTCACCAAATGACAAGGCCAAGCAACTGGTGCACCAAGTGCATCTTGAATTGTTTGCTGCAAATCATACGGTCTAATCAATTGCTCACGTGGACTCATTGCAACTTGTATCTATATTTCACACCAGTTTGGCCCAAGAGCTTGTCCCCCGACCTCATCCAATGGATTCAGACTCCGTAAATATCCCTTTGCCACGATTTTTGTTGGGTCAAACCAACTTTTTAATGAAACCATATTCCCTACCTAGTAAAGATCCAACAAGTACAAGAATCAAACTCATGCCAAATTCCAGATTACAAATGTGAAAGTTTAAAAGTTGTAAATACTTACTCGAATAGGTCGCTTGGCTCGCGATGGAGTTTGGCTTGACACATTGTTAGATGATGATGAAGGATGTCTCGGGCTGTCAATTGGAGAGCCCCTTCCATGTTGAACTAAAACCATTTTCTTTAAGCTGGCTATTTCATCATCTTGTCGCTGAAGCCTTTCCTCCAAATGGACCAATGTTGACTGTTGTTGAACACTTATATGGTAACATGTGTTATGACTAGGAATGACTTCCCATAAGTCCGTTGGATTCACACCGCCACTAAACAAGCGAACATGACCATGTTTGTCTTGCCCAACCACCTGGGCAAATATATCATTGCGACCAACTGGATCTTGCGACTCCGATAGAAGCTGATTTTTCAGCTCATTCATTTTTTCCTACATAATAAAGGAAAACACTTGTTATTGCAAGAGCCTATCTAAAAACGATGGTAGAATTTATAGGCTTGTGTTCTCAGATCCTTACCAAATTCTCAGCAACAATGGTACTTGATGGAGTTCCATCGGCATGGGTATAAAACTTATTGAACATTTCTACTCTAGTAGGAGGTCTTCCCAACTATTTGGCCTATAAGAAATTGAATTTTTTTAATTACAGTTTTAGCATTTAGCATCTAATTAAAAAACAAGCTAACATAATGAAACATGTTCGAAAAAAAATAGCAACTAAAAAAAGGATGAGATATCACCAAGTGGTTCCGAAGATGAGCAAATGACTTTTTTCCAGTTGTGTGGTTCATCTTCTTCTCCCCTCTAGCTTTCTTGTTACTCTCACTTAGTTTCTAAATTTCAAAATCAAAAGCAAGATTATAGCATTGAATAAACACAACTTTATGAAGAATGTTGTATCTGATTTGTACTTTTGCTTCTTCACTTTTCCAATAAGCCCAAAGTTTGATCCATTGCTTTTCCCGTACCCTTATGTCCTTTTGAAACCGAGCTTCAGCATTTGGCACGGCAGGATCAAAATATGTAGCCTTTAAATCTGCCTTCCAGCTTCTCCATTTTTTGCCAATAGATCTTAAGGTCCAAGCTTCTAGTCCCATAGGCAAAGCAAACCTTTCCTGAAACATAGTTAGGAACTAGAAAATCAACATAACTTCACAGTAATTTTTGTAGAAAGCATACATAATACAAAAGCTACCATTACCTTTATCACTCTTAACATGCCCATTTTAAGTTTCCTTGGCATCTTAAGCCAACTTTCAACATCTATTGGACAATGCATACCATTCCTAGCCAAACTGCCCAAGAATTCAGAGAAAGAGGTTTTCTCACTTATTGGGATCCCATTGTCATCGAGTTTAATCTCAATCCGTGGAAGGTCCTTAGGCCGACCCCAAATTTCTTTCATAAATGTAGGGCCTCGGGTTTTCTGATGTACTTCACTTGAATCATTTGCAGTTTCTTTTCCTGTATAAAATAAGAAAAAGGTGCAAGTTATGAACATAAAAAATGCACTTTTGGAATTGGTTGAAACAGTTAGTAATACCTGCATCGTCCGAGTTGCATGACATGAAGGTGGTGTCATTGGAATGTTGACCTTGAGAATCCTGATTTGGATTTTCTTCAGTTGGTACGTGTCTTGTTCCAAGTGGAGATTGTTGAATTGGAGAGTTCTGGCATTGCTCATGCGACTGTGAACCTCCATCAGCTTGTTGAGTAACTTGGTCACCTGATTCATGCATTATTCCCAATGTAGAATTCTGAATTGGAGATTGAGGTGCCCAAGCAGCTTCTCCTTGAACTTGTTCAATTACATTTTCATGGCTTGTTCCAAGTGGAGGCTACTGCCTTGTTTCATGACATGAGAGAGGTTGCTCAATTGGTTCATCTCTCAATCCATTTGCAGTGCGCTTACATTTTCGACCTCTACGGGCCATACCTGTGATGCCCCACATCTCCCTAAGGCGGACCAAAGGGTATCCGCGGACGCCTGCCCAACTCACGCCAGGACTCAAGCAATTCCATTCAATTTAAAATCGAACTAAACACTTCGACGAGAGCAACATGAATACAATAATGCGGAAGCGTTCAAGCTTAATAAGTCACTTAATGTATATCCAGTACATCGGGTAATCATGAAACGACTTAAATTCAAAGTACACATCAGGGCCCAAACTTTTCAAGTTTACAATTTCCAAAAGTACAACCCAAACCAGGGCCTAGTCAAAATATATAACAGGAGTCTTAACAAAATTACAACGGATGGTTTCTCCATATCTCTCCAAGAGTCGGTCCTGTTAAGGAAAACAAAACTATAGGATGAGCTAACGCTCGTGAGGCCAAGAACACACATGCAAGCACTTAGTCAAATAATAATCCTAGATTTAATAAATAAAGCCATGTCTTTTCAATAATCAATCAATCAAACAGGAAAAGTAATCAGAAACAATTCAAGGATATAGTAGCTCTCAGGAGCTAAGTTCCACTCGATCTGCCGTTGTCATTCGTATACCTTCCCGCATTGACCCTCCTGTCAACCGGGTCGGTATTTCCATTTCCGTAGATCACCACTTACTTTCCTTCGTCCACCGTACACCCCAAGGGCCCACAATGACCATTATTGGGCGATACTCAACGAGTATGCCAAGCAAGACCTCTTATTAGGTCGAGCTTATGTGTATCTCACGGCTCGTCCAAATCCCCGACCAAGCCCATTGCTGGCTCGAGTCTAAGGACGGCCTATGAGTTTGGGCGTCCCCCATTCATTTGAAAGTCGAGGAGGTTCACTCCAACGACATAAGCATTCATGACATAACATTGCATTTCATTCATTCATTCAATACATTTCATTCATTCATTTGAAATTAGAACGAGTGCGATAAAGTACGCACCCGCCCTTATTTTTAAAACTTTCAACAAATCCCACAAATAAGCAAGTATCAAAATTTTCACACTTGACACTCACCGAGCAATTCAATAAGAATTATTTTCCGGAAGTTCAAGTGTCCACGGTGAGATCCTCTTGAAGGTCTCCTTGCGCGCCTGGCAATTTAATAGTGGATAATCACACAATTAACCCACTTATCAAGAAAGATTGTACACTAGTACAATCTAAGAATTATTTTGCAAAAAGGAACCTCAATTACACGTAAATCGAGGTTCAACTTGCCTTTTATTAGGTACAATATTATTTGAGTTTTTATCATGAAAATCGAGGGCAAAACGTTTGAATAATACTAAGAGAATTAAGAGTTTTGGAAAAACCCCTTTGCCTTGAAAAGTGAGAATTTCAGTTTTATCCTAAATCTTTGAAAAATCGTAACTCGCTCGGTATAAGTCGAGAATTGGAAAACTTTATACCGTTGGAACCCTCTGAGAGAGTACTATAAGTTCCTAGAAGACACTTTTCCATGAATTGAAGTGAAAAGTGGTCAAAAATGAGCTTGAAGACGCAGGGTCGGTTTTCATGGCAGAATTAAGTTGGATTTCGGCCAACTTTGAAAATTCGGCACGATTCACACGTTGCAAACCGGCCTCTGAAATTTGCAGCTCAATTAGGGTTGCAAGTGAGGTGTATGACAAAACAAGCGGATCAAGAATCGGAGTTTCGAGCACCGAGATACGGTAGCCCGAAGTTGAGCAAATTCAAGACTGGATGAGAATTTTCCAGATTTGAACCTCTAACTTTAGTAATTCAATTGGGTATCGAAACGAACTTGAATTGGCACCAAAATTGGCAGTATTTCAATACTATATGGAAATTATCTCTCTATCGAATTTCGGGGAAAAATACCTTCGGCAAGGTAGTTAATTAGCCCACCAAAGTTCAAGAAAAATCCTAAGGCAATCTGCCTTTGACTTGCATTTCCCAATTTCCAATCGTCTAACCAAGAAAGTTATCCAACCATGGTTCATTTGTGAAATAAGGGTCTAAGATACACCCATAATATCTTTGGTAAGTGTTTAATATCAAAAACATCAACTAACAAGTTCACTCCAAGATTTTGTTCCAAACCAGTCCAAAGATTAGGGTTTTCCAAAACAGAGCAGTCCACTTGCTTCAGTCACAACTCAGTCATTATAGCTCGAAATCGAGCATGGCTTAAGCCGTTGGAAAATACATTCATGGAGTTAAAATATCACAGAAGAAATCGTTCCCAATTTCGGCACCCATCTGGTTCAAATTCGGGCATCAAGTTGCTGCCTGAACACTTCATTCCAGAAGAACAGAGTAACAGGACAGCGAACTTAAAACATTTGGTTCGGCTTGCTCACAAAGAATCAGAACGTGCATTATATACCAAATTAAAGCTAGGAATGTCTAGTTTCAAACGCCACTGACGGCACATGATTTCGACATCCGAGGACAGAGTTATAGCCAAAATACTACTGCTGGTCAGAGCATACGCGAATCAGTTTTCCAGATTTGCTGGTTTCTAAAAAAAATTCATTTGCCCATTCAAACCTCATTATTTTTCAATGAAATTTTCCACACCTCTAATACATCATATAAGCATCCAGTTCAAGCCATTAGTTCATTAAAAACTGGCCTTAAAATGGCCGAATAAAACAGGAGTAGAATCGGAAGTTTTTGCTTCTTACACCCAATGAAGTTCCTACTAATTACCCACCACTAATACACCATTATAATCACTAAACCAACAATATAATCACCATCAATCATCAAATCAGCAACAACAACCCAAGTGTGGGAATTCCAAGAGCCCACAATCACATTTTTACACCATAATCAAGTAACTAAGTGCATGCATGAGCTTAATCTTGCCATATAATCTCCAAAAGATAAGAATCCAAGGGTTGATCATTACCTACTCCTTTGGTTTGCAAGGTCAGAATTTTCGGCCCTCTTGAAGCTCCAAGAAACCGTGAAAGCTCCCCTCCTCCTTAGCTAGATATAGTCTCCAAGTGGTTTGCTAAGTGGTCTCCAAGTTTGGTGTGATTTGGATGAATTTTAGTGCATGAATTGAAGATGAAAAATGAAGGACAATGGAGAGCTCTTCTCCTTTCTTGTTGCACGGCCAAGTGAGGTGAGGAGAGAAGGAGTGTTGGTTCAATTGTGGCTTCCTAAGGAAGATTCATTGTGTGGTGCAAAATGCATCTCAAAGTCAACTTGAAATAGTGCAATTAGGATGCATTTGGACTCGATTTTTCTCGCGCGTTTGGTTCACTAGTGCACTAAACCTCCAATGTATATACATTCATGTAAATATTATTCACTCTTAGTTGTCCCGAAATAAGGGTCTAAAGTCTCCCAAATAAATTCGCGCGCGTGAAAACGCGTACCGCCAAATTTAACGCTATAACGCGAAACTTTCGGAAAATTCTTATAACGATTGCACTACTAACTATCACTTGAATATTTATTCATAAGATTACCTATTTTAGGACCATAGTACAAGTCTCCAATATTCCAAGCTTATCGTGCTACTACGCGGATAAAATCTCCAAGTACTATTCACTATTTTTACTAAACGCGCTCTAGGAAATTAATTTTCGAAACGAATCATTTTAAAAATATAACGAAGATATACTACCACTTATTTAGGTCTAATAAGACTAGAAAATATTCCTTGGAAAAAAAATCCAATTAAATAATTTATTAAGCCATAAATTAGGCATAAAATAATAGTTTTTGCGAGTCCTCACAGGAATGATCGGTTCGGTCGATTCGACCGGTTCGATTGTGTCTCCAGTCTTGTTCAATGGTTAATCCAAAAATTCAATTAAACCGAACAACCTTCAATCAAAGATTAGTTATGGAGTATATATACAGAATATGCAATAACAACGTTTGATCAGTATGATCGGTTTGATCGATTCGATCGTCCTTAATCGGTTCGATCGTGTCTCTAGTCACTTTAATGGTTAATTCAAAATTTTGACTAAACCGATTAAATTCGCTCAAACATCAGTTCGACCGGAAATTTAGAGAATTTCACTTTTTGAATTGTTATTTTTTGAAAAAATAATTTTTCCATTGTATTAAGAAATTTATCGATTAAAGTTTCAAATTATTTCTATTGATAAAAAATTAGAGAGGGGTGATTGGAAATCAAAAATTGGCCATAATACAATGATTCACTACATTAATATTACAGCTTACAATTAATGGAATTGCTTATAAAATAATGACTAGTATTTATCCAGACCATTGGGCTCTTAAAATTAGTAATGGGTTGTTTTATGTTTGGTCTGAATTGATTTGCAAAAATTACATTATATCTTACACTCAAAAGTTTAAAAAACAAAACAAAGAAATGATTATTGTAATTATCAAAAATAATAATAACAATTTTGTTAAAACATTTAACGAATCATAATCAAACTTGAAAGTGAATTTGATGGATAGCAATTTCCCATAACACAAAGGCATTTAGAGATTGCACAGAACATTTCAATTGAGACCATGTATGGTGTACGGGCAGGTGCTTGAATAAACACCATGATCTGCAATTCTGCAAATCTGAAACCATATTTGTCCCTTCAAATTTAGTTGTTGTATACAATAATCAAACGAACCAAAACTCACAAGCTTCAAGTAATTTCAGACCAACGAAATGTAGACAAGTAATTGCAGCCAGTAGTAGAGCCTTAGCAATTGAAACATATAACAATAGGGCTAGCAAGCTTAGCAACTATAAAAGATACTAAATCAGATTATATTGGGACAAATCAACTTCAATCCCAAGTCCATCCTCACGAACCCAACTAATTTCCTCATTTTCATTCTCAACAATAGGATTGCCAACATCACTTTGCAAATATGTCTCAACATCCATGGTTGTGCCCATGTTATATCCACCTCTTGCAGTGGTAGAGATAACAACTTGCCAATCCTTATCAGTTGGATCTTCCACATAAAAAACCTGTGATGCTTGTGAAGCGAGTATAAATGGCTCAACATGAGGCCTCACATTTGCAAAATTGACTACAGTAAACCCATCAACATCTTGTTTCATTCTCGAACCATTTGATATCCAATCACATTCGAATAACACCACCCGACGACCTCCGTAAATTAATTCAACAACATTTTTCAAGACGCCGAAGTAAACTAGTTCACGCAAAACTGGATTTTGATCCCTTATACTTGCAAAACTGGATGTTGTAGCATTGACTGTAACACCACTATTCTGCGTTTTTCTTTTCTTCTAAACTTCGTTGTTGTGAAACCGAAATCCATTAACAACGTACTTGTCATGTTGGATTCCAACAACATATGGACCTTTAGCAAGGAACATCAAGTCTCTCAACACCGAAACATTTTGAGGAAGTTCTAACTTGTCAATCTGTAAAAAAAAAAAAAAAAAAGATGATGAAACTATACTTGATGTCCTACAATTCAAATTGTACTTAATATTCAGAATTTTACTTACATGTTCAGCAAACCAATAAGCAAAATTTTCGCTGTGCAAGCGCTCTTTTAGATGCTGTGGAAATTGAGGATGCCCTTCTTCTATCAATCTACAATGCTGCCTAGAAGTACATGAGTCAAAATTGTAATCATACATTGAATTCTACAATAAAATTTTAATGCATCAAGTTGTAGTCGAACTTACTCTATGTAAGGTGTGACAACATCACAGTTAAATAAAATATACTGATGTGCTTTACTCAAGATATGAGCATCAAAGACTGTTGGCTTGCCCCTCCCCAAAGGATGACCTGATTCAGAGAATATATCTGAACCCTCATCAATTTCCTTATGTACTTCTTCATTTTTGCTTGGACGATTGAATTTTGTCTCAACATAGTTCGCAAGATACAACGAGCAAAAGTTTATGCATTCTTCTGCCAAGTAGCCTTGAGCAATCGAACCTTCAGGCCTACTTTTATTTCGAACATAAGATTTTGATGTTCCTAGGTACCTAAAGTATCATCATTGCAAACTCTCTATTTAGTTCCACAAATCAAAGAAAGAAAAAAAGTAATAAACATTTAAGGCATAATTAGAATTACAAGCAGTACCTCTCTACAGGATACATCCAACGATAATACACCGGGCCACCTAATTTCACTTCAGTTGCCAAATGAATAGTTAAATGCACCATGACATTGAAGAATGTTGATGGAAAGCATTTCTCAAGATCACAGAGTATAACAGCAATTTCACTTTCCAAACGAACCACATCTTGAGGACAAACAACTTTAGAACAAAGCTGCCTAAAGTATGTGACTGCCCCACCTTCCCCTAAGGCGAACCAAAGAGATTAGCGGACTGCCTACCCAGCTCTCGCCAGGACTAACGGTGCAGGCAAACACGATCTAAGACGTTTTGAGAAATAACACGCGCTCACACAAGCCGAAATCGCAAAATAGCCAAACGCAACTAAACCATCGGTGAATAGTGGGTGCCATGTCATATAGCTCGGAAAAACATTCCCAAACTAAATAGGACACATAAACGGGGTTAAACAGTGTTATACACATACGTTTGTAAATTTACAAAACAAAAGGGAGATAACTGGATCAAAATACATTTAGGGTTTTGCCCAAAAGGAGCTATTCAAATTACATTCACACAAGCTCAACTTGGCAACCAACATTCATAGCCTTTCCAAAAGTATTCAAATTCCTGTAAGGAAAACAAAAGGAATAGAGTGAGCTTACGCCCAGTGAGATACTACCACTCAAACAACGAAGATCATATAAGCAGATAGCATTTCATTCCAACTCATCTAATAAAAGTAAGCCAAGAGTACACATCAATAAAGTTGGTAAAAGGATACAGACAACTCTCAAGAGCCCTTTTCCTTGCTTGTATACTTGATCGGACTTTATTGACCCTCCGTCAATGTTTACGAGTAACCAACCATAGGCTCCAATTTACTTCCATTCCTTCCACCCAACATACCTCTATCAGACCCGAACTCCATACAGTACAATTTGGTAATACTCGAGTATACCGGAATCGAGAGTCTTATACTACAAGATTCCATATAACAGTCCCCATGGCTCGTCAATTTTCACGACCAAACCCTTGCCGGCTCGATTCAATTGACCACCAATAGGGTTGAGCTCAGTGATAACAGTAAGGGCGTTGGATACTCGTCCATACGACACCAATTCAAGTATTTGCATGTATCATTCAATTTCACGGTAAACAGTCGTATATAATACAAAAGGGGTGAGAGCGGTCAAGTACACCCTCACTTTAATCAGTTTCAACAGTGCAAATAAGCATTCAAGGCATCCAGTTCAAATAGACAAAGCCACACAGTAACAAGCAAGTGAGTAGTACACTCACCAAGCAAGCAAGTGAAATTTCATAAACATCTGCCCAACGAGCGTCTTTAATCACCGTCACGCCCTAAAATATTGAAACAAGCACAATAAGACTTGATTACAAGTCATAAACCAATTTCCACATACTACCAAAATAGGGCTCCATAAGAACGTATAAGTGTGACAGCCCCACCTCTCCCTTGGGCAAACCCTAGGGTATCAGCGGACTGCCTGCCTAGCTCTCGCCAGGACTCAGTCTTTCAAAGTACTAATATCATCAATGAAACGAATGTAACATTTGACAATGCAGGGGATTGAAACAGTAACTCAAACATGATCACTAATCCAACAATTCAGCTTAGTACATATATCATCGTATGCCAACTTACCACGCTTCACTCAAAATTACATAATATAAATCACCCTTAAGAATTTAAGCTTACAAGTCTGCTTAAACGAAAGTTACAACCTCAAAACGCAAGAACGGCAAAATAAAGCTAAGAAAGCCCTCGATCAAATCCCTTCCCGATCTGTTAAGGAAAACAAAGGGAATGGGGTGAGCTAAACCCAGTGAGGTTCCAGGTAAACAAGTAAACACATAGCCACATAAAATCACAAAATAGCCAACTAAACACCGTACAGTAAAATAACAGTTTAATCACAATTCAATTCAAGGATACGGGTGGCTTTCAAAAGCCAAAGGTCCACTTGAGCTTGATCATAATTGCCTCCTGTTGACACTCCGTCAACACTTGTAATAGTATATAGGTCTGTAGAACACCACTTTCACCAGTCTCTGTCCCCCAAACAACCCCCCACCGGGCCCGCACTCCATAAATAGTAGTTTGGTAATACTCGAGTATACCAGGAATCCGAGTTTCCAATGCTCAAGGATTCCAATAAAACAGTATCAAGCCGAGGATTTTATCACTGGTGGTGCTGGACAACACAACAAGCAAGCACAACGACTATGCTTCACCAGGGACCTCCAGGCAAGATTCAATTTCCAGTGAACAGTAAACAGTCCTCAAGATTTATCGGCCTTCTCGACCAAGCCCTTGCTGGCTCGATACAACCGACTCACCTATGAGGTTGGGTACCCAAACAGTAACAGTAGTTGGCGGAATGTCATCCACGCAACTTAAGCACGATCATGTATAGCAATATCTCATTTCATATTACTTCATTCAGTAAGTAGGGCCTCAGTGGAAAACAAGGAAGGTCAAGTGCAATAAAGTACACACTCGCCTCGATTTTAACTAAAACAGTGTTTGGCTCAAACAATAGCAAATCAACGATTTCAAGTATGCAAGTATTCCACATAACAAGTAGCAAGTAGTGAAACACTCACCTGTCAAGCAAAAGTAGCAATTGACATCAAACGTCTCAGTTACGATCACCTTTGTTGCCCAAACCTAGGTCAACGAGCGAAACCATTAACAATTGGATTCGTTCCTTACTCAAGTATAGGTTTATTAAGAGACCAAGTGAGTAGCTGTGAGAACCCGTATTTTTGCATTTTCTAGGTTTTATTATTTTTCATGGCTTGTTTTCTACATTTTCGTGCTTAGGAAATTTCTAGATAATTTTAAGGAGCAGATATAATTTTTAGATGCTTTTTCTAGTATCGAATAGGTTTTGAGAAATTATAAGCGTATATCGGATGTGGGACCCGCTAGTGCAGAAAATTCGGAAAATTTCGGCCAACTAGGTTAAGTTTTGTATACTGGGTTTAATTTATCAGGTGTTAAGAGATAATTAAAGGATACCTAGATGGACTATCATTGGAGAGACAAAAGGATAGAGTTGCATTAAAAAGGGTGACAAGTGTCACCTTCCTATTCAACCTTCACTTTGACCATTATTTCTTACCTTTACTAATACTCAATTTTGACCCAAAAAAGCCCCTAAATTTCTGCAAGCTTGGCCGACCCTCTCTCTCTCAAGAAAGAAAGAAAACTCTTCAAGTTTTAGCTCCAATCTTGCTCAAGTTGAACCATCCAACCTTTTGATCTTGCAATTACTCCATAAAACCTCTTCACTTAGTGTTTGTGAGTTGTTTGGTGGAGTTTTTTGGAAAGTTAAGGTCACCAATAGCTCTCTCTCTCTCTTGTTTCTAAGGTAAGTTGTGAAGAACCACCCTCCTCCCTTAATTGATGCTTAAATCATGCTTAGTGGTAGTATGAGATGCAAGTTTGTGGATTAATTCTTGATTTGTGGTTGTAGTGATGAAGTTTTATTATTTTTGGGGTTTTTTCTGTTTTAATATAAACATGATTGTGTGGCTATCTATGATGATTGGAAATGGTATGTAAAGGAGCTAGGAGGTGGAAAAAGTAGTTAATTGCAAGAAATTTTGGTTTTGGAAGAAAATTGAAAACCTAGGGTTTCATTAAGGAACATTCTGTCCGAATTTTTAGCTCCTAGTTAGAGGCCGAATTGGCCTTGGCTTAAAGCATGAAAGTTGTAGGGAATGATATTTTAGAGGTTCCTACAAAATTTTAGGTCAATCGGAGTGGTGTAGAATGAGAAAAGTCGAAATTACTATTGCTGTTCTGGTGTTACCCGAATGTAAGAATTGCGCCTATAATTGGTTGTTTTGGTCTGGAATTGCTTCCGAATTGGTTGTTGAGGCCTTCTGATGAAATTTATCCCTGTTTCTTATCTTTCAGATGGTTTTGGAATTTCTGGATTTGGACTTGGAGAGCCTGAGTTATGATGTTTCCGCTAGAATGCGTTTTGGTGAATCTGTTTTACGTTTTGCTGTAGTATCATGCATTTTTGACCTGTTTGCACTCAAAACTGGGTTGAGTGACCTTCTGTGATGTTGTAGCCCTATCTTTTAGCTTCAAAATGGTGGGTCTTGTACCCTCATCCAATAATCGTAGTGAAATTGGTGCCATTACCGCAAAATGAGGTCAAAAACTTTTTTTCAGGGCTAAAGCTAATTCCATTTCCGGATTTTTCTGGTTTCCTCTAATGCTTATATATGCTTATGGAACCCTATTGTGATCATGTTGGCATTGGTTTATGACTTGTAATCGAGTCTTCTTGTGCTTATTGGAATATTCTAGGGCTTGACTTTTATTTCCGGTCATTTTCCTAGCTAACTTTTGTACTTGGATAACCTTGAGCCTATTGAATGGCTGTGGTGATGAATGTATATTGAGTATGACTTTGGGAGTTGATTGAGGAAAATAATGAAGACGTGATGGCTGGAAAAGTAAGAAATTTAGGGGAAGTGTTGTCCAATTTTTCTAGGCCGATTGGTTCCTTTAAGTTTGAATTGGCTTGTGATAGAAATAAAGGGCTTTTGGGTTGTTGAACCTAGGTCTTCATGTTACCTTTTTGTTCCCAAAAATCATGTTTTGTACCCTTGCATTAGTAATTATTTGGCGAGGCATACGACTAGTAGTCGAGCCTCACATGTGCATTTTGTTTACTCGATTCTGGATGTGAAACCTTCAATTGGTTTACTTTGATTATTTTAGGGTTTCTTGGCGATTAAAGCCAATCCGAAGTGAAAACTTTTGAGGTATCTGTACTTGAACCGGTGAGTATACCACTCCCCTCCATGGCTGTTTAACTTGATTTCTGCTCTGCAATCTGTTTAATTTGTTTGAGACGAGGGTGTACTTTATCACACTCGTTCTCTTGTCTGTTCATATGCCAATTTTGGTGTCAATCTGAATCTGTATCTGTATCTGATATCTGTATCTGTATGTGTATCTGTTCGGACATCGTTTGGAAACTTGTAGCCAACGACCTTTCTGTAACCTACGAGCTCAAGCCCTGTGGCTAAGTTATTCGAGTCGGGCCGACAAGGGCCTGGACGATTAGATAACGAACCACGGTAGTCTGTTTTGGGATCTTTGGGTATTGAGACCCTTGATTCCGGTATACTCGAGTATTACCATTTCTGTTTCTGTTGAGGTGAGCGGGCCCGGTAAAGGGGTGTTTGGTGGACGGAATTTGGTGTAAAGTGGGGTCTACGGACGTGTTGGTTCTATATACGTTGACGGAGAGTCAACCGCCTTGGATCAAGTACTGCGCTGGAAAGCTGGCTCCTGAGAGCCACCTGTATCCTTCCTATTTGAGTTCTTGTGTTTACCTGTCTTACTTTATAGCGAGCATGTGTATCTGATTTGTATAACGTGAAATGCCTGATTTTTTTGCTACATGTTTGGTACCTCATTGGGCGTAAGCTCACCCCTTTCTGTTACCTTTGTTTTCCTTACAGGAACCTCTTTTGGAAATCATGATTTTGAGAAGCGAGTTGAGCTAGTTAGAAAATCTTTTGTTCTTTTGTATAGCTCCTCGAGAATGAGCAAACTCTAAATGTATTTCGTTTCACTGGTTCCATTTGAATTGTAAACCTAGCGACATGTATATATATGAAAGCGTTTTCCCCATGTTTAAGCTTGGCGGTCTTCAATCGTTCTTTTCTTTTGGGTCCTATCTCGCGTAATATCAGATTTGTGTGATTCGACTCCGTAGTCCTGGTGAGAGCTGGGCAGGCGGTCCGCTGAACCCTTTGGTTCGCCTTAGATTGAGGTGGGGCTGTCACAGGTGGTATCAGAGCTGCTTTGCGTGGTCTCTGCGCGAAGTGAGCTTGGGCCAGTGGTGTTATGGTTCTGATTTCGTGAATGTGTCTAAGTGCTCGTTTGAGCATAAGCTATGAACCGTGCCTGTTATAAGTGTAAAGATCTTTATCATGGGACTTGAGGAAGTTAGGTATGTATGTCGGGTAGGAATCTTTAATATGGATGATTTACGCTTGGGACCGGCCGGCTCGAGTTGTGAATTATCTTAGATGGGATTCTTGCGCCTGGATACGAAAAAGAGGAAAGCCTAGGTTAGAAAGGACTTGGGCAAACTAGAAATGTGATACGATAGAACTTCGTGTGGTCTGTTCGGGTATGGTTAAGCGTGATCGACCTTGATATGGAATTGTTATCATAGATTATGGACGGAGCCCTAGAGGAGAAAAGCTTTTCGTTAGTTATTCTTGTACTTGTGACCTAGTGTGTCTATAGTACTTTTGGATAACCCCGCTACTTTCATGGATTTGTATTTAATTGATTGCTACTGTGTGGCTTGTTTGATACAGTTATTGTGAGAACCCGTAATTTTTCCAATTTCTAGGTTTTATTATATTTCTAGGTTTTCTTATTTTCAATGATTTGTTTTCTGCACTTTCTATATCCGAAAAATTTTCTAGATAAATTTTATGAGTAAATATAATTTTTAGATGATTTTTCTAGTATTGAATAGGTTTTGAGAAATTAAGAGTGAATACCGGACGTGGGACCCACTAGTGCGAAAAGTTCGGCAATTTTCGGCCAACTAGGTTAAGTTTTGGATATTGGATTTAATTTACCAGGTGTTAAGGGATAAGTAGAGGATGTTATTTGGATTGGTGTGAGAGGGAACAAAGAGGTAGAGATTCATTAATTAGGTGACAAGTGTCACCATAAGATTTAGTCTTGCCATTTGACCACAATTCATAACTTTACCTTTACCAAATAAATATCAAAAATTGGCCAAAATATCCTCTTATTTTCTCCTCTCTTGGCTGACTTTCTTCAAGTAAAAAGGAAAGAAAACTCTCCACAATTTTGGTCTCCAATCTTGCTCAATCTCTCAAATCAACCGATTAATCTTTCAATTGCTCCATAAAACTCCCCCACTTAGTGATTTTGAGGTGATTGGTGAAGTTATTTGGAAGGTTAAGGTGACCCATAGCTCTCTCTCTCTTGTTTTAAAGGTAAGTCATGAAGTACCACTCTCCTCCCTCTAATGATGCTTAATTGATGCTTAGTGGTGGTATAAGGTGCCACTTTATGGATTATATTATGATTTTTGGTTGAATTGATGAACTTTTGTAATTTTTGGGGATTTTTCTGTTTTAATATGAGTACGATTGTGTGGCTATATATGATGATTGGAAATGGTATATAATGACTCTAGGAGGTGGAAAAAGTGATTAATTGCAACCAATTTCTGTTTTGGACCAAAAATTGAAAAGTGAGGGTTTTGTGATGAACATTCTGTCCGAATTTTTAGGTCCTAGATAGAGGCCGAATTGGCCTTTTCTTAAAACATGAAAATTGTAGGGAATGACATTTTAGAGGTGTCTACAAAATTTCAGGTCAATCGGAGTAGCGTAGAGTGAGAAAAGTCGAAATTACTATTGCTGTTCTGGTTTACCTGAAATTGGGATTTGCGACTGTAATTGGTTGTTTTGGCTGGAATTGCTTCCGAATTGGATGTTGAGGCCTTCTGATGAAATTTATCCCTGTTTCTTAGCTTTCAGCTGGTTTTGGAATTTCTGGATTTGGACTTGTAGAGCCTGAGTTATGATGTTTCCGCTAGAATGCGTTTTGGTGAATCTGTTTTACGTTTTTGATGTGGTATCTTGCATTTCTGACCTGTTTGCACTCAAAACTGGGTTGAGTAACCTTCTGTGATGTTGTAGCCCTGTCTTTTAGCTTCGAAATGGTGGGCCTTATACCTTCATCCGATAATTTTAGGGCATTTGGTGCTATTACCGCAAAAAGAGGTCAAAAAACTGTTTTTTCAAGGCCAAAGCTAATTGCATTTCCGAATTTTCTGGTTTTCTCTAATGTTTGTATATGTTTATGGAACCCTATTGGGGTCATATTTGGCATTGATTTATGATTCGTTATCGAGTCTCATTGTACTTGTTTACATGTTTTAAGGCTTACTCTTATTCCGGTCATTTCCTAGCTAACTTTTGTACTTGTACTACTTTGAGCCTAGTGAACGGCTTTTGGGAAATGAGATGAATTTTGTGTGAGATGTTGGGACTGATTTGAGGAAATAATGAAGCCATGATGGCTGGAAAATAGGTAAAAACAAGGGATATGCTGCCGAAATTTTACTTGAAGGCTAGTTGGATTTACTTGTGATTTGAGCAAAGGGCTTTTGGGTTGTTTGCGCCTAGGTCTTCATGTTACCTTTTCGTTTCCAAGAAAATCATGTTTTCCACCCTTGCATTAGTATTTATTTGGCAAGGCGTACGACGTGTAGTCGAGCCTCACTTGTGCATTCCGTTTATTCGATTTTGGATATGAAACCTTCAATTAGTTTACTTTGATTATTTTAGGGTTTCTTGGCGATTAAGGCCAATCTGAAGTGAAAACTTTTGAAGTTGAGCCGGTGAGTGTACCACTCCCCTCCATTGCTGTTTAACTTGATTTCTGCTCTGCAATCTGTTTATTTGTTTGAGACGAGGGTGTACTTTATCACACTCGTTCTCTTGTCTGTTCATATGCCAATTTACTATGCAAAATTTGACTCTGTTATCTGTGTCTGCATCTGTTCGGATTTCTATGACCTATGAGCTCAGTCCTGTGGCTAAGTTATTCGAGTCGGGCCGGCAAGGGCCTGGACGATTAGATAACGAACCACGGTAGTCTGTTCGGGGATTTTGGGTATTGAGACCCTTGATTCCGGGTATACTCGAGTATTACCATTTTGTTCGTTTGAGGTGAGCGAGCCCGGTAAAGGGGTGTTTGGTGGACGGAATTCGGTGCGAAGTGGGTCTACGGACGCGTTGGTTCTATATACGTTGACGGAGAGTCAACCGGTTTGGATCAAGTACTGCGCTGGAAATTTGGCTCCTGAGAGCCACCTGTATCCTTCCTATGTGAATCATTAGTTGCTTTACTTTACATCTGGCATGTGTATCTGATTTGTTAAATGTGAAATGCCATGATTTTTCTGCTATATGTTTGGTACCTCATTGAGCGCAAGCTCACCCCTTTCTGTTCCTTTTGTTTTCCTTACAGGAAAATAAATACTTTTGGACTGGATTTGACAAATGGCTGCCAAATTGAGCTAGTTGAACATATCTTTTGTATAGCTCATGTATTAAAATCTTAAATGTACTTTTGGGAACTGTTTTCCTTTTGATTTGGCAAACCAGACATGTATCCACTTTGGAATACTTTTGATTTGTAAACGCTAAAGTTCAGATGTGAATGTTTGTTAGCTATTTCGGTTGGGTTCTGATGGGTCGGTTACTATTCATGGCCGACTCTAGATTTCATTTTTTTTATTTTGGGTTATTTTACCATTTTGACTTGTTTACGCTCGTTTGTAAGTTCCGGATCGCAATAGATAGCTATAGTCTGCATCGTTAGTCCTGGCGAGAGCTGGGCAGGCGACCCGCCAAACCCTCTGGTTCGCCTTAGGGGGAGGTGGGGCCGTCACAGGTATATTATATATGGATACTTTTGATCTGTGCGTACCTTTTGCTACTTGCTTTTGCCTACCTATGTTTAATATTATATTCCCGCTTCGACCCTAGATTTATTAGACCAATGGAAGGCACTCGTAATGGACGGGGCCGCGGGCGTGGAATTAGGCAACCTACATCTGAGAGGCGCACTGGAGAAACCTCATATGAACCAAACTCTGAACCTAGGGTTGACCCCAACGTCCAAATAGCCGCTGCTATGCAGCAAATGACTGATTTGCTAGCCCAAGTGGTGCACCAACAGGGTCAAAACCCTAACCCTAACCCTGGGAACCCTGGTAATCACATAGAGGGCGAGGATAGAGCCCTTGAGAGATTTCAGAAGTTCTCCCCACCCAAATTTCTTGGAGGCCCTGATCCTGACGTAGCTGAGAAGTGGCTGGAGAAAATGATCGATATTTTCGCTGCCTTACACTATACCGAGGAGAGACAGGTAACATTTGCTGTCTTTCAACTCGAGGGAGCCGCCCGTTCCTGGTGGAATGTCATTCGAATGAAATGGGAAAGAGAACAAACCCCGAGGACGTGGGCAAACTTTATGAGGGAATTTAATGCCAAGTTTTTCCCTCCTCTAATCCAAGAAAAGAAGGAAGATGAATTTATTCGGATTCGCCAAGGAACTCAGACCGTAGCCGAGTATGAGAGTCAATTCACTCGGTTGTCTAAGTTTGCGCCTGAACTGATCGTCACCGAACAAAGACGGATAAGGCGTTTTATTCAGGGACTAAATGTTGAGATTCAAAAGGATTTGGCGGTAGCTCAACTTAGTACCTTTAGTGATGCTATGGAGAAAGCTCAGCGGATTGAAGATGCGAGGCTACAAGTGAGAAACTTCCAAACCAAGAAAAGGGGTTTTCCTGGGAGCAGCTCAGAACAAGCGGATACGAGTACAACCCCTAAAGTTGGAAAGGGAAATGGGGGAGTACGGCTACCGGGGGTGTCAGGTGGTGTCCCACAGGGGGAATCAGTTTCTGCTACTCGTGGTCCCTGTGGATATTGTGGAGGGCCAAATCATACGGAAGCAACGTGCTGGAAGAAAGAAGGAAAATGTCTGCGCTGTGGAAGCGCCGAACATCGGATTGCTAACTGTCCAGCTCGCCTACGCGAGCGGAGAGGGACTCTGCCACCAACCAAGCCCAATTCTCAGCAACTAGCCAAGAGCAACCCTGGACAGACGAAAGGAGAAGGGACGGGATCGAAGGCACCAGCTCGAGTATACTCTCTAGAGCAGCATCAGGTCCCTGACTCGTCTGAGGACGTAGAAGGTACAATCCATTAGGTACCTTAGATTTTGAAAAAAAAAATTCCGTTGATAAGAAAATTTCGAGGGCGAAATTCTTTTAAGGGGGAGAGAGTGTGAGAACCCGTATTTTTGCATTTTCTAGGTTTTATTATTTTTCATGGCTTGTTTTCTGCATTTTCGCGCTTAGGAAATTTCTAGATAATTTTAAGGAGCAGATATAATTTTTAGATGATTTTTCTAGTATCGAATAGGTTTTGAGAAATTATGAGCGTATATCGGATGTGGGACCCGCTAGTGCGGAAAATTCGAAAAATTTCGGCCAACTAGGTTAAGTTTTGTATATTGGGTTTAATTTATCAGGTGGTAAGAGATAATTAAAGGATACCTAGATGGACTATCATTGGAGAGACAAAAGGATAGAGTTGCATTAAAAAGGGTGACAAGTGTCACCTTCCTATTCAACCTTCACTTTGACCATTATTTCTTACCTTTACTAATACTCAATTTTGACCCAAAAAAGCCCCTAAATTTCTGCAAGCTTGGCCGACCCTCTCTCTCTCAAGAAAGAAAGAAAACTCTTCAAGTTTTAGCTCCAATCTTGCTCAAGTTGAACCATCCAACCTTTTGATCTTGCAATTACTCCATAAAACCTCTTCACTTAGTGTTTGTGAGTTGTTTGGTGGAGTTTTTTGGAAAGTTAAGGTGACCAATAGCTCTCTCTCTCTTGTTTCTAAGGTAAGTTGTGAAGAACCACCCTCCTCCCTTAATTGATGCGTAAATCATGCTTAGTGGTAGTATGAGATGCAAGTTTATGGATTAATTCTTGATTTGTGGTTGTAGTGATGAAGTTTTATTATTTTTGGGGTTTTTTCTGTTTTAATATAAACATGATTGTGTGGCTATCTATGATGATTGGAAATGGTATGTAAAGGAGCTAGGAGGTGGAAAAAGTAGTTAATTGCAAGAAATTTTGGTTTTGGAAGAAAATTGAAAAACCTAGGGTTTCATTAAGGAACATTCTGTCCGAATTTTTAGCTCCTAGTTAGAGGCCGAATTGGCCTTGACATAAAACATGAAAGTTGTAGGGAATGATATTTTAGAGGTTCCTACAAAATTTCAGGTCAATCGGAGTGGTGTAGAATGAGAAAAGTCGAAATTACTATTGCTGTTCTGGTTTTACCCGAATGTAAGAATTGCGCCTGTAATTGGTTGTTTTGGTCTGGAATTGCTTCCGAATTGGTTGTTGAGGCCTTATGATGAAATTTAGCCCTGTTTCTTAGCTTTCAGATGGTTTTGGAATTTCTGGATTTGGAATTTGAGAGCCTGAATTATGATGTTTCCGCTAGAATGCGTTTTGGTGAATCTGTTTTACGTTTTGATGTAGTATCTTGCATTTTTGACCTGTTTGCACTCAAAACTGGGTTGAGTGACCTTCTGTGATGTTGTAGCCCTATCTTTTAGCTTCGAAATGGTGGGTCTTGTACCCTCATCCAATAATCGTAGTGAAATTGGTGCCATTACCGCAAAATGAGGTCAAAAACTGTTTTTTCAGGGCTAAAGCTAATTCCATTTCCGGATTTTTCTGGTTTCCTCTAATGCTTATATATGCTTATGGAACCCTATTGTGATCGTGTCGGCATTGGTTTATGACTTGTAATCGAGTCTTCTTGTGCTTATTGGAATATTCTAGGGCTTGACTTTTATTTCCGATCATTTTCCTAGCTAACTTTTGTACTTGGATAACCTTGAGCCTATTGAATGGCTGTGGTGATGAATGTATATTGAGTATGACTTTGGGAGTTGATTGAGGAAAATAATGAAGCCGTGATGGCTAGAAAAGTAAGAAATTTAGGGGAAGTGTTGTCCAATTTTTCTATGCCGATTGGTTCCTTTATGTTTGAATTGGCTTGTGATAGAAATGAAGGGCTTTTGGGTTGTTGAACCTAGGTCTTCATGTTACCTTTTTGTTCCCAAAAATTATGTTTTGTACCCTTGCATTAGTAATTATTTGGCTAGGCATACGACTAGTAGTCGAGCCTCACATATGCATTTTGTTTACTCGATTCTGGATGTGAAACCTTCAATTGGTTTACTTTGATTATTTTAGGGTTTCTTGGTGATTAAAGCCAATTCGAAGTGAAAACTTTTGAGGTATCTGTACTTGAACCGGTGAGTGTACCACTCCCCTCCATGGCTGTTTAACTTGATTTCTGCTCTGCAATCTGTTTAATTTGTTTGAGACGAGGGTGTACTTTATCACACTCGTTCTCTTGTCTGTTCATATGCCAATTTTGGTGTCAATCTAAATCTGTATCTGTATCTGATATCTGTATCTGTATGTGTATCTGTTCGGACGTCGTTTGGAAACTTGTAGCCAACGACCTTTCTGTGACCTACGAGCTCAAGCCCTGTGGTTAAGTTATTCGAGTCGGGTCGGCAAGGGCCTGGACGATTAGATAACGAACCACGGTAGTCTGTTTTGGGATCTTTGGGTATTGAGACCCTTGATTCCGGTATACTCGAGTATTACCATTTCTGTTTCTGTTGAGGTGAGCGGGCCCGGTAAAGGGGTGTTTGGTGGACGGAATTTGGTGTAAAGTGGGGTCTACAGACGTGTTGGTTCTATATACGTTGACGAAGAGTCAACAGGCTTGGATCAAGTACTGCGCTGGAAAGCTGGCTCCTGAGAGCCACCTGTATCCTTCCTATTTGAGTTCTTGTGTTTACCTGTCTTACTTTATAGCGAGCATGTGTATCTGATTTGTATAACGTGAAATGCCTGATTTTTTTGCTACATGTTTGGTACCTCATTGGGCGTAAGCT
This sequence comes from Coffea canephora, assembly GCA_036785865.1. NCBI lineage: Eukaryota > Viridiplantae > Streptophyta > Magnoliopsida > Gentianales > Rubiaceae > Coffea > Coffea canephora. The sequence goes on from CM071913.1 coordinate 33,850,934, forward strand.
CACCCCCTTTCTGTTACCTTTGTTTTCCTTACAGGAACCTCTTTTGTAAATCATGATTTTGAGAAGCAAGTTGAGCTAGTTAGAAAATCTTTTGTTCTTTTGTATAGCTCCTCGAGAATGAGCAAACTCTAAATGTATTTCGTTTCACTGGTTCCATTTGAATTGTAAACCTAGCGACATGTATATATATGAAAGCGTTTTCCCCATGTTTAAGCTTGGTGGTCTTCAATCGTTCATTTCTTTTGGGTCCTATCTCGCGTAATATCGGATTTGTGTGATTCGACTCCGTAGTCCTGGTGAGAGCTGGGCAGGCGGTCCGCTGAACCCTTTGGTTCGCCTTAGGTTGAGGTGGGGCTGTCACAGTAGCCTAAGCTACTTAATCTATCATGCAAATGAGGTCCAAACCATGGGAAAAGTTGATAAGAAAACAAGTTTGGTATGTACATGAACGTTCGGCAAAAGAAGGGTTTCACCGAAGCTCAAAAGTTTCATTACGGTTAAACTGTCTCGCCTGACCAGCCTCGGGAAAATGGTCACTGTTCATGGTAGGAGAGTCAGAATTAGGTTCCGTCAATTGCATTGGAAACTAGGTTCTTAAGGTTAAATTTTTTGTGAAGAAACCATTTCCAAAATCCCAGCTTAAGTGGCTCAAAATTAAGAAACCAAAAGAAATTTCTGGACTGCCTCGGATGAACAGTACCGCACGGGCAGCCGACTTCCACGACCTGCCACGGTTTACTCGGGATGAACCAGAACATGAGCCAGGTACCATTTTAAAGCTCTAAGAGTCTATTTTCCAATGCCACAAACGGCACTCAATTCAGTTGAGTGAGTAAAACGTTATAGCCTTTACAACATCGCTGGACAGAAAGTTTCTGGACGTAGTCCAGTTTTGTCCCTTTTCTTGCAACTCAAAATTTACTCAACCAAATTGGCTAATTTCTTGTAGACAACCTCTACACACATAACCCAACATATATCACTCACATTTGTAGCCAAAATATGCATGAAACATCAGGGCAAAAACCGGACAGCAAGCTGAACAATTTCGGTCAGCATCCTTAATTCTTTCGCAACTTTCACTCTTCTCATTATTTTCACCTTTTGCACATCTCAAGTATTACATCTAACCATATAAGGTTTTAAAACATATCAATACCTCATAAACATAAATAAATACGAGTTGAACATTTCATCAAACACTTGGTGTGCATACTAACAATTCATCCACTACTTGTTTAATTCAACGGGTTAACTTTCAATTCCAACCACAACAACTTGCAATTCATGATTAGAGCTTATAGTAGATGATCTAACACATAAAACTCCCAAATTAAAGAGTACTTACCTTACTTACAAGGTGCTCAAATCACCAAAACAATCCACCAAAATGAAAGCTTCAAGCTTGGAACAACCACAAGGATTGGAGGAAAGTTTCTCACTAAAACTAGATCTTTCTCTTTTGATTTTTCTCTCAAGCTCACACTAGGTTTAGAAAGCTTTAAAATGGAGTTTCTCTCCTTCTCTTGGAAGCTAAGAAGGGCACGAAATTATGGTGGAGGAATGGAGCAAAAATTGGTTTAAAATTCATCTAATCTTTGGTCAAACAAGATGCTTGGCTAGGATTTTGCCACTTGGCCTAATTCTTGTACACAACTTCTCTTAATTCTTTGACTAATGCCATTCTTACCTTTCCAAATGCACCAATAATTATTCAACACCTCTAATCTCTCACATAAAGTCTCTACCACTAATAAAAGAACACTTGGACAATTACAAGTGGTGATTTATTTACAACCTAGCTCAAGGATATATTTTACTTCAAGTAAAATGAATTGAAATGAAATGCATGGAAATTATTATAACACATAGAAAATAATTTGTAAGGGCATATATTAAATGGTCTAGATCTTATAATAAGGCATGTAAAAAAGAAAATTGTGTTTTAAAGTGAGGGTCCATACAAGGGATTTGTTGTAACACATTGTGAAATATAATGCTAGGGCATATAAGAGGTGGTTTAAATCTTGGTGCAAGGCATGTAGTTTGGGGAAATTGTATTTTAAAAATGAGGGTTCTCACACTCTCTCCCCCTTAAAGAATTTCGCCCTCGAAATTCTCAGCTTGATTATTGAGTAGTTCAAAATATTTTCGATGAATATCCTTTTTAACTCTCTCGAGTCCTGTGAACGCATGCTTTAGTAAGACCAGCAATACAAAGCCATATTATGTAGGAATTGAAGCTCCAAATCTTTATTTAGAACATGTATCAATTTACAAGTTTCATAGTTATATAACCTATCGAAATATAATACTAGCTTGTTCCCATCGAAGAATAATCCTTATGTCTTTACTAATCAATGTTGCAAAAGTCATTTAGAGCAGAAAAGTATCACTTATAGCCATACGTTTAGAGAAAGTAGAAAAGATGTTCAAAATGGAAAGTTGTAAACTGTCCGACCTAAGGTGGTTTGAAGAACTCATTTTCCTTTCATTTAAGTCTCGATTCCACTCATAAACCAACCTCAAATAGTTTACCAATTCCAATCCTAAAGTTGAGAATGTAAGTAGGAATAATCCTAGGAAAAGTAGAATTTTTTTTTTGTTTTAGTTTTGCGTGATCTCATTTGAAAATCTTATCTCGAGATTCTTATGTCCAAAAACTTAAAACTTTATACCGTCGAAATATGGATTCAAATTGTTACAACTTTATAGAAGGTACCATTGTAAGATCCAATCCACGAGTCGGTTAAATTCCAACCTAAAGTTGCTGCTTCACCCAGTAACAGACAGAACACGTATACAGTTTCAGTCAACTTTGAAAAATCATAGATATTCATGGGAATTGAGAACAATACTGATACTCTGAACCTAGTTTCAAACATAATAAATGAAACTCAATTTTGACTTTTCTACATCAAGATATAACAAATTCTATAAAACCTTCCAAGGTTCCCTGCGAAAAAATTTTCAGCGACACATCCTTTGTGTTTACTAACTTTTCCTAGCCCATTCAAGGCTTCATTCTTCCCATGAAATAGCTTCAACTCAAGCATATAAATATCAAGCCCACAACTCACTACATCAAGCATATAACCGTCTCTACTCAAGTTTAGTAAAATGAAACCCGAAGCTGAAATTCTTAATCACAAGCTAGAATTTTCTTTAGGCAAGTCATAACAAAGCTATCAGACCATGGTTAACACTAGTTCAACCCATGAAATTTTCCATAAAGCTGCCAAAAGTACTACCTTAATCCACTAGTTTACCTATATTGGTAGTAGAGGAAAATTGCTAGCCAAAGTTACCTTGTAACCTCAAGAAAGATGGAAATCCAGGGCTTCTTCCTCAAAAATCGCTCCACCAATACCTTGAAATCTTTCTTAGTTAACATTTCCATGGAGTAACTTTAGATTCAAGTACAAAATTGAGGTTGGAGTTGGAGGTCTCTCTTTGGTTTCTCTTCTCTCTTGTATTTATTTGAGGACTGTAGTGAACGACTGAGTCCCGGCGAGAGCTGGGCGGGCGGCCCGCCGAACCCTGGGGTACGCCCTAGGGAGAGGTGGGGCCGTCACATTGGAGGTCTCTCTTTGGTTTCTCTTCTCTCTTGGTTCGGCCAAGTAAGAGGGAAGATGAAGACAATTCAGTCAAATTGTTGATTTAGTCAAGGTGAAAAATGTGACGCAAACCTTAATCTCGATAAAAGAAGAGTTACAAAATGGTTACTATTCTTACTGGCTCTTTAACCCATGCACGGTATATTAAATCATTTCTTCCCTTCGAGCGACAAACAATAAATTTTTTAACGCAAAGACCAAAGTAAGGCAATAAACTCGGGGATAAGGATCCAATACTGCACAACCACCAATACTTCATAGCACTTATTAAAACAGCCGGTACCAAGTCCACTGTTCCTAAGGGAATACATCTTGCTATATAAAAAAAAATGTCACTATGCATAGTCCAATGATTATAATTTATCCGGGCAAAACCTCATTAATGGCTAGTCAACTAGGCAAATATACTGATGCAAACTTATTCTGTACCTCTTCTGGAACCCCTTCATATTTCCTTTCAATTGTATGTCCTGATACGGTAGTTCAATGTTCTCTAGGTATTTTGGTTCCCAGTACTCAGTTCATCTCTTTTGGAACTCTACTTCTTTTTGAACATTCTCTATTTTCTTATGCAGATCAATCACCTTTGTCATCTCACCGATTCACTTATCGATAATAGCTTGCCAGGCAACTCTAATTATGATTGGCTTCGTAGAAGGTCTAGTCATATAACTTTTAAGACGAGGAATTAAACTTAGCTATTCTCAATTGAGATAGACGAGAAAGCAGTACAAGTGGGGCAATACTTCAAGATACTATACCACTTATTTCTATTATGGTGTCTTAACACAAGAAGTACCACTGCCACTTATGTACATAGTGAAACCCTAAAGCGTATTTTGTATATCAAAAGTTCCACACCTTATCTCAAGCTTTTGCGTACAGGTATAGAACCCAATTCTTTTCTCCAATCCCCATACAAAATTCCAACACTCTTGATCTCAACACTATAATAATCAAAACAAATCCATACTTTGATATTAGTGGATAGGTGTCAAGGAAGTATAGGAAAGAATGTCACAAGAGGAGTAGAAATATCAATGTAGTTGTAATCAAACCGCCTCACATTCGAAATAAACACTTATCAAGTCTTCACAGTCGCAGGAGAAGGAAATAGGTGTTCAGTGCAAATTTCTCAACGTACACTACAGTCTAGCCACCGTCTATAGAAATGCTAACAGACTATTTCAAGATTAGTCCATGATAACTTCCGAGATATATCCCCTCAATCAGTCCAACAACTAGGTCAAGTGTCAGAATCTTCCGCACCTTGAATTTTACCATTAAAACTTATCTCAAGTACCATCAAGATACAGACCCTTATTCTAGTGCTCTCCTCTTTTTGGTACTCAAGTACAAGAATCCACAATAAGGTAATTCACAACTCGAGCCGGCCGGTCCCAAGAGTAGACCACCCATATTACAGATTCCTACCCGACGTACATATCTATTCCTCCCAAGTATCCTGATAAAGGGTTTATGCTTATAACAGTCATGATTCATAGCTTACGCCCCAGAAGAGCACCTAGTCCTTACCACTTACCCACATATTCGGACAATAACACCACTTGACCCCAAACTCACTCCGCGTAGGGACCACGCGAAGCAGCAAAAATATCTTCCATTCTTTCAAACCAGTTCTCGGCAGCTTTGGGATCTGGTCCTCTAAGCAATTTAGGCAAAGCGAACTTTGGAACCATTTCAGGGCCCTATCTTCACTTACTTCAAGGTTCCTTTACTAGTTACCCGGTACTTGATCTCGATGGTCAACCAAACCGGCCAGTAAACAATAGATCAGTCATACGATTGATAGCTGTAGCTACCTGGTCTCCTTCTCCACATTCGGGTCCTTGGTTCTAATTGACTACAGACCTTTATTCCTCCTCTTAATCTTGGACCTACCTAGATCCGCACCTATGGCCCCAACCATATTATCGTCTAGTCTCCATGATTACTCACTAGTCTAGGGCCCAAGTATTATAACTGACAAGGTAAGCAAATAGGGGTATACAATATGCTTATTCATATTTAAAAGTCATATAAGAAATGGAATCGGAGTCACGATAAACGAGTAAAATTGAAAAGCAGTTAAAGGCTAATGCCGAAACAAGGTCAAAGCCAAAAGTCAAAAGTTCAAAAGTCAAAGATTCAAGTTAACAGTCAAAACACTATACATAAAGGCTCCTAACAGTCATTTATAAAATAACAGGACCAAAAGTAGCAAGCAAGTACGAGCCTCAAGAGTACAGATATAGTCGTACAGTCATATCAAACAAAACCTAGCACAAGTGTCAAAAGAAAACAGTACAACCACCGAGCCACAACCTCTCCTATCCTTTCTATGTGCAATAATCAAAATCATCCAAGGTAGTAGCCTAGGAGTAGAGGCTTAATCCGTCGTAGGACTAGTTGACCCCCCCCAAACTGGCGGGTTTGTCTCTAATCTCACCTCCTATGTAAGAAGCCTCGTCACTCACTTCTCCCAGCAGATCACCACAAATATTCTGAATGGACTCTGCTCTAATCCTCACTTTCCTGGCTCTTAACCACATCATACTCAAGTTCCTTAATCCGCTCCGCTTGCATTTCAATAGTTTTCTTCAAATAATTCATTTCAAATCCAAGCCTAGTATTATCCCTCGCTAGGACCTTCCGCTCCTTCACTATGGCCAGAACTACTTCATTAGGGTAAGTATAAGTATAATGACAGTCGAAATGCCTGTAGCGGTTAGATGGGCTTTAATAGCCTCTATCGTTTTCGGCCTGATTTGATACTTAGTCATCTGTAAGTTCCCACGGAAAAACTCACCAACTGGTCTATTGCTAGGGCCGCTAGATCCGTCCATCGTACAAAAGACGTAGAGGAACCTGAAGCACTCTTAAAGGAAAATAGTCAAATATAATCCTCAAGTCAAAGATTTCTAATTCACTCAAGCCAATTCAAACCAAGGCTCTAATTTTTATCCCTACCAGCGGTCACTCAACTTTCAAACCAATCCCACAGTCCGGCATCCTAAACTTGAAGCCTAGGATACACTACAAAGATTGGAAACCTAAGCTCTGATACCAACTGTGACAGCCCCACCTCTCCCTTGGGCAAACCCTAGGGTATCAGCGGACTGCCTGCCTAGCTCTCGCCAGGACTCAGTCGTTCAAAGTACTAATATCATCAATGAAACGAATGTAACATTTGACAATGCAGGGGATTGAAACACTAACTCAAACATGATCACTAATCCAACAATTCAGCTTAGTACATATATCATCGTATGCCAACTTACCACGCTTCACTCAAAATTACATAATATAAATCACCCTTAAGAATTTAAGCTTACAAGTCTGCTTAAACGAAAGTTACAACCTCAAAACGCAAGAACGGCAAAATAAAGCTAAGAAAGCCCTCGATCAAATCCCTTCCTGATCTGTTAAGGAAAACAAAGGGAATGGGGTGAGCTAAAACCCAGTGAGATTCCAGGTAAACAAGTAAACACATAGCCACATAAAATCACAAAATATCCAACTAAACACCGTACAGTAAAATAACAGTTTAATCACAATTCAATTCAAGGATACGGGTGGCTTTCAAAAGCCAAAGGTCCCTTTGAGCTTGATCATAATTGCCTCCTGTTGACACTCCGTCAACACTTGTAACAGTATATAGGTCTGTAGAACACCACTTTCACCAGTCTCCGTCCCCCAAACAACCCCCCACCGGGCCCGCACTCCATAAACAGTAGTTTGGTAATACTCGAGTATACCAGGAATCCTAGTTTCCAATGCTCAAGGATTCCAATAAAACAGTATCAAGCCGAGGATTTTATCACTGGTGGTGCTGGACAACACAACAAGCAAGCACAACAGCTATGCTTCACCAGGGACCTCCAGGCAAGATTCAATTTCCAGTGAACAGTAAACAGTCCTCATGTGACAGCCCCACCTTCCCCTAAGGCGAACCAAAGGGGTTAGCGGACTGCCTGCCCAGCTCTCGCCAGGACTAACGGTTCAGTTTACGTCGATCTATTACGTTTCAGAACTTACCATTGCGCGCAAACAATTCAAAATCACAAAAATAAAAAAAAACGAAAATCGAAGCCGAAATTTATCCAAACCACGGCCAAGCATATATGTACATTGGAAATCATCATTTACAAGCCAAACGGCCTACCAAAATATCCATCTAGTTCATACAAGTGCAATTAGGCCAATACAAGCCATCCATTAAAGAAGTACATATTCGGTTTGCCTATCAAAAGGAAATGAACCCGTTACACATTAGGGTTTCATTTCAAGAGCTATACAAAAGACATTTACAAGCTCAATTTGGCAAATGACTATCCAATCCATTCACAAAAGTAGTTATATCCCTGTAAGGAAAACAAATAACACGGAATGAGCTAAAGCCCAGTGGTATACTACTACATTAGCAACCAAAGTCACATAAGCATAACCAATCACTTAAAGTACACCATAAGCAATGGAGTAAAATGGTAAAAGGATACAGTCGGCTCTCAAGAGCCCATTTCCACTCTTGAAATCTTGATCCAACCTCATTGACTCTCCGTCAATGTTACAAGTACCAAACCGTAGACCACCCTTTACTTCCACTTCCTTCCACCCAACATACCCCAACCGGGCCCGCACTCCATTTCAGTAGCTTTTGGTAATACTCGAGTATACCGGAACCAAGAGTCTCATTACTACAAGGTTCCTCAGTACAGTCCCCGTGGCATGACAAATTTCACGACCAAGCCCTCGCCGGCTCGATCCAATTGACTACCAAACGGGGTTGAGCTCAGTGATACAGTAAAGCCGTTGGACAATCGTCCCAAACGACACCAATTCAGTTTCCATACATGAAATTCAGTATCTCATATAACAAATGCAGTATTTCAGTAAAACGATAAATAGCTATAAAGGAAATTACAAGGGGTGAGGGCGGTCAAGTACACCCCCACCTCAATCATTTCCAATAACCAAATAAGCCTTCAAGGCAACAATTCACATAGCACGAAGTCACATTGTAACAAATAAGTGAGTAGTATACTCACCAACCAAGTAAATGGTGTTTCATGCACCACGATCACCAAGACGTCGTGAGCTACCGTCACGCCCTAGAACATGTAACACATATAATAAGACTCCATACCGAGCCATAAACAACACCAATTCACAACCCCAATAGGGTTTTATAAACATATACAAGCATGATAGCAAACCAGAAATTAAGAGAGGGCTTTAACTTAAGCCTTGATAAGAAAACCGGATTTGACCTCATAATGCGGTAATGGCACAACTCTCACTACAATTATCGGATGGGGGTGTAAGACCCACCATTTCGAAGCCAAGAAATAGAGCTACAACAATGTAGAAGGTCACTCAATCCAGTTCCAAACACAACTAGGTCAAATATGCAAAATACTATACCAGAATCACCAAAACAGGTTTGCAAAACACAGAAAACTGTAATCGGTATATCTCAGTCCATACAAGTCCAAATTCCGAAATTCCAAAGGCATAAGTTAGCTAAGACATCCAGATACATTTCATCAGAAGACACCAACTCCAAAATCCAAACCAATTCCAGTCAAAATGGCCAATTACTATCGCAGTTTTCGCATTCTGACCAAAGCAGAACAGCTACAGTAATTTCGTCATATCTCACTCTACACTAATCCAAATGACCTGAAATTTTACAGGCACCTCAAACACATCAATACCTACAACTTTCATGTTTTGAGCAAAGTCTAATTCGGCCTCTAACCCTATGATCTAAAACCAGACAGAATTGGGGATTTTCAAACCCTAACTTTTCACAATGCACTCCAAATCCAAAATTAGTTGTATTTATCCACATTTCACACCCACTAGAGTCATTATAGGCCATTGCCAATCATCATAAACAACCACACCATCATAATCCAATTAAACCAGAAAAATCATCAATAAAATAAAAACTTCACCAAATCACTTCAAACCAAGATAAAAACCAAAAATTTCAGCACTCTAATCACTAATAAGCATAACATAAGCATCATTAGGAGTAGTAGGGTGTTTCAAGCCTCACTTACCAAGAAACAAGAGAGATGAAGATGTTGGACACCTTAGCTCTTCAAACAAACTTCACCAAACAACTTACTAGCACTAGAAGGAAGGATTTTATGCAGTGAAATCTAGTCTAAGCTTTTGTTTATGGAAGATTGAAGCTTATGGAAGCTTGAAAGTTGGAGAAATTCCTTTCTTCTTTGCAAGGAGAGGGCCGGCCATAAGAGGTAAGAAAATGGTGATTTTTGTGCATTTTTTTGATATTTAATCCTTTGGTCAAAAAAGTCAAGAAAGTGAATAGTGTTTCTTAAAGTCCAACAAATGAGAAGGTGACACTTGTCACCTCCATAAATGCATTCTTATCTTTCTTTTCTCTCTCACATCAATCATTTCACACACTCTACTTATCTCTTAACACCCGATAAATTTTACACAGTATCCGGAATTTAACCTAATTGGCCGAATTTTTCCGAACTTTTCGCACTAGTGGGTCCCACGTCCAATATATATTCTTAATTTTCTAAAAATTCTCCAATACTAGAAAAATTATCTAAAAACTATAATTGCTCATAAAATCCACTAAGAAAATATTTCTAAGCCAGAAAATGCAGAAAACATGCAATTAAGGGGAAATAAACCCTAGGAAAATAATTAGGGTTTTACGGGTTCTCACACTTCAAGGTTTATCGGCCTTCTCGACCAAGCCCTTGCTGGCTCGATACAACCGACTCACCTATGAGGTTGGGTACCCAAATAGTAACAGTAGTTGGCGGAATGTCATCCACGCAACTTAAGCACGGTCATGTATAGCAATATCTCATTTCATATTACTTCATTCAGTAAGTAGAGCCTCAGTGGAAAACAAGGAAGGTCAAGTGCGATAAAGTACACACTCGCCTCGATTTTAGCTAAAACAGTGTTTGGCTCAAACAATAGCAAATCAACGATTTCAAGTATGCAAGTATTCCACATAACAAGTAGCAAGTATTCCACATAACAAGTAGCAAGTAGTGAAACACTCACCTGTCAAGCAAAAGTAGCAATTGACATCAAACGTCTCAGTTACGATCACCTTTGTTGCCCTACTTTCCAATTTTCTTTCTAAAACAGAAATTGCTTGCAATTAACCACTTTTTCCACCTTCTAGCTTCCTTAAATACCATTTCCAATCATCATACATAATCACATAATCATATCCATATGAAAACAGAAAAATTCCCAATAATTACAAAACTTCACCAATTCAACCACAAATCAAAATATAATCCATAAAATTGCATCTTATACTACCACCAATCATGAATCAAACATCATTAGAGGGAGGAGAGGGGTCCTTCACTTCTCACCTTAGCAATACAAGAGAGGGAGCAATTAATCCCCTTAGCTTTCCAAACAACTCCACCAAACAACTCACAAACACTAAGTGAAGAGGTTTTATGGAGTAATTGCAAGATTAAATGGTTGGATTGTTGAATTTGAGCAAGATTAGAGCTAGGAATTTGGAGAGATTTTCTTTCTTTCTTGCTTGAGAGAACCGGCTTCAATAGCTTGGAAAATGAAGTGAATTTTGGTAATTTTTTGATTTATTTGGTCAATTGGTAAGACCATGAATAGTGTTCATAAAGTTCCACCAACCAAATGGTGACACTTGTCACCTCATTAAATGCATACATATCCTTTTGTTCCCTCTCACATCAATCCACATATCAGCCTCTAATTATCTCTTAACACCCGGTCAATTAATTCCAGTATCCAAAACTTAACCTAGTTGGCCGAATTTTTCTGAACTTTTCGCACTAGCGGGTCCCACATCCGATATACGCTCTTAATTTCTCAAAAACTAACCGATACTAGAAAAATCATTTAAAAACTATATTTACTCATAAAATTTATTTGCACAATTTTTCGAATAAAGAAAAGGTGGAAAAACGTGTAATTAAAAGAAATTAATACCTAGAAATTAAGAAAATTACGGGTCCTCACACTCTCTCCTCCTTAAAGAAATTTCGTCCTTGAAATTTTCTTATCAACGGAATCTATCAAATCTAAGGTACCCAACAGACCATACCTTCTACGTCCTCAGACGAGTCAAGATCCTGATGGTGTTCTAAAGAGTACACCTGAGCCGGTACCTTGGATCCACTCCCTTCCTTTTCCGACTGTCCAGGGTTAGTTTTAATGGGTTGCGGGGTCCCTTTTCCTATTCTCAATCGAACTGGGCAGTCAGCAATCCGATGATCGGCACTACCGCAGCGCAGACATTTTCCCTCTTTCTTCCAACAATTTGCCTCTGTATGGCTTGGCCCTCCGCAATATCCACAGGGACCACAAGTAGCAGAGACCGGTCCCTCCTGAGAGACATCACGCGACACCCCTGGTTGTCGTACTCCTCCGTTTCCCTTTCCAATCTTAGGGGGCGTATTTGTACCTTCTTGCTCAGAGCTACTCCCAGGAAAGCCTCTTTTTTTGGCTTGAAAGTTTTTCACCTGCAGCCTCGCATTCTCTACTCGTTGCGCCTTCTCTACTGCATCGCAGAAGGCATTAATTTGGGCTACCGCGAGGTCCTTCTGGATTTCTACGTTCAAGCCCTAGACAAATCGCCGTATTCTTCGTTGCTCGGTCATGATGAGTTCAGGCACAAATTTAGATAGGCGAGTGAATTGGCTCTCGCACTCCGTTACAGATTGGGCCCCCTGACGAAGCCGAATAAATTCATCCTCCTTCCGCTCCTGAACCAGAGGAGGAAAGAATTTGGCATTGAATTCCCGCATAAAATTCACCCAAGTCTTGGGCGTTTGTTCCCGTTCCCATTTCTGCCAAATAACGTTCCACCAGGAACGGGCCGCCCCTTCTAGTTGGAAGGCGGCAAAAGTCACCTGCCTGTCTTCGGTGTAATGCAGGGCCGCAAAGATATCCACCATCTTCTCGAGCTACCTTTCGGCGACATCCGGGTCGGGTTCCCCAATAAATTTCGGTGGTGCGAACTACTGGAACCTCTCAAGTGCCCTATCGTCACTTTCAACATGATTGCCAGGGTTTCCAGGATTAGGTTTGGGTTTTGGCCTTGTTGCTGCACCACTTGTGCCAGCAGGTTGGTCATTTGCTGCATAGCAGTGGCTATTTGCACGTTGGGATCAACCCTCAGTTCAGGATTAGGTCCAGATGAGGTTTCTCCAGCACCCCTGTCCGGCGTGGGTTGCCTACGCCCGCGCCCACGTCCCCGGCCACTACGTGTGCCCTCCATTAATCTAAGTCAATCTAGGGGTACAAAGATAATATTAAAGATAATTATAACCATGAGGTACATACAGATCAAAAGCATATATACACACAACTGGACTAAACCAGTCACACAGTAGCAGTCAATTAGATCCATGAAAGTAGCGGGATCATCCGAAAGTACTATAGACAGACTAGGTCACGAGTACAAAAATAACTCACGAAGAGCTTTTCCCCCTCTAGGGCTTCGTCCATAATCTACGACAACAACACCATCTATATCTTAATCAAAGTTGATCACGCTTAACCACACCCGAACAGACCATACGAAATTCCATAGAATCGCCTTTCTAGTTCGCCTAAGTCCTTTCTAACCTAGGCTCTCATTGATTTAGTAGCCGGGCACGAGAATCCCAAATAAAATAATTCACAACTCGAGCCGGCCGGTCCCAATCGTAAACCATCCATATTAAGGATTCCTACCCGACATACAGATCTATCTTCCTCAAGTCCCATGATAAAGATCTTTACTCTTATGATATGCACGGTTCATAGCTTATGCTCAAACGAGCACTTAGACACATTCACGAAATCAGGACCATAACACTACCGGCCCAAGCTCACTCCGCGCAGAGACCACGCGAAGCAGCTCTGATACCACCTGTAACAGCCCCACCTTCCCCTAAGGCGAACCAAAGGGGTTAGAGGACTGCCTGCCCAGCTCTCGCCAGGACAAACGGTTCAGTTTAGAGCGATCTAATACGTTCCGGAACTTACAACCGCGCGTAAACAAGTTAAAATGTCAAATAAAAAAAATGAAATCGGAATCGGCCATAAATAGTAACCGACACGTCAAAACCCAACCAAACGTCAGACAAATATTCACACCTCGAAATTAAGCATATACAACCCAAAGGGGCATACAAAAGTTATTCAAAAGTGGATACAGGTACGGTTTGCCAAATTACAAGAGAAACGGACCCAAAAATACATCTAGGGTTTCAATCAAGGAGCTATACAGAAGATCTGTCCATCTAGCTCAATTCAGCAACCAACTATCAAATCCAATCCAAAAGTATTTATTTTCCGGTAAGGAAAACAAAAGGAACAGAAAGGGGTGAGTTTGCGCTCAATGAGGTACCAGACACATAGCAGTAAAATCATGGCATTTCACATTTAACAAATCAGGTACACATGCCAGACATAAAGTAAAGGAACCAATGATTCAAATAGGAAGGATACAGGTGGCTCTCAGGAGCCAAATTCCCATTCGCGTCACCGAAGCTTGATCGAAATAATAGTTGACACTCCGTCAACGCTAAAGGAGTAACCAATACCGTAGACTCCACTTTCTCCGATTCCTTCCACCTCACATACCCCTACCGGGTCTGAAATCCAATCAGATCAGAAATGGTAATACTCGAGTATACCAGAATCAAGGGTCTCAATACCCAAAGATCCCAAAACAGACTACCGTGGTTCGTTATCTAATCGACCAGGCCCTTGCCGGCCCGACTCGAGTAACTGGCCACAGGTGTTGAGCTCAGAGGTCACATAAGGGTTGTTGGATACAAGTTTCCAAACGACGTCAGAACAGATACAGATACCGATACCAGATACAGATAGCAGATTCCGATACGCACTCAAAATTGGCATATGAACAGACAAGAGAACGAATGTGATAAAGTACACTCTCACCTCTATTTTATCAAAATAGTATTTGGCTCCAATAGTCATAAATCAAGTATTTCAGATATTCAGATATTTCACATAACAGGTAGCAGGTAGTGGAACACTCACCGGTGTCAGTACAGATACCTCAAAAGTTTGGGCTTTAGTCACCAAGAAACCCTAAAATAACCAAGGTGAAACAATTATGGTTCCCACTTTCATGAATCCAGTACACGAAATGCATAACTAAGACTTAACTATAAGTCGTGTGCCTGATCACATTAGCTACCAGTGCAAAGAAATAACAATGAAATTGGAGAAAAAGGTAGCGGTTGGTATCAAAAATATGAACAACCCTAAAACCCTTCGCTCAAGTCACAAGTAAAACCAACTAGCCTTCAAGTAAAATTTCGGCAGCAAGTCCCTTGTGTTTACCTATTTTCCAGCCATTAATGGCTTCATTATTTCCTCAAATCAGTCCCAATATCTCATACAAAAATAATCTCATTTCCAAAAGCCGTTTGTCGTGTCCCATTTTTTTTAAGAAAAATAAATGGTTTAAAAAAAGTGAATTTTGGATTGATTTTTGATTTGAAAAAGGATTTTTGATTTAAAAGAAAATGAAAAAAATATGAATTTTAGTTTTAAAGAGAAAAATGGAAAAACACGAGTCTAAATGGGACTTGAAAATGCGACGATTTGACCTAAAAATATGGTTTAAAAAGGGTTTTTTGAATGAAAATGGAGTCGCCACTTGGTATTGAATTGAGGTGTACCAAGTCACCTAAAAATGAATTTTAAAGGAAAAAGTAGAAAACCCTTTTTAAACGACCCCAAGTCCACGAAAATCAGAGAAAAAGATTCGGGAGTCACATTTGAAGAAAGAGAAGGCAAGGATAAGAATCCAAGGCACCCTTTGCGCGATTTAGTCAAAGATTTTCTTATTTTAACCTAAACATTTATCACATTTGGATGTACTATATGAATGCAAACCCTAGACCTAAGAGGATATCGGGGGTCAAAAATTTCTCTTCAAAACTTACTTGGTACCAATCACATTAATTGTGACGCCCAATAAAGACTCTTCGAAAAAGTCACGAATAATGCAAGTCATGAGACTCGAAAGAAAGAAAATAATAATAATATACAAATATGTATGACCTAAAGGAACGCATCATGTCGGGTGCGGGGGACTTATATTTGTGACTTCAATGTTCCCTTTAATAGAGAGAATACGAGCGTGCTAAGGCTAGAAAAGCCAAACTCGTCCATATCCCATATCCAAGGGGTTTTCCCTACTCTATTCAAGCAAGATGGACTAATCTACCCCTAATTCCCTAAATGAGATGGAAATCTAAATGTTATATATAAATAGGGATAAGGGATATTTTATTAGGGGGAAATATGATGTGAAAATGGTAAAGATTCTAAAAAACTAGAAAAATATGCATGAAGTGTAATGTAATCATACAAACATGATCTAGCGAGGGAGGTCCCTAAGGGTCTAGCATTGGACTAGCCCATATCTATGAATTCCTACTAGCATTGGACTAGTGGAAAATCGGAATGAAGGGCCACAACTAGCGTTGGACTAGTGTGGTGACGGGAAAGGGGGACCACGACTAGCGTTGGACTAGTGTGGTAACGTCACACATTCATTACAATCAAATAAATCATGTAAAGCCTAATAAAGCAAATAAACACATAAATCACATATAGCACATAACACATAAGCATGATATCTAGATGCAAGACCCTAAGAAAGCGGATAACACATAACACATAAACATGCAAAACATACCAAACAAATAAGCAAAAAAGCCCTAACTATTACATTGGGGGTAGCCCTACTACAATCTAAAAAGGGGAAAATACATAAATAAATAATTAAAGGAATACCTAACTATTACAAATTTGGCATTCAAGTGCCTTTCAAATGATAGATATACGAAGCAAAAGACAATAAAGCAAATAAATAAATAAATGAAATAAATAAATAAACAACCAAGGGGCATGCAATTAAACACGTAAAGTCACATAGGGCACGTAGGGTCAAATAAAGTAAGAAATAAGGGATAGGGTGTACCTCCCTTGATTTGGAGCCCCAATGGTGTGAAATTACTTATTTACCCTCCAAAATACAAAGAAAAGGTCAAGGCATCACTTTAATTAACAAATAATCATAAAAGATAAAAGTGAATTGTGAAATTAAATCAATTAAATCATATAAACAACCCACATGTAAGAAATCAAAAGAAGAAAGGACTTGATTGCAAAAATTAACAAAGTTCTGGGGTCTAAAATAAAAGAAAAATAAAGTTTAGGAACCTATTTCCAATTAAACCAGGGACCCAATTGAAAGAAGCCTAAAGTTTTTAGGGCCGTAGCATAATTAAGGAAAAATCCGAGGACCATTCTGCAAATTCATTTTCTGGTTCTAAAACAAACAGTCCTTCGGGCCACTTTTAACTTCTTCTTGGGCCAAGACCACTTGGCCCGATCGGAAGTCCAAAATACTGAAATGGGTTAACCCACTCTTTACCAAATAAAACCCAACCAAATTAATCAACAACCCAATCCCAAAACCCAACCAAAAGTGTTGGGCTTTATCTTCCTAAGCCCAAGCCAAAAACCCAAACAACATAAATTAAACCCATTCTTACAAACCCAATCAGATATAATTACCCAAAACCTAAACCATAATACTAAACCCAACCACATAAACAAATCAACCAAAATTATTAAGTCACAATTACGACCTAAAATCAAGAATTAATCAATCCAAAAGACCACTTAAAGAAAAATAAAAGAATGATTAAGATTTAAAGGGTGAAATTGGTTTAATTACAAAAGGGTTTTAGGCTATATCAGAATAGGGAAAATTTGAGAGATTCAAATGCAACCAGAATCGGACTTAATTGAATGAATTATGAAGGTTCGGGTGGTCGAAACATGAAGTTCTAAAACTTTGGGACGAAGTCACAGAACAAAACAAAAATGGATGGGCTGAGAATGCAATTTTAGACCAGCAATTGTCTTCTTCAACGAGCTAACATCAGTTGCGGTTTCGTTCTTCTTTGCAAATAGAAAACAACAGAAAGTTCAACTTCAACTCCAGCCATTCTTAGAACTCGCACAAGCTTCCCCTCTCCCGCTCTCAATATGTAATCCGGACTCAAAGGAGAAGAAAAAAACAGAAAAAAAAGTGCGCAAAGAAAACACATCAAAATAACAAAAACTTTCATTTCTATCCTGGAAACCAACTACCATACTCAAACATGTATTCAACTGACCGAATATCCATTTCCCTCACGTACTAGACGCAAGCCAATCACCCTTCAGGCATAATTTTCAGTCGGGCATTTTGTCAAATGGCTAACGAACATAGATAATTTCAGCGATTTTTGCTTAATTGAAACTGTAATTAGCCCCAAAAATTTGTCAAAACACAAGAGATTCCAGTCCAACCAACATATAGAGCATTCATATTCGAAACTGCAGATAATCGGCCAAAATTGCAACAGATTCACAAGAGACATGCTTGGAGTTCAGATTTTCAATCACTTGTGCTTGAAAGGCAAACCGAAATTCGAAGGAAAGTGGCTTACGGTGCTGTCTCTCGGTGAAATTCGCAGGCGGCAATGGATATGGTGGAAAGCGACAGCGGCGTTTTCCTGGCTGCGGTGGTGGCAGCTCCAGTCGCAGCTTCTTCCTCAGACTACCCCTTCTTCTCTTGCTCAACGCCTTTGTCTTCCTCCTCTGTTTCTGTTTTTCAACCGAAGTCGAAGCTTTCTCAAACTCCCTTTCTAGTTTACTCCTCCGGAAAATTCCCTCTGTTTTTCTTCCTGTCCACCGCCACTTCCTCCTCAGTTCTCCGTTTGCTCTGTTTTCTCCCCGACTCTCTCAAAACCCTCAGTTTTCCAGCCGTCGCTCCTTCTCTTTTCCTCCCTTTTGTTCTTCTGTTTTCCTGACGCTGTTCTCCTATTCATTTCAGTTTCTGTTCAACACCTCCGCCGCTATCTCTCTTTTGCTAACTCCCGTTTTTTCTTAGCTCTATCCGCCACCCCCTCCTCTTAGCTCACTCCTTTTGCCCCGTCCGCCGCCCCTATTACCTTGCCCTCTGTTTTTTGGTTCCTCCCCCTTCCCTCCATTTTTTCTTTTTTTTTTCAGGTCCTCTTCGTTGTTAACCCCCCTTTTTCATCCGCGGCCCCCCCTTTTTTAGAAATCTCCTCCCTTTTTCTTTTTTTAGTCGGCCATCTCATCATTTTCTTCTTCTTCTTCTTCTTTCTTCTTCTTCTTCTTCTTCTTCTTCTTCTTTTTTCCCAAAATCCTCTATCCTACAAGTGTCTCCTCCCCTTGCCACCTAAGTGACGTGTTGTTAGCAAATAAGAAGGGACACTTGTCCCATATGCAAGTTTCCACTTGTCAATTTTTCTTTTTTTCTCTTTTTTTTTCCTGAAATTTAGTATGAAGAAACAATAAAATAAAGTAAAAGACCTAAAAATAAAAATAAAAATAAAATAAATAAACTAAAAAACCTAAAAATTGAACACATAAATCTAAACTTAAATCAATTAAATAAACCGAGTTAAAAATAAAAAATTTGGTGTCTACAGTTTGCCCCTCTTTGTCTGAGTTTTGGAAAAACTTGAGACAAAGAAGTAGACACCAAATACTCACCTGCGTTGTTCGGCTGCGAATGATTCGAATGAATTAAAATGGGACTGACCCAAACAGGAATTTAAAATCGGGACTGACCCGAACAGAACTTAAAATCACGGGACTGAACCGAACAAAATGTAAATCATGGGACTGGCCCGAACAAACTCTAAATCATGGGACTGGCCCGAACAAAATTTAAAACGGGACTGACCCGAACAGAAATTTAAAATCGGGACTGACCCGAATAGAACTTAAAATCATGGGACTGGCCCGAACAAAATTAAAATCATGGGACGCGTACTAGTGGGACTGACCCATGTTTAGTGGCAATGAAAATGAAATGCTCACTGGTGGGACTGACCCATGTTCAGTGGCAGTGAAATGAAACGCACGCTAGTGGGACTGACCCATGTTTAGCGGCAATGAAAATAAAATGCTCACTGGTGGGACTGACTCATGTTCAGTGGCGATGAAAAACAAAATGCACACTAGTGGGACTGACCCATGTTTAGTGGCAATGAAAATGAAACGCACGCTAGTGGGACTGACCCATGTTTAGCGGCGATGCAAATGAAGTGCTCACTGGTGGGACTGACCCATGTTCAGTGGCGATGAAAAACAAAATGCACACTAGTGGGACTGTCCCATGTTTAGTGGCAATGAAAATAAAATGCACGCTAGTGGGACTGACCCATGTCTAGCGGCAATGAAAATAAAATGCTCACTGGTGGGACTGACCTATGTTCAGTGGCGATGAAAAATAAAATGCACACTAGTGGGACTGACCCATGTTTAGTGGCAATGAAAATGAAATGCTCACTGGTGGGACTGACCCATGTTCAGTGGCGATGAAAAATAAAATGCACACTAGTGGGACTGTGTGACGGCCCCACCTCCCCCTGAGGCGAACCAGAGGGTTCGGCGGGCCGCCTGCCCAGCTCTCGCCGGGACTCAGTCGTTCACTACAATCCTCAAATATATTACAAGAATAAACCTCAAATATTACAATGTAAATCTCCAATATTTACATATAAACAAAACGAAGCGGAAACTAATTCCAAGCGTGGAACGTATGTATACATCCGATCGATTCCAAACATTCATTACAATTCCTAATAATAACTATTACACAAAAGGAAATCCAAATTCAAACCATACACGAGATAATCCATCCATTCACATGAATAAGCACAACAAGTCCTGCCTTCGCCTTGAGCCCTGTGGAGGGGAATAAAATATTTTTGGGGTGAGCTAGAAGCTCAGCGAGTAACCAAATAAAACCAGTAATCAAATATCTTTCACAATAATTCATTTCGATGATGTCATGATGTCATGATTCAAGTATCAAATGCACGTATTTTTGCTCTCGTGAGCCAGTGAAATCATTGAAACTAAACACCCAACGCTCAAACAGATCACGAAACCATAAACATTAAAGGGGAGCAGCATCGGTGCTCCAGATCATATCACAAACTCACGAAAGTGGTGGAGACGTTGGTGTCCAGCACAAGACTCCTCAAGAACTCATTAAAGCCAAACCATGTCAAGAACTCGTATGCGCGCACACATGATATGCAAACCAAAGAAACAATGCAAGGAACATTTCAAAAGTAACTTTGGAAACAGTTTAGGGTCACTCACCTCCATGGCTCAGAAATCATCCATCATATAATATTGCCTTGCTCAAATCCAAGTCTTAGATCACAAACTCAAAGCAATCAAACCCTCTAAAAGTTCGGACAGCACTTCCCCTAAATTTGCTTACTTTTCCAGCCATCATGGCTTCATTATTTCCTCAGCCAGTCCCAAAGGTACACACACAACAACAGGTTCATCCAATAGTCATTCAGCAAGCTCCAAGTAGTACAAAGACAAGTCAAGCTAGGAAGAAGTCCGGAAATGAAAGTTAAGCTCAAAACCAAAAAAACAGGTTTTGACGTCATTTTGCGGTAATGGTACCAAAGGCACTACGATTGTCGGATGAAGGTGCAAGATACACCGTTTCGAAGCTAAGAGATAGTTTTACAATATTACAGAAGGTCACTCAACCCAGTTTCGAGTGTAACCAGGTCAAAAATGCAAGATACCACACCAGAATCACAAAAACAGATTCACAAAACGCATTCTAGCGGAAACATCATAACTCAGGCTCTACAAGTCCAAATCCAGAAATTCCAAAACCAGCTGAAAGCTAAGAAACAGGGATAAATTTTATCAGAAGGCCTCAACAACTAATTCGGAAGCAATTCCAGCCAAAACAACCAATTACAGACGCACTTCTCAATTTCGGGTAAAACCAGAACAGCAATAGTAATTTCTACTTTTCTCATTTGACACTGCTCCGATTGACCTGAAATTTTGTAGGCACCTTTAGAATGTCATTCCCTACAACTTTTATGTTTTAAGCAAAGGCCAATTCGGCCTCTATCTAGGACCTAAAAATTCGGACAGAATGTTCATCACAAAACCCTGATTTTCTGAAATTTCTTCCAAAACAGAAATTGATTGCAATTAATCACTTTTTCCACCTCATAGAGTCCTTAAACATCATTTCCAATCATCATATATAGCCACACAATCATATCCATATGAAAACAGAAAAATCCCCAAAAATAATAAAACTTCATCATTTTCAACCAAAATCAGGAAATCAACCATAAAATCACTTATTCAACCACCACCAATCACTAATTGAACATTATCAAGATCAAAGGAAAGGTTCCTTAGTCACTTACCTTACAAACCCAAGAAAAGACCCAACTTAGCACCTTTGCTTCTCAAAGCACTTCACTACACACCTTAATACTACCAAGAGAAAGGTTTTTATGGAGCAAATCCAAGTTTTATCGGTTAAATTGTTTGATTGAAGCAAGAAATGAAGAAGTAAGATGAAAGCTTTCCTTTCTTCCTTTCTTGAGAGAGGTTCGGCCATGAAGCTTGGAAATGGAGCAAATTTTTGGTAAAGTTTTAGTTTATTAAGTCAAATGGTAAGACATGGCATAAAAGTCAAAAATTCCACCCAATGGCCAAGCGACACTTGTCACTTAAATAATGAATCTCTATCTCTTTGTTCCCTCTCACACCAATCCATAAATATCTCTTAACACCTTGTAGAAAAATATCACTTAGCACAAAACTTCAACAAGTTATCAAAAATATATTACATTTACCGCACTTGCGGGTCCCACGTTCAAAATACGCTCTTAATTTCTCAAAAACTAACCGATACTAGAAAAATCATTTTAAAACTATCTTTGCTCATAAACTTTATCTGGGGAATTTTTCTAATCAAGAAAATGTAGAAAAGGCGGGCGATTAAATAAATAAACCCTAGAAAATTAGAAAATTTTCGGGTTCTCAAACTCATTTTTTTCCGGGGCGTCACAATCTCCCCTCCTTAAAAGAATGTCGTCCTCGACATTCCCTCTTGTACCAATCAAGTCAAGACATCCCGCAAGAATCACTACTATTGCAAACCAAACCCACAGTCCGGCATCCTAAACTTCAAGTCTAGGATACACTACAGAGATCTGAAACCTAAGCTCTGATACCAACTGTGACGGCCCCACCTCCCCCTGAGGCGAACCAGAGGGTTCGGCGGGCCGCCTGCCCAACTCTCGCCGGGACTCAGTCGTTCACTACAATCCTCAAATATATTACAAGAATAAACCTCAAATATTACAATGTAAATCTCCAATATTTACATATAAACAAAACGAAGCGGAAACTAATTCCAAGCGTGGAACGTATGTATACATCCGATCGATTCCAAACATTCATTACAATCCCTAATAATAACTATTACACTAAAGGAAATCCAAATTCAAACCATACACGAGATAATCCATCCATTCACATGAATAAGCACAACAAGTCCTGCCTTCGCCTTGAGCCCTGTGGAGGGGAATAAAATATTTTTGGGGTGAGCTAGAAGCTCAGCGAGTAACCAAATAAAACCAGTAATCAAATATCTTTCACAATAATTCATTTCGATGATGTCATGATGTCATGATTCAAGTATCAAATGCACGTATTTTTGCTCTCGTGAGCCAGTGAAATCATTGAAACTAAACACCCAACGCTCAAACAGATCACGAAACCATAAACATTAAAGGGGAGCAGCATCGGTGCTCCAGATCATATCACAAACTCACGAAAGTGGTGGAGACGTTGGTGTCCAGCACAAGACTCCTCAAGAACTCATTAAAGCCAAACCATGTCAAGAACTCGTATGCGCGCACACATGATATGCAAACCAAAGAAACAATGCAAGGAACATTTCAAAAGTAACTTTGGAAACAGTTTAGGGTCACTCACCTCCATGGCTCAGAAATCATCCATCATATAACATTGCCTTGCTCAAATCCAAGTCTTAGATCACAAACTCAAAGCAATCAAACCCTCTAAAAGTTCGGACAGCACTTCCCCTAAATTTGCTTACTTTTCCAGCCATCATGGCTTCATTATTTCCTCAGCCAGTCCCAAAGGTACACACACAACAACAGGTTTATCCAATAGTCATTCAGCAAGCTCCAAGTAGTACAAAGACAAGTCAAGCTAGGAAGAAGTCCGGAAATGAAAGTTAAGCTCAAAACCAAAAAAACAGGTTTTGACGTCATTTTGCGGTAATGGTACCAAAGGCACTACGATTGTCGGATGAAGGTGCAAGATACACCGTTTCGAAGCTAAGAGATAGTTTTACAATATTACAGAAGGTCACTCAACCCAGTTTCGAGTGTAACCAGGTCAAAAATGCAAGATACCACACCAGAATCACAAAAACAGATTCACAAAACTCATTCTAGCGGAAACATCATAACTCAGGCTCTCCAAATCCAAATCCAGCAATTCCAAAACCAGATGAAAGCTAAGAAACAGGGATAAATTTCATCAGAAGGCCTCAACAACTAATTCGGAAGCAATTCCAGCCAAAACAACCAATTACAGACGCACTTCTCAATTTCGGGTAAAACCAGAACAGCAATAGTAATTTCGTCTTTTCACATTCCACACTGCTCCGATTGACCTGAAATTTTGTAGGAACCTTTAAAATGTCATTCCCTACAACTTTCATGTTTTAAGAAAAGGCCAATTCGGCCTCTATCTAGGACCTAAAAATTCGGACAGAATGTTCATCACAAAACCCTGATTTTCTGAAATTTCTTCCAAAACAGAAATTGATTGCAATTAATCACTTTTTCCACCTCATAGAGTCCTTAAACATCATTTCCAATCATCATATATAGCCACACAATCATATCCATATGAAAACAGAAAAATCCCCAAAAATAATAAAACTTCATCATTTTCAACCAAAATCAGGAAATCAACCATAAAATCACTTATTCAACCACCACCAATCACTAATTGAACATTATCAAGATCAAAGGAAAGGTTCCTTAGTCACTTACCTTACAAACCCAAGAAAAGACCCAACTTAGCACCTTTGCTTCTCAAACCACTTCACTACACACCTTAATACTACCAAGAGAAAGGTTTTTATGGAGCAAATCCAAGTTTTATCGGTTAAATTGTTTGATTGAAGCAAGAAATGAAGAAGTAAGATGAAAGCTTTCCTTTCTTCCTTTCTTGAGAGAGGTTCGGCCATGAAGCTTGGAAATGGAGCAAATTTTTGGTAAAGTTTTAGTTTATTAAGTCAAATGGTAAGACATGGCATAAAAGTCAAAAATTCCACCCAATGGCCAAGCGACACTTGTCACTTAAATAATGAATCTCTATCTCTTTGTTCCCTCTCACACCAATCCATAAATATCTCTTAACACCTTGTAGAAAAATATCACTTAGCACAAAACTCCAACAAGTTATCAAAAATATATTACATTTACCTCACTTGCGGGTCCCACGTTCAAAATACGCTCTTAATTTCTCAAAAACTAACCGATACTAGAAAAATCATTTTAAAACTATCTTTGCTCATAAACTTTATCTGGGGAATTTTTCTAATCAAGAAAATGTAGAAAAGGCGGGCGATTAAATAAATAAACCCTAGAAAATTAGAAAATTTTCGGGTTCTCAAACTCATTTTTTTCCGGGGCGTCACAGACTGACCCATGTTTAGTGGCAATGAAAATGAAATACACGCTAGTGGGACTGACCCTTGTTTAGCGGCGATGCAAATGAAGTGCTCACTGGTGGGACTGACCCATGTTCAGTGGCGATGAAAAACAAAATGCACACTAGTGGGACTGACCCATGTTTAGTGGCAATGAAAATAAAATGCACGCTAGAGGGACTGGCCCATGTTTAGCGGCAATTTAAATAAAATGCACGCTAGTGGGACTGACTCATGTTTAGCAGCAAGGCAAAATGAAATGCTCACTAGTGGGATTGACCCACGGCTAGTGGCAAAGATGAAAGAAATGCGGGTATATTTGAAGAAACTGTATAAAATTTGCTTGAAAAATTATCCAAAGATTTGCCCCAGTGTATTGAATTGGTTAGTAGGATTAAACCCGAGTCTGCCTTGGTTGCACAAAATTCAAGCCCAATGGAATGTTGGCGGCACAAAGTCCAGGCCCAACAAAATGTTGGCGGCACAAAATCCAGGCCCAA
This sequence comes from Coffea canephora, assembly GCA_036785865.1. Classification (NCBI taxonomy): domain Eukaryota; kingdom Viridiplantae; phylum Streptophyta; class Magnoliopsida; order Gentianales; family Rubiaceae; genus Coffea; species Coffea canephora. The sequence continues at coordinate 33,876,718 of CM071913.1, forward strand.
CGTGATGTTTGTGGGGTTGGCGGCACAAAATCCAGGCCCAATGTGATGTTTGTGATGTTGACGGTGCGAAATCCAGGCCCAACGTGATGTTTGTGATGTTGGCGGCACGAAATCCAGGCCCAACGTGATGTTTGTGATGTTTCTGATTTTTTGAACTTTTCGAGGGAACCTTTTCAAAAATAATTTGCCTCAGTGTAGGTCCATTTTCCCTTCTTTCTTCTCTTTCTTCGGCATCGGCCTTCCACATCACCAGATGCTCTTTCGTCGATTTCAGCCATGAATATCTGCACAGGGGACTTATCAAAGTATGACATGCACTTAAATTTCTTATTTTGGCAATCAATACAACTACTACTCATGAAAAGAGCAGCGTGATTGATTCAAAATTCTCAAAAAATCTGCCCCAGTGTAGGCTTATTTTGTGAAATCTCACAAATGGAAAATTTGCCCCGGTGTGGGCTCATTTTGCAAAATCTCTCAAATGAAAATTTGCCCCAGTGTGGGCCCATTTAATTGCAAAAATTTGTTTGGATGACTCTCCATTTATTTGAACAAAGTAAGAAACTATGTTTCCTAACAGAAAATTTCATGATGAATCTCTTGAAATAAAACCCAATTACAAGTGATTCCTTCCTCACTTTATCATTGATGCTTAGGGTAATGGGTCACCACTTCTTGTTAGCTCATCTTTCAAACCCAATCAAGCGGGTGTTATTTCTGCTTTTGAGATGGCTAAGGAAACATGAGAAGTTAGGATCTGTCTTATTCTTGTGCCCAAATTGTATGTAATCCATTCAATATCACATCTTAGTGAAAACAAATAGTTTGTCACCCTCATTTCTTAAGAAAATTTAGTCACATATAAGCTTTTTAGGTTTGTGACGTGTGGACAAAAACGATAGCTAAACATGTGGAAACAAGTTATAGCCTTAAGATCACAAATGATTGATGGATTTCTCAGAAGCATAATTCTCACTTCGAGTTGTCATGAAGGATAAGTCAACGATGGATTTTATGAGCTTGTAATGTGGCTTGAAAGCGATAGTTAGAGGAATAAAATTCTCAAGGACATTGCACTGAAGATCGCATTTTTTCAAAATTGCCCCTATTTTGAACTCAAAGATCTTAGACTTGGTGACTCTCACCATTACTTAACGGGGACTTCAGCATCAAAATTTTTGCATTCATTTTGCGTTTTCTTTTCAAAGGTGCCCTTGCGGATTTTCACATGATGAACGGTGTCAACCTCATCTAATCAATTCAGAAATACATCTAAAAAATTTCTCGGCATCAGTACATGAGCATCACTTGCCAATTAGAAAATTTCTTGACAGAGATATTGCAAAGAACAAAAGTCAGGGCTTCCCGCTTTTGTAATGGGGTCAGGTGGGGTGCTTAGAAAGGTTAAGGCTTGAAAACGGATTTCAAAAGCAGTTTGAATGACCTGAGGTCGCATTATTGCGCCAACCCTATTTTAGGGTTAAATCAGAACTTGCCCCAATTTATTCTCAATTGAGGCTCTTGTTTCTTTCAACTTTCTCTTTTTGATTGATTTTTCCTTTCGGCCTTCCGCCATTCCTTTGAAATTTCAAAATTTTGCCCCTGTTTATGCTCAACCGAGGTTCTCTTTTCTTCTTTTGATTTTGTTGCTTTATCACTTTTCACCTCTTGGGACTTTTCTTTCCTTTTCAACTCAAACTTGCCCCAGTGTGGGGTTTGTGCATCCTCAGGGGTTGCCAAACGAAGTATTTTATTCTGAAGGCTCAAAAGGGATAACTAGGGATCGAATGTTTGATTGGAAAAGAAGAGAGCCTGACTTTTATTCCGTTCCTTACATTAACTCTAAAAGGAAAATTTTCATTAATGCGAAATAATTTTGCCTGTATCTGAAATAATTAACCGAGGATGACTTCCGTTCATCCACATTCGTGAAACATATAGGATCCGCCGGACAACTTTTCTTTCTTTTATCTTTCTCTCTTTTCTCTCTTTCCCCCGTAAAATTCTCCAATCTCCTTCCCCAATGTGGGGTGCGATCATAGGTGCCTTTGAAAAGAACCACCCATTTTCGCTTGAATGAGGATGCAAGGGATAAATAGTGTTTGGACCGTAGAAACGATGGCCAAAGCATTATTCTTACGCTTCATGACAACCAAAGTAAGGAAATGGTCATTGAAAATGCACTCCCTTTTAATATTTGAAAATTTTTCCAATGTAGGGTAGTGATCATTAAGGCTCTTATTTGAAACGAAATCATTCTTTCAAAGGCTCAAATAGGAGAGCAAATGATAAAATCTGTATGGGTAGCGAAACGAACGTTCGAAGTATCATTCCAAATTTCCAAAATAAACAAGGATAATGCACATTTTTGCTTTCACTTAGATGTGAATTGAATATAATTAGACACAATGGACATTTTTCAAGCAAAGATTACCCCAATTTGTAATTTATCAATCAATGTGACTGATTTTATTTTGGGGTTAAGTGAAGGAGAAAAGGTATCTCATTGGGCCTTTTGAGTTACCGCTCACCTTTCTTTTTTCCTTAAACTCTGAGCACTCTTATTGTATAGCTCGGATCACCAATTGAGTGTACGTAAGGATTTTAGAAAGCATACACTCGTGAAATTTCAGGCTGGAGGTTGAGAAAATCTCAATTTAGCTTTATTTCCCAAAATTCATCATGAAATCTCCGATGAGCAAAAGAATGAAATGTACATGAATACAATAATTATCCAAAACTTTATTGCTGAAAAAGTTTGAAACAAAATTTCTTGTTCAATTACAATACAAATGAGAAAACTTCTAAAAAACTCCACATATACACTTTTTGTCTCCTTTTCTTTTGGGCCAAAAATGTATTAACAAGTCAAATATACAGAATTTTCCTTTGAAAAACAATTATGAAATCTCTTAGAGGCTTTAGCCTAACGCTTCCAAATAGATCCTTCATGTTTTCATCGCAGGGTCAGCCCAAGAGTCAAGTAATACTTTTCACACTTTCTGGATCAAAAATTGTTATCAGATATAGAAAAAAAATATTTTCACCTTATTGAAACATTTTTATGAATGCAGGGGGAGGGGGAAAATAAAAGGAAAAAAAAATACCCAGAGTTAGTAAGCAAAATTGCAGAATCGATATGCATGTCCTATAGGGGGAACCCTTTTATGCCAAGGGTAGGCCTAGCATGAAAATGCAATCGTCTAGGGTAGGCACCATACCATACCTGATGAATCTGATCAACTGATTGAGTGAAAAATAATATGAAAAAGTTTGATCAATTGGAATAAGAAGAGACATTTGTCCTAAAAATGAGAACAAAGTCCGAATGGATTGACTACTTTGATCAATACATAAAATGATGTGTAAAAGGGGTTGCAACGTCTCGATTACTTTTATTCAGTGAACCTTAGACTCAAACCCTAAAGGGGAAAAACGGGTCAAACGGATTGGATAAAATTGATGATTTATTAAAAAAAATGACCTAATTGCCCTAAAAGTAGGTAAGCTGGTCAAATGAATTGAATGAAATTTGATTTATCCAAAATTAACCGGATCACCCTAAAAAAAGGTAAATTGGTCAAATAGATTGAACGAAACTTGATTTATTCAAAATCAGCTCGATTGCCCTAAAAATGGGGGAATTGGCCAAATGAATGAAACGGAGTTAATGATTTATTCAAAAATCGACCCGATCACCCAAAAAGGGTAAATTTTCAAAACTTCATTGCGATGCATTAGTTTATGAGTCTCCTAAAATCAAGATTTGGCCTCAATATATTTATCGTCTCAACAATGAGGAATCATTACTTCGAGTTATTGTCCTTTACGCAAGGGATGTTTACCAATTATGTTAAAACGGCCAAAAAGTGATTATTAGACGCTCATATTCCAAAAATCACTTTATGAAAATGATCGGATCTTACCTTACCTTGTGCACTACCCCTTCGGATGGTACAAAATGTAAAGGTGCAAGTCTCATTGGATTATATATCCGAGACACAGGGCAGTTTATTCCTAGCACGGGATTCCCTATGTGGCATTCCCTTTCTATGGTTTATGCATGATGCCATTTATTAAAGCAATAAAACATGCAATTTAAATGGAAACGTGACCTAAGGAGCCCTTTATATGCCAGGATAGGCCTAAAATGATATGCCATTAATTTACGAATGAAATATACCAAAATTTCTAAACGTGCAATAGCCTATCTATAAGGGTAGGTCCTAAAAGAGGATCAGCCAGACCTCTTATTTCCTAATGTTTGTGAATGCAAAAGACAAGAGACAAGGAAACGTCAGTTCAACACATAATCACATAACACATTGGACAATTAGATGATATAAAAAGCAACAAAAATAAATAAGGAAAGAGGGGTAGGATCCCTCCCCTCGTGCCTAGTGTCCTTAATAGGGTAAGGTCGACTCTACCCTAGGCAATTCTAATATGGATGCATGAGGTTTGACTCACTAATGCATCTAGACTCAATAAGGCTTCGGCTCCCAAGCCTTCAGACCTAAAGGCAAAGGGTCATCACTCCCAAGGCCTTCGATCGGTGGCTCGAGTGATCCCTTAGGTAGCGCTATGGGCGCAGAGCACACCATCCGCCTACCCAAGGCAATCGATCCTAATCCTACAAGGAGGTGTGGGAAACGCCCACGAAAAAGAGAAAAAAATAGGGTGACAAAAACTACGTATGCACGTATGAAGTGCTTCGTTTGGAGGGGAGGGATCGAGAACCAACGCGAGGCTCTAGGGTAAAATTTCCCCCACCCAAATGCAATGCAAAGCGCGGGATCAAATAAATAAACTATCCATCCATCCAAACAATCGTACGCAAATGTGTGAGGTAGTGAGTTGATACGCGTGAAATGCAAAAATCCTAAAAAGGAAAAATGCAACCCTAAACATCCAAATGTGATATATGAAAAGATTAAAAGAAGAAAAAAATTGACTAAATCAAATTTGCTCGGACTCTCAAAGTCCCCAGTGGAGTCGCCAGCTGTCGCGCCCCATTTTTTATAAGAAAAATAAATGGTTTAAAAAAAAGTGAATTTTGGATTGATTTTTTATTTGAAAAAGGTTTTTTGATTTAAAAGAAATTGAAAAAAATATGAATTTTTGTTTTAAAGAGAAAAATGGAAAAACATGGGTCTAAATAGAACTTGAAAATGCGACGATTTGACCTAAAAATATGGTTTAAAAAGGGTTTTTTGAATGAAAATGGAGTTGCCACTTGGTATTGAATTGAGGTGTACCAAGTCACCTAAAAATAAATTTTAAAGGAAAAAGTAGAAAACCCTTTTTAAACGACCCCAAGTCTACGAAAATCAGAGAAAAAGATTCGGGAGTCACATTTGAAGAAAGGGAAGGCAAGGATAAGAATCCAAGGCACCCTTTCAACCTAGCCAAGGCTAGTTGCGCGATTTAGTCAAAAATTTTCTTATTTTAACCTAAACATTTATCACATTTGTATGTACTATATGAATGCAAACCCTAGACCTAAGAGGGTATCGGGGGTTAAAAATTTCTCTTCAAAACTTACTTGGTACCAATCACATTAATTGTGACGCCCAATAAAGACTCTTTGAAGAAGTCACGAATAATGCAAGTCATGAGACTCGAAAGAAATAAAATAATAATAATATACAAATATGTATGACCTAAAGGAATGCATCATGTCGGGTGCGGGGGACTTATATTTGTGACTTCAATGTTCCCTTTAATAGAGAGAATACGAGCGTGCTAAGGCTAGAAAAGTCAAACTCGTCCATATCCCATATCCAATGGGTTTTCCCTAATCTAATCAAGCAAGATGGACTAATCTACCCCTAATTCCCTAAATGAGATGCAAATCTAAATGTTATATATACATAGGGATAAGGGATATTTTATTAGGGGGAAATATGATGTGAAAATGGTAAAGATTCTAAAAAAATAGAAACATATGCATGAAGTGTAATGTAATCATACAAACATGATCTAGCGAAGGAGGTCCCTAAGGGTCTAGCATTGGATTAGCCCATATCTATGAATTCCAACTAGCATTGGACTAGTAGAAAATCGAAATGAAGGGCCACAACTAGCGTTGGACTAGTGTGGTGACGGGAAAGGGGGACCACGACTAGCGTTGGACTACTGTGGTAATGTCACACATTCATTACAATCAAATAAATCATGTAAAGCCTAATAAAGCAAATAAACACATAAATCACATATAGCACATAACACATAAGCATGATATCTAGATGCAAGACCCTAAGAAAGCGGATAACACATAACACATAAGCATGCAAAACATACCAAGCAAATAAGCAAACAAGCCCTAACTATTACATTGGAGGTAGCCCTACTACAATCTAAAAAGGGGAAAATACATAAATAAATAATTAAAGGAATACCTAACTATTACAAATTTGGCATTCAAGTGCCTTTCAAATGATAGATATACGAAGCAAAAGACAATAAAGCAAATAAATAAATAAATGAAATAAATAAATAAACATCCAAGGGGCATGCAATTAAACACGTAAAGTCACATAGGGCACGTAGGGTCAAATAAAGTAAGAAATAAGGGATAGGGTGTACCTCCCTTGATTTGGAGCCCCAATGGTGTGAAATTACTTATTTACCCTCCAAAATACAAAGAAAAAGTCAAGGTATCACTTTAATTAACAAATAATCATAAAAGATAAAAGTGAATTGTGAAATTGAATCAATTAAATCATATAAACAACCCACATTTAAGAAATCAAAAGAAGAAAGGACTTGATTGCAAAAATTAACAAAGTTCTGGGGTCTAAAATAAAAGAAAAATAAAGTTTAGGGACCTATTTGCAATTAAACCTGTGACCCAATTGAAAGAAGCCTAAAGTTTTTAGGGCCGTAGCATAATTAAGGAAAAACCTGAGGACCATTCTGCAAATTCATTTTCTGGTTCTAAAACAAACAGGCCCTCGGGCCACTTTTAACTTCTTCTTGGGCCAAGACCACTTGGCCCGATCGGAAGTCCAAAATACTGAAATGGGTTAACCCACTTTTTACCAAATAAAACCCCAACCAAATTAATCAACAACCCAATCCCAAAACCCAACCAAAAGTGTTGGGTTTTATCTTCCTAAGCCCAAGCCAAAAACCCAAACAACATAAATTAAACCCATTCTTACAAACCCAATCAGATATAATTACCCAAAACCTAAACCATAATACTAAACCCAACCACATAAACAAATCAACCAAAATTATTAAGTCACAATTATGACCTAAAATCAAGAATTAATCAATCCAAAAGACCACTTAAAGAAAAATAAAAGAATGATTAAGATTTAAAAGGGTGAAATTGGTTTAATTACAAAAGGGTTTTAGGCCATATCAGAATAGGGGAAATTTGAGAGATTCAAATGCAACCAGAATCGGACATAATTGAATGAATTATGAAGGTTCGGGTGGTCGAAACATGAAGTTCCAAAACTTTGGGACGAAATCATAGAACAAAACAAAAATGGATGGGCTGAGAATGCAATTTTAGACCAGCAATTGTCTTCTTCAACGAGCTAACATCAGTTGCGGTTTCGTTCTTCTTTGCAAATAGAAAACAACAGAAAGTTCAACTTCAACTCTAGCCATTCCTAGAACTCGCACAAGCTTCCCCTCTCCCGCTCTCAATATGTAATCCGGACTCAAAGGAGAAGAAAAAAATAGAAAAAAAGTGCGCAAAGAAAACATATCAAAATAACAAAAACTTTCATTTCTATCCTGGAAACCAACTACCATACTCAGACATGTATTCAACTGACCGAATATCCATTTCCCTCACATACTGGACGCAAGCCAATCACCCTTCAGGCATAATTTTCAGTCGGGCATTTTGTCAAATGGCTAACGGACATAGATAATTTCAGCGATTTTTGCTTAATTGAAACTGTAATTAGCCCCAAAAATTTGTCAAAACACAAGAGATTCCAGTCCAACCAACATATAGAGCATTCATATTCGAAACTGCAGATAATCGGCCAAAATTGCAACAGATTCACAAGAGACATGCTTGGAGTTCAGATTTTCAATCACTTGTGCTTGAAAGGCAAACTGAAATTCGAAGGGAAAGTGGCTTACGGTGCTGTCTCTCGGTGAAATTCGCAGGCGGCAATGGATATGGTGGAAAGCGACAGCGGCGTTTTCCTGGCTGTGGTGGTGGCGGCTCCAGTCGCAGCTTCTTCCTCAGACTACCCCTTCTTCTCTTGCTCAACGCCTTTGTCTTCCTCCTCTGTTTCTGTTTTTCAACCGAAGTCGAAGCTTTCTCAAACTCCCTTTGTAGTTTACTCCTCCGGAAAATTCCCTCTGTTTTTCTTCCTGTCCACCGCCACTTCCTCCTTAGCTCTCCGTTTGCTCTGTTTTCTCCCCGATTCTCTCAAAGCCCTCAGTTTTCCAGCCATCGCTCCTTCTCTTTTCCTCCCTTTTGTTCTTCTGTTTTCCTCACGCTGTTCTCCTATTCATTTCAGTTTTTGTTCAACACCTCCGCCGCTATCTCTCTTTTGCTAACTCCCGTTTTTTCTTAGCTCTATCCGCCGCCCCCTCCTCTTAGCTCACTCCTTTTGCCCCGTCCGCCGCCCCTATTGCCTTGCCCTCTGTTTTTTGGTTCCTTCCCCCTTCCCTCCGTTTTTTCTTTTTTTTTTTAGGTCCTCTTTGTTGTTAACCCCCCTTTTTCATCCGCGGCCCCCCCTTTTTTAGAAACCTCCTCCCTTTTTCTTTTTTTAGTCGGCCATCTCATCCTTTTCTTTTTCTTTTTCTTCTTCTTCTTCTTCTTTTTTTTCCAAAATCCTCTATCCTACAAGTGTCTCCTCCCATTGCCACCTAAGTGATGTGTTGTTAGCAAATAAGAAGGGACACTTGTCCCACATGCAAGTTTCCACTTGTCAGTTTTTCTTTTTTTCTCTTTTTTTTTTCTTGAAATTTAGTATGAAGAAACAATAAAATAAAATAATCTAGAATAAAATAAAGTAAAAGACCTAAAAATAAAAATAAAAATAAAATAAATAAATAAACTAAAAAACCTAAAAATTGAACACATAAATCTAAACTTAAATCAATTAAATAAACTGAGTTAAAAATAAAAAAATTTGGTGTCTACACCGTTCACTAAGCTTGAAGTCATAAACCAATTCCAGATACCACCAAAATAGAGCTCCATAAGCATACATAAGCATTAGAGGAAACCAGAAACATCCGGAAATGTAGTTAAGCGTTAACGCAAAAAAAATAGTTTTTGACGTCATTTTGCGGTTTTGGTACCAATGGCACTACGATTATCGGATGAAGGTGAAAGACCACTGTTTCGAAGCTAAGAGATAGGGTTACAATATTACAGAAGGTCACTCAGCCCAGTTTTGAGTGTAACCAGGTCAAAAATGAATGATACTACACCAGAATCGGAAAAACAGATTCACAGAACGCATTCTAGTTCAAACATCATAAGTCAGCCTACCTAAGTCCAAATCCAGTAATTCCAAAGCCATCCGAAAGCTAAGAAATAGGGCTACAATACATCAGAAGACCTCAACAACCAAGTCCAAAGCATTCCCAACCAAAATAACCCATTACAGAAGCAATTCCCAAATTCGGGTAAAACCAGGGCAGCAAGGGTAATTCCATCTTTTCTCAAGCTACGCTACTCCGATTGACCTGAAATTTTGCAGGCACCTCTAAAATATCATTCCATACAACTTTCATGTTTTAACCCAAGTCCAATTCTGTGAGAGCCCATAAATTTTCTTATTTTCTAGGCGTTACTTTATTTAATTGCACGCCTTTTATGCATTTTCTTTATTAGAAAAATTTTCTAGATAATTTTTATGAGTAAATAGAGTTTTCAAGTTATTTTTCTAGTATAAATGAGTTCATGAGAATTTTGGAGCGTATACCGGACGTGGGACCCACTAGGGCGAAAAGTTCGGAAAAATTCAGCCAACTAGGTTAAGTTTCGGATACTGGGTTTAAATTATTGGGTGCTAAGAGATAATTAGAGATTGCTATTTGGATTGGTGTGAGAGGAAGCAAAGTGATAAAGATGCATTAAATAGGGTGACAAGTGTCACCATAAGATTAAGTCTTGAGTTTTGACTACTATTCACCCTTTTACCATTTGTTTAAAATAACTCAAAAATTGACTAAAATCACTCTTCATTTTAAAGCTTCATGGCCGAACCTCTTGACAAGAAGAAAGAAAAGAAAACTCTCAACCTTCAACTTCCATTTCTTGCACAAATCTTGTAATCCAACCGATTAATCTTGAGATTTCTCCATAAAACCTCTCCACTTAGTGATTGTAAAGTGATTGGTGAAGTTGTTTGGAAAGCTAAGGTGACTAGTTGCCCTCTCTCTTGTGCTGCTAAGGTAAGTTGAGAAGGACCCCTCTCCTCCCTCTAATGATGCTTAAATCATGATTGGTGGTAGTATAAGATGCACTTTTATGGATTATATCTTGATTTTTGGTTGAATTGGTGAAGTTTTGTAATTATTGGGGATTTTTCTGTTTTCACGTGAATATGATTATGTGGTCATGTATGATGATTGGAAATGATATTTAAGCAAGCTAGAAGGTGGAAAAAGTGGTTAATTGCAAGCAATTTCTGTTTTGGAAGAAATTTGGAAAGTTAGGGTTTTATGATTATACATTCTGCCCGGCACAGTAGCTCATAGTTAGAGGCCAAATTGGCCTTGAATTAAAACATGAAAGTTGTAGGAAATGATATTTTAGAGATGCATACAAAATTTCAGGTCAATCGGAGTAGCGTAGCTTGAGAAAAGATGGAATTACCCTTGCTGCCCTGGTTTTACCCAAATTTGAGAGTTGCGTCTGTAATTGGTGAATTTGGTTGGGATTGCTTCTGATTTAGTTGTGGAGGTCTTCTTATGAATTGTATCCCTGGTTCTTAGCTTTCGGATGGCTTTAGAATTACTGGATTTAGACTTAGGTAGCCTGATTTATGATGTTTCCACCAGAATACGATTTGTGAACCTGTTTTTGCGGTTTTGGTGTAGTATATTGCATTTTTGACCTGATTGCACTAGAAACGGGTCTGAGTAGCCTTCTTCAACATTGTAGCCCTATCATTTAGCTTCGAAATGGTGTATCTTGGACCTCCATCCGATAATCGTAGTGCCATTGGTGCCAAAACCGCAAAATGATGTCAAAAACTATTTTTCTGGTTTTGAGTTTAACTTTCATTTCCGGACTTTTTCCTAACTTGAATTGTACTTGTACTACTTGGAGCTTACTGAATGGCTATTGAATGAACTTATTTTGTGTGTGCCTTTGGGAGTGATTGAGGAAAACAAAAGAAGCCTTGATGGCTGGAAAAGTAAAGAGAGACAAGGGGAAGTGCTGTCCAAATGTTTGTAGGAGCTTCGGTGCAGTCTCGGGAGATTTGCTATATCTTGATGTAGAAATGTCAGAATTGAGTTCCGTTTATTGCGTTTTAAACTAGATTCATAGGGCTATAAACCGTGAGAATTTCAGATCCTGTTTCTATTTGTCCAATTTATGGTGATTTTTCAAAGTTGACTGAAATCTTGTACCTGTTCTGTCCTCCACTGGATAAAGCAGCAACTTGCGACTTGAATTCGACTGACTTACGTTCTGAATCTTACAATAGTGTTTTCTGGAAAGTTATAGCCCTTTGAATGTATTTTTGAACAATATAACTTTTATTAATTTTGGACTTATAAAACTTGAGATATGATTTTTCATATAAGGTCACGCTGAACTGGAAAAATTCTGTTTTCCTAGTATTGATCTTGCTTTCATTATCTACTTCAAATTTGGATTTGGTCAGTCATTGTAGGAAGGGCTTTGAGGTTGTTCATGCTTTTAAGACTAATTGTTACCTTTTCACTCCGAGGTCACCTCTTTGCTTTGCATTAATGGTTCTTTTGACTAGGCATATGGCTCGTAACCGAGTCTCACTTGCGAATTCCATACTCGGTCTTGGAGTCGAGTCTTAAGTGTTTGCCTTGATTGTTCTAGGAGGTAACGACGAGTGAAGCCACACTTGGGAAGGAAACTTTTGAAATTATCCTTGTTTGATCAGGTGAGTGTACCACTCCCTTGCATTGTTGCTATTTGAGTTATCTGTACTTGAAATCTATGACATGAATGACTATGAATCCTGTTTAGTTTGATTGAGACGAGGGTGTACTTTATCACACTCGTTCTCTTGCCTGTGTTGTACAAACTGAAATTTATTACTTGTACTTGTTATGAAGTTGAGCCTGTTACTTGCACTTGTTATAATGTCGTTTGGAAGTGTGTCCAACGACCTCCTTGTTAAACTTGAGCTCAACCTCATGGGGAGTTAATTAAATCGAGCCATGCAAGGGCTTGGTCGAGAAAATTGACAATCCGTGGGTGCCTGTTTTTATGGAATCTTTGAGTATTGAGACTCTTGATTCCGGTATACTCGAGTAATACCATTCCTGTTTTATTTGGCGTTCGGGCCCGATAAGGGGGTATGAATGGTGAACGGGATTCGGCGTTAAAGCGGTGTTCTACTGGATTGGTTTTCTTTAGTTGGAAGTTGACGGAGGGTCAACGTAGTCGGATCAAGTACTGCAACAGGAAATTGGCTCCTGAGAGCCATCTGTATCCTTTCTATCTAAGTTGTTTACATATTTCCATATTTGGTACACCTATGTGATTAATTGAGCATGAAATTCCTTGGTCCTTGACTGTTATTATTTTTGGTACCTCATTGAGCTTATAGCTCACCCCGTTTTGTTATCCTTGTTTTCCTTACAGGAAAATCTTTTGGGAACAATGATGTTTGGAAGCATGAGTTGAGCTAGATATATATTCTTTTGTATAGCTCCTCAATAGATAGAAACCTTGAATGTATTTCGATCCAACAACTCCCTTTTGATTTGTAAATTTGCAATCATGTATTTATATATATATATATAAAAGTGTTTAATCAGGTACATGTGTTACCCCGCTCGAACGTGTTCATTCTTTATGGCTACCTGGAATTTAATGAAATTACTGAGGTTTCGGACGAGTGTAGTATCCAAGTGTGAAAAGGAAAAAAATAAAAATAAAAATCTAGCAGGGATTTTTACAATATTATGGGTTGGTAAGTTACATTTAACTTGGAGGTTTCCCAATCGTTCGTTTTCTTTGGTTTCTTTCACGCGTGCTATAGAAGTGGGAGTGATTCGACCCCGTAGTCCCGGCGAGAGTTGTGCAGACGGTCCACCGAACCCTTTGGTTCGCCTTAGGGGGAGGTGGGGCTGTCACAAATTCGGCCTCTAACTATGAGCTACAAAACCGGGCAGAATGTAATTCAAAGAAACCCTACTTTCCAATTTTCTTTCTAAAACAGAAATTGCTTGCAATTAACCACTTTTTCCACCTTCTAGCTTCCTTAAATACCATTTCCAATCATCATACATAATCACATAATCATATCCATATGAAAACAGAAAAATCCCCAATAATTACAAAACTTCACCAATTCAACCACAAATCAAAATATAATCCATAAAATTGCATCTTATACTACCACCAAGCATGAATCAAACATCATTAGAGGGAGGAGAGGGTCCTTCACTACTCACCTTAGCAATACAAGAGAGGGAGCTATTAATCCCCTTAGCTTTCCAAACAACTCCACCAAACAACTCACAAACACTAAGTGAAGAGGTTTTATGGAGTAATTGCAAGATTAAACGGTTGGATTGTTGAATTTGATCAAGATTAGAGCTAGGAATTTGGAGAGATTTTCTTTCTTTCTTGCTTGAGAGAGCCGGCTTCAATAGCTTGGAAAATGAAGTGAATTTTGGTAATTTTTTGATTTATTTGATCAATTGGTAAGACCATGAATAGTGTTCATAAAGTTCCACCAACCAAATGGTGACACTTGTCACCTCATTAAATGCATACATATCCTTTTGTTCCCTCTCACATCAATCCACATATCAACCTCTAATTATCTCTTAACACCCGGTCAATTAATTCCAGTATCCAAAACTTAACATAGTTGGCCGAATTTTTCTGAACTTTTCACACTAGCGGGTCCCACATCCGATATACGTTCTTAATTTCTCAAAAACTAACCGATACTAGAAAATTCATTTAAAAACTATATTTACTCATAAAATTTATTTGCACAATTTTTCGAATAAAGAAAATGTGGAAAAACGTGTAATTAAAAGAAATTAAAACCTAGAAATTAAGAAAATCACGGGTCCTCACAGTTAGTGGCGGTAATAGTAGCATTAAGAGTGAAGGCGTTACCTATGTGAGATAGACATAAGACCGATTATGTTGCCCTATGACCTGGAAATTAAAATATCTAATGAGGAAAATCAAGGTTTGATTGCTAGTTGAATGAATAGAAATTGTGAAGCATGGGTTGGAAAAACGTAAGTTAGTGATTGATCAGGTAGACTTAACCACTAAGAGAATGATATTGTCCTAGGTGTGAATTTCGAGGACGAAATTCCTTTTAAGGAGGGGAGGATGTGAGGACCCGAAAATTTTCTTAATTTTATAGAATATTACTAGGTTATTTAAATAATTATTCACTCATTTCTCCGGATTATTTATTTCAACTATTTTAAATTCATTCATATGGAACAACGTCCCTTTTTATGGTTTTAAAGCGTTTTGTCGAAAAAATTGACCATTTGAAAATTCGTTTAGTTCGGAATAACGAGTACATGTTTTTCGAGTCTATACTTGAATCGGGAGTGTCTTAATATTGGAGAATTAAGAATGATCAATAGTAGATTAAGAAAGGTTAATTGAGGAATTAATACTAAACTCCTGTAAAGACTCACAAAAATATATTATTTTAAATTTCTATTTCGAGCTTATTTAAATATTTAATTGCCTGTTTGCTCTGAATATTATTTTCTAACTTTTTTAGATATAGCTACATGGATCTATAGCTTAATTGTATCTTAAAAATGATTTGATTCGAAAATTTATTTTTGGAAGCTCGTTTAGAATGAATAACGAATACGCGTTTGGAGATTATAGCCGATTTGGGAGTACAATAAATTTAGAAAATTGGAAACTTGTATAATGGTCATAAAAATAGGTATTTTGTGTTTAAGTACTTAATTGATAGTTAGTAGTATTGTCGTTATAAGAATTTCCTGGAGGTTTCACTCTATCGCGCTTAAATCGGAAATACGCGTTCCACACCCGTGATTTAATTGAGGGATTTTAGACCTTTATTTTGGGACAATTAAGAGTGAATAATATTAATATGAATACAAGTGCATTAGAGGCTTAGTGCACTAGTGAAACAAACTTGAGAGAAATCGAGCACAAAACGCGCGCGTTCACGCGCGGGGAGAGAGTTGACTTTTGGGCAATTTTGGACCACACATTAAAGCTTCTCTTGGAAGCTTCATTTGATCAAACACACTCACTCTCTTCCCTCTCATTCAGCCAGCCATCAAGCAAGAAAAAAAACTCAAGAGCTCTTCAAATTTCTTCATCAAATCTTCATCAAACTTCTTCTAATTCACCTCAAATTTCACCTACACTTAGCAAATTACTTGGAGATTACATCAAACTAAGAAAGAGGGCAGCTTTCCATGGTTTTCTTGAGCATCTATGGACCGAAAATTCTATCTTAGTTTATCTAAGAAGGTAAACCACGATCAACCCTTCAAATCTTGCTTTGTGGAAGTAGTAGTGCACATATAAGCTCATGTATGCATGTGGGTAACTTGTTTATATTGAAAAAATTGTTGTGTGGGCTCTATGAACTCCCACTTTGGTTGGATGGACTGATTTGATGAAGGATGATGTTATTAATGTTGGTTTAGTACTTAAATTAGAGGAAGAAGGCTATATTGTTGGTAGAAACTCAAAGGAGGTGTAATGGACAAAAGTGACCATTTTACCCCTGCTATGTTCGTGCACTTTAGTGCAAATTTTTGAGGTTCTAATGACTTGTTTTTGATGTATACATGTTATATGGATGGCGTGGAAAGTTTTATTGAAAAATAACATGGTTTGGTTGGCCAAATGTATTGATTTCCAAAGGATAGCAAAACTGGAAAATTTTCCCGGATTGCCCAGGCAGTCCTTTTGTTTCGGCTATAACTCTTTACTTCGATGTTGAAATTAAGTGCTGTTTGTGGCACTGGAAACTAGACATTCCCAGCTTTCCATTGGTATAAAATGCACGTCTTGGTTCCACTTGAGTGAGCCAAACCATTCGTTTGAAAATTGCTGTCCTGTTTCGATGGTTCACTAGAGGGCAGAACATGAAATACAACTTGATGCTCAAATGTGGCCTAATTTTTGGATCTTCTTCCTCCTTGTTGTTTGGCTGCTTGAGGTGTGAGAGGGAGTGAAATCTGATGTAGTTAGCTTCTAAAGGAAGCTTAGGAGTTTGTGGCCCAAAATTACTCCAAGTCAACAAAAAAATAATGCGCATGTGCGCGCGTTTCGTGCTTGTTTCCTCTCGGATTTGTTTCACTTGTGTCCTAAACCTTTAATGCACTTCCATTCATACTTTTATTATTCACTCTTAATAGTCTAAAAATAAGAGTCTAATATCCCTCAAATAATTGTGGCGCAAAAACGCGTAATTCTGATTTGTGCGCGATAAAGCGAAATTTCTAGGGATTCTTATAACGATGGTATATGTGATGCCCCCACATCTCCCTAAGGCAAACCAAAGGGTATCCGCGGGATGCCTGCCCAACTCTTGCCAGGACTTAGGCAATTCTATTCAAGCTTAATGTAGTCCTAAGCATCACAACCAAATAATGAAAGACAATTTATGTGGAAGCTTTCAATCTTAACAATATTTAACAATAATCCAACCCTTGCATCGGGTTTCCAAAATACATCTTAAATCCCAAAATAAAAATAGTCATAATGCCTAGTCAAATACATCGAATTTCCATTACAAAAGATACATCAAAAGGGGGATTCCTTCGAGTCCCATTCCAAGTTCATTCCTGTTAAGGAAAATAAATCTACAAGGTGAGCAAAATGCTCATGAGGCCAAGAACACACATGCAAGCACATAGCCCAAGTAACAAGCCCAGGTAACAGGTCAAATGAGAATATACATGCAATTCACAATTCTAGTGAAATATAAACAGAAACAATTCAAGGATATGGTAGCTCTCAGGAGCTAAGTTCCACTTGCTTTGCCGATGTCATTCGTATACCTTCCCGTAATGACACTCCGTCAACCGGATCAGTATTTCCATTTCGTAGATCACCACTTACTTCCCTCCGTCCACCTTACAGCTCCTGGGCCTGCAAGATATTTATGAGGTGATACTCCACGAGTATGCCAAGCAAGACCCTTCATTAGGTCGAGTTTATTTATCTCATGGCTCGCCAAGGTTCCCTACCAAGCCTATGCCGGCTCGAGTCCAAGGCCGGCCTATGAGTTTAGGCGTCCCCCATGTACATTTGGGTGTCGAGGAGATTCACTCCAGCGACGTATGCAACCATGACATACTATTTTATGTTTAGCAAGCATTTGAAACATTCTAGTATCCATGTCATATCCATCAGGTCAATCATTACATGTCAAGCAAGTCATTCTCAAATTATTAGTTTCGAATGAGAACGAATGCGATAAAGTACACACTCGACTTCATTTTCAAAACTTAAATCATTGGTAACAAGTAGACATGTATCAATTTCACAGGAGTTCAAGTAAACATGCACTTGACACTCACCAAGTAAATAAGAAGAAAGTCGTTTGAAGTTCCAGTGTCCACCGTGGGATCGTCTTGAAGGTCCTCGCACGAGCCTGAATAATTAATAATGACCCATCACTCATAAACCCCAATTATCGAAGAAGATTGCACTAGTGTACAACCTAAGGAAATCTCATGAAAATGAACCCTAATTATTTGTAAATCGAGATTCAAAGATGGGGTTTTAAAACACAAGAGCAATCGAGTTTTCACCTTTGAAATCAAGTATAAAATATTCAAGTAATATTGAAGGAATAAGGAGAATTCGAAAAACTCCATTTCCTTAAGATTCAGAAATTTCAGTTTTGATATGAGATCTTTGAAAAATCGTATCTCACGCTTTACAGGCCCAAAATTAGAAATATTGGTACCGTTGGAAACATCTTTCAAATTACTAAAAGCTTTTAGAAGACAATTTTCCATGATTCCAAACGGAAGGTATTCAAAAATTGGCTCAAAGTTGCTATTTTGGGGTTGGTTTTCGGTAAAGTTTGGTAATTCGGCAAAATTCATACAGTACAAACCAGCCTCTGAAATTTGTAACTCAATTTGAGTTGCAAGCTAGGTTTGAGACACAACAAGTTGATCAAGATTTGGAGTTTTAAGCACCAAGATATGGCAGCTCAAAATTACTAAAATTTCCTTATTAAACAAGGGTTTTTCAAACTCAAATCATGAACTTTGGAAATTTAGTTGAGTAGCGAAACGAACTCAGAATGGCACCAAATTTAGCAGTATAATACAACCATATAATTACTACTTCCATACCAAATTTAATGGATAAATATGCATGGAAAATTGGTTAACCAAATCACCAAAGTTTCCAAAAATTCCAAGGCAGATCTGCCTTGTGAGTTCCATTTTCCGTTTTCAAGACGTTTGGCCTACAGTGTGACGACCCCAACTTCCCCTAAGGCGAACCAGAGGGTTCGGCGGGCCGCCTGCCCGGCTCTTGCCGGGACTCAGTCGTTCACTAAAGTCCTCAAATGAATTACAAGAATAAACCTCAAATATACATCACATGGTCCACAAATATACATCCAAGTCTCCAATAATTACATGTCACAAATGCAGCGGAAACTAATTCCCAACTATACATCAAATGATTCCAAATCCAAAACTGTACAAGATATAGGCCATCCATTCACGTGAATAAGCACAACAAGTCCTGCCTTCGCCTTGAACCCTGTGGAGGGGAATAAAATATTTTTGGGGTGAGCTAGAAGCTCAGCGAGTAACCAGAAAATCAGTAATCAAATCGGTTTAACAATATTTCTTTTCAATGATGTCATAAATCAATGATGTCATAGATCAAATGATAAGTCCAGAAACGATTACAGCATTTACAAAACATTAAATATGGAGTATCAATAATTCAAGAAACATGTACAATGGAAAGCGAGAGCAACATTCATGAAAAGGATACGTTCATTTTTTTATAAATAATCCTTCGTTCATCTTTTATTCGTTCATCTTTTTTTTTTCCGGACATTGGCCGGTCTCCACCCATCCGGACGTAGCCGGACTCCACCCATCCGGACGTAGCCGGACTACAAGGTAATACTCGAGTATACCAAATTCACCCAGGGTCACCATATCGCCCGACCGAGTCCGCTTCTGGCTCGAGTCGATCGGTAACAAAGGGCAGTGGCCAATTCAGCCAAACGGCTTACATTCATGCGCAACTAGCATTTCAATAATTAAATCCTTGAAAATTGCACAGTTATTTAGGTCGAGTGCGATGAAGTACACACTCGTCAAGAAAGCTTGTTTTGGAAATCATTCAAAGCACTTAACACGTTATCAATCAATAATACAAGTCATGAAGTCAAGAAAATATAGCAAATAAGGAACACTCACATGCAAGCACGCATGATATGCAAGAAAATAGTTCAAAAGTAACTTTGGAAACAGTTTAAAGGTAAATAATGCAAGAAAACGGTACAAAAGTAACTTTGGAAACAGCTCAAAAGTAAATAATGCAGGAAACGGTTCATAAATAACTTCAGAAATAGTTTGAGGTCACTCACCTCCATGGCTCAGAAACCATTCATCATATATCATTGCCTTGCTCAAATCCAAGTCTTAGATCACAAACTCAAAGCAATCAAATCCTTTCAAAGTGCGGACAGCACTTCCACTAAATTTGCTTACTTTTCCAGCCGTCAAGGCTTCATTATTTCCTCAGCCAGTTCCAAAGTCACACAAATAAGTTCATCCAATAGCCATTCAGCAAGCTCCAAGTAGTACTAGTACAAGTCAAGCTAGGGAAAAGTCCGGAAACGAAAGTTAAGCTCAAAACCAGAAAAACAGTTTTGACGTCATTTTACGGTAATGGTACCAAAGGCGCTACGACTGTCGGATGAAGGTTCAAGACCCACCGTTTCAAAGCTAAGAGATAAGGCTACAATATTACAGAAGGTCACTCAACCCAGTTTCGAGTGTAACAAGGTCAAAAATACAAGATACTACACCAGAATCACAAAAACAGATTCACAGAACGCATTCTAGAGGAAACATCATAAATCAGTCTACCTAAGTCCAAATCCAGAAATTCCAAAACCAGCTGAAATCTAAGAAACAGGGCTACATTTTATCAGAAGACCTCAACAACCAATTCGGAAGCATTCCTGACCAAAACAACCAATTACAGAAGCAATTCCCAAATTCGGGTAAAACCAGGACAGCAAGGGGAATTCCATTTTTTCACAAGCTACGCTACTCCGATTGACCTGAAATTTTGTAGGCACCTATAAAATACCATTTTCTACAACTTTCATGTTTTAAGCCAAGGCCAATTCGGCCTCTATCTATGAGCTACAAATTCGGGCAGAATGAAGAACATCAAACCCTAACTTTCCAAGATTTCTTCCAAAACAGAAATTGTTTGCAATGAACCACTTTTTCCACCTCATAGAGTCCTTAAACATCATTTCCAATCATCATATATAGCCACACAATCATGTTCATATTAAAACAGAAAAATCCCCAATAATTATAAAACTTCACCAATTCAACCAAAAATCACAATATAATCCATAAAGTTGCACCTTATACCACCACTAATCATCAATTAAGCATCATTAGAGGGAGGAGAGGGGTCCTTCACAACTCACCTTAGCAATACAAGAGATAGAGCAACTAGCCACCTTAGCTTTCCAAACAACTTTACAACCAAGCTCAACTCCACCAAACTAAGAGGTTTTATGGAGTAATTGGAAGATTAAACGGTTTAATTGAGAGATTGGGCAAGATTGGAGACTAGAAATTGAGAGCTTTTCTTTCTTTCTTTGAGCAAGAAAATTCGGCCAAGAAGCTTGCAAAATGAAGTGATTTTTGGGCCAATTTGAATTAAATGGTAAAGTTATGAATAGTAGTCAAACTCAAGACTAAATCTTATGGTGACACTTGTCACCTTTAGGTTTAAAACTTATCTTTTTGTCTCTCCAATACAAATATCTTAACACCTTGTAAAATAATATCACTTAATACAAAATTCCAACAAGTTGTCAAAAATATAATGCATTTACCGCACTAGCGGGTCCCACGTCCAAAATACGCTTTTAATTTCTCAAAAACTAACCGATACTAGAAAAATCATTTTAAAACTATCTTTGCTCATAAACTTTATCTGGAAAATTTTTCTAATAAAGAAACTGTAGAAAAGGCGGGCGATTAAATAAAATAAACCCTAGAAATTTAGAAAATTTCCGGGTTCTCAAACTCTCTTTTTTTTTTTCGGGGCGTCACATACAGAGTACCTCAAATGTGGTCCATTTGCATAGACAATGTCTAAGAGGTATCCAAGACACAATTTGTGGGTGATTAACACCAAAATTTCGAGTGTACGTCCCACACAAGATCAGGACATTCACTTAACCGAAAGAAGGTTGTATTCAACACTGGGTTAGTTTTGAACTTTGGTCACAACTCACTCAATTCAACTTGCAATTGAGCGTGGTTGGTGGCGTTGGAAAATAAATTCATAAAGCTACAATTTCTCAAAAAAAACCATTTTCAAAATCTATCCACAACTAGCTCACATTTGAGCATCAAGTTTTAGTTCATGTTCTACCCTGTAGTGAACCAACGAAACAGGACAGCAATTTTTAAACGAATGATTTGGCTCACTCAAGTGGAACCATGATGTACATTTATACGAATGGAAATCTGGGAATGTCTAATTTCCAGTGCCGCAAACGGCACATGATTTCGACATCGGAGCAAGGAGTTATAGCTGAAACAAAAGGACTGCCTGGGCAATCCGGAAAGATTTTCCAGTTTTGCTATCCTTTAGAAATCAATACATTTGACTAAACAAATCATGTTATTGTTTAATGAAACATTCTACACCATTCATATAACATGTATACATTATAATCAAGTATTAGAATCTCAAAAATTCGCACCAAAGGTCACGAACAAGGCAGGGGTAAAATGGTCACTTTTGCTCATTGCACCATCCTTGAGTTTCTATTAGCAACCCAACATTATCCCAACAATTTAAGCATTAAACCAACATTAATATCATCATCATTCACCAAATCAGTCCATCCAATCCAAGTAAGAATTCATAGAGCCCACACAACAATTT
Source organism: Coffea canephora (assembly GCA_036785865.1). Lineage (NCBI taxonomy): Eukaryota > Viridiplantae > Streptophyta > Magnoliopsida > Gentianales > Rubiaceae > Coffea > Coffea canephora. The sequence continues at coordinate 33,899,051 of CM071913.1, forward strand.
TTTCAACATAAACAAGCTACCCACATGCATTCATGAGTTTATATGTGCACTACTACTTCCATAAAACAAGATTTGAAGGGTTGACCGTCACTTACTTTCCATAATTTGCAAGGCAGAAATTTTCGACCCTCCTTAGCTCAAGAAAATCGTGGAAAGCAGCTCCCTTTTGTAGCTTAAGATGATCACTAAGTGTTATGCTAAGTGTGGTCAAATTTTGGTGGAATTTGGTAGTGTTTTTGTTGAAGAAATGAAGACGGAAAAATGGAGAACTTTGAGTTGTTTCCCTTCTCCCTTGGCAGGCTGGTATGGAGTGAGGAGAGAGGGAATGTTTGATCAATTAAAGCTTCCAAGAAAAGCTACAATGTGTGGCTACAAATCACCCAAGAGTCAACTCTCCTTCGCGCGCACATGCGCGCTTTTTGTGCTCGATTTCTCTTGAGTTTATTTCACTAGTGCTCTAAACCTTTAATGCACTTATATTCATATAAATATTATTCACTCTTAATTGTCCCAAAATAAGGGTCTAAAGTCCCTCAATTAAATCACGTGTGTAAAACGCGTATTTCCAATTCAAGTGCAATAAAGTGAAATCTCCAAGAATTTCTTATAACGCTAGTACCACCAACTATTATTTGAACATTTAAACATAAAATTATTTATTTTGAGACCATTGTGCAAGCCTCTAATTTTTCAAGCTTATTGTACCCCCAAATCAGCTATAATCTCCAAACGCGTATTTACTATTCTCGCTTAACGAGTTTTCAAAAATTAAATTTTTCAACATGCCACTTTAAAAATATAATAAAGCTACAAATCCATGTAATTAGATCTAATGAGGTTAGAAAATAATATTCGGAGCAAATGGGCAATTAAATATTTAAATAAACTTGAAATGGAATTTAAAATATTAAATTTTGTGAGTCCTCACATCCTCTCCCCCTTAAGAAAATTTCGCCCTCGAAATTTACATTGATTGGTGAACAGGTCTGGATACTTTTCTCGAATTATTTTTTCGATCTCCTAAGTCACTTCTTCTAGCCCATGGTTCTTCCAGAGAACTTTTACTAGTGGTATCTGTTTATTTCTCAATTCTTTCACCTTTCTATCCAGAAGCTTAACCGGTTTCTCCTCATAGGTCAATGTTTCATCAATCTCGATACTTTCCGATTGTAAGACATGTGAAGGGTCTGGATGATACTTCTTAAGCATAGACACATGGAACACATTATGAATTCGAGATAGACTCGGTGGCAGTTCCAATTTGTACGCTACCTGTCCCACGCGCTGGTTAACCTTATAAGGCCTTACAAACCTTAGTTGTAGTTTCTTTCCCTTTCCGGACGTCAAACTTGCTTTCAAAGGCGTGATCTTAAGAAACACTAGATCTCTAACTGTAAATTCCAAATCCTTCCTCCGATTATCTGCATAACTCTTTTGACGGCTCTGTGCGGTTTGAATTCTCTGTCATAGCAACTTTACCTTTTCATTAGCTTCCTCAATCCAAGACACTATAGTCGGGTTTAAGATCTTCCGTTCACCTACTTCATCCCAACAAATCGGTGACCTACATTTCCGACCATGAAGCGCTTCATACGGAGCCATTTGTATAGAGGAGTGGAAACTATTGTTATAGGCAAATTCTACCAAAGTTAAAAACTTACTCCAACTTTCCCCAAAATCTAGAACACAAGTTCTCAACATGCCCTCAAGGGTCTGAATTGTCCTCTCAGACTGTCCATCGGTCTGAGGATGATAAGTAGTACTAAAATTTAGTTTAGTCCCCAACACTTCTTGCATCTTTTGCCAGAATCTCGAAACAAATCTCGGGTCTCTATCCGACACGATACTTACAGGTACTCCATGTAACCTGATAATCTCATCCAGATACAGCTTAGCTAACTTCTCTAATGGGTGCTTCATGTTAATCGGCAGAAAGTGAGCCGATTTGGTCAGTCTATCCACTATTACCCAAATAGCATCCTAGCCTCTCTGTGTCTTTGGTAATCCTGATACAAAATCCATAGTGATGTTCTCTCATTTCCATTCAGGTATTTTTAGAGGTTGCAAAAGTCCCAATGGTTTCTGATGCTCGGTTTTAACCTATTGACAGACCAAGCAAGTCTGAACAAATTGGGCAATCTCCTTCCTCATACTCTCCCACCAATATGGACTTTTCAAGTTTTGGTACATTTTATTCCCTCTAGGGTGTACCGTAAACTTTGATCGGTGTGACTCTTCTAAAATTTTCTTCTTAAGGCTCTCATCTTTTGGCACTATTATTCGATTCCGAAACCTCAAAATACTATTTGATCTCAAGTTAAAATTCGATTTCTCTCCCCTTTTAACATTTTTCAGTCACTTTTGCACTTCGGCATCCTTTCCCTGAGATTCTTTGATACGCTCCAACAAAGTGGAGTTCAATATAATATTTCCCAAAATTACTTTCCTTGGTTCAAGTTTAGGATTCCAATAACTAACTTCCTCTAGCAAATGTAATTCCTTAATCATCAATCTGGCCACTAGTACTTGACGACTCAAAGCATTGGCCTCTACATTGACCTTCCCTGGATGGTACTTTATAGTGCAATCATAATCTTCCAAAAATTCTATCAACCTACATTGCCTCAAATTCAGCTCCTTTTGAAAAAACAGATACTTAAGGCTTTTGTGGTCAGTAAAAATTTCAAATGTCACTCCATATAAATAGTGTCTCCATTTCTTTAAAGCAAATATCACTGCTGCCAACTCCAAGTCATGAGTCGGGTAATTCCCTTCATGTGGTTTCAATTTCCTAGAGGCATACGCTATCACTTTGTCATTTTGCATCAAAACACATCCCAATCCTTCCTTAGAGGCATATGTGTAAACCACAAAACTATCATTTTCATTTGGTAGAACTAATACCGGGGCCCTGGTCAAGCGTGTGAGAACCCTAGAATTTTCAGATTTTCTTAGCCTATTGTTTATTCTCATTTTTTCCTCCTAAGTGAAAATTTGTTAACTAATCGTTTTAAACAAAGAAAGGCCTTATTGTTATGTGTATTTGTGTGTGAGATATGTATATATGTGCGTGTGTTGGAAGTACGGTTGAGCGCGGCAATCGGATTCGGAAAAGTGGAAAACATTTTGTGAAAAACTGAAGGGCCAAATCCGGCCGCAAATCCGGCCAGTTCTTGGCCGGATTGTTGTTGATTTTTGAAAAAAAAAATAGTTTCGTCTTTGGCCTGAATCCGGCCAGGAATCCGCCCAGATTCCGACCAAATTGTGACGTGGCACAGGCGGCCACCAACTTTGACCGCCTATTTTCTTCTCTTTTTATATTGTTTTGGCACCAAAATATCTTCATTTCTTCCTTAGCTCAGCCGGCTGCCTCGAGAGAAACCAAGAAAGTTCTTATTTTTCTAATTCCAATTTCTACTCAAATCTTGAGATTTCACCGTTAGATTTTCAAACTACTCCGTACAAGTGCTAGCTAACCAGGGTTAGAGGTCTTGGTAGAGTTGTTTTTGGAGGAGAAATGTGGCGGTCCCACCTCCCCCTAAGGCGAACCAAAGAGTTCGGCAGGCCGCCTGCCCAGCTCTCGCCGGGACTCACTCACTCACTACAGTCCTCAATTAAATTGCAATATAAATCTCAAATATACATCAAATGTTCCACAACTTAACATTAACTCCAAAGTAAGAACGAAACTCCCCAATAGATATTACAAGCCATCCAACTTCACAAAAAACTCCATACTTATGCATACGACTAAGCGAAAAGAAATGCAAGTAGTTCAATCACTTCTCTAAGTATAAATAGGATTGCAATTACTTAAAATAAGGACTACAACTTTTGAATTCCTTATTCTTTGGATAGCAAATCAATAACGCTAAACTCTTCAATATAACATCTACATGCTACCAATCATCCGAATATACAAACCAAATACAGACCAAAAGATAAGAACTTGTAAACTAATACCATAATACAGTGTTGTCCAAATACAAGATTAAGATTTCCTATTACAACTAGCACTATTCTTGTCCTTGTCATCCCTGTACCCTGTTAAGGAAAACAAATGAAGGGATGAGCTAAAAGCTCAGTGAGGTTCCAAGAGAACAACAAGCAATTAGGCATATTAGCATTCACATGATAGCATGATCACATTTTCCATAAAGCACATAACATCCAGACAACTCATTTAACCATGTATAGCCGATAACACATACATATAAAAGGATACAGTCTGTTCTCGGGAACAGGTTCCATGACAACTTGTTCAGAATCTGTTGACACTCCGTCAACCATGGAATCATAAAAAATCCAGTAGATCACCACTTAACTCCAACCTCCATCCACCAATCAACCCCCTACCGGGCCCGAACTCCAAACATAAATAGTAGTGGTAATACTCGAGTATACCAATTAGTCGAGGAGATAACACTCCATTCGACAAAACAGTAAACCCAGGGTTCGTTATCTAATCGACCAGGCCCTTACCGGCTCGACTCGATTAACTCGCCTATAGGGTTTAGGATCCAGGCCGTTACTTTCAACTCATGCTTGTGAATCTCAGTTCACTTGTAAACAATTCACTTATAGTAGTAAAACAGGAATTCAGTCAAGTTAGGTCGAGTGTGATAAAGTACACACTCACCTATGTAATAACAAGTCAATTCAAGTAACAAGTCATATACAGGTCATATTTGCGCAACAAGTAGCATGGAACTTGCAGTTGGAACACTCACTAATTCAAGCAAAAATAGCGTCAAAAGTTTCCTCCTGGATTGCCCCCTTGATCAGACAAGCCCTAAGAATAACCAAGTGAATAGAATTCATAATTTAGACTCGACTATGAGTCGTATACCTCTCCAAGTTAAATTTTTTTTTTTTTCAAAACCCAACATACACAGCCATATTTAGAATGCAAATCAGGGAAAAATTTAAGTATATTATAGGGCAAAAACTCAAGTAAGGTTTTGAAGCGTATGAGAGCATTTTGGACTCAAGAAACATGAATAACCAACAAGTTCCTTATTCGCTTCATGGCGGGAAATTTTCCAGCGGCGAACCAATGAAAGAAACAAGGTTTTCTCAAGTCAAGTCAGCGAGGTTGTGTCCAAAAGACTTTCAAACTAAAGACGTTGAGGCTAAAAGGTAGCAAGGTGCAAAACTGCCCTCCAAATCAGATTTTTTTCGCAGCCATGAAACAAGTACAATCATGAGGTTTTCACCTCCCAATTTTCATAGTTTTCACTCAAATTCATGCCCAAAAGGCTCCTCCAAAGTTTGGAACAAGTTTTGGCCAAAACCAATTACTAAAAGGTTAGAAAAACAACAATGTAATAGACTGCACTCTCCATCGACAAACAAGCACAATTTTAGCCAGCAATTTGGAAGAAAATCCCAATGAAACCCTTCCATTTCAACCAAAATGTAATACATAAGCAAAGTTTAAAGGTTCACTAAGCATATTAAGCAAGTACATCACCAAATCAGTCCAAAATCAAGGCAGTAAGCTGCCCCAAAATTTGGACAGCATAACCCCTGTTTTATCCTATATTTCCTCTCCAAATTCAATACAAAATTTCATGGCCAAACCATCCAAATCAAGACCACAAATGATAGGCTATACAAGCTACTAGTTTCAGACCATAAAGCCACCAAAAATAGACAAGTATTCAACTCACATGTCTCCGTACCAAGGCTGGCCATCAAGCAAAAGTTCAACTCTACAAGTTGAAATTTCCATAAGCAAACTAATAGAACATGTACAAACTAGAAAAATCACATGACATGGCTAACATTTATATTCTACATTATATTAACATATTAACACTCATTTTCCTCAACTAAAACTGGAAATTTATCGCTTGGGACATGAAACATGTAAAAGTGAAGTTTTCACCTCTCAACCTTTCATTTTCTACTTCAATTCACTACTCATACCAAAATTAATGTCTAATCATATGTTTAAGACATTAACAAGATGATTTCACCACACAAAGCCAATTGTAAAGCTAAACAAAATCACTATCTCTTTCGGTCAGCCTTAAATAGAATTCCAGCTATGAAAACAGTGAAATAAATGGAGTTTAAACCACTTAAAATCCATGGTTTTGGTTCATTTCCAACACATACTTGTAGTTTAAAGTCTTATATGGTATTTTGAGCAAATTGAGCTTAAAATCATCTTGAAAATTTAACAATCAAGGCTGAAATTCCAGCAAGCATTATTTCTTTGGGAAAATCATAACTTGAGTTATAAATGTCAAAAACTTATACAACTTGGCTCATTTAAAACTAGACTTGAAATACTAACAATCTTTGAAAAACACCTCAAGGAGATTCAGTTCATAAATTAGTCCAAATTGAGGCACAATTTACTACAACATCCCAGTTTTTATTTGTGCAGGGCGCATTTTTCAGTCAACTTGGGCGATTTTCTGGTGCATATGTAAAACGAACCACAGCTCCAATTTTATACTGTTAGAAAGATCTATGAGTCTAGTTTCAAACGCAATTGACGGCACTCAATTTCGATTTTTTTACACTAAATTATGATCATTTTACTAAAACTGCCCAGGGGTGACTGTCACCCGAAATTCAACCTTTCACTTGAGTTATTCCAACTTTATTGCTACCACTAACTCACATCTAGGCCAGCCATTTGCTACCAAATTCAAAGACAACATGCTACATATCATACTAAACAAGAAATATAACATTTAGAGCATGACTTCCTAGGGAAAACTCCTCAAAATTTCGCAATAAGAGGCTGTAAAATAAGCTCCTGTCTCCCTTAGTTTCAAACAGATTTCAGCAAGGTTTCTTCATATTTTACACTCATTCCACTTGAGTTCAGGTCAAGTACTGCACCCATGTCAAGATATGTATACTATGGAATATATATAATGCATGAAGACATAATCTAACACATTTTGAAGGAGAAAAGACTCAAAAATTGCAGCTTTTTATCATCGGGTAGCATGCAATAACTTTGAACAGAATTTTCCAGCTTTGAAGAACTTTTATCGGTGAATTCCTTCCTTTCTCAGTTCTAGTTCATCCAAAGGAATTATTAACCAGGCATAGCAGGAAAATGAAGAAGAACTTAATTAATTACCTATTGTCTCTTCACGGTTTAGACTGGAACAAGATTTCTGGTTTTCTTTTGTTTCCCTCTCTCGATTCCTTGGTTAAATGAGCTGGAGTTTCTCTTGTTTCTTGGCTGGTGTTCATGGTTGGAGAAGGTAAGAGAGGTTCTCTGTTTTTCCTTTTTGTTGTTTCTCGATTTTAGGCAACAGGGGAAGTGAATGGAACCCTCTCGGTCACCGCCCAACTAGTGCACAAATGAATTTCTTAGCTCCTCTCATTCGGTCAAGCTGTGATTGTTTTTGGACAGCAATCAGTTTTTAAACAAGAAATTTCTCCATTAACTAATTCAGTTCCCATTCAACTCCAACATGCATGCTAAAACTAAAAAATTATGCAAGGTATTCAGCTTCAACGTAGGAATTTGGAACCCAAAATCTGTCAAGAAAATTGGAAAATTTCCTTACTTCATCTTTCGGCTAGCTAGACAGAACCTCCAACTATTTCTTGCAGATATTCTTACTTAAGTTACCAACTCTGCTTTAGTTTCTCAGATAGCACAAGAGTGTAAACAAATAGCTTGAATTCTTAAATGAAAATTGTTCCATAATCTCAAATGATAAGCTACATATCCAGTCCCTTTTTCTCGGATGATGCCATAAGAATTCCAGCAGGTTTCTTTCTTTGTTTTCAACTCAAAGTTCCAACTTTCACAAGTTCCTATAGCTAAATTTCACTTTATGTCAGAAATAAACGTTTTCATGCATTTACTACAACATTCTTCCATTTTTCCATTGACAACAGGTTGTAACTTAATCAATCTTCTCTCGGTTCCAACAGGTTCAGTCCAGCTTCAATTTTAATCTTAAACCAGAACTTTTCTTCAGTCGAAACTCATTTTCCCCTGCTAAAACTTAACTTGCAGCTTATATATATTCATTTATACTCAGTAAATAAGGATTGATCACAGAAAATTTACCTCTGTCTTTCAAAATTTAAAAGTTGCAAACCAGGCAGATTTCTTAGCTTCGGTTCCTCAAGGTCGGCACCAACTCTCCTTCTTTCTTCTATCTACTTCACTCTCATTCGGTTGAGGCTGGTAGGGGAAGTATACCACCAAGATTTCACTCCCTCTCTCTCACTTTTGGCTCACGGTTTTGAGGTTGCAAGCTGGAGAAATGAAGCTAGCAAATGTCTAACTCTCTCTCCCTCACTCTCTCTCGGTTGCAAGCTGAAACAGAAAGGAACCAGAAATATTTTCCTCTTATACTCACTTATCTCTCTGTTTAGAAGGCTTAAGAATTAGAAGAAGGAAATGCCATTCGGTGGTCAACTTTTCCAATTGGTACTACACAATACTAGACTGTTCCACTCAGGCCAACTGTCCAAATATATTTGGCAGCTGATTTCTCTTCGATTTTTCTCAATCACCGCCCAAGTTTTGGTTAGCATTTGATTGCCTTACTTCCACTCGGTTCCTATTGTAAAATTGCTGATAACTTATTTTGCTTGGCTGTCTGGTTAATTCTTTAGGTTCCAAGGGTAACTTCGTCTTTTAACTTTAATTTATTTGCTTACTAAGGCTGTAGTTTTATTATTTTATACATTAACTCCTAACTTTATTTGTGTTTTCTTGGAAAATTTCTTACATTGATTTAGGGTATTTCCATATATTCAATTCATAAGAAATCAATTAAACATATAATTTAATCAATTATATAGTATCGGCAACACTTTTGATAATATATGAAGATAAAATAAAATAAAAATATAAATGCAATTTTCCAAGCTCTTACAAGAAACCTAAGTTTCTACCTTTCTTGAGTCATAAGGTGAGTTGCCAAGGAAGTTCTTGTTTTGTTTTAATAATGGTATATTGATGGATTGTGAAGGTTAAAGATGCAATATTGTGGATGATTTCATGGTTTTAGGTCAAGTTGGACCATTTTCTGATTTATTGGGAATTTTCTGATTTTGTATGAAAGCCATGGATTGATCTTGGATTGATGGATTGAAATAGTGTTAAATGGGATCTTTATACGTTAATTGCGGTTGTTTGCGGAAAATTTCCGCTTGTGGTATGAATTTTCGATTCTAGGGTTTTGAATTTAGGTGTTTTCTAATGGTGGGCTTTTGAGCTTTTAATTGGCTTTAATTGAAGGATTGTGTGGCCTAATTAGATGTGTTTTATTGTTTATAAACCGAATGTATGATTGTGATTGATTCTTGTAAGGTTGGGTTTTGGTTTGTAGGGTGAAAATGAAAATTTAGGGGGAAATGGCGTTTGTTTAATTTTTTTGTATTGTGAATGAGTTAAAGTGGTTTTGGAAATGTGTTTTGTGTCAAGTTGGACGTATTCCATTGAAAATTTCATCGGTTCTTTCAAAAGGTGTTCGGGGGCTAAGTTTCTATTTGAACTTGTATATTTTCATTTGGCAAATACCATGACCGTTTTCCCATTTTAAAACATGATACCTCTTTAGTTTAAAACTCCAAATGTTACTTACTTCTTTCCAAAATAAAGAGGTAAGAGTTAGGGTTTTATTGGCCATAAGTGAACTACTTTTAAGTAAGATTTTAAGTGTGAAGTTAAGGTATTTTTGTCCTCCTTTGAACATGATTTTTATCGAGACATTTAGTCTATAATATCTACTTGAAATGAGTTGATTTTGAACCACATAAGTTGTGAAGCCCCGAAAAAAAAAATTAGTTTGAGGACCCGGAAATTTTCTAATTTTCTAGGGTTTATTTTTTTAATCGCCCGTCTTTTCTACATTTTCTTGATTAGAAAAATTCCCCAGATAAAGTTTATGAGCAAAGATAGTTTTAAAATGATTTTTCTAGTATCGGTTAGTTTTTGAGAAATTAAGAGCATATTTTGAACGTGGGACCCGCAAGTGCGGTAAATGCATTATATTTTTGACAACTTGTTGGAATTTTGTATTAAATGATATTATTTTACAAAGTGTTAAGATATTTGTATTGGAGAGACAAAAGGATAGAGTTGCATTAAAAAGGGTGACAAGTGTCACCTTCCTATTCAACCTTGACTTTGACCATTATTTCTTACCTTTACTAATACTTAATTTTGACCCAAAAAGCACCTAAATTTCTGCAAGCTTGGCCGAACCTCTTGGAGCAAAAATATAAGAAGAAAGCCTTCAACTCCAACTCCATTTCTTGCTCAATCTTGTGAATCAACCGTTAAACTTTCAAATTCCTCCACAAAAGTCACTTGTTTAGGAAGATTGAAGGTAGTGGTGGAGTGATTAGAGAAGGCAAAGGACTAAGCCATCAACTTTCTTGATATTTCAAGGTTCATGTCTAGCAATCCTTTCTTTGTTCTTGATTATGCTAAAGTAGTGACTTGTGATGGCTAAAGAGATGGTTTGATGGATTATATCTTGAGTTGTGGTTGACTTGATGAAGTTTTATAATTTTTGGGGATTTTTCTGTTTTAATATGAACATGGTTGTGTGGTTATATATGATGATTGGAAATGATGTTTAAGAACTCTATGAGGTGGAAAAAGTGGTCAATTGCAATCAATTTCTGTTTTGGAAGAAATCTTGGAAAGTTAGGGTTTGATGTTCTTCATTCTGCCCGAATTTGTAGCTCATAGATAGAGGCCGAATGGCCTTGGCTTAAAACATGAAAGTTGTAGGGAATGACATTTTAGAGGTGCCTACAAAATTTCAGGTCAATCGGAGTAGCGTAGCTTGAGAAAAGTCGAAATTACCCTTGCTGTCCTGGTTTTATCCAAATGAAAGAATTGCGTCTGTAATTGGTTGTTTTGGCTGGAATTGCTTCCGAATTGGTTGTTGAGGCATTCTGATGAAATTTAGCCCTGTTTCTTAGCTTTCAGCTGGTTTTGGAATTTCTGGATTTGGACTTGGAGAGCCTGAGTTATGATGTTTCCGCTAGAATGCGTTCGGTGAATCCGTTTTTCCGGTTCTGGTGTAGTTTCTTGCATTTTTGACCTGGTTACACTCGAAACTGGGTTGAGTGACCTTCTGTAATATTGTAGCCCTGTCTCTTAGCTTCGAAACAGTGGGTTTTGTACCTTCATCCAACAATCGTAGCGCCTTTGGTACGATTACCGCAAAATGACGTCAAAACTGTTTTTCTGGTTTTGAGCTTAACTTTCATTTCCGGACTTTTCCCTAGCTTGACTTGTACTAGTACTACTTGGAGCTTGCTGAATGACTATTGGATGAACTTGTTGTTGTGTGTGTACCTTTGGGACTGGCTGAGGAAATAATGAAGCCATGATGGCTGGAAAAGTTAGCAAATTCAGGGGAAGTGCTGTCCGAACTTTGAAAGGACTTGTTTGCATTGAGTTTGTGATCTAAGACTTGGATTTGAGCAAGGCAATGTTATATGATGGATGATTTCTGAGCCATGGAAGTGAGTGACCCCAAACTATTGTTAAAGCTTCTTATGAAATGTTTCTTGCATTATTTACTCGATTGCATCTCATGCGTGCTTGCATGTGAATTCATGATATGATTTTGACTTCAATGAGTTCTTGGGGAGTCTTGTGCTGGACACCAACGTCTCCACCTCTGTTTACTTGGAGCAAATGGCTCCAGAGCTCAAAAAGGGGCTCCCTCTTAATGTTAATGTTAATGTTAAATGATCGATTTGAGCGTTGGGTGTTCAAGTACTATGATTTCACTGGCTCACGAGAGCAATAAACGGATAATTGTTCTTTGAATCATGACACCATCGAAAGGATCGAAATGCAATATGGTGAAATATATTTGATTATTGATTTTTCTGGTTACTCGCTGAGCTTCTAGCTCACCCCAAAAATATTTTATTCCCCTCCACAGGGCTCGTGGCGAAGGAAGGCTTGTAGTACTTGTGCACGTGTTTGGATGGCCTATATCTTGTACAATTTGGATGTTGGAATCATTTTATGTATAGTTGGGAATTGTTTTCGCTTCACTTATGACATGTAATTATTGGAGATTTGGATGTGTAATTGTCGGAATGTCGCGCCCCACTTTTTGAAATATAGGTGTGTGAGATGTGTGTGAACGTGTGTAGAAGTGAAAGAAAAGACCGTGGGATTGTGAAATGCGATGATTTTGGTCAAGTAAAGTTCAAAAGGGTTTTTTGTATGAAAAAATGGAGTCGCCACTTGGTATAGAGTTAGGGTGTACCAAGTCACCCAAAAAAAATGAATTTTTAAAGACAAGTAGTAAAAAACCCTTTTTAAAACGACTCCTAGTCCACGTAAACCATTGAAAAAGGTTCGGGAGTCACATTTGACAAAGGGGAAGGCAAGGATAGAAATCCAAGGCACCCCTTTGACCTAGCCAAGGCTAGTTGCGTGATTTAACCCTACTTTTCCTAACTTTTCTACCAAAAATATGTATTGCATGTTTTGGATTTGACTAGATGAATGCAAAAAGAAAGAAAAAATGCAAACCTAAATTCTAAAATGTCTCTTGTAAGGTTTTTGGTCCCAACCACATGAATTGTGGCGGCCAATAAAGGAAAACCTTATAGAGGTCAATTAATGCAAATGATGGCTAAAGTGCAAGTGTGCAAGTGTATAAAAAGGTGCACGTGTGAAATTGTATGAAAAATCCAAGTGTTTGTGTGCAAGTGTATGAAATATAGTGATAAGTGCATATAGGTGTAATTAAGTGCAATTTTGTGAAGTAGAAATCAAAATGAACAATAAGGAAAGGAAAAGTGATGAGGAAATGTGAATTGAAAAAAATGAGTAAGTGATAAATGAGAATGAATGAACCTAAAGGAATGCATCAGGTCGGGTATGGGAATGACTCCTAACTTTTTCGACTTCGATTTTCCCTTTGATTAGAAAGCAAAACTAGCGTGCTAAGGCTATCGAGTAGCCACACTCGCTCGTTTCCCTTATCAGAAGGGGACTCTTCAGGCAAATGTACCCTAACTAGCATGAGATGCAAAACCTAAAGTGAGGGGAAAGGGGAATCGAGGAGCATGCCAAATGATAAAACTAAGGAAAAATGCATGATATGTAGTGAACAGGCAAATAATGCATTAACAAAAGGGGGACGGCCTATTGGGTCTAGCGTTGGACTAGCCCATTCTATGAATTCCTACTAGCGTTGGACTAGTGGAAACGTACATTCATCCATCACATTCATCCATGATTATAAAAAGCAAGTAGACATGCCAAACACTCATAAACACGTAGCACGTAACACTTAGCATGCTAAACTAGATGCAAGGCCCTAAGAAAGCGGTAACACATAGAACACAAACATGCATATCACACCAAGCAATTAAAGCAAAGAAAGCCCTATCTATTACATTAGGGAGACCCTACTACAATCTAAAAGGGGGAAAAGGAATAAAATAATTAAATCCCTAACTATTACAACTTTGGCATTCAAGTGCCTTTCGAATGATCAAAATTGAACTAAAAAGAAATATACAAACTAAAGTCAATGAATAAATAAATAAAATAATAATAATAATAATAAAAACATTTAAGAGCCATGCAATTTAAACACATAAAGTCACATAGGGCACATAGAGCCAAATAAAGCAAGAAATAAGGGATTAGGGTGTACCTCCCTTAAATCGGGGCTCTAATGGAGTGAAACCACTTATTTACCCTCCAAAAATAATAAATGAGTCAAGGCATCACTTTAATCAAGAAATAATCACAAAAGATAAAAATGAAATGTGAAATTGAATCAATTAAATCATATAAACAACTCACATTTAGGAAGTCAAAAGAAGAAAGGACTTGATTGCAAAAATTATCAAAGCTTTGGGGTCAAAATTAAAGAAAAATAAAGTTCAAGGACCTACTTGCAATTAAAGTAAGGACCGAATTGAAAGCATCGAAAGTTTGTAGAGCCATAGTGAAATTAAAAAGAAGTACAGGGACTGATCTTCAAATGCAATTCCTGGTTTCTTAATGGATCAGGCCACTTGGGCCATTTTATTTATTTACTTGGGCTGAAAACCTTCTCAGCTCAAACCAAACCCAAGCAAACAAACGGGCTAGCTTATCTTTAGTCCAAGCAAAGTCCAATTTTAAAAAAAAAGTGGGCTTCATCTTTCTAAGCCCAAACCAGAAGTTTCAACAAAACCATTCCTCAAACCCAAACAAAATAACCTCTTAATCCACAACACTTATTTCACTAAACCCAACAAGATAAACCAATCAACTAAAATTATTAAGCCACAATTATGACCCTCAATCAAGAATTAATCTATCCACAAAAATCACATAAAATATGCAAACAGAGGATTAAACTTAAAAGGATAAAATTAGTTCAATTTTCCAGATTTTGGGCCACAGTGAACCAAAGGGAGACTTAGGGGGCAAAACGCAATTTTGCAAGTTTTCCATGCAGAACTCAGGCAAAGTTACGAAGCTTATATTCTGCAACAAAAGAAAAGCTTTCAGCATGCCAAAGGTGATGCTTTACAAATTTCAGCCACGGCTTCAACCATAACCCGTCGACAAACAAAACTTTGAGCTAAACTCTAATTGAAATATGTCTAAAACACTTCTTAACACAGCCAACCTTAACAGAACTCCATGTAAGTTTCATGCAACATATGAGCATAAGATTTCGTCAACAAGACCTGCTGCATTCTCTTTCAAACTCAGATTTCAGATTCAAATGCACAAAGCTTAATCCCAACTTTCTCAATCCAACATCCAAACTTTACACTAAAACAACACAACACATAACTTTGGCCTCTAGACAAGCAAAACTTAGAAAAGAAATCATGTAAATTCTTAAAAAACTTGCATGCAAAGATGCTTCGGCAATCTGATTATTCATTTTTCAGCAAAGCTATTCAAACATGATTCAAGTGCACGGACTGAGGAAATGGGACAAAGAAAAGATAACATGCAACAAAACCTTTAAACACAAAAGGCAACTAAGTGACCTGAACTTGGGCAGTTGATTTTACAACATTACAAGACCATGTCTACTGCTGCAAAAAACTAGGGAGCTTCCCACAGTCTCCAATCAAGTGTGAAGTTTGTGATAGCAAAGTTATGCATGAACTTGCTTTACAAACTCAAAGTGATTTACTCACAGCAAGAGTAAAATGAGGAAAAGAAACAGCATGGAGCACAAAAACAAGTGAGCAAGGGGGGAAAATGACAACAAATTTTCTTCATACATTTGGAGACCTGGAAGCTAATCATAATGAAAAGACCATAACTCAAAGAATAAACCTCAATGCTAACAAATACAAATGAACATGGAGCTTGTGAATTGCTGTGCCACAAATTTATAAGCCGCGGACTTTATGAATTACGAAACGTGAAGCATAAAAATCCGGCTAAACGGAACTCACCACTTCATGTAACAAGAGCGAAGTTAAACATGAAAGACGGACTTAAGACGTCACAAGCAGAATTTTGTTACGTGCATTCTGGGCATGCCTTATGCTCATTAAAAAGATTCTCAACATCTGATTGATTTAACAAAGAGATACATGAAACAGAGGGAAGAGGGAACCTATAAAACGGGAGAGATAAACAAGAGAACACAGCCCATAAGTACTGACGAATAGATTGCTGTCTATTTACATTCAGGTTCTCAAACCAGAGAATGAATATCAAAACATAGTCAACATTTCAGGTTCCAACAAGAAAGCAATCTTTTTCACTGATTTAACTCAATTAGCGTTCTCGTTCTTTTCAATCGGCAATACCAGAGACTTAATTTCAAACGCCATCATTCCCAATAGAGAACAAAATTTACTCACGAAACTCCATCTCCTAAAATTACTTCGGAATGGAACAAAACAACAGCAAATGCTAAACGAATTCCTCAACACTTCTCAAATACAAAGAAATGATTTGCTAACTTATCCAATTTCTTCACACGCAAAACGCAGACAAGTTAACTTTCGATTAGAAGACTCAATTAGGCAATTCATCGAGCAGGTTGTGGACATTAAAAGTTTCACCACTTTTCGATATATTGGAAACATAATCGGCCCAACATGGTTCGATAATCAAAACTTCTGTCCAATTAAATCCATAAGAACACATACGATCAACAACAAACGACGGGCAATCAATCAAGAAAGTCACAATGACCAATTCACTAAAACATGCTTGGGGTTGGGGATTTCCAGAGTTTGCCCTTGAAGAGGTAAGATTGCAATTTAAGGGGAGGAAACGGCTTACAGTGTTCTTGGTGAAACTTCTCAGGTGGCAATGGCAAGTTGCGGTGGTGGCTTCGTTGGCCTAAGCATCGGAGGGTTTGGGTTGGGGTGATTAGCTGCCGTCGGCGTGGTCATGGTGGACCGATGATGAAGGTGGAGGTGGTGGGGATACTCTCCTCTGACGATGTCATTTTGGGCAGCACCATTCGAGTCGGCACGATTGGATGGACCCGTCTGAATTCTTCCCCAATTTTCCTGGACTCTTCTTCCAATTTCCCTGCTGCTTGCCGTAGCTCTCGTAGCCTTTTTCCACCCCAAACGCAGAACCTCTTCTCCTTTTTCAGTTTTCCTTTTGCTCCTTTTTTCTGTTTTCTGTTTTCCTAGACCAAGCTCCCTGTTTCCTTGTCCGCCGCCTCTTTCTTTGTTGCTCTGTTTCTTTCTTTTCTCCCTTCCAGATTTCTCCCCTTTTTAGCCGAAGCATCCCTAGACCTCTCTCAATTTCCCTCTTGTCCGCCGCCCTTTTCTTCCTCTGTTTTGTTTCTTTCGTCCGTAATCTCTTTTTTTCTTTCTTCTGATTTTTCTTGCCGACCTCTCTCTTGCTCTCCTTTTTTATGATTTCTGTCTTTCCAGTTTTTCTCCAGCCGTCGTAAGTATCAGATTCTCTCAAGCTCTCTTTTCCTAAAACCTAGCCGACCTCCCCAGATTTTCCAGCCATCCTCCCTCAGTTTTCTCGTTTCTTTCGATCCCTTCTTGCTCGGCCCGAGCCTTTTCTATTTTCTTGCTCTCAATCCTGACCCTCAGCCGCCGAGCTTCCCAAGTTTTCAAGTTTTCTTTTTTTGTTGTTCGGTCAAGCTTTCCTTTCTGATTCAGATCTTCTTCCTCCACTCCAGCTTTCTCTCTCGTTGTTTTCTCCTTCTTTGCTCAAGCAGCTGCCCCTCACTCTTAACTCTCTAGTTCTCTCTCCTTTCTTCCTCCGTTTTCAACTGTCAACTTCTATCTCACTCTCTGTATCCTCCCTCTTCACCTTGCGGCTGCCTTTCTTTTTGCTATTTATATGGGAGCCCCAACCAAAACCTAAACCCAGCCGTTCCTGCTATATTTGCAACCAAGGATGTAACAGCCCCACTTTCGCCTAAGGCGAACCAAAGGGGTTAGCGGACTGCCTGCCCAGCTCTCGCCAGGACTACGGATTAGTTCACGTCGATCTAATACGTTCCGGAACATACCCACGCGCGTAAACAAGTCAAAATCACAAAATAAAAAAAAATGAAAACGCGCCGATATGATCAATGCCGGCCACGTCAGAATCCAGATACTAGGCCGAGAGTAGCCAAAATTTTCTTTTTGTCGTTTGAAATACGAGTTGATCCGAAATTCAACCGAACATACACACATTGAAATATAACATTTTCAAGCCAAAGCGGCATATCAAAACCATTCATTACAAATATACATGTTCGGTTTGCCAATCAAAAGAAAGTGAACCCAATACACATTAGGGTTTCATTCGAAGAGCTATCCAAAAGATACATTTACATGAGTTCAACTTGACAACCAACAAGTATAATCTTTCCAAAAGTGGTCATTTTCCTGTAAGGAAAACAAATGGAACGGAATGAGCTTAAGCCCAGTGAGTTACTACCACATAAGCAACAAGGATCATATAAGCATAATCTTTCATTTTGAGTACACAATTAAGAATTAAAACAAGTCAGTAAAAGGATACGGATGGCTCTCAAGAGCCCATTTCCACGCTTACATTCTTGATCCAATCTCATTGACCCTCCGTCAATGTTTAAGAATACCCGACCGTAGACCTCACTTCACTCCATTCCTTCCACCAAACATACCCCAATCGGGCCCGCACTCCAATTCAGTAGCTTTTGGTAATACTCGAGTATACCGGAACCAAGAGTCTCATTACTACAAGGTTCCCCAGTACAGTCCCCGTGGCAAGTCAATTTTCACGACCAAGCCCTCGCCGGCTCGATTCAATTGACCACCAACGAGGTTGAGCTCAGTAATACAGTAAGGCCGTTGGATATTCGTCCAAACGACACCAAATCAGTTTTCCATGACAGTAATTCAATGTCTCATATAGCATGTGCAGTATTTCAGTAAAACAGTAAACAGTCATGAATGAGATCACAAGGGGTGAGGGCGGTTAAGTACACCCTCACCTCTATCAATTCCAATAGCCAAGTAAGCCTTCAAGGCATCAAATTCACATATAACAAAGCCACATTGTAACAATTAAGTGAGTAGTATACTCACCAATCAATTAAGTGCTATTTCATGCACTTCCGTCAGGAGAATGTCGTGAACCACCGTCACGCCCTAGAACACGTAAGCAAGTACAATGAGACTCGATAACGAGTCATAAAGCAATGCCAATCACAACCCCAATAGGGTTTATATGCATAAATAAGCATCATTGGTAACCAGAAATTAAGGAATGGCTTTAACTTAGGCCTTGACAAAGAAACCGTATTTGACCTCAATATGCGGTAATGGCACCAAATTCACTACGGTTATCGGATGGGGGTGTAAGACCCAGCGTTTCGAAGCCAAGAAACAGGGCTACAACAATGTAGAAGGCCACTCAATTCAAATCCTAGCACAACTAGGTCAAATATGCCAAATACTACACCAGAACCACAAAAAACAGGTTTACAAATCACACAATGCTGTAATTAGTCTATTTCAGTGTACACAAGTCCAAATGCATTGATTCCAAAGGCATATCATAGCTAAGACATCCAGCTACATTTCATCAGAAGACACCAACAACAAAATCCAAACCAATTCCAGTCAAAACAGTCAATTACAAGTGCAGTTTTCACATTCTGAGCAACCCAGATCAGCAATAGTAAAATCGACATATCTCACTCTACACTAATCCAAATGACCTGAAATTTTGCAGGAACTTCAAACTCATCAATACCTAGAACTTTCATGTTTTGATCAAAGTCCAATTCGGCCTCTAACCCTATGATCCAAAACCGGACAGAAAAGGGGGTTGAAAACCCTAACTTTTCTCATTTCACTCCAAACCCAAAATTGGTTGCATTTATCACTAATTCACACCTACTAGAGTCTTTATAGACTATTGCCAATCATCAAAGATAGCCACAACATCACATTCATATTAAACCAGAAAATTCCTCAAAAAAATAAAAACTTCACCAAATCAACTCAAACCAAGAAATAAATCACATAATCCACCACTTTGGCTCCCATTAGGCACAATTTAAACATCATTAAGTATAGGAGGGAGTTTAAGCTTCACTTACCTAGTAAACAAGAGAGAGGGAGTTGTAGGACACCTTAGCTCTCCAAGAAAACTTCACTAATCAACTTACTAGCACCTAATGGAAGGAATTTATGGAGTAAAAACTAATTTATG
This sequence comes from Coffea canephora, assembly GCA_036785865.1. Lineage (NCBI taxonomy): Eukaryota > Viridiplantae > Streptophyta > Magnoliopsida > Gentianales > Rubiaceae > Coffea > Coffea canephora. The sequence continues at coordinate 33,918,684 of CM071913.1, forward strand.
CACTTGATTTGGAAGATTGTGCTAAATGGAAGCTTGACAATTGAAGAAGTTTTCTTTCCTTTTCTTAGTGAGAGGGCCGGCCAAGAGGTTGAAGACAATGGTGAATTTTTGAGCAATTTTTTGAGATATTTACTCAATTAGTCAAAAGGTCAAAATAGTGAATAGTAAATCATAAAGTCCAACCAATGTCATGGTGACACTTGGCACTACCATTAATGCATTCTTATCACTTCTTTTTCCTCTCACATCAATCAAATCTCACTCTCTACTTATCTCTTAACACCCGATAAATTTTACACAGTATCCGAAACTTAACCTTATTGGCCAAATTTTTCCGAACTTTTCGCTCTAGTGGGTCCCACGTCCATTATATATTCTTAATTTTTCAAAAACTCTCCAATACTAGAAAAATCATCTAAAAACTATAACTGCTCACAAAAACCACCAAGAAAATATTCCTAAACCAGAAAACGCGGAAAACATGCCATTAAAGAGTTTAAACCCTAGGAAAATTACTAGGGAAATACGGGTTCTTACAAAGGAGCCGCCTAGTCCTTCCTTGCAAAGCTGCAAAAAAATGCAGCATGCATGTGACACCTTTTTTTTTTTTAAATCTTTTCAACTAATTAATTAATTAAACAAAATTGATAATAATAATAACAGTAATAATAAAAACAAAAACAACTTAATTAACATTGGATAAAAATAAATAACTAGAAACAACAAAATGCAATTTCCATTTTCCTTTTTTTCCATTTTCCATTTTTTCATTTTCCATTTTTCATTGTTTTTTCCTTTTTCCTCTTTTTTCTTTTTTTCTTTTTTTTCTAAGAAGTTCTATGCTAAAAACTTAAAAATAAAAATAAAACTAGAAACTAAAACTAAAAATCGAATAAAACTAACACGACAAACAAATAAAAAACTAAAATAAACAGTAAATGAAATTACACCAAAAATTTGGTATCTACAGTTTGCCCCTCTTTATCTGAGTTTTGAAAAAACTTGAGACAAAGAAGTAGACACCAAATACTTACCTGCATTATTCGGCTGCAAAATGATTCCAACGAACAAGAATTCTAGAACGGGACTGACCCGAACATGAATTTAAAAACGGGACTGGCCCGAACAGAAATTTAAAACGGGACTGACCCGAACAAGAATTCAAAACGGGACTGACCCGAACAAAAATTTAAAATGGGACTGACCCGAACAAGAATTTAAACGGGACTGACCCGAACAGAATTTAAACGGAACTGACCCGAACAGAATTTAAAACGGGACTGACCCGAAAAAGAATTTAAACGGGACTAACCCGAATAGAATATAAACGGGACTGACCCGAACAGAAATTTAAACGGGACTGACCCGAACAGAATTTAAACGGGACTGACCCGAACAAAATTTAAAACGGGACTGACCCGAACAAGAATTTAAAACGGGACTGACCCGAACAAAAATTTACCCGAACAGAAATTTAAAACGGGACTGACCCGAACAAGAATTTAAAATGGGACGCACGCTAGTGGGACTGACCCACGGCTAGCGGCGGGATAAATGAAATGCTCACTGGCGGGACTCACCTCACGCTCCAGCGGCTGTGAAAATGAAATGCTCACTGGCGGGACTAACCTTACGCTCGAGTGGCTGTGAAAATGAAATGCTCACTGGCGGGACAAACCTCACGCTCCAGTGGCTATGAAAATAAAGTGCTTACTGGCGGGACAAACCCAGCTCCAGTACCTGTGAAAACAAATGCTTACTGGCGGGACAAACCCAGCTCCAGTAGCAATGAAAATGAAATGCTTACTGGCGGGACAACCCAGCTCCAGTAGCTGTGAAAATAAAATACTTACTGGCGGGACAAACCCAGCTCCAATAGCAATGAAAATGAAATGCTTACTGGCGGGACAAACCCAGCTCCAATAGCAATGAAAATAAAATGCTTACTGGCGGGACAAACCCAGCTCCAGTAGCTGTGAAAACAAATGCTCACTGGCGGGACTAACCTCAAGCTCCAGTGGCTGTGAAAATCAAATGCTTACTGGCGGGACAAACCCAGCTCCAGTAGCTGTGAAAACAAATGCTTACTGGCGGGACAAACCCAGCTCCAGTAGCTGTGAAAACAAATGCTTACTGGCGGGACAAACCCAGCTCCAGTAGCAATGAAAATAAAATGCTTACTGGCGGGACAAACCCAGCTCCAGTGGCAATGAAAATGAAATGCCTTGACAATCGGACAGTGGGATCAAACTCGAGCCTGCCGTGATGAACTTGATTTGATTTTTGACTTTGATTTTTTGATTTTTTGATTTTTTTGATTTTTTGATTTTTCCTGACTGAGAGCGACTTGTCGAAATAATTTGCCTCAGTGTGATGAATTGGTCAGTGGGATTAAACCCAAGCCTGCCCAATGGGAAGTTGGCGGCACGAAGTCCAGGTCCAACGTGATCTTGTGAAGTTGGCGGCACGAAATCCAGGCCCAACGGGATCTTGTGAAGTTGGCGGCATGAAATCCAGGTCCAACGGGATATTGTGAACAAGAAATTGAATTTGATTTGTCAAGAAACAAGCAATTAAATTTGATTTTTCAAGAAACAAGAATTTGAACTTGATTTTTGACTTTTGAATTTTTTTGAATTTTTCTGATTTTTCGAGAGAATCTTTTTCAAAATAATTTGCCCCAGTGTCGAGTCCATTTTTCCCTCCTTCTTCTTGCTTCTCTTTGCAGTATCGGCCTTCCACCTCACTGGATGCTTTTCGTCATTTTGAACCATGAATACCTGTACAAGGGGTTCATCAAAGTATGACATGCACTTAAATTCCAGGTAAAGAGCAGCGGGATTGATCCGAAAAATGTTATTATTTGATTTTTGGACAAAAACCTCAAATGTATTACAAAAACATTTGCCCCAGTATGGACTTATTTCATGAAATCTTACAAATAAAATTTTGCCCCAGTGTGGGCTCCCTTGATTGCAAAAATTCGTTCAGATGATTTCCCATTTATTTGAACAAAGAAAAACCGCACTTTCTAAAATTTAGAAAAGAATGCACATATACAACAATGTGAAGAAACTTTAAACGTCAAGTTTGAACTCATGCAGAAATTTCATGATGAATTCCTCGAAGTAACACCAAATTCAAGAAGATTTCTTCCTCACTTTTAGCATTGGTGTTTAGGGTAACGGGTCACCACTTCTGGTTGGCTCATCTTTCAGGACCAATCAAGTGACTTTATTTTTGAAATGGCTAAGGAAATGGGAGGTCAGAATCTGTCTCATTTTTTGTGCCCCAATTGTATGTAATCCATTCAATGTCACATCTTAGTGAAAGCAAAGAGTTTGTCACCCTTATTTCTTAAGAAAACGTAGTCCACATATGAGCTTTATAGGCTTGCAACAATATGGATAACGATAACTAATCATGTGGGAACAGGCTATATCCTTAAGATCACAAATGATTGATGGATTTCTTATGAGCATAATACTCACTTTGGACTGTCATGAAGGAATAAGTCAACGATGGACTTTATTAGCTTGTAACGTGGCTTGAAACGATAGTTGAAGGATAAGTCAAGGACATTGCACCACAGATCGCATTTTTCCAAAATTGCCCCTATTTTGAACTGGAAGATTCTGAACTTTGTTTGATCACTCAATAGGGACTTCACCATCGAATCTTTTGTATTTCATTTTTCCTTTTTGCTTTTCCGTTTTCTTTTCTTTGATCTGGTGGGTTTTCCATGGTGAGTAGCGTCAGCCCCCATACTCAAGCAATTCAGAAATACAGCTAAAATTTTCCAGCATCAGAAATTTTCTTGACAGGGCCATTGCAAAGAACAGAAGTCAGGACTTTCGGTTTTTGTAATGGGGTCAGGTGTGGTGTTTTAGAAAAGTTAAGGCTTGAAGGCAGATTTTAAAAATGGTTTGAAGAATCTGAGATCGCATTGTTGCGCCAACCCTATTTTAGGGCTAAATCAGAACTTTGCCCCAGTTTATGCTCAATTGAGGCTTTTTCTCTTTCATTTTCTTTCTTCTTTTGATTTTTTGGCTTTCTACCATTTTTGAACTTTCACAAAATTTGCCCCAGTTTATTTTTTGAACTGAGGTTCTCTTTTCTCTTTTCCTTTTGATTTTGTTGCATTGTCACTTTTCACTTCTTGAAACTTTTTTTCTTTTCAATTCAAACTTGCCCCCAGCGTGGGCTTTGCGATTCTCAGGGGTTGCCAAACGAAAAAATTTATTCTGATGGCTCAAAAGGGATAAGTAGGGATAAAATGTTTGATTGGAAAAGAAGAGGGCTTGACTTTTGCTCCGTCCCTTACAATAACTCTGAAAGGAAACTTTCGTTAATGAGAAATTTTGTGCATGTATCTGAATTAACTGTCTGAGAAAGACCATTGTTCATCCATATTTGTGAAACATAGGCGGTCCATGCGGACAAATCTCTTCCTTTTCTTTCTTTTCGAAAATTGGAACCCAAGTGGAATCAAATTTCCCCAATTTGTGGTTCCCTCCTTATTCTAGCATTTTTGCTTTTCCCCTTCTCTCTTTTTCTTTTTCAAAAATCCCCAATCTCCTTCCCCAATGTGGGGTGCGATCATATGTGCACTCGAAAAGAACCACCAATTTTTAGCTCAAATGAGGATGCAAGGGATGATCAGTGTTTAGGTTGTAGAAATGACGGCCAAAGTATCATTCTTACACCTCATGACAACTAAAATAACGAAATGGTCATTGAAAATCCATTCCCCCTTTTTGAAAATTTTCCAATATAGGGTAGTGATCATTAGGGCTCCTATTTGAAACGAAATTATTCTTTCAAAGGCTCAAATGAGAGAGCAAATGATAAAATGTGTATAGGTAGAGAAACGAATGCTCAAAGTATCATTCCAAATTTTCAAAACAAACAAGAATAATGCACAATTTTGCTTTCACTTAGATGTGAATTGAATCTGGTTAAACCAATGGGCATTTGCAAGCAAAAAGTTGCTCCAATTTGCAATTTATCAATCAATGTGACTGATTTTATTTTGGGGTTAAGTAAAGGAGAAAAGATATCTTATGGGGCCTTTTGAGTGACCTCTTTTCAATTTTTGAGCACTTTTTTTGTATAACTCGGATCATCAATCTAGTGTAAGGATTTTAGGAAGCATACACTTGTGAATTTTCAGACTGGAGGTTGAAAAAATCTCAATTTGGTTTTATTTCTCAAAATTCATCATGAAATCTCCAATGAGTAAGAATAAAGGATGAAATGTACATAAATATACACAAAACAATAATTGTCCAAAAATTTTATTGCTGAAACAGTTTGAAACAAAATTCCTCATTCAATTATGATACAAATGAGAAAAGAGAAACTTTTCATCTCCTTTTCTTTTGGAACAAAATGTATTAACGAATCAAATAAACAGAATTTCCCTTTGGAAGACAATTACAACATCTCTCAGAGGCTTTAGCGTAGAGCTTCCAGATAAATCATTTATGTTTTCGTGGCAATGTCTGCCCAAGAATCAAGTAATACTTGTAATCTTCAAGCTTTATTGGATCAAAATTATCAGATATAGAAGAATATTTTCGCCTTATTGAAACATTTTTATGAATGCAAGGGAGGGGGGAAACAAAAGAAAAATACCCTGAGTTAGTAAGAAAGAATATAAAATCGGTATGCATGTCCTTTCCCTTTCTAAGGTTTAATGCATGATGCCATTTTATTAAAGCAATAAAACATGCAATTCGAAATGAAACGTGACCTAAGGAACCCTTTATTTGCCAGGGTAGGCCTAAAAATGACATGCCATTATTGATTTACGAATGAAATATACCGAAATTCTAAACGTGCAATAACCTATCTATAAGGGTAGGTCCTAAAAGAGGATAATGCCAGACTTCTTATTTCCTAACGTTTGTGAATGCAAAAGACAGGAGACAAGGAAAGTTAGTTTAACACATAATCACATAACACGTTGGACAATTTAGATAATAAAAAGCAACAAAGATATATAAGGAAAGGGGTGGGATCCCTCCCCTCGTGAATGGTGTCCCTAATAGGGTAAGATCGACTCTACCCTAGGCAATTCTAATATGGATGCATGAGGCTGGGGTTCGCTAATGCATCTAGACTCGATAAGCTCAGGTCCCCGAGCCTTCAGACTTAGAAACCAATGGTCATCAATCCCAAGGTTCTTTATCGGTGGCTCGAGCGATTCCCCAAACACCGCTACGCATACATCGTGTCACGGCTACGTGTTTGAGTGAATCTATCAAAAATCCTCAACCTTCGACTAAAAGCTAAAGGCTATCAACCCAAAGCTTAAAGCGGAAGATTGAGTGACCCATTGGATCATGCTACACACACATCGTGTCGTGATCACATGTCCAAATGGGTCGCCTAAAATCCTAATAGGGTGGAGTGGCGTGACAAGCCACTAAAAGAAAAATAAAAGAGGGATAAATAAATAAAACAGATGCACGTATGCTAGTGCTCGTTTGGAGGGGAGGGATCGAAAACCAACGCGAGTCTCTAAGGTGATGTCCCCCACCCAAATGCAATGCAAGCGCGAGATAAACAAGTAAACATACATCCAATCAACCAATCATACATTCGTGAGCGAGGGAGGCAAATGATCCTAAAAAGGAAAATGCAACCCTAATATCCAAAATGCAATGCATAAAAGGGGTAGAAAAGGAAAAGAATGACTAAATCAAATGCTTGGACCCACTTAGGATGTCCCCAGTAGAGTCGCCAAGTTGTCGCGCCCCACTTTTTGAAATATAGGTGTGTGAGATGTGTGTGAACGTGTGTAGAAGTGAAAGAAAAGACCGTGGGATTGTGAAATGCGACGATTTTGGTCAAGTAAAGTTCAAAAGGGTTTTTTGTATGAAAAAATGGAGTCGCCACTTGGTATAGAGTTAGGGTGTACCAAGTCACCCAAAAAAAATGAATTTTTAAAGACAAGTAGTAAAAAACCCTTTTTAAAACGACTCCTAGTCCACGTAAACCATTGAAAAAGGTTCGGGAGTCACATTTGACAAAGGGGAAGGCAAGGATAGAAATCCAAGGCACCCCTTTGACCTAGCCAAGGCTAGTTGCGTGATTTAACCCTACTTTTCCTAACTTTTCTACAAAAAAATATGTATTGCATGTTTTGGATTTGACTAGATGAATGCAAAAAGAAAGAAAAAATGCAAACCTAAATTCTAAAATGTCTCTTGTAAGGTTTTTGGTCCCAACCACATGAATTGTGGCAGTCAATAAAGGAAAACCTTATAGAGGTCGATTAATGCAAATGATGGCTAAAGTGCAAGTGTGCAAGTGTATAAAAAGGTGCACGTGTGAAATTGTATGAAAAATCCAAGTGTTTGTGTGCAAGTGTATGAAATATAGTGATAAGTGCATATAGGTGTAATTAAGTGCAATTTTGTGAAGTAGAAATCAAAATGAACAATAAGGAAAGGAAAAGTGATGAGGAAATGTGAATTGAAAAAAATGAGTAAGTGATAAATGAGAATGAATGAACCTAAAGGAATGCATCAGGTCGGGTATGGGAATGACTCCTAACTTTTTCGACTTCGATTTTCCCTTCGATTAGAAAGCAAAACTAGCGTGCTAAGGCTATCGAGTAGCCACACTCGCTCGTCTCCCTTATCAGAAGGGGACTCTTCAGGCAAATGTACCCTAACTAGCATGAGATGCAAAACCTAAAGTGAGGGGAAAGGGGAATCGAGGAGCATGCCAAATGATAAAACTAAGGAAAAATGCATGATATGTAGTGAACAGGCAAATAATGCATTAACAAAAGGGGGACGGCCTATTGGGTCTAGCGTTGGACTAGCCCATTCTATGAATTCCTACTAGCGTTGGACTAGTGGAAACGTACATTCATCCATCACATTCATCCATGATTATAAAAAGTAAGTAGACATGCCAAACACTCATAAACACGTAGCACGTAACACTTAGCATGCTGAACTAGATGCAAGGCCCTAAGAAAGCGGTAACACATAGAACACAAACATGCATATCACACCAAGCAATTAAAGCAAAGAAAGCCCTATCTATTACATTAGGGAGACCCTACTACAATCTAAAAGGGGGAAAAGGAATAAAATAATTAAATCCCTAACTATTACAACTTTGGCATTCAAGTGCCTTTCGAATGATCAAAATTGAACTAAAAAGAAATATACAAACTAAAGTCAATGAATAAATAAATAAAATAATAATAATAATAATAAAAACATTTAAGAGCCATGCAATTTAAACACATAAAGTCACATAGGGCACATAGAGCCAAATAAAGCAAGAAATAAGGGATTAGGGTGTACCTCCCTTAAATCGGGGCTCTAATGGAGTGAAGCCACTTATTTACCCTCCAAAAATAATAAATGAGTCAAGGCATCACTTTAATCAAGAAATAATCACAAAAGATAAAAATAAAATGTGAAATTGAATCAATTAAATCATATAAACAACTCACATTTAGGAAGTCAAAAGAAGAAAGGACTTGATTGCAAAAATTATCAAAGCTTTGGGGTCAAAACTAAAGAAAAATAAAGTTCAAGGACCTACTTGCAATTAAAGTAAGGACCGAATTGAAAGCATCGAAAGTTTGTAGAGCCATAGTGAAATTAAAGAGAAGTACAGGGACTGATCTTCAAATGCAATTTGTGACAGCCCCACCTTCCCCTAAGGCGAACCAAAGGGGTTAGCGGACTGCCTGTCCAGCTCTCGCCAGGACTAACGGTACGGTTTACGTCAATCTAAAACGTTCCGGAACATAACATCGCGCGCAAACAAGTCAAAACACAAAATAAAATAAAATAAAATAAAATGAAAACCGAAGCCGAAATTTATCTAAACCATAGCCAAGCATATATGTACAATGGAAATCAACATTTACAACCATAATGGCATGCCAAAACCATTCATTAAGGAGTACACATTCGATTTGCCTATCAAAAGGAAATGAACCCGTTATACATTAGGGTTTCACTTCAAGAGCTATACAAAAGACATTTACAAGCTCAGTATGGCAATTGACTATCCAGTCCATTTTCAAAAGCAATTATATCCCTGTAAGGAAAACAAATAACACGGAATGAGCCAAAGCCCAGTGGTATACCACCCAATAAGCAATCAAAGTCATATAAGAATGAACCTTCATTTAAAGTGCACAAATAAGCAATGAAGCAAACCGGTAAAAGGATACGGTCGGCTCTCAAGAGCCCATTTCCACGCTTGCAATCTTGAACCAACCTCATTGACTCTCCGTCAATGTTAAAATACCAAACCGTAGACAACTCTTTACTTCCATTCCTTCCACCCAACATACCCCAACCGGGCCCGCACTCCATTCAGTAATATTTTTGGTAATACTCGAGTTTACCGGAACCAAGGGTCTCATTACCACAAGGTTCCCCAGTACAGTCCCCGTGGCGATTCAATCTTCACGACCAAGCCCTCGCCGGCTCGATCCAATTGACTACCAAACGGGGTTGAGCTCAGTAATGCAGTAAGGCCGTTGGACATCGTCCAAACGACATCAATTCAGTTTCCATGAAATGGAATTCACCAACCAATATATCAAGTTCAGTAATGCAATAAAACGGTAGCCATTCAGTGACAATATCAAAAGAGGTGAGGGCGGTCAAGTACACCCTCACCTTAATCAATTTCAATATTCGAATAAGCCATCAAGGCATCACATAACATTTAACAAAGCCACATAGTAACAATTTAGTGAGTGGTATACTCACCAAGCAAGTAAGTGGTATTTCATGTACCACGATCACCAAGCCGTCGTGCACTACCTTCACGCCCTAGAATCATGCAACACATACAATAAGACTCCATGCCGAGCCATAAACAACACCAATTCACAACCCTAATAGGGTTTCATATGCATAAATGAGCATAATAGCAAACCAGAAATTAGAAAATGGCCTTAGTCTTGGCCCCAAATAGAAAACTGTTTTACACTCATTATGCGGTAATGGTACAACTCTCACTACAAATATCGGTTGGGGGTGTAAGACCCACCGTTTCGAAGCTATGGAACAGGGCTACAATAATGTAGAAGACCACTCAATCCAGTTCCTAGCTTAACTAGGTCGAAAATGCCAAATACTAACCCAGAATTCCTAAAACAGGTTCGCAAAACACAAAAAACTGTAATCAGTATATCTCAGTCCTTACAAGTCCAAATGCTGAAATTCCAAAGGCATATGTTAGCTAAGACACTCAGCTACATTTCATCAGAAGAAACCAACTCCAAAATCCAAACCAATTCCAGTCAAAATAGCCAACTACTATCGCAGTTTTCGCATTCTGCTCAAAGCAGAACAGCTACAGTAATTTCGTCATAACTCATTCTACATTAATCCAAATGACCTGAAATTTTGTAGGCACATCAACCTCATCAATACCTACAACTTTCATGTTTTGAGCAAAGTCAAATTCGGCCTCTAACACAGTGATCTAAAACCGGACAGAATTGGGGCTTCAAGAACCCTAACTTTCCAATTTTCCATCCAAATCCAAAATTAGTTGCATTTAACCACATTTGACATCCACTAGAGCCATTTCCAACCATTACAATTCATCATACAAGCCCCCAACATCAAGATCATATTAAACCAGAAAAATTCCCAATAAAATAAAAACTTCACCATAACAAGCCAAATCAAGAAATAAATCACATTTTCACACACTCATGCCACTTCTAAGCATCATATGACCATTATTAGAGGTAGTAGGGTGTTCAAGCAACACTTACCAAGAAATCAAGAGAAAGAGGGATATTGGACACCTTTGATCTTCAAACAAAGTTCACCAATACACTTACTAACACTAGAAGCAAAGTTTTTATGGAGTAGAAACAACTCTAGGCTTTGGTTTGTGGTAGATTGGACCAAGTGGAAGCTTGCAAAATGAAGAAGTTCTTCTCCTTCTTGAGCTTGGGATGGCCGGCCAACACAAGGTAAGAAATGGTAAATTTTTATGATTTTTTTGAGATATTTAACCCTTGGTCAAGAAAGTCAAAATGATGAATAGTATTTCTTTAAAAGTATCCAATAAGAAGGTGACACTTGTCACCTTCATTAATGCCTTCTTATCTTTCTTTTCTCTCTCACATCAATCACTTCACACACACTACTTATCTCTTAACACCCGATAAATTTATAACAGTATCCGAAACTTAACCTTATTGGCCGAATTTTTCCGAACTTTTCGCACTAGTGGGTCCCACGTCCATTATTTATCCTTAATTTTCTAAAAACTCGCCAATGCTAGAAAAATCATCTTAAAACTATAATTGCTCATAAAATCCTCTCAAAAATATTTCTAAGCCAGAAAATGCAAAATTATGCAATAAAAGGGGAAATAACCCTAGGAAAAATATTAGGGTTTTACGGGCTCTCACACTCTCCCCTCCTTAAAAGAATTTCGTCCTCGAAATTTCTCACCTTAATTCCCGAAAAGGTTTGGGTATTTCTTTCGCATTTCCTCTTCCATTTCCCAAGTAGCTTCCTCCACTCCGTGGTTTCTCCATAGCACTTTCACTAGCGGAATCTTCTTGTTTCTGAGCTCTTTGACTTTTCGATCGAGTACTTGAACCGGTTTCTCTTCGTAGGCCAGTGATTCATCTACTTCGATATCCTCCGGTTGTAAAACATGAGATGGGTCAGGATGGTACTTCTTTAGCATCGAGACGTGAAATACATCGTGGATTCGAGATAGACTGGATGGCAGTTCCAATCGATACGCGACCGCTCCAACCCTCTGAAGGATCTTGTAGGGTCCGACGTACCGTGGTTGAAGCTTCTTTCCTTTCCCCGTTGTCAGACTTCGTAAGGGTGTGATCTTGAGAAATACTTGATCTCCAACTTCAAATTCTAAATCCTTCCTTCGATTATCCGCGTAGCTCTTCTGGCGACTCTGGGCGGTTTGAAGCCGTTGCCTTATCAACTTGACCTTCTCGTGAGCCTCTTCCATCCATGGAATAGTTGTCGGGTCCAGTGCCTTCTTTTCACCAACTTCGTCCCAGTAAATCGGTGAGCGACACTTGCGTCCGTAAAGAGCTTCGTACGGAGCCATTTGAATCGACGAATGAAAGCTATTGTTGTACGCGAACTCCACCAAGGTCATGTGCTGACCCCAACTGCCTCCAAAATCCAAGATGCACGTTCGCAGCATGTCCTCGAGAGTTTGAATTGTCCGTTCTGACTGGCCATCCGTCTGAGGATGATAAGTAGTGCTCAAGTTGAGTTTCGTTCCCAGGGTTTCTTGGAACTTCTGCCAAAACCGAGATACGAACCGTGGATCCCGATCAGAGACAATGCTCACAGGAACACCGTGTAGTCTTACAACTTCATCCATGTACAGTCGGGTCAATTTGTCCATTGAGTACTTCATGTTCACCGGCAAGAAATGGGCCGATTTGGTTAATCGATCAACGATCACCCAAACGGCATCGTGTCCCCTTTGCGTCCTTGGTAAACCTGAAACGAAGTCCATAGTGATGTTTTCCCACTTCCACTTGGGTATCTCCAAGGGTTGTAACAAACCCGATGGTTTTTGATGCTCCGCCTTCACTTGCTGGCAAATGAGACATTTCTGCACGTATTGAGCTATTTCCCTCTTCATATTATCCCACCAATAGGTCCCTTTCAGGTCTTGATACATCTTGCTGCTACCCGGATGGATTGTATACTTGGACCGATGAGCTTCCTCCAGAATTTCTGCTTTCAATGACTCGTCCTTTGGTACTACAATTCGGTTCCGATACTTCAGAAGACCCTCAGGACTTAAATTGAAGTCCGTAGTTTCTCCCTTTTCCACTTTCTCTCTCCACTTCCGCACCATCAAATCCTTGCCTTGCACCTCTTTTATACGTTCCAGTAGAGTGGATGTAACCCTAATATTGCCAAATATCACCTTATGGCTCCCAAGACAGGGTTTCCACTCGCACACGGATTCTAGCAAATCCCATTCCTTGATCATTAGCCCTGCCACTTGCACTTTACGACTCAAGGCATCTGCTACCACATTTGCCTTTCCCGGATGGTAATTGATCGTACAGTCATAATCTTCCAGGAATTCCATCCATCGCCGTTGTCTCATATTCAGTTCCTTCTGGGAGAAGAGATATCTCAGACTCTTGTGATCCGAATACACCTCGAAGGTCACCCCATATAGGTAATGCCTCCACTTTTTCAGAGCAAATACAACAGCGGCTAATTCCAGGTCGTGAGTCGGGTAGTTCTGCTCGTGAAGCTTCAATTTCCTAGAGGCGAAAGCTATCACATTCCGGTTCTGCATCAAAACACATCCCAATCCCTCTCGCGACGCGTCCGCATATACTGCAAACCCGTCCACTCCATTTGGCAAGACCAATACTGGAGCCATGGTCAATCTTTTCTTTAATTCCTGAAAATTCGTTTCGCATCGGCCGTTCCAGATAAACTGGCCATGCTTCTTCGTTAGGTCAGTTAGAGGTCCTGCCAGTTTGGAAAAATCCTTAATGAACCTTCGGTAGTACCCAGCTAGCCCTAGAAAGCTACGAATTTCCGTGGGGGTTTCTGGCCTCTTCCAATTTGTCACGGCCTCAACCTTTGCCGGGTCCACCGAAATACCTTCATGAGAGATCACGTGCCCTAGAAATGCCACTTTCTCCAACCAGAACTCGCATTTGCTGAACTTGGCGTATAGCTGATGTTCCCTCAATGTCTGCAACACCATTCTTAAATGCTCTTCATGCTCCTCGCGTGTCTTAGAGTAGACCAAAATGTCGTCAATAAACACCACGACAAATCGGTCCAGGTAGGGTTTAAAAACCCTATGCATTAAGTCCATGAAGGCGGCGGGAGCATTAGTCAGTCCAAAGGGCATAACGGCGAACTCGTAATGCCCATATCTCGAGTTGAAAGCAGTTTTCGGAATGTCCTCCTTCCTAATCAACAACTGGTAGTATCCCTGTCGGAGGTCCAACTTCGAGAAGACCACTGCTCCTTGCAGCTGGTCAAATAACTCGTCTATGTGAGGCAGTGGATACTTGTTCTTGATCGTCACGTTGTTCAGCCCCCTATAGTCAATACACATCCTCAAAGTTCCATCCTTTTTCTTCACGAATAGGACCGGAGCTCCCCAAGGAGACTCACTCTCGTGAATGAATCCCCGCTCCAAAAGGTCTTGCAATTGCAACTTAAGCTCTTTAAGTTCTGCAGGCGCCATTCGGTAAGGGGTTTTGGAGATAGGTGCGGTTCCAGGTAAAAGATCTATTCGGAATTCTATCTCCCTTTCCGGAGGTAAGGCCACTAACTCATCAGGAAACACATCCGGAAATTCCCTCACTACGGCCACGTCTTCCACTTTTAACTTATCCGTAGGGGTGTTAATTAAGAAGGCCAAAAATCCTTGCGCCCCTTTACTTATCAGTTTCCTAGCTCGAATGCCCGAAATGAGAGCAGATGAGGCTAACCTACCCCTTATATCTAACCTTAAGGTCGCCTCGCCAGGAATGCGAAATTCAACTATTTTCGTTTTACAGTCCAGTTGGACGTTATATTTAGCTAACCAGTCCATACCCAAAATCACGTCATACCCCTTAATGGATAAACTAATCAAGTCCCCTAAAAATCTCCTTTCACCTACCCATACGTCGCAATCCCTATAAACCATACTAGTCACCAAACGTTGACTCCCCGTAGGTGTACTAACTTCTAAGTCATATGGTAAACTAGCAGGTTTTATATCGATGCCACACATGAAATCAGGGTTAACAAATGAATGAGTGGCACCAGGATCAATTAAAACTTTGGCAAAGCGGTGGAAAATAGGGATCGTACCTTCCACCACCTCGGAAGACTCTGGGATCTGGTGAGGCTCTAAAGAATATACCCTAGCCGGAACTTTTGGTTTGGATCCGTCTCCCTTGGCCGATCCAGTATTGGTTCTCGACGGTAGTTGGCTCCCCTTTTCGTCTTGTTTCAGGACCGGACATGTAGCCAGTTGATGGTCCGCACTTCCACACCGCAGACATTTCCCCAGTTTCCTCCAGCAATTGTCCTCCGGTGTGGTTTGTCTTTCCGCAGTGCCCACAGGGTCCACGAGGTGCCGAAGCCGAGCCACTCTGGATGTTTCCCCTTTGCCCTCGCCCAGCTTGGCCGCCCCTGAACGGAGTCCCTCTGCCTGGTCCAGAATGACGACCACCTCCAGTTCCTCGTCCAAACTTGGAGGGAGTGCTCTTCTCACCTTGTCCAGACGTACTCCCAGGAAATCCACGCTTCTTAGCCTGGAAGTTTCGGACCTGAAGCCGTGCACTCTCAACGCGTTGGGCTTTTTCCATAGCCTCGCTAAACGTGGTAATTTGAGCCGCCGCGAGGTCCTTCTGGATCTCAACGTTCAAGCCCTGAATGAAGCGCCTCACTCGTCGTTGCTCGGTCATGATTAACTCTGGCGCGAATTTGGACAGGCGGGTAAACTGGCTCTCATACTCCGCCACCGTCTGAGCCCCTTGCCGGAGCCGGATAAACTCGTCTTCCTTCATCTCCTGGACTAGAGGAGGGAAAAACTTGGCATTAAATTCCCGGATGAAGTTCACCCATGTCCTCGGTGTCTGCTCTCGCTCCCATTTCTGCCTAATTACGTTCCACCAGGAACGGGCAGCTCCTTCCAGTTGAAACACGGCAAAAGTGACCTGCCGTTCGTCCGGGTAGTGTAAAGCCACGAATATATCAACCATCTTCTCCAGCCATTTCTCGGCGACGTCAGGGTCGGGTCCCCCAATAAACTTTGGTGGGGAAAACTTTTGAAAACGCTCAAGAGCTCTATCCTCGCTCTCAACGTGGTTACCAGGATTTCCGGGGTTAGGGTTTGGGTTTTGGCCCTGTTGTTGCACTACTTGTGCAAGTAGGTTGGTCATTTGCTGCATAGCAGCAGCTATTTGAACGTTGGGGTCTATCTGGGGTTCAGGATTTGGTCCAGTAGAAGCTTCCCCCGTTTCCCTAACTGGTGTGGGTTGCCTAACACCGCGCCCACGTCCCCGACCACTTCGTGTTCCTTCCATAAGGTATACTTGGTCTAGGCAAGATTACTAAACCAAAGCAGTAACAAAGCATGTAAGTAACAAATAAACTTTCACTTAGCACATAGCGATGCATTTCAAACAAGATCAAAAGCACACACTTATACAAGCCAAACATATATACAAGCAGTCAGTCAGGTACGGCCAAAGCACGTACGTACACAAAAGATCCACCTGAGGATAGGCCTATCAAAAGAGATTTACACATAGCTAACTCTACATCCAAAACGGTTAGCTAAGGCACTATCCCTATCCCTATATACATACAAGAACCACCACTAGCCAAAAGAAGCCTCTAAGATCAAGGCCTAATCAGTCGCCGGGGTCTGAGACCCAGGCGATGGGGTTGACTCCTCCCCAGCCTCGGCCCCAGCATACGAGGCCTCGTCACTAGACTCCTCGAGTCCGTCGTCGCATAGGTTAAGGATCGCCTCAGCACGACCCCTGACCTTACGAGCTCGCTTAGTCTCGCGCTCGCGTGCATCTCTCAACTGATCACATAGATCATCAACTCTTTCCTCGACCTCTTGCACGTCATATTCTAGCTCTTTAATACGCGAGGCTTGCTTCTCATTGGTCGCCTTAGCCTGAGTCACCTCAGCTTCCAACGCAGCAACCACAGCTTCAAGCTTAGTATTTTCGTTAGCAAACTCCTCGCGTTCCTTTGCCACCGACAAAACTAGTGTATTTGGGTAGGCAAAGTTGCTACGACACCCACACTGTCGAACGCGGCTGGCCGGGCTCCAACGGACCACGGCCCCCTTCTGCCTAAGTTGATACTTAATCGGCGGCAACGTGCTACGAGGACGATCTCCTGCCGGACGGTCACTCGGGTCACCACTGGCATCCATCCTATAGCAAAGGAATAAACAACATGAATAACCTTAAAAACCATAATCAATAAAACCCTCAAGTCGAGCACTTCTATTACACCCAGGCTAATTCAAACCTAGGCTCTGATACCACCTGTGACAGCCCCACCTTCCCCTAAGGCGAACCAAAGGGGTTAGCGGACTGCCTGCCCAGCTCTCGCCAGGACTAACGGTACGGTTTACGTCAATCTAAAACGTTCCGGAACATAACATCGCGCGCAAACAAGTCAAAACACAAAATAAAATAAAATAAAATAAAACGAAAACCGAAGCCGAAATTTATCTAAACCATAGCCAAGCATATATGTACAATGGAAATCAACATTTACAACCATAATGGCATGCCAAAACCATTCATTAAGGAGTACACATTCGATTTGCCTATCAAAAGGAAATGAACCCGTTATACATTAGGGTTTCACTTCAAGAGCTATACAAAAGACATTTACAAGCTCAGTATGGCAATTGACTATCCAGTCCATTTTCAAAAGCAATTATATCCCTGTAAGGAAAACAAATAACACGGAATGAGCCAAAGCCCAGTGGTATACCACCCAATAAGCAATCAAAGTCATATAAGAATGAACCTTCATTTAAAGTGCACAAATAAGCAATGAAGCAAACCGGTAAAAGGATACGGTCGGCTCTCAAGAGCCCATTTCCACGCTTGCAATCTTGAACCAACCTCATTGACTCTCCGTCAATGTTAAAATACCAAATCGTAGACAACTCTTTACTTCCATTCCTTCCACCCAACATACCCCAACCGGGCCCGCACTCCATTCAGTAATATTTTTGGTAATACTCGAGTTTACCGGAACCAAGGGTCTCATTACCACAAGGTTCCCCAGTACAGTCTTCGTGGCGATTCAATCTTCACGACCAAGCCCTCGCCGGCTCGATCCAATTGACTACCAAACGGGGTTGAGCTCAGTAATGCAGTAAGGCCGTTGGACATCGTCCAAACGACATCAATTCAGTTTCCATGAAATGGAATTCACCAACCAATATATCAAGTTCAGTAATGCAATAAAACGGTAGCCATTCAGTGACAATATCAAAAGAGGTGAGGGCGGTCAAGTACACCCTCACCTTAATCAATTTCAATATTCGAATAGGCCATCAAGGCATCACATAACATTTAACAAAGCCACATAGTAACAATTTAGTGAGTGGTATACTCACCAAGCAAGTAAGTGGTATTTCATGTACCACGATCACCAAGCCGTCGTGCACTACCTTCACGCCCTAGAATCATGCAACACATACAATAAGACTCCATGCCGAGCCATAAACAACACCAATTCACAACCCTAATAGGGTTTCATATGCATAAATGAGCATAATAGCAAACCAGAAATTAGAAAATGGCCTTAGTCTTGGCCCCAAATAGAAAACTGTTTTACACTCATTATGCGGTAATGGTACAACTCTCACTACAAATATCGGTTGGGGATGTAAGACCCACCGTTTCGAAGCTATGGAACAGGGCTACAATAATGTAGAAGACCACTCAATCCAGTTCCTAGCTTAACTAGGTCGAAAATGCCAAATACTAACCCAGAATTCCTAAAACAGGTTCGCAAAACACAAAAAACTGTAATCAGTATATCTCAGTCCTTACAAGTCCAAATGCCGAAATTCCAAAGGCATATGTTAGCTAAGACACTCAGTTACATTTCATCAGAAGACACCAACTCCAAAATCCAAACCAATTCCAGTCAAAATAGCCAACTACTATCGCAGTTTTCGCATTCTGCTCAAAGCAGAACAGCTACAGTAATTTCGTCATAACTCATTCTACATTAATCCAAATGACCTGAAATTTTGCAGGCACATCAACCTCATCAATACCTACAACTTTCATGTTTTGAGCAAAGTCAAATTCGGCCTCTAACACAGTGATCTAAAACCAGACAGAATTGGGGCTTCAAGAACCCTAACTTTCCAATTTTCCATCCAAATCCAAAATTAGTTGCATTTAACCACATTTGACATCCACTAGAGCCATTTCCAACCACTACAATTCATCATACATGTGAGAGCCCGTAAAACCCTAATATTTTTCCTAGGGTTTATTCCCCTTTAATTGCATAATTTTGCATTTTCTGGCTTAGAAATATTTTCTGAGAGGATTTTATGAGCAGTTATAGTTTTAAGATGATTTTTCTAGCATTGGAGAAATTTTAGAAAATTAAGGATAAATAATGGATGTGGGACCCACTAGTGCGAAAAGTTCGGAAAAATTCGGCCAATAAGGTTAAGTTTCGGATACTGTTATAAATTTATCGGGTGTTAAGAGATAAGTAGAATGTGTGAATGATTGATGTGAGAGAGAAAAGAAAGATAGGGATGCATTTATGAAGGTGACAAGTGTCACCTTCTTATTGGATGACTTTTAAGATTTACTATTCACAATTTTGACTTTTTTGACCAAAGGTTAAATATCCAAAAATTCACCAAAAATCACCATTTTTCTCTCTTGGATGGCCGGCCCTCTCTCTCTCTCTTGCAAGAAGAAAAACCTCTCCAATCTTCAAGTTTCTACTAGCAAATCATCTCAATCAAGGCCATAAACAAGATTTCACTCCATAAAAACTTTCCTCCTAGTGCTAGCAAGTAGTTTGGTGAACTTTGTTTGAAGATCAAAGGTGTCCTACATCCCTCTCTCTCTTGATCTCTTGGTAAGTGTTGCTTGAACACCATACTACCTTCAATAATGGTTCCATGATGCTTAGAAGTGGCTTAAGTGGTTGAAAATGTGATTTATTTCTTGATTTGGCTTGTTATGGTGAAGTTTTTATTTTATTGGGATTTTTTTCTGGTTTAATATGATCTTGATGTTGGGGGCTTGTATGATGAATTGTAATGGTTGGAAATGGCTCTAGTGGATGTCAAATGTGGTTAAATGCAACTAATTTTGGATTTGGATGGAAAATTGGAAATTTAGGGTTCTTGAAGCCCCAATTCTGTCCGGTTTTAGATCACTGTGTTAGAGGCCGAATTTGACTTTGCTCAAAACATGAAAGTTGTAGGTATTGATGAGGTTGATGTGCCTGTAAAATTTCAGGTCATTTGGATTAATGTAGAATGAGTTATGACGAAATTACTGTAGCTGTTCTGCTTTGAGCAGAATGCGAAAACTGCGATAGTAATTGGCTCTTTTGACTGGAATTGGTTTGGATTTTGGAGTTGGTGTCTTCTGATGAAATGTAGCTGAGTGTCTTAGCTAACATATGCCTTTGGAATTTCGACATTTGGACTTGTATGGACTGAGATGTACCGATTACAGTTTTCTGTGTTTTGCAAACCTGTTCTCGGAATTCTGGGTTAGTATTTGGCATATTTGACCTAGTTGTGTTAAGAACTGGATTGAGTGACCTTCTACATTATTGTAGCCCTGTTCCATAGCTTCGAAACGGTGGGTCTTACACCCCCAACCGATTTTCGTAATGAGAGTTGTGCCATTACCGCATAATGAGTGTAAAACAGTTTTTTGTATGGGGGCCATGGCTAAGGCCATTTTTCGAATTTCTGGTTTGCTATTATGCACATTTATGCATATGAAACCCTTTTGGGGTTATGTTTGGCATTGGTATATGGTACGATATCGAGGCTCATTGTATGTGTTATGTGTTCTAGGGCTTGAAGGTAGTACACGACGTCTTGGTGACCGAGGTGTATGAAACACCATTTTCTGACTTGGTGAGTATACTACTCACTTACTTGTTATAATGTGGCTTTGTGTTATGTGTATTTGATGCCTTAAAGGCTTACTTGGTTATTGGAATTGATTGAGGTGAGGGTGTACTTGATCGCCCTCACCCCTTGTGATTTTATTCATGGCTAACGACTGTTTTACTGAAATACTGCACTGGATATATGAAATACTGCATTCCATTCATGGAAACTGATTTGATGTCATTGGACGAGTATCCAATGGCTTTACTGCATTTATGAGCTCAACCCCGTATGGTAGTTAATTGGATCGAGCCGGCGAGGGCTTGGTCGTGAAAATTATCATGCCACGGGGACTGTACTGGGGAACCTTGTGGTAATGAGACCCTTGGTTCCGGTAAACTCGAGTATTACCAAAAATATTACTGAATGGAGTGCGGGCCCGGTTGGGGTATGTTGGGTGGAAGGAAGTGGAAGTAAAGTGTGGTCTACGGTTTGGTACTTTTAACATTGACGGAGGGTCAATGTGGTTGGATCAAGACCGCAAGCGGGGAAAGGGGCTCTTGAGAGCCGAACGTATCCTTTTACCGTTTTGCTTCATTGCTTATTTGTGCACTTTAAATGAAGGTTCATTCTTATATGACTTTGATTGCTTATTGGGTAGTATACCACTGGGCTTTGGCTCATTCCATGTTATTTGTTTTCCTTACAGGGATATAATTGCTTTTGAAAATGGACTGGATAATCAACTGCCATACTGAGCTTGTAAATGTCTTTTGTATAGCTCTTGAAGTGAAACCCTAATGTATAACGGGTTCATTTCCTTTTGATAGGCAAATCGAATGTGTACTCCTTAATGAATGGTTTTGGCATGCCATTATGGTTGTAAATGTTGATTGCCATGGTATATATATGCTTGGCTATGGTTTAGATAAATTTCGGCTTCGGTTTTCGTTTTTTTTGTATTTTTTGCGTTTTGACTTGTTTGCGCGCAACGATATGTTCCGAAACGTTATAGACCGCCGTGAACTGTACCGTTAGTCCTGGCGAGAGCTGGGCAGGCAGTCCGCTAACCCCTCTGGTTCGCCTTAGGGGAAAGTGGGGCTGTCACAGGTGGTATCAGAGCCTAGGTTTGAATTAGCCTGGGCGTAATAGAAGTGCTCGACTTGAGGGTTTTATTGATTATGGTTTTTAAGGTTATTCATGTTGTTTCTTCCTTTGCTATAGGATGGATGCTAGTGGTGACCCGAGTGATCGTCCGGTAGGCGACCGTCCTCGTAGCATGCTGCCGACGATTAAGTATAAGCTTAGACAGAAGGGGGCCGTGGTCCGTTGGAGCCCGGCCAGCCGCGTTCGGCAATGTGATTGTCGTAGCAACTTTGCCTACCCAAATACACTAGTTTTGTCAGTGGCGAAGGAACGCGAGGAGTTTGCTATGGAAAATACTAAGCTGGAAGCTGTGGTTGCGGCGTTGGAGACTGAGGTGGCACAGGTGAAGGCCACTAACGAGAAGCAGGCCTCGCGTATTAAAGAATTAGAGTATGACGTGCTTGAGGTCGAGGACCGAGTGGACGACCTCTGCGATCAGCTGAGGACTACACGTGAGCGCGAGACTAAGCGAGCTCGCAAAGTGAGGGGTCGTGCTGAGGCGATCCTCAACCTATGCGACGACGGACTTGAGGAGTCTAGTGACGAGGCCTCGTATGCTGGGGCCGAGGCTGGGGAGGAGTCTACCCCATCGCCTGGGTCTCAGACCCCAGCGACTGATTAGGCCTTGATCTTAGGGCACCTTTTGGATAGTGGTGGTTTTTGAATGTATATAGGGATAGGGATAGAGTCTTAGCTAACCGTTTGGGTGTAAGGTTAGCTACGTGTAAATTTCTTTTGATAGGCCTATCCTCGAGAGGATCTTTTATGTACGTACGTGCTTTGGCCGTACCTGACTGACTGCTTGTATATATGTTTGGCCTGTATATATGTGTGCTTTTGATCTTGTTTGGAATGCATCGCTATGTGTTAAGTGAAAGTTTATTTGTTACTTACATGCTTTGTTACTGCTTTGGTTTAGTACTTTTGCCTAGACCAAATATACCTTATGGAAGGAACACGGAGTGGACGGGGACGTGGGCGTGGTAGGCAACCCACACCAGTTAGGGAAACGGGGGAAGCTTCTACTGGACCGAATCCCGAACCCCAAATAGACCCTAATGTTCAAATTGCCGCTGCTATGCAGCAAATGACCAACTTATTAGCACAAGTAGTGCAACAACAGGGCCAGAACCCAAACCCTAATCCTGGAAACCCCGGAAACCCTGGTAACCATAACGAGAGCGATGATAGAGCTCTCGAACGCTTCCAAAAGTTTGCCCCACCGAAGTTTGTTGGGGGACCCGACCCGGACGTTGCCGAGCGATGGCTCGAGAAAATGGTTGATATTTTTGCGGCCTTGCACTACACCGATGAACGGCAGTTGACTTTTGCCGTTTTCCAATTCGAAGGGGCAGCCCGTTCCTGGTGGAACATAATTCAACAGAAATGGGAGCGGGAGCAGACACCGCGGACTTGGGTGAACTTCATCCGAGAATTTAATACTAAGTTTTTCCCTCCTCTAGTCCAGGAGAGGAAAGAGGACGAGTTTATCCGGCTCCGGCAAGGGACTCAGACTGTGGCGGAGTACGAGAGTCAGTTTACCCGCCTGTCCAAATTTGCGCCTGAACTAATCATGACTGAGCAACGACGGATTAGGCGCTTCATCCAGGGTTTGAATGTTGAGATCCAGAAAGACCTTGCTGTGGCTCAAATCAACGCGTATAGCGAGGTCGTGGAAAAGGCCCAACGAGCGGAAAGTGCACGGTCACAGGTCCGAAACTTCCAGGCTAAGAAGCGTGGCTTTCCTGGGAGTACTTCTGGACAGGGTGAGAAGAGCACTCCCTCCAAATTTGGACGAGGCATGGGTGGTGGTCGACAGTCCGGATCAGGCAGAGGGACTCCGTTCAGGGGTGGTCAAGTTGGGCGAGAACCGAGGGGAAATGTTCCGAGTGGCCCGACTTCGGCACCTCGTGGTCCCTGTGGGCACTGTGGCAAGACAAACCACACTGAGGATAATTGCTGGAGGAAACTGGGTAAATGCCTGCGGTGTGGAAGTGCGGACCATCAACTGGCTACATGCCCGGTCCTGAAACAAGATGGAAGGGGGAGTCAACTACCGTCAAGGACCAATACTGGACCAGCCAAGGGAGACGGATCTAAGCCTAAAGTGCCAGCTAGGGTATATTCCTTAGAGCCTCACCAGATCCCAGAGTCTTCCGAGGTGGTGGAAGGTACGATCCCTATTTTCCACCGCTTTGCCAAAGTTTTAATTGATCCTGGTGCCACTCATTCGTTTGTTAACCCTGATTTCATGTGTGGCATTGATATAAAACCTGCTAGCTTACCATATGACTTAGAGGTTAGTACACCTACGGGGAATCAACGTTTGGTGACTAGTATGGTTTATAAGGATTGTGATGTATGGGTAGGTGAGCGGAGGTTTTTAGGGGACTTGATTAGCTTATCCATTAAGGGGTACGACGTGATTCTGGGTATGGACTGGTTAGCTAAATATAACGCCCAACTGGACTGTAAAACGAAAATAGTTGAATTTCGCATTCCTGGCGAGGCAACCTTAAGGTTAGATATAAGGGGTAGGTTAGCCTCATCTGCTCTCATTTCGGGCATTCGAGCTAGGAAACTGATAAGTAGAGGGGCGCAAGGATTTTTGGCCTTCTTAATTAATACCCCTACGGATAAGTTAAAAGTGGAAGACGTGGCGATAGTGAGGGAATTTCCGGATGTATTTCCTGACGAGTTAGTAGCCCTACCTCCGGAAAGAGAGATAGAATTCCGAATAGATCTTTTACCTGGAACCGCACCTATCTCCAAAACCCCTTACCGAATGGCGCCTGCAGAACTTAAAGAGCTTAAGTTGCAATTGCAAGATCTTTTGGAGCGGGGATTCATTCACGAGAGTGAGTCTCCTTGGGGAGCTCCGGTTCTATTTGTAAAGAAAAAGGATGGAACGTTGAGGATGTGTATTGATTATAGGGGGTTGAACAACGTTACGATCAAGAACAAGTATCCACTGCCCCACATCGATGAGTTGTTTGACCAGCTGCAAGGAGCGGTGGTCTTCTCGAAGTTGGACCTCCGACAGGGATACTATCAGTTATTGATAAAGAAGGAGGACATTCCGAAAACTGCCTTCAACTCGAGATACGGGCATTACGAGTTCGCCGTTATGCCCTTTGGATTGACTAATGCTCCCGCCGCTTTCATGGACTTAATGCATAGGGTTTTTAAGCCCTACCTGGACCGATTTGTCGTGGTGTTCATTGACGACATTTTGGTCTACTCTAAGTCACGCGAGGAGCATGAGGAGCATCTGAAAGTGGTGTTGCAGACATTACGGGAACATCAGCTATACGCCAAGTTCAGTAAATGCGAGTTTTGGTTGGAGAAAGTAGCGTTTCTAGGGCACGTGATCTCCCACGAAGGTATTGCGGTGGACCCGGCGAAGGTTGAAGCTGTGACCAATTGGAAGAGGCCAGAAACCCCCACGGAAATTCGTAGCTTTCTAGGGCTAGCTGGGTATTACCGAAGGTTTATAAAGGATTTTTCCAAACTGGCAGGACCTTTAACTGACTTGACAAAGAAGCATGGCCAGTTTATCTGGAATAGCCGATGCGAAACGAGTTTTCAGGAATTAAAGAAAAGATTGACCATGGCTCCGGTACTGGTCTTGCCAAAGGGAGTGGACGGGTTTGCAGTATATGCGGACGCGTCGCGAGAAGGATTGGGATGCGTTTTGATGCAGAACCGGAATGTGGTTGCTTTTGCCTCTAGGAAATTGAAGCTTCACGAGCAGAACTACCCGACTCACGATCTAGAATTAGCTGCGGTTGTGTTTGCTCTGAAAAAGTGGAGGCACTACCTATATGGGGTGACCTTTGAAGTGTTTTCGGATCACAAGAGCCTTAGGTACCTCTTCTCCCAGAAGGAACTGAATATGAGACAACGGCGATGGATGGAATTTCTGGAGGACTACGATTGTACAATCAACTACCATCCGGGAAAGGCAAATGTAGTAGCGGATGCCTTGAGTCGTAAAGTGCAAGTGGCAGGGCTAATGATCAAGGAATGGGATTTGCTAGAATCCGTGTGCGAGTGGAAACCCTGTCTTGGGAGCCATAAGGTGATATTTGGCAATATTAGGGTTACATCCACTCTACTGGAACGTATAAAAGAGGCGCAAGGCAAGGATTTGATGGTGCGGAAGTGGAGAGAGAAATTGGAAAAGGGAGAAACAACGGACTTCAATTTGAGTCCTGAAGGTATTTTGAAGTACCGAAACCGAATGGTAGTACCAAAGGATGAATCATTGAAAGCAGAAATTCTGGAGGAAGCTCATCGGTCCAAGTATACAATCCATCCGGGTAGCAGCAAGATGTATCAAGACCTGAAAGGGACCTACTGGTGGGATAATATGAAGAGGGAAATCGCGCAGTACGTGCAGAAATGTCTCATTTGCCAGCAAGTGAAGGCGGAGCATCAAAAACCATCGGGTTTGTTACAACCCTTGGAGATACCCGAGTGGAAGTGGGAAAACATCACTATGGACTTCGTTTCAGGTTTACCAAGGACGCAAAGGGGACACGATGCCGTTTGGGTGATCGTTGATCGATTAACCAAATCGGCCCATTTCTTGCCGGTGAACATGAAGTATTCAATGGATCAGTTGTCCCGACTGTACATGGACGAAGTAGTAAGACTACACGGTGTTCCTGTGAGCATCGTTTCCGATCGGGATCCACGGTTTGTGTCGCGATTTTGGCAGAAGTTCCAAGAAACCCTGGGGACGAAACTCAACTTGAGCACTACTTATCATCCTCAGACGGATGGCCAATCAGAACGGACAATTCAAACTCTCGAGGACATGCTGCGAACTTGCATTCTGGACTTTGGAGGCAATTGGGGTCAGCACATGACCTTAGTAGAGTTTGCGTATAATAATAGTTTCCATTCGTCAATTCAAATGGCTCCGTACGAAGCTCTCTACGGACGCAAGTGCCGCTCACCGATTTACTGGGACGAAGTTGGCGAAAAGAAAGCACTGGACCCGACAACTATTCCGTGGATGGAAGAGGCTCACGAGAAGGTTAAGTTGATACGGCAACGAATCCAAACTGCCCAAAGTCGCCAAAAGAGCTACGCGGATAACCGAAGAAAAGACTTGGAGTTTGAAGTTGGGGACTACGTATTTCTCAAGATCACACCCTTACGAAGTCTTACAACGGGTAAAGGAAAGAAACTTCAACCACGGTACGTCGGACCCTACAAAATCCTTCAGAGGGTTGGAGCGGTCGCGTATCGATTGGAACTGCCATCCAGTCTATCTCGAATCCACGATGTATTTCACGTCTCGATGCTAAAGAAGTATCATCCAGACCCATCTCATGTGTTGCAACCGGAGGATATCGAAGTGGATGAATCACTGGCTTATGAAGAGAAACCAGTCCAAGTACTCGATCGAAAAGTCAAAGAGCTCAGAAACAAGAAGATTCCGCTAGTGAAAGTGCTATGGAGAAACCACGGAGTGGAGGAAGCTACTTGGGAGATGGAAGAGGAAATGCGAAAGAAATACCCAAACCTTTTCGGGAATTAAGGTGAGAAATTTCGAGGACGAAATTCTTTTAAGGGGGGGAGAGTGTGAGAGCCCGTAAAACCCTAATATTTTTCCTAGGGTTTATTCCCCTTTAATTGCATAATTTTGCATTTTCTGGCTTAGAAATATTTTCTGAGAGGATTTTATGAGCAGTTATAGTTTTAAGATGATTTTTCTAGCATTGGAGAAATTTTAGAAAATTAAGGATAAATAATGGATGTGGGACCCACTAGTGCGAAAAGTTCGGAAAAATTCGGCCAATAAGGTTAAGTTTCGGATACTGTTATAAATTTATCGGGTGTTAAGAGATAAGTAGAATGTGTGAATGATTGATGTGAGAGAGAAAAGAAAGATAGGGATGCATTTATGAAGGTGACAAGTGTCACCTTCTTATTGGATGACTTTTAAGATTTACTATTCACAATTTTGACTTTTTTGACCAAAGGTTAAATATCCAAAAATTCACCAAAAATCACCATTTTTCTCTCTTGGATGGCCGGCCCTCTCTCTCTCTCTTGCAAGAAGAAAAACCTCTCCAATCTTCAAGTTTCTACTAGCAAATCATCTCAATCAAGGCCATAAACAAGATTTCACTCCATAAAAACTTTCCTCCTAGTGCTAGCAAGTAGTTTGGTGAACTTTGTTTGAAGATCAAAGGTGTCCTACATCCCTCTCTCTCTTGATCTCTTGGTAAGTGTTGCTTGAACACCATACTACCTTCAATAATGGTTCCATGATGCTTAGAAGTGGCTTAAGTGGTTGAAAATGTGATTTATTTCTTGATTTGGCTTGTTATGGTGAAGTTTTTATTTTATTGGGATTTTTTCTGGTTTAATATGATCTTGATGTTGGGGGCTTGTATGATGAATTGTAATGGTTGGAAATGGCTCTAGTGGATGTCAAATGTGGTTAAATGCAACTAATTTTGGATTTGGATGGAAAATTGGAAATTTAGGGTTCTTGAAGCCCCAATTCTGTCCGGTTTTAGATCACTGTGTTAGAGGCCGAATTTGACTTTGCTCAAAACATGAAAGTTGTAGGTATTGATGAGGTTGATGTGCCTGTAAAATTTCAGGTCATTTGGATTAATGTAGAATGAGTTATGACGAAATTACTGTAGCTGTTCTGCTTTGAGCAGAATGCGAAAACTGCGATAGTAATTGGCTCTTTTGACTGGAATTGGTTTGGATTTTGGAGTTGGTGTCTTCTGATGAAATGTAGCTGAGTGTCTTAGCTAACATATGCCTTTGGAATTTCGACATTTGGACTTGTATGGACTGAGATGTACCGATTACAGTTTTCTGTGTTTTGCAAACCTGTTTTCGGAATTCTGGGTTAGTATTTGGCATATTTGACCTAGTTTTGTTAAGAACTGGATTGAGTGACCTTCTACATTATTGTAGCCCTGTTCCATAGCTTCGAAACGGTGGGTCTTACACCCCCAACCGATTTTCGTAATGAGAGTTGTGCCATTACCGCATAATGAGTGTAAAACAGTTTTTTGTATGGGGGCCATGGCTAAGGCCATTTTCGAATTTCTGGTTTGCTATTATGCACATTTATGCATATGAAACCCTTTTGGGGTTATGTTTGGCATTGGTATATGGTACGATATCGAGGCTCATTGTATGTGTTATGTGTTCTAGGGCTTGAAGGTAGTACACGACGTCTTGGTGACCGAGGTGTATGAAACACCATTTTCTGACTTGGTGAGTATACTACTCACTTACTTGTTATAATGTGGCTTTGTGTTATGTGTATTTGATGCCTTAAAGGCTTACTTGGTTATTGGAATTGATTGAGGTGAGGGTGTACTTGATCGCCCTCACCCCTTGTGATTTTATTCATGGCTAACGACTGTTTTACTGAAATACTGCACTGGATATATGAAATACTGCATTCCATTCATGGAAACTGATTTGATGTCATTGGACGAGTATCCAATGGCTTTACTGCATTTATGAGCTCAACCCCGTATGGTAGTTAATTGGATCGAGCCGGCGAGGGCTTGGTCGTGAAAATTATCATGCCACGGGGACTGTACTGGGGAACCTTGTGGTAATGAGACCCTTGGTTCCGGTAAACTCGAGTATTACCAAAAATATTACTGAATGGAGTGCGGGCCCGGTTGGGGTATGTTGGGTGGAAGGAAGTGGAAGTAAAGTGTGGTCTACGGTTTGGTACTTTTAACATTGACGGAGGGTCAATGTGGTTGGATCAAGACCGCAAGCGGGGAAAGGGGCTCTTGAGAGCCGAACGTATCCTTTTACCGTTTTGCTTCATTGCTTATTTGTGCACTTTAAATGAAGGTTCATTCTTATATGACTTTGATTGCTTATTGGGTAGTATACCACTGGGCTTTGGCTCATTCCATGTTATTTGTTTTCCTTACAGGGATATAATTGCTTTTGAAAATGGACTGGATAATCAACTGCCATACTGAGCTTGTAAATGTCTTTTGTATAGCTCTTGAAGTGAAACCCTAATGTATAACGGGTTCATTTCCTTTTGATAGGCAAATCGAATGTGTACTCCTTAATGAATGGTTTTGGCATGCCATTATGGTTGTAAATGTTGATTGCCATGGTATATATATGCTTGGCTATGGTTTAGATAAATTTCGGCTTCGGTTTTCGTTTTTTTGTATTTTTGCGTTTTGACTTGTTTGCGCGCAACGATATGTTCCGAAACGTTATAGACCGCCGTGAACTGTACCGTTAGTCCTGGCGAGAGCTGGGCAGGCAGTCCGCTAACCCCTCTGGTTCGCCTTAGGGGAAAGTGGGGCTGTCACAATACAAGCCCCCAACATCAAGATCATATTAAACCAGAAAAATTCCCAATAAAATAAAAACTTCACCATAACAAGCCAAATCAAGAAATAAATCACATTTTCACACACTCATGCCACTTCTAAGCATCATATGACCATTATTAGAGGTAGTAGGGTGTTCAAGCAACACTTACCAAGAAATCAAGAGAAAGAGGGATATTGGACACCTTTGATCTTCAAACAAAGTTCACCAATACACTTACTAACACTAGAAGCAAAGTTTTTATGGAGTAGAAACAACTCTAGGCTTTGGTTTGTGGTAGATTGGACCAAGTGGAAGCTTGCAAAATGAAGAAGTTCTTCTCCTTCTTGAGCTTGGGATGGCCGGCCAACACAAGGTAAGAAATGGTAAATTTTTATGATTTTTTTGAGATATTTAACCCTTGGTCAAGAAAGTCAAAATGATGAATAGTATTTCTTTAAAAGTATCCAATAAGAAGGTGACACTTGTCACCTTCATTAATGCCTTCTTATCTTTCTTTTCTCTCTCACATCAATCACTTCACACACACTACTTATCTCTTAACACCCGATAAATTTATAACAGTATCCGAAACTTAACCTTATTGGCCGAATTTTTCCGAACTTTTCGCACTAGTGGGTCCCACGTCCATTATTTATCCTTAATTTTCTAAAAACTCGCCAATGCTAGAAAAATCATCTTAAAACTATAATTGCTCATAAAATCCTCTCAAAAATATTTCTAAGCCAGAAAATGCAAAATTATGCAATAAAAGGGGAAATAACCCTAGGAAAAATATTAGGGTTTTACGGGCTCTCACACAATTCCTGGTTTCTTAATGGATCAGGCCACTTGGTCCATTTTATTTATTTACTTGGGCTGAAAACCTTCTCAGCTCAAACCAAACCCAAGCAAACAAACGGGCTAGCTTATCTTTAGTCCAAGCAAAGTCCAATTTTTAAAAAAAAAGTGGGCTTCATCTTTCTAAGCCCAAACCAGAAGTTTCAACAAAACCATTCCTCAAACCCAAACAAAATAACCTCTTAATCCACAACACTTATTTCACTAAACCCAACAAGATAAACAAATCAACTAAAATTATTAAGCCACAATTATGACCCTCAATCAAGAATTAATCTATCCACAAAAATCACATAAAATATGCAAACAGAGGATTAAACTTAAAAGGATAAAATTAGTTCAATTTTCCAGATTTTGGGCCACAGTGAACCAAAGGGAGACTTAGGGGGCAAAATGCAATTTTGCAAGTTTTCCATGCAGAACTCAGGCAAAGTTACGAAGCTTATATTCTGCAACAAAAGAAAAGCTTTCAGCATGCCAAAGGTGATGCTTTACAAATTTCAGCCACGGCTTCATCCATAACCCATCGACAAACAAAACTTTGAGCTAAACTCTAATTGAAATATGTCTAAAACACTTCTTAACACAGCCAACCTTAACAGAACTCCATGTAAGTTTCATGCAACATATGAGCATAAGATTTCGTCAACAAGACCTGCTGCATTCTCTTTCAAACTCAGATTTCAGATTCAAATGCACAAAGCTTAATCCCAACTTTCTCATTCCAACATCCAAACTTTACACTAAAACAACACAACACATAACTTTGGCCTCTAGACAAGCAAAACTTAGAAAAGAAATCATGTAAATTCTTAAAAAACTTGCATGCAAAGATGCTTCGGCAATCTGATTATTCATTTTTCAGCAAAGCTATTCAAACATGATTCAAGTGCACGGACTGAGGACATGGGACAAAGAAAAGATAACATGCAACAAAACCTTTAAACACAAAAGGCAACTAAGTGACCTGAACTTAGGCAGTTGATTTTACAACATTACAAGACCATGTCTACTGCTGCAAAAAACTAGGGAGCTTCCCACAGTCTCCAATCAAGTGTGAAGTTTGTGATAGCAAAGTTATGCATGAACTTGCTTTACAAACTCAAAGTGATTTACTCACAGCAAGAGTAAAATAAGGAAAAGAAATAGCATGGAGCACAAAAACAAGTGAGCAAGGGGGGAAAATGACAACAAATTTTCTTCATACATTTGGAGACCTGGAAGCTAATCATAATGAAAAGACCATAACTCAAAGAATAAACCTCAATGCTAACAAATACAAATGAACATGGAGCTTGTGAATTGCTGTGCCACAAATTTATAAGCCGCGGACTTTATGAATTACGAAACGTGAAGCATAAAAATCCAGCTAAACGGAACTCACCACTTCATGTAACAAGAACGAAGTTAAACATGAAAGACGGACTTAAGACGTCACAAGCAGAATTTTGTTACGTGCATTCTGGGCATGCCTTATGCTCATTAAAAAGATTCTCAACATCTGACTGATTTAACAAAGAGATACATGAAACAGAGGGAAGAGGGAACCTATAAAACGGGAGAGATAAACAAGAGAAACAGCCCATAAGTACTGACGAATAGATTGCTGTCTATTTACATTCAGGTTCTCAAACCAGAGAATGAATATCAAAACATAGTCAACATTTCAGGTTCCAACAAGAAAGCAATCTTTTTCACTGATTTAACATCAATTAGCGTTCCCGTTCTTTTCAATCGGCAATACCAGAGACTTAATTTCAAACGCCATCATTCCCAATAGAGAACAAAATTTACTCACGAAACTCCATCTCCTAAAATTACTTCGGAATGGAACAAAACAACAGCAAATGCTAAACGAATTCCTCAACACTTCTCAAATACAAAGAAATGATTTGCTAACTTATCCAATTTCTTCACACGCAAAACGCAGACAAGTTAACTTTCGATTAGAAGACTCAATTAGGCAATTCATCGAGCAGGTTGTGGACATTAAAAGTTTCACCACTTTTCGATATATTGGAAACATAACCGGCCCAACATGGTTCGATAATCAAAACTTTTGTCCAATTAAATCCATAAGAACACATACGATCAACAACAAACGGCAGGCAATCAATCAAGAAAGTCACAATGACCAATTCACTGAAACATGCTTGGGGTTGGGGATTTCCAGAGTTTGCCCTTGAAGAGGTAAGATTGCAATTTAAGGGGAGGAAACGGCTTACATTGTTCTTGGTGAAACTTCTCAGGTGGCAATGGCAAGTTGCGGTGGTGGCTTCGTTGGCCTAAGCATTGGAGGGTTTGGGTTGGGGTGATTAGCTGCCGTCGGCGTGGTCATGGTGGACCGATGATGAAGGTGGAGGTGGTGGGGATACTCTCCTCTGACGATGTCATTTTGGGCAGCACCATTCGAGTCGGCACGATTGGATGGACCCGTCTGAATTCTTCCCCAATTTTCCTGGACTCTTCTTCCAATTTCCCTGCTGCTTGCCGTAGCTCTCGTAGCCTTTTTCCACCCCAAACGCAGAACCTCTTCTCCTTTTTCAGTTTTCCTTTTGCTCCTTTTTCTGTTTTCTGTTTTCCTAGACCAAGCTCCCTGTTTCCTTGTCCGCCGCCTCTTTCTTTGTTGCTCTGTTTCTTTCTTTTCTCCCTTCCAGATTTCTCCCCCTTTTAGCCGAAGCATCCCTAGACCTCTCTCAATTTCCCTCTTGTCCGCCGCCCTTTTCTTCCTCTGTTTTGTTTCTTTCGTTCGTAATCTCTTTTTTTCTTTCTTCTGATTTTTCTTGCCGACCTCTCTCTTGCTCTCCTTTTTTATGATTTCTGTCTTTCCAGTTTTTCTCCAGCCGTCGTAAGTATCAGATTCTCTCAAGCTCTCTTTTCCTAAAACCTAGCCGACCTCCCCAGATTTTCCAGCCATCCTCTCTCAGTTTTCTCGTTTCTTTCGATCCCTTCTTGCTCGGCCCGAGCCTTTTCTATTTTCTTGCTCTCAATCCTGACCCTCAGCCGCCGAGCTTCCCAAGTCTTCAAGTTTTCTTTTTTTGTTGTTCGGCCAAGCTTTCCTTTCTGATTCAGATCTTCTTCCTCCACTCCAGCTTTCTCTCTCGTTGTTTTCTCCTTCTTTGCTCAAGCAGCCGCCCCTCACTCTTAACTCTCTAGTTCTCTCTCCTTTCTTCCTCCGTTTTCAACCGTCAACTTCTATCTCACTCTCTGTATCCTCCCTCTTCACCTTGCGGCTGCCTTTCTTTTTGCTATTTATATGGGAGCCCCAACCAAAACCTAAACCCAGCCGTTCCTGCTATATTTGCAACCAAGGAGCCGCCTAGTCCTTCCTTGCAAAGCTGCAAAAAAATGCAGCATGCATGCGACACCTTTTTTTTTTTTAAATCTTTTCAACTAATTAATTAATTAAACAAAATTGATAATAATAATAACAGTAATGATAAAAACAAAAACAACTTAATTAACATTGGATATAAATAAATAACTAGAAACAACAAAATGCAATTTCCATTTTCCTTTTTTTCCATTTTCCATTTTTTCATTTTCCATTTTTCAATGTTTTTTCCTTTTTCCTCTTTTTTCTTTTTTTCTTTTTTTTCTAAGAAGTTCTATGCAAAAAAACTTAAAAATAAAAATAAAACTAGAAACTAAAACTAAAAATCGAATAAAACTAACACGACAAACAAATAAAAAACTAAAATAAACAGTAAATGAAATTACACCAAAAATTTGGTGTCTACAGGGAACATTTGATGTAAAATTTGAGATTTATCTTCTACTTCATTGGAAGACTGTAGTGAGTGAGTTAGTCCCGGCGAGAGCTGGGCAGGCGGTCCGCCGAACCCTGGGGTATGCCCTAGGGGGAGGTGGGGCCGTCACAGGTGGTATCAGAGCTTAGGTTTCAGATCTCTGTAGTGTATCCTAGGCTTGAAGTTTAGGATGCCGGACTGTGGGTTTGGTTTGCAATATTAGTGATTCTTGCGGGATATCTCGACTTGATTGGTACAAGATGGAATGTCGAGGACGACATTCTTTTAAGGAGGGGAGTTTGTGACGCCCCGAAAAAAAAAATGAGTTTGAGAACCCGGAAATTTTCTAATTTTCTAGGGTTTATTTTTTTATCGCCCGCCTTTTCTACATTTTCTTGATTAGAAAAATTCCCCAGATAAAGTTTATGAGCAAAGATAGTTTTAAAATGATTTTTCTAGTATCGGTTAGTTTTTGAGAAATTAAGAGCGTATTTTGAACGTGGGACCCGCAAGTGCGGTAAATGCATTATATTTTTGACAACTTGTTGGAATTTTGTATTAAGTGATATTATTTTACAAAGTGTTAAGATATTTGTATTGGAGAGACAAAAGGATAGAGTTGCATTAAAAAGGGTGACAAGTGTCACCTTCCTATTCAACCTTGACTTTGACCATTATTTCTTACCTTTACTAATACTTAATTTTGACCCAAAAAGCACCTAAATTTCTGCAAGCTTGGCCGAACCTCTTGGAGCAAAAATACAAGAAGAAAGCCTTCAACTCCAACTCCATTTCTTGCTCAATCTTGTGAATCAACCGTTAAACTTTCAAATTCCTCCACAAAAGTCACTTGTTTAGGAAGATTGAAGGTAGTGGTGGAGTGATTAGAGAAGGCAAAGGACTAAGCCATCAACTTTCTTGATATTTCAAGGTTCATGTCTAGCAATCCTTTCTTTGTTCTTGATTATGCTAAAGTAGTGACTTGTGATGGCTAAAGAGATGGTTTGATGGATTATATCTTGAGTTGTGGTTGACTTGATGAAGTTTTATAATTTTTGGGGATTTTTCTGTTTTAATATGAACATGGTTGTGTGGTTATATATGATGATTGGAAATGATGTTTAAGAACTCTATGAGGTGGAAAAAGTGGTCAATTGCAATCAATTTCTGTTTTGGAAGAAATCTTGGAAAGTTAGGGTTTGATGTTCTTCATTCTGCCCGAATTTGTAGCTCATAGATAGAGGCCGAATGGCCTTGGCTTAAAACATGAAAGTTGTAGGGAATGACATTTTAGAGGTGCCTACAAAATTTCAGGTCAATCGGAGTAGCGTAGCTTG
This sequence comes from Coffea canephora, assembly GCA_036785865.1. NCBI lineage: Eukaryota > Viridiplantae > Streptophyta > Magnoliopsida > Gentianales > Rubiaceae > Coffea > Coffea canephora. Next base: position 33,954,763 of record CM071913.1, read on the forward strand.
AGAAAAGTCGAAATTACTCTTGCTGTCCTGGTTTTATCCGAATGTAAGAATTGCGCCTGTAATTGGTTGTTTTGGCTGGAATTGCTTCCGAATTGGTTGTTGAGGCATTCTGATGAAATTTAGCCCTATTTCTTAGCTTTCAGTTGGTTTTAGAATTTCTGGATTTGGACTTGGAGAACCTGAGTTATGATGTTTCCGCTAGAATGCGTTCTGTGAATCTGTTTTTCCGGTTCTGGTGTAGTTTCTTGCATTTTTGACCTAGTTACACTCGAAACTGGGTTGAGTGACCTTCTGCAATATTGTACCCCTGTCTCTTAGCTTCGAAATGGTGGGTCTTGTACCTTCATCCGACAATCGTAGCGCCTTTGGTACCATTACCGCAAAATGATGTCAAAATTATTTTTCTGGTTTTGAGCTTAACTTTCATTTCCGGACTTTTCCCTAGCTTGACTTGTACTAGTACTACTTGGAGCTTGCTGAATGACTATTGGATGAACTTGTTGTTGTGTGTGTACCTTTGGGACTGGCTGAGGAAACAATGAAGCCATGATGGCTGGAAAAGTTAGCAAATTCAGGGGAAGTGCTGTCCGAACTTTGAAGGGACTTGTTTGCATTGAGTTTGTGATCTAAGACTTGGATTTGAGCAAGGCAATGTTATATGATGGATGATTTCTGAGCCATGGAGGTGAGTGACCCCAAACTATTGTTAAAGCTTCTTATGAAATGTTTCTTGCATTATTTACTCGATTGCATCTCATGCGTGCTTGCATGTGAATTCATGATATGTGTGACAGCCCCACCTTCCCCTAAGGCGAACCAAAGGGGTTAGCGGACTGCCTGCCCAGCTCTCGCCAGGACTAACGGTACGGTTTACGTCAATCTAAAACGTTCCGGAACATACCATTGCGCGCAAACAAGCCAAAACACAAAATAAAAAAAAACGAAAAAGAAACGAAGCCAAAATTTATCTAAACCATAGCCAAGCATATATATACAATGGAAATCAACATTTACAACCATAATGGCATGCCAAAACTATTCATTAAGGAGTACACATTCGATTTGCCTATCAAAAGGAAATGAACCCGTTATACATTAGGGTTTCACTTCAAGAGCTATACAAAAGACATTTACAAGCTCAGTATGGCAATTGACTATCCAGTCCATTTTCAAAAGCAATTATATCCCTGTAAGGAAAACAAATAACACGGAATGAGCCAAAGCCCAGTGGTATACCACCCAATAAGCAATCAAAGTCATATAAGAATGAACCTTCATTTAAAGTGCACAAATAAGCAATGAAGCAAAACGGTAAAAGGATACGGTCGGCTCTCAAGAGCCCATTTCCACGCTTGTAATCTTGATCCAACCCCATTGACCCTCCGTCAATGTTAAAAGTACCAAACCGTAGACAACTCTTTACTTCCATTCCTTCCACCCAACATACCCCAACCGGGCCCGCACTCCATTCAGTAATATTTTGGTAATACTCGAGTTTACCGGAACCAAGGGTCTCATTACCACAAGGTTCCCCAGTACAGTCCCCGTGGCATGATAATTTTCACGACCAAGCCCTCGCCGGCTCGATCCAATTAACTACCATACGGGGTTGAGCTCATAAATGCAGTAAAGCCATTGGATACTCGTCCAACGACACCAAATCAGTTTCCATGAATGGAATGCAGTATTTCATATATCCAGTGCAGTATTTCAGTAAAACAATCAATAGCCACGAATAAAGTCATGAGGGGTAAGGGCGATCAAGTACACCCTCACCTCAATCATTTCCAATAACCAAATAAGCCTTCAAGGCATCAAATACACATAGCACAAAGCCACATTATAACAAGTAAGTGAGTAGTATACTCACCAAGCGAGAAAGTGGTATTTCATGTACCACGATCACCAAGCCGTCGTGCACTACCTTCACGCCCTAGAATCATGCAATACATACAATAAGACTCCATGCCGAGCCATAAACAACACCAATTCACAACCCTAATAGGGTTTCATATGCATAAATGAGCATAATAGCAAACCAGAAATTAGAAAATGGCCTTAGTCTTGGCCCCGAATAGAAAACTGTTTTACACTCATTATGCGGTAATGGTACAACTCTCACTACAAATATCGGTTGGGGGTGTAAGACCCACCGTTTCGAAGCTATGGAACAGGGCTACAATAATGTAGAAGACCACGCAATCCAGTTCCTAGCTTAACTAGGTCGAAAATGCCAAATACTAACCCAGAATTCCTAAAACAGGTTTGCAAAACACAAAAAACTGTAATCAGTATATCTCAGTCCTTACAAGTCCAAATGCCGAAATTCCAAAGGTATATGTTAGCTAAGACACTCAGCTACATTTCATCAGAAGACACCAACTCCAAAATCCAAACCAATTCCAGTCAAAATGGCCAATTACTATCGCAGTTTTCGCATTCTACTCAAAGCAGAACAGCTACAGTAATTTCGTCATAACTCATTCTACATTAATCCAAATGACCTGAAATTTTACAGGCACATCAACCTCATCAATACCTACAACTTTCATGTTTTGAGCAAAGTCAAATTCGGCCTCTAACACAGTGATCTAAAACCGGACAGAATTGGGGCTTCAAGAACCCTAACTTTCCAATTTTCCATCCAAATCCAAAATTAGTTGCATTTAACCACATTTGACATCCACTAGAGCCATTTCCAACCATTACAATTCATCATACAAGCCCCCAACATCAAGATCATATTAAACCAGAAAAATTCCCAATAAAATAAAAACTTCACCATAACAAGCCAACTCAAGAAATAAATCACATTTTCACACACTCATGCCACTTCTAAGCATCATATGACCATTATTAGAGGTAGTAGGGTGTTCAAGCAACACTTACCAAGAAATCAAGAGAAAGAGGGATATTGGACACCTTTGATCTTCAAACAAAGTTCACCAATACACTTACTAACACTAGAAGCAAAGTTTTTATGGAGTAGAATCAACTCTAGGCTTTGGTTTGTGGTAGATTGGACCAAGTAGAAGCTTGCAATTTGATGAACTTTCTTCCTTGTGGAGCTTGGGATGGCCGGCTATGGTGGAGAGAAAATGAAGGGATTTTAATGAATTTTTTGAAGATATTTACTAATTGGGTCAAAAGTCAAAAATTTGTCAAAAGGTGAATAGTGTTTCTTAAGTCATGCCCAATGAGAAAGTGACATGTGGCATCTCATTAAATGCCTTCCTTATCTTTCTTTTCTCTCTCACATCAATCACTTCACACACACTACTTATCTCTTAACATCCGATAAATTTATAACAGTATCCGAAACTTAACCTTATTGGCCGAATTTTTCCGAACTTTTCGCACTAGTGGGTCCCACATCCATTATTTATCCTTAATTTTCTAAAAACTCGCCAATGCTAGAAAATCATCTTAAAACTATAACTGCTCATAAAATCCTCTAAAAAAAATATTTCTAAGCCAGAAAATGCAAAATTATGCAATTAAAGGGGAAATAACCCTAGGAAAAATATTAGGGTTTTACGGGCTCTCACACTCTCCCCCCCTTAAAAGAATTTCGTCCTCGAAATTTCTCACCTTAATTCCCGAAAAGGTTTGGGTATTTCTTTCGCATTTCCTCTTCCATTTCCCAAGTAGCTTCCTCCACTCCGTGGTTTCTCCATAGCACTTTCACTAGCGGAATCTTCTTGTTTCTGAGCTCTTTGACTTTTCGATCGAGTACTTGAACCGGTTTCTCTTCATAGGCCAGTGATTCATCTACTTCGATATCCTCCGGTTGTAAAACATGAGATGGGTCAGGATGGTACTTCTTTAGCATTGACACGTGAAATACATCATGGATCCGAGATAGACTGGATGGCAGTTCCAATCGATACGCGACCGCTCCAACCCTCTGAAGGATCTTGTAGGGTCCGACGTACCGCGGTTGAAGCTTCTTTCCTTTTCCCGCCATAAGACTTCGTAAGGGTGTGATCTTAAGAAATACTTGATCTCCAACTTCAAATTCTAAATCCTTCCTTCGGTTATCCGCGTAGCTCTTCTGGCGACTCTGGGCGGTTTGAAGCCGTTGCCTTATCAACTTGACCTTCTCGTGAGCCTCTTCCATCCATGGAATAGTTGTCGGGCCCAGTGCCTTCTTTTCACCAACTTCGTCCCAGTAAATCGGTGAGCGACACTTGCGTCCGTAAAGAGCTTCGTACGGAGCCATTTGAATCGACGAATGAAAGCTATTGTTGTACGCGAACTCCACCAAGGTCATGTGCTGACCCCAACTGCCTCCAAAGTCCAGAATGCAAGTTCGTAACATGTCCTCGAGAGTTTGAATCGTCCGTTCCGACTGGCCATCCGTCTGAGGGTGATAAGTAGTGCTCAAGTTGAGTTTCGTCCCCAGGGTTTCTTGAAATTTCTGCCAAAACCGAGATACGAACCGTGGATCCCGATCAGAGACAATGCTCACAGGAACACCGTGTAGTCTTACAACTTCATCCATGTACAGTCGGGTCAATTTGTCCATTGAGTACTTCATGTTCACCGGCAAGAAATGAGCCGATTTGGTTAATCGATCAACGATCACCCAAATGGCATCGTGTCCCCTTTGCGTCCTTGGTAAACCTGAAACGAAATCCATGGTGATGTTTTCCCACTTCCACTCGGGTATCTCCAAGGGTTGTAACAAACCCGATGGTTTTTGATGCTCCGCCTTCACTTGCTGGCAAATGAGACATTTCTGCACGTACTGCGCGATTTCCCTCTTCATATTATCCCACCAGTAGGTCCCTTTCAGGTCTTGATACATCTTGCTGCTACCCGGATGGATTGTATACTTGGACCGATGAGCTTCCTCCAGAATTTCTGCTTTTAATGACTCGTCCTTTGGTACTACAATTCGGTTCCGATACTTCAGAAGACCCTCAGGACTCAAATTGAAGTCCGTAGTTTCTCCCTTTTCCACTTTCTCTCTCCACTTCCGCACCATCAAATCCTTGCCTTGCGCCTCTTTTATACGTTCCAGTAGAGTGGATGTAACCCTAATATTGCCAAATATCACCTTATGGCTCCCAAGACAGGGTTTCCACTCGCACACGAATTCTAGCAAATCCCATTCCTTAATCATTAGCCCTGCTACTTGCACTTTACGACTCAAGGCATCCGCTACTACATTTGCCTTTCCCGGATGGTAGTTGATTGTACAATCGTAGTCCTCTAGAAATTCCATCCATCGCCGTTGTCTCATATTCAGTTCCTTCTGGGAAAAGAGGTACCTAAGACTCTTGTGATCCGAAAACACTTCGAAGGTCACCCCATATAGGTAATGCCTCCACTTTTTCAAAGCAAACACAACTGCAGCTAATTCTAGATCGTGAGTCGGATAGTTCTGCTCGTGAAGCTTCAATTTCCTAGAGGCAAAAGCAATCACATTCCGGTTCTGCATCAAAACACATCCCAATCCTTCTCGCGACGCGTCCGCATAAACTGTAAACCCGTCCACTCCCTTTGGCAAGACCAGTACCGGAGCCATGGTCAATCTTTTCTTTAATTCTTGAAAACTCGTTTCACATCGGCTACTCCAGATAAACTGGCCATGCTTCTTTGTCAAGTCAGTTAAAGGTCCTGCCAGTTTGGAAAAATCCTTAATAAACCTTCGGTAATACCCAGCTAGCCCTAGAAAGCTACGAATTTCCGTGGGGGTTTCTGGCCTCTTCCAATTGGTCACAGCTTCAACCTTCGCCGGGTCCACTGCAATACCTTCGTGGGAGATCACGTGCCCTAAAAACGCCACTTTCTCCAACCAAAACTCGCATTTGCTAAACTTGGCGTACAGCTGATGTTCCCTCAATGTCCGCAACACCACCCTCAAATGCTCCTCGTGCTCCTCGCGTGACTTAGAGTAGACCAAAATGTCGTCAATAAACACCACGACAAATCGGTCCAGGTAGGGTTTAAAAACCCTATGCATTAAGTCCATGAAGGCGGCGGGAGCATTAGTCAATCCAAAGGGCATAACGGCGAACTCGTAATGCCCGTATCTCGAGTTGAAGGCAGTTTTCGGAATGTCCTCCTTCTTTATCAATAACTGATAGTATCCCTGTCGGAGGTCCAACTTTGAGAAGACCACTGCTCCTTGCAGCTGGTCAAACAACTCGTCAATGTGGGGCAGTGGATACTTGTTCTTGATGGTCACGTTGTTCAACCCCCGATAATCAATGCACATCCTCAACGTTCCATCCTTTTTCTTCACAAATAGGACCGGAGCTCCCCAAGGAGACTCACTCTCATGAATGAATCCCCGCTCCAAAAGGTCTTGCAATTGCAACTTAAGCTCTTTAAGTTCTGCAGGCGCCATTCGGTAAGGGGTTTTCGAGATAGGTGCAGTTCCAGGTAAAAGATCTATTCGAAATTCTATCTCTCTTTCCGGAGGTAAGGCTACTAACTCGTCAGGAAAAACATCCGGAAAGTCCCTCACTATGGCCACGTCTTCTACTTTTAACTTATCCGCTGGGGTATTAATTAGAAAGGCCAAATAGCCTTGCGCCCCTCTACTTATCAGTTTCCTAGCTCGAATGCCCGAAATGAGAGCAGATGAGGCTAACCTACCCCTTATATCTAACCTTAAGGTTGCCTCGCCAGGAATGCGAAATTCAACTATTTTCGTTTTGCAGTCCAGTTGGGCGTTATATCTGGCTAACCAGTCCATACCCAGAATCACGTCGTACCCCTTAATGGACAAGCTAATCAGGTCTCCCAAAAACCTCCGCTCACCTACCCATACATCACAATCCTTATAAACCATACTAGTCACCAAACGTTGATTCCCCGTAGGTGTACTAACCTCTAAGTCATATGGTAAGCTAGCAGGTTTTATATCGATGCCACACATGAAATCAGGGTTAACAAACGAATGAGTGGCACCAGGATCAATTAAAACTTTGGCAAAGCGGTGGAAAATAGGGATCGTACCTTCCACCACCTCGGAAGACTCTGGGATCTGGTGAGGCTCTAAGGAATATACCCTAGCCGGAACTTTTGGTTTGGATCCGTCTCCCTTGGCCGATCCAGTATTGGTTCTCGACGGTAGTTGGCTCCCCTTTTCGTCTTGTTTCAGGACCGGACATGTAGCCAGTTGATGGTCCGCACTTCCACACCGCAGACATTTCCCCAGTTTCCTCCAGCAATTGTCCTCGGTGTGGTTTGTCTTTCCGCAGTGCCCACAGGGTCCACGAGGTGCCGAAGCCGAGCCACTCTGGATGTTTCCCCTTTGCCCTCGCCCAGCTTGGCCGCCCCTGAACGGAGTCCCTCTGCCTGGTCCAGAATGACGACCACCTCCAGTTCCTCGTCCAAACTTGGAGGGAGTGCTCTTCTCACCTTGTCCAGACGTACTCCCAGGAAATCCACGCTTCTTAGCCTGGAAGTTTCGGACCTGAAGCCGTGCACTCTCAACGCGTTGGGCTTTTTCCATAGCCTCGCTAAACGTGGTAATTTGAGCCGCCGCGAGGTCCTTCTGGATCTCAACGTTCAAGCCCTGAATGAAGCGCCTCACTCGTCTTTGCTCAGTCATGATTAATTCAGGCGCAAATTTGGACAGGCGGGTAAACTGGCTCTCATACTCCGCCACAGTCTGAGCCCCTTGCCGGAGCCGGATAAACTCGTCTTCCTTCCTCTCCTGGACTAGAGGAGGGAAAAACTTAGCATTAAATTCCCGGATGAAGTTCACCCATGTCCTCGGTGTCTGCTCTCGCTCCCATTTCTGCCTAATTACATTCCACCAGGAACGGGCAGCTCCTTCCAGTTGAAACACGGCAAAAGTGACCTGCCGTTCGTCCGGGTAGTGTAAAGCCGCGAATGTATCAACCATCTTCTCCAGCCATTTCTCGGCGACGTCAGGGTCGGATCCCCCAATAAACTTTGGTGGGGAAAACTTTTGAAAACGCTCAAGAGCTCTATCCTCGCTCTCAACGTGGTTACCAGGATTTCCGGGGTTAGGGTTTGGGTTTTGGCCCTGTTGTTGCACTACTTGTGCAAGTAGGTTGGTCATTTGCTGCATAGCAGCAGCTATTTGCACATTAGGGTCTATTTGGGGTTCAGGATTCGGTCCAGTAGAAGCTTCCCCCGTTTCCCTAACTGGTGTGGGTTGCCTAATACCGCGCCCACGTCCCCGACCACTTCGCGTTCCTTCCATAAGATATACTTGGTCTAGGCAAGATTACTAAACCAAAGCAGTAACAAAGCATGTAAGTAACAAATAAACTTTCACTTAGCACATAGCGATGCATTTCAAACAAGATCAAAGCACACACATATACAAGCCAAACATATATACAAGCAGTCAGTCAGGTACGGCCAAAGCACGTACGTACACAAAAGATCCACCTGAGGATAGGCCTATCAAAAGAGATTTACACATAGCTAACTCTACATCCAAAACGGTTAGCTAAGGCACTATCCCTATCCCTATATACATACAAGAGCCACCACTAGCCGAAAGAAGCCTCTAAGATCAAGGCCTAATCACTCGCCGGGGTCTGAGACCCAGGCGATGGGGTAGACTCCTCCCCAGCCTCGGCCCCAGCATACGAGGCCTCGTCACTAGACTCCTCGAGTCCGTCGTCGCATAGGTTAAGGATCGCCTCAGCACGACCCCTGACCTTACGAGCTCGCTTAGTCTCGCGCTCGCGTGCATCTCTCAACTGATCATATAGATCATCAACTCTTTCCTCGACCTCTTGCACGTCATATTCTAACTCTTTAATACGCGAGGCTTGCTTCTCATTGGTCGCCTTAGCCTGAGTCACCTCAGCTTCCAACGCAGCAACCACAGCTTCAAGCTTAGTATTTTCCTTAGCAAACTCCTCGCGTTCCTTTGCCACCGACAAAACTAGTGTATTTGGGTAGGCAAAGTTGCTACGACACCCACACTGTCGAACGCGGCTGGCCGGGCTCCAACGGACCACGGCCCCCTTCTGCCTAAGTTGATACTTAATCGGCGGCAACGTGCTATGAGGACGATCTCCTGCCGGACGGTCACTCGGGCCACCACTGGCATCCATCCTATAGCAAAGGAATAAACAACATGAATAACCTTAAAAAATCATAATCAATAATACCCTCAAGTCGAGCACTTCTATTACACCCAGGCTAATTCAAACCTAGGCTCTGATACCACCTGTGACAGCCCCACCTTCCCCTAAGGCGAACCAAAGGGGTTAGCGGATTGCCTGCCCAGCTCTCGCCAGGACTAACGGTACGGTTTACGTCAATCTAAAACGTTCCGGAACATACCATTGCGCACAAACAAGCCAAAACACAAAATAAAAAAAAACGAAAAAGAAACGAAGCCAAAATTTATCTAAACCATAGCCAAGCATATATATACAATGGAAATCAACATTTACAACCATAATGGCATGCCAAAACTATTCATTAAGGAGTACACATTCGATTTGCCTATCAAAAGGAAATGAACCCGTTATACATTAGGGTTTCACTTCAAGAGCTATACAAAAGACATTTACAAGCTCAGTATGGCAATTGACTATCCAGTCCATTTTCAAAAGCAATTATATCCCTGTAAGGAAAACAAATAACACGGAATGAGCCAAAGCCCAGTGGTATACCACCCAATAAGCAATCAAAGTCATATAAGAATGAACCTTCATTTAAAGTGCACAAATAAGCAATGAAGCAAAACGGTAAAAGGATACGGTCGGCTCTCAAGAGCCCATTTCCACGCTTGTAATCTTGATCCAACCCCATTGACCCTCCGTCAATGTTAAAAGTACCAAACCGTAGACAACTCTTTACTTCCATTCCTTCCACCCAACATACCCCAACCGGGCCCGCACTCCATTCAGTAATATTTTGGTAATACTCGAGTTTACCGGAACCAAGGGTCTCATTACCACAAGGTTCCCCAGTACAGTCCCCGTGGCATGATAATTTTCACGACCAAGCCCTCGCCGGCTCGATCCAATTAACTACCATACGGGGTTGAGCTCATAAATGCAGTAAAGCCATTGGATACTCGTCCAACGACACCAAATCAGTTTCCATGAATGGAATGCAGTATTTCATATATCCAGTGCAGTATTTCAGTAAAACAATCAATAGCCACGAATAAAGTCATGAGGGGTAAGGGCGATCAAGTACACCCTCACCTCAATCATTTCCAATAACCAAATAAGCCTTCAAGGCATCAAATACACATAGCACAATGCCACATTATAACAAGTAAGTGAGTAGTATACTCACCAAGCGAGAAAGTGGTATTTCATGTACCACGATCACCAAGCCGTCGTGCACTACCTTCACGCCCTAGAATCATGCAATACATACAATAAGACTCCATGCCGAGCCATAAACAACACCAATTCACAACCCTAATAGGGTTTCATATGCATAAATGAGCATAATAGCAAACCAGAAATTAGAAAATGGCCTTAGTCTTGGCCCCGAATAGAAAACTGTTTTACACTCATTATGCGGTAATGGTACAACTCTCACTACAAATATCGGTTGGGGGTGTAAGACCCACCGTTTCGAAGCTATGGAACAGGGCTACAATAATGTAGAAGACCACGCAATCCAGTTCCTAGCTTAACTAGGTCGAAAATGCCAAAATACTAACCCAGAATTCCTAAAACAGGTTTGCAAAACACAAAAAACTGTAATCAGTATATCTCAGTCCTTACAAGTCCAAATGCCGAAATTCCAAAGGCATATGTTAGCTAAGACACTCAGCTACATTTCATCAGAAGACACCAACTCCAAAATCCAAACCAATTCCAGTCAAAATGGCCAATTACTATCGCAGTTTTCGCATTCTACTCAAAGCAGAACAGCTACAGTAATTTCGTCATAACTCATTCTACATTAATCCAAATGACCTGAAATTTTACAGGCACATCAACCTCATCAATACCTACAACTTTCATGTTTTGAGCAAAGTCAAATTCGGCCTCTAACACAGTGATCTAAAACCGGACAGAATTGGGGCTTCAAGAACCCTAACTTTCCAATTTTCCATCCAAATCCAAAATTAGTTGCATTTAACCACATTTGACATCCACTAGAGCCATTTCCAACCATTACAATTCATCATACAAGCCCCCAACATCAAGATCATATTAAACCAGAAAAATTCCCAATAAAATAAAAACTTCACCATAACAAGCCAACTCAAGAAATAAATCACATTTTCACACACTCATGCCACTTCTAAGCATCATATGACCATTATTAGAGGTAGTAGGGTGTTCAAGCAACACTTACCAAGAAATCAAGAGAAAGAGGGATATTGGACACCTTTGATCTTCAAAACAAAGTTCACCAATACACTTACTAACACTAGAAGCAAAGTTTTTATGGAGTAGAATCAACTCTAGGCTTTGGTTTGTGGTAGATTGGACCAAGTAGAAGCTTGCAATTTGATGAACTTTCTTCCTTGTGGAGCTTGGGATGGCCGGCTATGGTGGAGAGAAAATGAAGGGATTTTAATGAATTTTTTGAAGATATTTACTAATTGGGTCAAAAGTCAAAAATTTGTCAAAAGGTGAATAGTGTTTCTTAAGTCATGCCCAATGAGAAAGTGACATGTGGCATCTCATTAAATGCCTTCCTTATCTTTCTTTTCTCTCTCACATCAATCACTTCACACACACTACTTATCTCTTAACACCCGATAAATTTATAACAGTATCCGAAACTTAACCTTATTGGCCGAATTTTTCCGAACTTTTCGCACTAGTGGGTCCCACATCCATTATTTATCCTTAATTTTCTAAAAACTCGCCAATGCTAGAAAATCATCTTAAAACTATAACTGCTCATAAAATCCTCTAAAAAAAATATTTCTAAGCCAGAAAATGCAAAATTATGCAATTAAAGGGGAAATAACCCTAGGAAAAATATTAGGGTTTTACGGGCTCTCACAATATGATTTTGGCTTCAATGAGTTCTTGGGGAGTCTTGTGCTGGACACCAACGTCTCCACCTCTGTTTACTTGGAGCAAATGGCTCCGGAGCTCAAAAAGGGGCTCCCTCTTAATGTTAATGTTAATGTTAAATGTCGATTTGAGCGTTGGGTGTTCAAGTACTATGATTTCACTGGCTCACGAGAGCAATAAACGGACATTTGTTCTTTGAATCATGACATCATCGAAAGGATCGAAATGCAATATGGTGAAATATATTTGATTACTGATTTTTCTGGTTACTCGCTGAGCTTCTAGCTCACCCCAAAAATATTTTATTCCCCTCCACAGGGCTCGTGGCGAAGGAAGGCTTGTAGTACTTGTGCACGTGTTTGGATGGCCTATATCTTGTACAATTTGGATGTTGAAATCATTTTATGTATAGTTGGGAATTGTTTTCGCTTCGCTTATGACATGTAATTATTGGAGACTTGGATGTGTAATTGTGGGAACATTTGATGTAAAATTTGAGATTTATCTTCTACTTCATTGGAAGACTGTAGTGAGTGAGTGAGTCCCGACGAGAGTTGGGCAGGCGGTCCGCCGAACCCTGGGGTATGCCCTAGGGCGAGGTGGGGCCGTCACATAAGTGATCCCGAAAACAATATTTCTTAGCCTATCTAGTTAGATTCCGATTTGTCTTTGGTCCAAGTGTTTTTCGTTGGAAAATTTATAACCCTTTTGAGTTTGGTTTTGCATTTCGTGTATGGAACCCTAGTTATTTCCGACCTCCGATTTAACTACCCTCTTTTCACTAGAAAGTCATTTTTATACATGTTACTCGTCATTTGTCGAATTTTCTTCGATTTCACTTACTTGTTTTGCTAGACGAACTGTAATGTTCTTTCTCGTTTAATCTTAGGTGTTCTCGGTGACTGAGGGTAATATTCGGAAGAATATTTTGCACGTTGTTTTGCGTAAATAGGTGAGTGTTCCTTGTTTGCTATATTTTCCTTGACTTCATGGCTTGTGTTATTGTTTGATAATGTGTTAAGTGCTTTCAAGGATTTTCAAAATGAGTTTTCTAGGCGAGTGTGTACTTTATCGCACTCGACCTAAACGAAACGTGAAACTTTCAATGATTTAATGATTGAAACGTTACTTGTGCATGATGTAAGCCTTTTGGTTGAATTGGACCCTGCCCTTCGTTACCGATCGACTCGAGCCAGAAGCGGATTCGGTCGGGCGATATGGTGACCCTTGGTGTAAAAGTGGTATACTCGAGTATTACCTTGTATTCTGGTAGAGCCTGGCCAACGTCCAGGAGGGGGTGAATGAAATGAAAGAACGAACGAGGGTTTTACTTACAAAATAAAATTGCATTTTCAAATGATCGGAGGAATAAGGGGAAATGTCAGGAGAACGAATGAACGAACGAATATATGGCTCTCTATGAGCCCGTATCCTTTTAATGAATGTGTTTTATTGCTTTATATTGTATTTGTATCTTGAACTATTGGTTATACATAATGAATGCATTGAACTTCTTGTTTGCCTATGTGTTCGGAACCTCACTGAGCTTTTAGCTCATCCCTTTAGTTTTGTTTTCCTTAACAGGGGAAGGCGAGCAAGGACGAGAGCCTGTATAGACTAGCTTGGTCTAGCTCTTGGTTTTTTGTAATGGTTTTCGTCCTAGTGTTTGGCACGGGCTGGTTGTATGGTGAATTGAGAACCTCTGTATATTCGACGGTTGTACTTCCTTTTGAGATATCAATGTATATAAGTTTTGTTTTAAGTTTTGGATCGTTGTTATGTTTATTTGTGACAGCCCCACCTTCCCCTAAGGCGAACCAAAGGGTTCGGCGGACCGCCTGCCCAGCTCTCGCCAGGTCTCAGTCGAGCCGTTAAAAGAAATCGAAAACGTTCAGGAAGGTAATAGCGCGTTGAAACGATTCAAAGTCGCCAAATAGCAAAACGAAAATCAACACCAAAAATGAATAGTGGTTGCTACATCACCACCCCGCCAGGAGCCCAACGAGTACAGATATGGCCATATGACTCGGGAAAACATTTCCAATCCAAATAGGATACATGAACAGGGTAAATAGTTTTATACACATACGTTGGTAATTTACGGAACAAAAGAAGATAATTAGATCAAAATGCATTTAGGGTTTTCCAACTATCGAGGAGCTTTACAAAAATATAATAAAACTAGCTCGACTCGTGCGTCAAAACATCTAAGCCCCAAAAGTGGTTCCCTGTAAGGAAAACAAAGATAATGGGAAGGGGTGAGCTTACGCTCAATGAGGTCCCAAAATAATAGCAAATAAGAAACATGGAACTTCATATTCAATTAATCACATAGGTGCATCAAATAAAGAAGTGTGACGCCCCGAAAAGTATGAGTGTGAGGACCCGTAAATCCCCTGTTAATTTTTCTTAGGGTTTTATCCCCTTGAATAGCATGTTTTCTGCGTTTTCTGGCTTAGAAATATTTTCTTGGTGGATTTTATGAGCAATTATAGTTTTTAGATAATTTTTCTAGTATTGGAGAGTTTTTGAAAAATTAAGGATAAATAACGGACGTGGGACCCGCTAGTGCGAAAAGTTCGGAAAAATTCGGCCAATAAGGTTAAGTTTCGGATACTGTGTAAGATTTATCGGGTGTTAAGAGATAAGTAGAGCGTGTGAAATGATTGATGTGAGAGGAAACAAAAGGATTGACATGCATTTATGAAGTGCCACATGTCACTTTTTGGTTGGTTGTCCTTGTAGACAACTATTCACCCTTTTTGACCTTTTGACTACTTGGGTTAAATATCTAAAAAATTAACCAAAAATCACCATTGTCTTCAACCTCTTGGCCGGCCCTCTCACTAAGAAAAGGAAAGAAAACTTCTTCAATTGTCAAGCTCCCAACTAGCTCAATCTTCCAAATCAAGTGCATAAATTAGTTTCTACTCCATAAAATCTTTCTAGTTGGTGTTAGTGGTTGGTTTGGTGAAGTTTTTGGAAGAGCTAAGGTGTCCAACATCTCTACCTCTCTTGTTACTAGGTGAGTGGTGTGTGTATCTTCCTCCTTCACTTAATAAAGCTTAGGTTATGCTTAGTAGTGGCTAAAGTGATGATATATATGGTTTATTTCTTGGTTTGAAGTGATTTGGTGAAGTTTTCATTTTATTGATGAATTTTCTGGTTTAATGTAATCATGGTGTTGTGGTTGTTTATGATGATTGATAATGAGGGGTTATGACTCTAGTGGATGGAAATGATTGATATTTGCAACCAATTTTGGGTTTGGATTGAAACATGAAAAGTTAGGGTTCATAAACCCCCTTTTCTGTCCGGTTTTGGATCAGGTGGTTAGGGGCTGAATTGGACTTTGCTCAAAACATGAAAGTTGTAGGTATTGATGAGTTTGAAGTGCCTGTAAAATTTCAGGTCATTTGGACTAGTGTAGAGTGAGATATGTCGATTTTACTGTTGCTGTTCTGGGTTGATCAGAATGCGAACACTGCACTTGTAATTTGCCATTTTGACTGGAATTGCTTTGGATTTGGATGTTGGTGTCTTCTAATGAAATGTAGCTGGATGTCTTAGCTACCATATGCCTTTGGAATCAATGCATTTGGACTTGTATGGACCGAGTTGGACTCATTACAGCATTGTGTGATTTGTGAACCTGTTTTAGTGGTTCTGGTTTGGTATTTTGGCATATTTGACCTAGTTATGCTAGGATTTGGACTGAGTTGCCTTCTACATTGTTGTAGCCCTGTTTCTTAGCTTCGAAACGGTGGGTCTTACACCTTCATCCGACAATCATAGCGCCTTTGGTGCCATTACCGCAAAATGACGTCAAAACCTGTTTTTCTGGTTTTGAGCTTAACTTTCATTTCCGGACTTTTCCCTAGCTTGACTTGTCTTTGTACTTCTTGGAGCTTGCTGAATGGCTATTGGATGAACTTGTTGTTGTGTGTGTACCTTTGGGTTTGAATGAGAAGAATAATGAAGCCATGATGGCTGGAAAAGTTAGCAAATGTAGGGGAAGTGTTGTCCGAACTTTTAAAGGACTTGTTTGCATTGAGCTTGTGATCTAAGACTTGGATTTGAGCAAGGCAATGCTATATAATGGATAGTTTCGGAGCCGTGGAGGTGAGTGACCTCAAACTACTTCTAAAGTTATTTATGAACCGTTTCTTACATTATTTACTTTTGAACTGTTTCCAAAGTCACTTTTGAAATGTTTTCTTGCATATCATGTGTGCTGGCATTTGAGTGTGCCTTGTTTGCTATATTTCTTGACTTCATGACTTGTATTTTGGTTGATAACGTGTTAAGCGCTTATAATGATTTCCAAAACGAGTTTTCGAGGCGAGTGTGTACTTTATCGCACTCGACCTCGATAAATGTGAAATTTTCGATTGAAATGTTACTTGCGCATGAATGTAAGCCTTTTGGGCTGAACTGGCCATTGCCCCTTGTTACCGGTCGTCTTGAGCCAGAAGCGGACTCGGTCAGGCGATTAAGAATTTGGGTGAACGTTTGGTATACTCGAGTATTACCTATGTAGGTTGGTGGAGCCTGACCAAAAGCCAGGGACGGGGTAAATGAAATGAAATGAATGACCAAATGAGCGAGGAAATGTCAGGAGAATGAATGTATCCTTTCATGAATGTTACTATCGCTTTCCATTGTAAATGTTCCTTGAATTATTGATAATCCATATTTACTGTTTTGCAAATGTTGTAGTTGTTTCCGGATTTATCATTTGATTTATGACATCATTGCTATATGACATCATTGAAATGAACTATTGTGAAACCGATTTGATTACTGATTTTAATGGTTGCTCGCTGAGCTTCTAGCTCACCCCAAAAATGTTTTATTTCCCCCCCACAGGGCTCAAGGCGAAGAAAAGCTTGGAGTGCTTATTCACGTGACTGGATGGCTTATATCGTGTACAGTTTAAGTTTGGATCTATTTTATGTACGAGTTGGTCTTGTATAAATATTTGAAGTTGATATGGATGGAAGTATACGTTCCACGATTGGAATCAGTTTCCGCTGCATTTGTAATATGTAATCATTGGGGAATTTGATGTAATTTTGAGATTTATATTGTAATCTGTTTGAGGAATGTAGTGAGCGACTGAGTCCCGGCGAGAGCCGGGCAGGCGGTCCGCCGAACCCTGGGGTACGCCCTAGGGGGAGGTGGGGCCGTCACAAGAAGTGAACAAACACCATAGACAGAAAGGATACGGGTGGCTCTCAGGAGCCAAATTCCCATTTGCTTCACCGAAACTTGATCGAAATAACAGTTGACACTCCGTCAACGTTACAGAAGTAACCAATACCGTAAACTCCACTTTCTTCGATTCCTTCCACCTCACATACCCCTACCGGGCCCGAAATCCAATCAGATCAGAATTGGTAATACTCGAGTATACCGGAATCAAGGGTCTCTATACCCAAAGATCCCAAAACAGACTACCGTGGTTCGTTATCTAATCGACCAGGCCCTTGCCGGCCCGACTCGAGTAACTAGCCACAGGGGTTGAGCTCAGAGGTCACAGAAAGGTCGTTGGATACAAGCTTCCAAACGACGTCAGAACAGATACAGATACAGATACCAGATACAGATAGCAGATTCAGAGACGCACTCAAAATTGGCATATGAACAGACAAGAGAACGAGTGTGATAAAGTACACCCTCGCCTCCATTTTATCAAAACAGTATTTGGCTCCAACAGTCATAAATCAAGTATTTCAGATATTCAGATATTTCACATAACAGGTAGCAGGTAGTGGAACACTCACCGGTGTCAGTACAGATACCTCAAAAGTTTTTTGCCCAAAAGAGAGCTTTAATCACCAAGAAACCCTAAAATAATCAAAGTAAAACAATTGAAGGTTCCACTTTCAAAATCGAGTATACAGAATGCACATATGAGGCTCGACAACCAGTCGTAGGTCTCGCCAAATAATTACTAATGTAAGGGTGCAAAACATGATTTTTGGAAACGAAAAGATAACATGAAGACCTAGGCTCAAACAACCCAAAAGCCTTTCATTTTTACCAAAAGGCAAGTCAAACTTAAAGGAAACAAACGGCCTAGAAAATTGGACAGCATTTCCCCTAAATTTGCTTACTTTTCCAGCCGTCATGGCTTCATTATTTTCCTCAACCAGTCCCAAAGTCACACACAACATAAGTTCATTCAATAGCCGTTTAGTAAGCTCCAAGTAGTACAAGTACAATTCAAGCTAAGGAAAAGTCCGGAAATGAAAGTCAAGCCCTAAAATATTCAAATAAGCACAATATGACTCAATTACAATTCATAAACCAATTTCAAATACCACAAAAATAGGGCTCCATAAGCATACATAAGCATTAGAGGAAACCAGAAAATCCGGAAATGGAGTTAAGTGTTAACCCAAAAAAAACAGTTTTTGACATCATTTTGCGGTTTTTGGCACCAAAGGCACTACGATTATCGGATGGAGGTCCAAGATATACCGTTTCAAAGCTAAGAGATAGGGTTACAATATTATAGAAGGTCACTAAGCCTAGTTTCGAGTGTAACTAGGTCAAAAATGTGATATACTACACCGGGACCGCAAAAACAGATTCACAGAACGCATTCTGGTTCAAACATCATAAGTCAGCCTACCTAAGTCCAAATCCAGAAATTCCAAAGCCATCCGAAAGCTAAGATACAAGGCTACATTTCATCAGAAGACCTCAACAACCAATTCGGAAGCATTCCCAACCAAATTAACCAATTACAGATGCAACTATCAAATTCGGGTAAAACCAGGGCAGCAAGGGTAATTCAGTCTTTTCACAAGCTACGCTGCTCCGATTGACCTGAAATTTTGTAGGCATCTCTAAAATATCATTCCCTATAACGTTCATGTTTTAACCCAAGACCAATTCGGCCTCTAACTATGAGTTACAAAACCGGGCAGAATGTAGAAACATGAACCCTAGTTTTGCAATTTTCCTTCCAAAATAGAAATTTCTTGCAATTAACCACTTTTTTCCACATTCTAGATTCATTAAATACCATTTCCAATCATCATACATGACCACATAATCATATTCATATGAAAACAGAAAAATCCCCAATAATTATAAAACTTCACCAATCCAACCAAAAATCAAGATATAATCCATAAAATTGCATCTTATACCACCACTAATCATGAATTAAGCATCATTAGAGGGAGGAGAGGGGTCCTTCTCAACTTACCTTAGCAACACTAGAGAGAGAGCAACTAGTCCTCTTAGCTTTCCAAATAACTCCACAAAACAACTCACAAACACTCCCTTAAGGGTTTCTATGGAACAAAAACAAGAGTAAATGGTTGATTTGGTTGATTGGAGCAAGATTGAGGCAAACTTGGAGAGCTTTCTTTCTTTCATTCTTGAGAGAGAGGGCTGGCCACTAGAGAAGAAGAAAATGGTGAAATTTTGGTAATTTTTGTGATTTATTTGGTCAAATGGAAAAAGGTGAATAGTGGTCTTCAAGTCCATCCAATCACTAAGTGACACTTGTCACTTTATTTAATGTATCCCTATCTTTTTGTTTCCTCTCACACCAATCCAAATAGCACCCTCTAATTATCTCTTAACACCCGGTAAATTAATTCCAGTATCCAAAACTTAACCTAGTTGGCCGAATTTTTCCGAACTTTCCGCACTAGCGGGTCCCACGTCCGGTATACGCTCTTAATTTCTCAAAAACTATTTGACACTAGAAAAATCATCTAAAAATCCTATTTACTCACAAAAATTATCTAGAAATTTTCCTAATCAAGAAAATGCAGAAAACATGCCATTAAGGATAATAAAACCTAGAAAATGGAAAAGTTACGGGTTCTCACATTATTCTTATGGGTTTGTTCTGGTTTTGATTGAGGATTGAAGTGAACGACTGAGTCCCGGCGAGAGCTGGGCAGGCGGTCCACCGAACCCTTTTGGTTCACCTTAGGGGGAGGTGGGGCTGTCACAGTTGGTATCAGAGCCTGCTTCGCGTGGTCTCTGCGCGAAGTGAGCCTGAACTGCGTGGTGAATAGGTATGAAGGATTAAGTGCTCGTTCGATCATAAGCTATGAATTGTGGATATTATAGGCCTTAAATTTTCTTGTGGTATTTGAGGACCATAGATAGGTACGTCTGGTAGGAATTTCGATTGTAGACAGTTTGCTCTTGGGACTGGCCAGCTCGAGATGTGAATTGTCTTATTTCGGATTCTCGTGCCCGAGTACTCTAGAGTTGAGGATGTTAAGTGTGTCAGATTTATATTTTGGGAACATGAACAGGCTTTGTTCGACTGGAATGAGTACAAGAGGTTAACGGATGTCTAGTTCGGATAGGAAGTGACGTGAGGGACCGGACGGGGTTATCTTAGCTGAGACTGGGACGACTTCACCTTTTCCTCTTGATTTGCCCGTATATTGTTACTACATGGCGATAGTATGTGTATTTGTGTGCATGGTTATCTGTCCAACTTGATATGTATTTATGTATTTGATTATCTGTCTCCTTGATATGGCGTGTTATGTGCGTATATGTTTATTTGTGTATTTGGTATGTTCGGTTTGTTATTTTAATCACTTTACTCTGTTTATTTATTAAATCACCTTTTGGAAAAGAAAAGAAAGAGAGAGGAAAATATATATATATATATATATATGGACAGGAGACATAGTCGTAGACGTGGTCGTGGCCGTGGCCGTGGGAGTAAGCGGGCCTAAGAGCCAAGAGAAGAAAGGGAAACGACAGCTGCACAAGAGCAACAACCGAGGGTTGAAGCCGAGGACCAAATGGCGATGACAATTCAACAAATGACAAACATTTTAGCGAGGTTGGTGGACCAACAAGATCAAATACCTGCGAATCAACCCCAGAACCCTGAAATAGAAGAAGATCGGGCTCTAGAGAGGTTTTATAAGTTTAATCCTCCGAAATTCCTTGGAGGGTCTGATCCGGATATGGCCGAACAATGGTTAGAGGCCATGGTTAATATTTTCACAACCTTAAACTACACTGAGTAAAGACAAGTGAACTTTACGATGTTCCAATTTGAAGGACCGGCCCGAGCATGGTGGAACGTGATTAAAGCGAAGTGGGAAAGAGAACAAATCGTGTGGACATGGGCAAACTTTATAAGAGAATTTAACGAGAAGTACCTCCCACCTTTAGTTCAAGAGAGGAGAGAAGAGGAGTTTATTAGGCTACGCCGGGGAACGCTAAGTGTGGCCGAATATGAAACAAAATTTATAAGGTTATCCAAGTTTGCCTCGGAACTGGTAGCCATCGAACGGCGACGAGTAAGATAGTTCATACAGGGATTGAACTTGGACATCCAGGAGGCATTAGCGGTGGCGCAAGTGAATACCTTTACGGAGACTCTTGAAAAAGCTCAAAGAATTGAGGAGGCAAAGTGTGACGGCCCCACCTCCCCCTAGGGCGTACCAAAGGGTTCAGCGGGTCGCCTGCCCAGCTCTCGCCAGGACTCACTCACTATGGAACTCGAATCATGTATATACATCCATAGACAATAGATGCTCAAGTAAAAGATAAGAAACTTCTACACACCAGAAGTCTTCAAAGTTTTTACCATTCAAGTACAACCATCGAATATACAAGGGTTCTCATTCCTCATACAACCGGCCCGTGCCAAGCACTAGGGCGAGAACCATTACAAGGCCAAAGAACTAGATCAACTAGACTATACAGAACTCTCGTCCTTGCTCGCCTTCCCCTGCTAAGGAAAACAATTGACGTGGTATGAGCTAAAAAGCCCAGTGAGGTTCTATATACATAAACAAGTAATTAAACAAGGAACATTAGTCATGTAATAACAATTAAGCTAGAAAACTTTATGTATAGTTCATGAGTGGTTGGGACTTATTACAGGTATGGAGCATATCACAGGTATAACACATGATTTCATGTTGGCATTTTAGCATGGAACAATTATCGTGATACACGGTAACCATATACTGAAGGATACGGTGTTCCGGTGGAACTTTGTCGGTCCTTTGCACCTTATAACTGCCGAATCCCCACGGTTGACTGGCCATCACCTTATCCCTCCAGTGGTAATACTCGAGTATACCGACGGTTGTCCAGGGTTCCAACCTACCCGACCGAGCCCAGTCCTGGCTCGAGTAGGTCGGTAACCGAGGCGGGGCCCAAGTTCAGCTTAGAGCTTACAACATGCACAACTAACCAAGTAAATCGGTAAACGGTAAATGGTAAAATTCATCAATTGAATAGGTCGAATGAGGTAAAGTACACACTCGCCTAACAATGATGGACAACTTCATATAGCATGTGATTCATGATAATTAAGTAATCAAGTGGACACTTAGCACGTAAGCAATACAAATTGATTTCATGGGAGCATGTAATTCACGGATATCACGTAATCACATAAATTGGAAAACGAGTAAACAGATAGTCAAGTAATCTGGTAGTCACAGAAAACACGGGTATATAGAACACTCACCTATTTACGCACAACAACGTGCAAAATATCCTTCCGGATATTATCTTTAGTCACCGAGAAAACCTAAGATTAAATGAAAAGAATATTACCACTCATTTGTCACAACCAATTAGGTGCAATCAAAGAGACTCGTCGCATGATGAGTAGAACGTATAAAAAGACTTTAAAGTGGAACGTGGACATTTGGACTCGTGGATAAAAATAACTAGGGTTTCATAGGCCACACATAAAACCAACTCAAAAGGGTTATAAAATTTTCTAATGGAAACACTTGAACTAAAGACAAATCAAAATCCAACTAGATAGACTAGGAAATACCATTTTCGGAATCGTTTATGTGGTTGAAACTTATCTTATATTCAAGTAGATATTATAGACTAATTGTCTTAATGAAATTCATGAAAAAGAGAGGACAAAATACTCAAGAAAATCCTAAACTACTCCTCTTTATTTGGTAAGAGTAAGTAAACATTTGGAGTTTCCAATTGAAGAAGGATCATGTTTTTAAGATGGAAAAACGGTCATAGTATTATACAAGTTCAAATAGAACTTAGCTTTCGGGCGAAAATTTGGGCAGCATGCCCTTTGTGTTTACCTAATTTCCAGCCATTTATGGCTTCATGATTTTTCTCAGCCAATCCCAAAGTCATGTACAACACAAACTCATCGTAATAGCCATTTCATAGGCTCAAGACAATATAAGAACAAAATCAAAGGAATAACAAGTGCGGAAATGCAATTTGACAAAAGACAGCTTTGACGGGTTCATGCATAACGGTCACAACCGGAGTTACACTTATCAGATTGGGATGAAACTTAAGCCGTTTCGAAGCTAAGACACAGGACTACAATGTTGAAGAAGGCCACTCAGTCCAGTTTGCCCTGTATCTAGGTCAAATTTATCAAAATGATCCCAGATTTTCTAGTTCGAGGTTTACTGTGGTAGTCTTGATTCATCCACTCTAATCTCCGCACACATAACTCCAAATCCAATAATTCCAAAGCCATATGAAAGCTAAGACAAATGTATACAATTCTCATGAAGATGACTTAGTCAGATTTACAGGGCAATCTAGTCAAATGCCCACTTTACAGATCCAAAATCCAACTAGTTGATCAATTAACCGCACTGCATTCAAATGACCATATCCCAGTCTACCAAGGTCCGTTTAAGACGTTCTTGGCGGCGTTGAAAAGCTAATACAGGGTACTAAAACTTTCGTGTTTTGACAATTGGCTAAATCTGAACGGATTATAGTAAACAAACACAACCAAAGAGACTAAACTGTCCACGCGGAATTCTGGAAAGTAACCTAGATCAGCGAGGGTATTTTCGTCTTTTCACAAGCTACGTTGCTCCGATTGAGCTGAAATTTTATAGGCATATATAAAATACCATTCTCTACAACTTTCATGTTTTGTGCCAAGCCAAATTCGGCCTCTAACATGGAGCAATAAAATCGGGCAGAAAAGGGGGAAAATTTTCCAGAAATCTGGAATTTTGATTTCTAATGGAACCTTTCTTGATTTCTTGCTCCCATCATCACTATAACCACTTATCTAAGCTTAGATACAACATAGATCATCCATATAGCAAGTATAAGCAGCACATACCTCAAAAGAAACAAGGCTTGCAAGAGTACCACTTCACTTCCTCTTGAAAATTTTAGCTTCCCTAGCTTCCCAAGATCACAATTCACACTTTAATCGGTTTAGAATTTGTTTCTTGCACTTGGATGGTGCAAATCAAGAAGAAATTTTGGTTTTCTCTTGCTCTCCCTTTCCTCTCTCCTTGCTCGGCTATGCAGCAGAAAAATTGGGGAAGAATGAAGCTCACTTGGTCTTATAAGAAGACAAGAAAATTAGAACAAATTCTGTCCACAAGTTTAGCCAACACTTGGCTTGATTTCCACCACACAATTTTCTCTCTCCTTCCTTGCATTTTAGCCACAAATTTCGGCCAAGCTGTCATCATGAGAGAGGAGATATTTTACTCCATTAGTAATAAACTTGTGTGACAAGTAAGTGGCGGTCAAGTGGTCGGTTCAAACGGTAGTGCACGGTACACGTCGGTGTGATGCGTTTTCTCTTAAATCGCACGTACTAGGGTTTTTGCTTCCTATTCACTAACTTTTTATCATTGCTTCTAACCACATATTATTTCTCACTTAAAAGTCACTCTTAAGCACCAAATTTGATCCTTACTCGGTACCGGATAATTATACTGCGGTTACACGAAAAATCCGATTTCACCTTGAATTGAAAACGAATAGGAAAACCCTAATTTCCTATGGTCATTGGCACTTTTCTAGGGTGATTGAACCATGGATAACATGAAATAATAATTTCCAAATAATTTCAAATAAAAGGGAATTTTTGAGAAATATGCAAGGAATTTGCGAGTCCTCACACTCTCTCCCCCTTAAAAGAATTTCGACCTCGAAATTCCAACTTGCATTAATCAGATCAAAAAAAATAGTTCTCGAAAGTTGATCACGTACTAAGAATCATTTCAATCTCACCACAAGGATCTTTTGGGTTACAATATTTTCCAGACTCAGCTAAGATGACCCCGTCCGGTCTCTCACGTCACTTCCTAGTCACTCGATGTCCGTAGATTTCTTATATTCATTTTAGTCGGACAAAGCCTGTTCATATTCCAAAATACAAGTCTCAAGTACTTAGCAGCGCCTCAACTCTAGAGTACTCAGGCACAAGAATCCGAAATAAGATAATTCACATCTCGAGCTGCAGTCTCAAGAGCAAACTATCTACAATCGAAATTCCTACCTGACGTACCTATCTATGGTCCTCAGATACCATGAGAAAGATTTAAGGTCGATAACATTTGTGATCCATAACTTATGCTCGAACGAACACTTAATCCTTCATACTTATTCACCACTTAGTCCAGGCTCACTCCGCGCAAAGACCACGCGAAGCAGCTATAGGTTTTATCCCTCAATTGCTTACCTTTCAAATCAAATCAAATCCCACAGTCCGGCATCCCAAACTTTAAGACTAGGATACACTACAGAAATCTGAAGCCTAAGCTCTGATACCACCTGTGACGGCCCCACCTCCCCCTAGGGCGTACCAAAGGGTTCAGCGGGTCGCCTGCCCAGCTCTCGCCAGGACTCACTCACTATGGAACTCGAATCATGTATATACATCCATAGACAATAGATGCTCAAGTAAAAGATAAGAAACTTCTACACACCAGAAGTCTTCAAAGTTTTTACCATTCAAGTACAACCATCGAATATACAAGGGTTCTCATTCCTCATACAACCGGCCCGTGCCAAGCACTAGGGCGAGAACCATTACAAGGCCAAAGAACTAGATCAACTAGACTATACAGAACTCTCGTCCTTGCTCGCCTTCCCCTGCTAAGGAAAACAATTGACGTGGTATGAGCTAAAAAGCCCAGTGAGGTTCTATATACATAAACAAGTAATTAAACAAGGAACATTAGTCATGTAATAACAATTAAGCTAGAAAACTTTATGTATAGTTCATGAGTGGTTGGGACTTATTACAGGTATGGAGCATATCACAGGTATAACACATGATTTCATGTTGGCATTTTAGCATGGAACAATTATCGTGATACACGGTAACCATATACTGAAGGATACGGTGTTCCGGTGGAACTTTGTCGGTCCTCTGCACCTTATAACTGCCGAATCCCCACGGTTGACTGGCCATCACCTTATCCCTCCAGTGGTAATACTCGAGTATACCGACGGTTGTCCAGGGTTCCAACCTACCCGACCGAGCCCAGTCCTGGCTCGAGTAGGTCGGTAACCGAGGCGGGGCCCAAGTTCAGCTTAGAGCTTACAACATGCACAACTAACCAAGTAAATCGGTAAACGGTAAATGGTAAAATTCATCAATTGAATAGGTCGAATGAGGTAAAGTACACACTCGCCTAACAATGATGGACAACTTCATATAGCATGTGATTCATGATAATTAAGTAATCAAGTGGACACTTAGCACGTAAGCAATACAAATTGATTTCATGGGAGCATGTAATTCACGGATATCACGTAATCACATAAATTGGAAATCGAGTAAACAGATAGTCAAGTAATCTGGTAGTCACAGAAAACACGGGTATATAGAACACTCACCTATTTACGCACAACAACGTGCAAAATATCCTTCCGGATATTATCTTTAGTCACCGAGAAAACCTAAGATTAAATGAAAAGAATATTACCACTCATTTGTCACAACCAATTAGGTGCAATCAAAGAGACTCGTCGCATGATGAGTAGAACGTATAAAAAGACTTTAAAGTGGAACGTGGACATTTGGACTCGTGGATAAAAATAACTAGGGTTTCATAGGCCACACATAAAACCAACTCAAAAGGGTTATAAAATTTTCTAATGGAAACACTTGAACTAAAGACAAATCAAAATCCAACTAGATAGACTAGGAAATACCATTTTCGGAATCGTTTATGTGGTTGAAACTTATCTTATATTCAAGTAGATATTATAGACTAATTGTCTTAATGAAATTCATGAAAAAGAGAGGACAAAATACTCAAGAAAATCCTAAACTACTCCTCTTTATTTGGTAAGAGTAAGTAAACATTTGGAGTTTCCAATTGAAGAAGGATCATGTTTTTAAGATGGAAAAACGGTCATAGTATTATACAAGTTCAAATAGAACTTAGCTTTCGGGCGAAAATTTGGGCAGCATGCCCTTTGTGTTTACCTAATTTCCAGCCATTTATGGCTTCATGATTTTTCTCAGCCAATCCCAAAGTCATGTACAACACAAACTCATCATAATAGCCATTTCATAGGCTCAAGACAATATAAGAACAAAATCAAAGGAATAACAAGTGCGGAAATGCAATTTGACAAAAGACAGCTTTGACGGGTTCATGCATAATGGTCACAACCGGAGTTACACTTATCAGATTGGGATGAAACTTAAGCCGTTTCGAAGCTAAGACACAGGACTACAATGTTGAAGAAGGCCACTCAGTCCAGTTTGCCCTGTATCTAGGTCAAATTTATCAAAATGATCCCAGATTTTCTAGTTCGAGGTTTACTGTGGTAGTCTTGATTCATCCACTCTAATCTCCGCACACATAACTCCAAATCCAATAATTCCAAAGCCATATGAAAGCTAAGACAAATGTATACAATTCTCATGAAGATGACTTAGTCAGATTTACAGGGCAATCTAGTCAAATGCCCACTTTACAGATCCAAAATCCAACTAGTTGATCAATTAACCGCACTGCATTCAAATGACCATATCCCAGTCTACCGAGGTCCGTTTAAGACGTTCTTGGCGGCGTTGAAAAGCTAATACAGGGTACTAAAACTTTCGTGTTTTGATAATTGGCTAAATCTGAACGGATTATAGTAAACAAACACAACCAAAGAGACTAAACTGTCCACACGGAATTCTGGAAAGTAACCTAGATCAGCGAGGGTATTTTCGTCTTTTCACAAGCTACGTTGCTCCGATTGAGCTGAAATTTTATAGGCATATATAAAATACCATTCTCTACAACTTTCATGTTTTGTGCCAAGCCAAATTCGGCCTCTAACATGGAGCAATAAAATCGGGCAGAAAAGGGGGAAAATTTTCCAGAAATCTGGAATTTTGATTTCTAATGGAACCTTTCTTGATTTCTTGCTCCCATCATCACTATAACCACTTATCTAAGCTTAGATACAACATAGATCATCCATATAGCAAGTATAAGCAGCACATACCTCAAAAGAAACAAGGCTTGCAAGAGTACCACTTCACTTCCTCTTGAAAATTTTAGCTTCCCTAGCTTCCCAAGATCACAATTCACACTTTAATCGGTTTAGAATTTGTTTCTTGCACTTGGATGGTGCAAATCAAGAAGAAATTTTGGTTTTCTCTTGCTCTCCCTTTCCTCTCTCCTTGCTCGGCTATGCAGCAGAAAAATTGGGGAAGAATGAAGCTCACTTGGTCTTATAAGAAGACAAGAAAATTAGAACAAATTCTGTCCACAAGTTTAGCCAACACTTGGCTTGATTTCCACCACACAATTTTCTCTCTCCTTCCTTGCATTTTAGCCACAAATTTCGGCCAAGCTGTCATCATGAGAGAGGAGATATTTTACTCCATTAGTAATAAACTTGTGTGACAAGTAAGTGGCGGTCAAGTGGTCGGTTCAAACGGTAGTGCACGGTACACGTCGGTGTGATGCGTTTTCTCTTAAATCGCACGTACTAGGGTTTTTTGCTTCCTATTCACTAACTTTTTATCATTGCTTCTAACCACATATTATTTCTCACTTAAAAGTCACTCTTAAGCACCAAATTTGATCCTTACTCGGTACCGGATAATTATACTGCGGTTACACGAAAAATCCGATTTCACCTTGAATTGAAAACGAATAGGAAAACCCTAATTTCCTATGGTCATTGGCACTTTTCTAGGGTGATTGAACCATGGATAACATGAAATAATAATTTCCAAATAATTTCAAATAAAAGGGAATTTTTGAGAAATATGCAAGGAATTTGCGAGTCCTCACACAAAGGCACAGGTAAAAGCCTCCCAAATTCGGAAAAAAGTGCAGCTGGTAATAAGATTGAGAATTGAAGTGAACGACTGAGTCCCGGCAAAAGTTGGGCAGACGGTCGGCCGAACCCTTTTGGTTCGCCTTAGGGGGAGGCGGGGCTGTCACAAAGCGTCTTTTCAATTCCTAGAAGCTCTCTTCGCACTTCGGACTCCAAATAAACTTCCCACTTTTCTTGGTCAACTCAGTCATAGGTCCAGCAATTCTAGAGGAATCCTTAATGAATCTTCGGTAATACCCTGCTAGTCCAATAAAACTTTGAACCTCAGTAGGGTTTTTTGGTCGTTTCCATTTTGAAACAGCCACAACTTTAGCTGGATCCATTTTAATCCCATCCTTAGAAATTATGTGTCCCAAGAAAGTCACTTCTTTCAACCAAAATTCACATTTACTGAACTTAGCATATAACTGGTGTTCCCGCAGGGTTTGTAAAACAATTTTCAGGTGTTTCTTGTGATCCTTCATATTTTTAGAGTATACCAAAATATCATCAATAAAGACCACTACAAATTGGTCCAGATAAGGCTTAAAGACCCTATGCATTAAATCCATAAAGGTTGTAGGAGCATTCGTTAACCCAAATGGCATCACGGCAAATTCAAAGTACCCATACCTCGAGTTAAAACTAGTCTTGGGTATATCCTTCTCCAAAATCCTCAATTGGTAATAACCCTGTCTCAAATCCAATTTCGAGAATACTATCGCCCTTTGCAATTGGTCAAACAATTCATCAATGTGGGGCAATGGGTACTTATTCTTAATTGTGACATCATTCAAGTCTCTATAGTCTATACATAGTCTCAAACTCCCGTCCTTTTTCTTTACAAATAAAACCGGGGCTCCCCACGGAGAATCACTCTCTTTTATAAAACCCCGTTCCAGCAAATCCTGTAGTTGTAATTTCAATTCCTTCAATTCAGCTGGAACCATCCGATATGGCATCTTAGAGATAGGTGCTACTCCCGGAATCACATCAATCTTAAAAGTTATTTCCCGTTCCAGGGGTAGAGACTCTAACTCTTCAGGAAATACATCTAGAAAATCTTTCACTACAGGCATGTCCTCCAATTTCACCTTATCACTAGGGGTGTTGATAAGAAAAACCAGTTATTCTCGAGCTCCCTTACTTAACAATTTTCTAGTCCGAATCCCTGAGATAAGTGCAGATGAAACTAACTTACCCTTTACATCCAATTTCAGGGTCGCTTCTCCTGGAATACCCAATTCTACAATCTTTGTTCTACAGTCCAATTGGGCATTATAACGGGCTACCCAATCCATCCCTAAGATCACATCATACCCCTTAATTGTTAAACTTATTAGATCGGCCAATAATTTTCGCTCTCTGATCCAAACTTCACAATCCCCATACATCAAGTTAGCAACTAGACTTTGATCTCCCGTAGGTGTTTTAACTTCCAAATCATACGGTAACTTAATTGACTTTAAATCTATCCCATGCATGAAATTAGGGTTTACAAAAGAATGTGTTGCACCTGGATCAATTAGAACCCTAGCTAAACAGTGAAAGATTGGAATTGCACCTTCAACCACCTCAGTCACCTCGGGAATTTGTTGATAATCCAGCGCATAAACCCTAGCCGGTACTTTCAGTCGACTTCCTTCAGCATTAGTCTGCTTAGAGGTTGACTTTTCTGGTCTCTGAGGGTTACCTTCTATTTTTGGTGATTTCGGACAATTGGCAACTTGATGTTCAGCACTACCACAAAACAAGCATTTCCCGACTTTTCTCCAACAATCATTCTCAGAGTGGTTGGATTTACCACAATACCTACAAGTAACTTGAGGGGTCACAGCCGAACCAGTAGAAGGCGCTCCCCTAACTTGAGTTGGCCTACCATGACCTCCTCTAGATAGAGCTCTCCTAAAAGCTCCGGCAGTCCTTGTTCCTCCCGCTCCTCTTCCCATTTTGGAAGGTTATGCATTCTTACCCGCCTGCCTAGACGCAAGGCTAGAAAAGTTCCTCTTTCTATTGTGAAAATCTTTCACTTGCAGTCTTGCACTCTCAACCCTTTGTGCCTTCTCTAAAACCTCAGTAAGTGTAGAAATTTGGGTTGCGGCAATACCCACCTGAATTTTCACATTAAGTTCTTGTACAAACCGTCTAATCCTCTTCCGTTCATTGACTACTAACTCAGGAGCATACTTAGAAAGTTTAGTGAATTTCCCTTCATACTCCGCTACACTAAGGGCTCCTTGTTTCAACTTGATAAATTCATCCTCTCTCTTTTCTTAAATCAAGGGTGGAAGAAACTTTTCATTGAATTCTCTCGTGAAGTTCTCCCAAGTCCAAGGGGTTTGAGCTCTCTCCCATTTTCCTTTTATCACATCCCACCAAGTACGAGCTACTCCCTCTGTGACAGCCCCACTTTCCCCTAAGGCGAACCAAAGGGGTTAGCGGACTGCCTGCCCAGCTCTCGCCAGGACTACGGATTAGTTCACGTCGATCTATTACGTTCCGGAACATATCATTGCGCGCAAACAAGTCAAAATCACAAGATTAAAAAAATGAAAATCGAAGCCGAAATGAACAGTAGCAGACACATCAGAATCCAGCCGGATTCTCGGCCGGATACAAGGCCGAGAGCATTCAAAAAACATTTCCAAAATCCCACTCAATCCGGCCGGCAATCCGGCCAAGATTCCGGCACTGGCCAGAGAGCAACTGGCCGGATTCTTTTTTTTTTTCCAAGCAATCCGGGCTTCAATCCGGCCAGTTTCTGGCAGGATTCCTGGCCGGATTCGGCACTGTTCATCTTCGTCAAAATTTTTTCTTTTCCGTTTGAAAGTCGTGTCACTCCGAAATCCAACCAAACATCATCCAAACATAAATATACATTGAATTTCAACATTTACAACCATAGTGGCAGGCCAAAACCATTCATCATGGAAGTACATATTCGGTTAGCCTATCAAAAGGAAATGAACCCGATACACATTAGGGTTTCATTTCGAGAGCTATACAAAAGACATTTACAAGCTCAACTTGGCAATTGACTATCCAATCCATTCTCAAAAGTAATCATATCCCTGTAAGGAAAACAAATAACACGAAATGAGCTAAAGCCCAGTGGTATACTACTACAATAGCAACCAATAACATATAGCATAACCAATCACTTAAAGTATAGAAATAAGCAATGGAGCAAAACGGTAAAAGGATACGGTCGGCTCTCAAGAGCCCATTTCCACGCTTGCAATCTTGATCCAACCTCATTGACTCTCCGTCAATGTTAAAAGTACCAAACCGTAGACCACCCTTTACTTCCAATCCTTCCACCCAACATACCCCAACCGGGCCCGCACTCCATTTCAGTAGTTTTTGGTAATACTCGAGTATACCGGAACCAAGAGTCTCATTACTACAAGGTTCCCCAGTACAGTCCCCGTGGCATGACAATTTTCACGACCAAGCCCTCGCCGGCCCGATCCAATTGACTACCAAACGGGGTTGAGCTCAGTAATACAGTAAAGCCGTTGGTTACTCGTCCAAACGACACCAAATCAGTTTCCATGCATGGAATTCAGTATCTCATATAACAATTGCAGTATTTCAGTAAAACAGTAAATAGCCATGAAGGAAATTACAAGGGGTGAGGGCGGTCAAGTACACCCTCACCTCAATCACTTCCAATAACCAATTAAGCCTTCAAGGCATCAAATACACATGGAACAAAGCCACCTTATAACAAGTAAGTGAGTAGTATACTCACTAAGCAATTAAGTGCTATGTCATGCACTTCCGTCAGGGGAATGTCGTGAACCACCGTCACGCCCTAGAACACATAAGCAAGTACAATGAGACTCAATAACGAGTCATAAAGCAATGCCAATCACAACCCCAATAGGGTTTCATAAGCATATACAAGCATGAAAGCAAACCAGAAATTAAGAAAAGGGCTTTAACTTAGGCCTTGATAAGAAAACCGGTTTTGACGTCATTTTGCGGTAATGGCACAACTCTCACTACAATTATCGGATGGGGGTGTAAGATCCACCGTTCGAAGCTATGGAACAGGGCTACAACAATGTACAAGGTCACTCAATCCAGTTCCTGACCCAACTAGGTCAAAAATGCCAAACACTAAACCAGAATCACCAAAACAGGTTTGCAAAACACAGAAAACTGTAATCGGTATATCTCAGTCCATACAAGTCCAAATGCCGAAATTCCAAAGGCATAAGTTAGCTAAGACATCCAGATACATTTCATCAGAAGACACCAACTCCAAAATCCAAACCAATTCCAGTCAAAATGGCCAATTACTATCGCAGTTTTCGCATTCCGATCAAAGCAGAACAGCTACAGTAATTTCGTCATATCTCACTCTACACTAATCCAAATGACCTGATATTTTACAGGCACCTCAAACACATCAATACCTACAACTTTCATGTTTTGACCAAAGTCTAAT
The DNA here is from genome assembly GCA_036785865.1 of Coffea canephora. Lineage (NCBI taxonomy): Eukaryota > Viridiplantae > Streptophyta > Magnoliopsida > Gentianales > Rubiaceae > Coffea > Coffea canephora. The sequence continues at coordinate 33,988,234 of CM071913.1, forward strand.
TCGGCCTCTAACCCTATGATCTAAAACCGGACAGAATTGGGGTTTTATGAACCCTAATTTTCCATTTTTCCATCCAAATCCAAAATTGATTGCAAATACTTATCAAACATAACTACTAGAGCCATTATAGTCCATTGCCAATCATCAAAGATGGCCACAACATTCATTTCATATTAAACCAGAAAAATTTCCAATAAAATAAAAACTTCACCAAAACAAGCCAAATCAAGAGATAAATCACATATTCCAACACTCAAGCCACTTCTAAGCGGAATAATACCATCATTAGGTGTAGTAGGGTGTTCAAGCATAACTTACCAAGAAACAAGAGATGTAGAGAGGTGTTGGACACTTAGCTCTTCAAACAAACTTCACTACAACCCTTACTAGCACTTGAAGATAGGATTTTATGGAGTGAAATCTAGTCTAAGCTTTTGTTTATGGAAGATTGAAGCTTATGGAAGCTTGAAAGTTGGTGGAATTTCCTTCTTCTTTGCAAGGAGAGAGCCGGCCACAAGGAAGAGAAAAATGGTGAATTTTGGGCATTTTTTTGATATTTAATCCTTGGGTCAAAAAAGTCAAAAATGTGAATAGTATTTCTTAAAGTCCACCCAATCATATTGTGACACTTGTCACACTCATTAATGCATTCTTATCTTTCTTTTTCCCTCTCACATCAATCACTTCACACATTCTACTTATCTCTTAACACCCGATAAATTTCACACAGTATCCGAAACTTAACCTTATTGACCGAATTTTTCCGAACTTTTCGCGCTAGTGGGTCCCACGTCCACTATTTACTCTTAATTTTCTAAAATTTCACCAATGCTAGAAAAATCATTTTAAAACTATAATTGCTCATAAAATCCACTAAGAAAATATTTCTAAACCAGAAAATGCAAAATTTATGCAATTAAGGGAACTAAAACCCTAGGAAAAATAGTTAGGGTTTTACGGGTTCTCACACCCTCAAATTGGAAAGCAACAAAATTTACTCGTCTATTCTCAGTGTAGTCTAGGGCGGCGAATATGTTGGTCATCCTCTCTAACCAATTCTTCGCTATTTCAGGGTCGGGTTCACCAAGAAACTTAGGCGGGTTGAATTTTAAGAATCTCTCTAAAACTCTATCTTCTCCTCTGTCCTGTCCCCCAGATTGATTAAATGGTCCAGGGCCTTGTCTATCAGCTAAGCGCTCTAGAATATTAGTCATCCTATTAATGGCAGTAGCCACTTGAATACCCTCAATATTTTGCTGTCCTTGGGTCGGTCCAGTTGCCGATCCCTGGTTATTTCCATGAGGTTGGGCCTGTCTAGTCCCTCGCCCACGACCTCGATCACATTTTAGTCCTTCCATAACCTAGGTGTGCCTAGTGCAAGAGATAAATCAATTATGCGATGAGAAGTAGAAAGCAGGAACCAATCAAGAAAACATTGAAAATAACAATAATTTACATTCATTAGCATGTCAAGTTCATATAATTAGCAAGTCATGGGGTAGTCACACAAAATATAGCACACAGGTGCCACAAGAGTACTTTTAGTCACAGAAGACTAAAGTAAAAGCAAGTGCCTCAAAAGTAAGCCACACAATCATGCAAAATACAATGGCCTCAGCACTTAGCATCACCCCTGCTAATCCTAGTTGTACCAGTCAAAAGATCAAAAGGTCAAGTAGTCAATCGCTAGGCACTGCCGGGCGGAACCTTTTCCTCAGGATCCTCCTCCTGGTTAGAGCTCAGGACTACATCCATCACCTCATCTACAAGCCTAGTAGCATCAGCCAGAATCCCGAAAGCTCGATCATGGACCTCCTCTCCTAATCTAATAAGTCGAGCCCTAGTACTCTGAAGCTCCTTGCGAGTAACTGCAGCAGTAGCCACCTCGCCCTCTATAACCTTCTCAAGCTCTACAATCCGCTCTCCCTGAGCACTAACCATCTGCCTCAACTCATCCACCTCTGCCTGTAAGTCCAAGTTGGCATTCACCAACTGACGACGCTCGTCGTTCAAAGCCAATACAACGTGGTTCGGGTAGACAAAAGTCAACCTACACGAACATCGAGAATAGCTACTAGAGGGTGAGTAGCGCACTCGATCCCTTCCACCAAGTGATCGGTAGTAAATAGGCCTAGGAGGCTCTACGTGACCATTAGTATGGCCATTCCCATTAGCTGCCGGTGTCCCATTTTCATTTTCCATCCCTGTAAAAATAATCACACTTTTTGGGTTAGAAATTTAATCACTGACTGGCTCGGATGTTGCTTATGCATGCCTAACCCATTCACTAGTTTGCCCCAAGTACCTCTTAAGGTATAACTTAGTTATCCGGCCTCAGGTCTTAAGGATAGAGTATCTAATATGTCTCTCATATATATCTCTGACCTAGTGCTCTGATACCAACAGTGACGCCCTCACATCTCTCTAAGGCGAACCAAAAGGTATCCGCGGGACGCCTACCCAACTCTCGCCAAGACTCAGGCAATTCTGTTCAAGGTTAATGTAGTACTAAGCATCACAACCAAATAATGAAAGACAATTTATGCGGAAGCTTTCAATCTTAACAATATTTAACAATAATCCAACCCTTGCATCGGGTTTCCAAAATAAAAACAGTCATAATGCCTAGTCAAATACATCGAATTTCCATTACAAAAGATACATCAAAAGGGGAATTCCTTTGAGTCCCATTCCAAGCTCATTCTTGTTAAGAAAAACAAATCTACATGGTGAGCAAAATGCTCGTGAGGCCAAGAACACACATGCAAGCACATAGCCCAAGTAACAAGCCCAGGTAACAGGTCAAATGAGAATATACATGCAATTCACAATTCTAGTGAAATATAAACAGAAACAATTCAAGGATATTGTGAGGACTCGCAAATTCCTTGCATATTTCTCAAAAATTCCCTTTTATTTGAAATTATTTGGAAATTATTATTTGATGTTATCCATGGTTCAATCACCCTAGAAAAGTGCCAATGACCATAGGAAATTAGGGTTTTCCTATTCGTTTTCAATTCAAGGTGAAATCGGATTTTTCGTGTAACTGCAGTATAATTATCCGGTACCGAGTAAGGATCAAATTTGGTGCTTAAGAGTGACTTTTAAGTGAGAAATAATATGTGGTTAGAAGCAATGATAAAAAGTTAGTGAATTGGAAGTAAAAACCCTAGTACGTGCGATTTAAGAGAAAACGCGTCACACCGACGTGTACCGTGCACTACCGTTTGAACCACCACTTGACCACCACTTTCTTGCCATACAAGTTTATCATTAATGGAGCAAAATATCTGCCCCCTCTTAGCCCTCCTATTGGCCGAAAATTAGAGGTTAGAAATGCAACAAGAGAGAGAAAAATTTGTGGTCAAGATTAGTCCAAGTGTTAGCCAAACTTGTGGCTAGAATTAATCCTTAGCTTTCCAACCTTCTTATAACACAAGCTTAGCTTAATTTCCTTCATTAATTCTGCATCTTGGCCGAAATAAGAGAGAGAGAGAGAGACAAAGAGAGTTCATCTCATTCTCCTTCATTTCTTCTCCAAATCTTGAAAAGTTTCTTCTATTCGCGCAAATCTACTCCGATTAAGTTGTTATCTAGCACAAAGGCTACCTACCGGTGTAATTTTCTTGAGGAACAAAGGCCTTGAACACTTGTTTCTAGTCTCCTTGGAAAGGTATACATGCTGGAACCTTGACTCTCCGATTAAATTCACGATTAGTTGCTAAATATGTCACATATGGTTGAATTATTGAGGTATGTGGTGAAATAGAGGCTTGGGTCATGATTTTCCATTTTATTGGAATATTTTTCAGCTTTCCTATGATTTTTCTAGTGCTTAAAATTTGGGGCTTTGATGTTTAAAGTCTAATATGGGAAGTTAAGATGGTGAAGCAAGCCAAAAATAAAGAAATTAGCATTGGATTTCAAGAATTTCCAGATTTCAGGAACTTGAAAATTCAGTTCTGCCCGTTTCTATATCACCTAGTTAGAGGCTGAATTTGGCTTGGCATAAAACATGAAAGTTGTATAGAATGATATTTTATAGTTACCCACAAATTTCAGCTCAATCGGAGCAACGTAGGTTGTGAAAAGACGAAAATACCCTCGCTGATCTAGGTTACTTTCCAGAATTCCGCGTGGACAGTTTAGTCTCTTTGGTTGTGTTTTTTCACTATAATCCGTTCAGATTTAGCCAATTATTAAAACATGAAAGTTTTAGTACCCTGTCTTAGCTTTCCAGTGCCATCAAGAACGCCTTAATCGGACCTCGGTAGACTGAGATATGGTCATTTGAATGCTTTACGGTTGATTAGCCGAATAGTTGGAACCAGGTTATATGAATTGAGGAATTTGATTAGATTACACTGAAAATTTGATTAAGTGCTCTTCATGAAAATTGTAGACCTTTGTTTTAGCTTCGAATTGGTATAAGTTACACCTCAATCCGATAAGCGTAGCCTCGGATGTGTTCTATCCATGACCACACGTCAAATTTGTCTTTTGTAACTTCATTTCCGCACTTGATATTAGCTTAATTCTTGTTCTTGTATTGTTTTGAGCCTATGGAATGGCTATTGAATTGAAATTGTATTATGGATAACTTTGGGTTGGATTGAGTAAAAAAATGAAGCCAAAATGGCTGGAAAATTAGGTAAACACAAAGGGCATGCTGCCCAAATTTTCGCCCGAAAGCTAAGGTTTATTTGAACTTGTAAAATACTATGACCGTTTTTCCATCTTAAAAACATGATCCTTCTTCAATTGGAACTCCAAATGTTTACTTACTCTTACCAAATAAAGAGGAGTAGTTTAGGATTTTCTTGAGTATTTTGTCCTCTCTTTTTCATGAATTTCATTAAGACAATTAGTCTATAATATCTACTTGAATATAAGATAAGTTTCAACCACATAAACGATTCCGAAAATGGTATTTCCTAGTCTATCTAGTTGGATTTTGATTTGTCTTTAGTTCAAGTGTTTCCATTAGAAAATTTTATAACCCTTTTGAGTTGGTTTTATGTGTGGTTTATGAAACCCTAGTTATTTTTATCCACGAGTCCAAATGTCCACGTTCCACTTTAAAGTCTTTTTATACGTTCTACTCATCATGCGACGAGTCTCTTTGATTGCACCTAATTGGTTGTGACAAATGAGTGGTAATATTCTTTTCATTTAATCTTAGGTTTTCTCGGTGACTAAAGATAATATCCGGAAGGATATTTTGCACGTTGTTGTGCGTAAATAGGTGAGTGTTCTATATACGTTTTGTTCCTATGACTATGTGGATTATTGGATCTATGTGGTTATTTGTGACTATTTGATTACATGTTACTTGTTTTCTATGATTTTTAAAATGAACTTTTGCTAGGTGAGTGTGTACTTTATCGCACTCGACCTAAATAAATATGAAATGTTCGGTGATTAAATGTTGAAATACTAGTTGCGCATGAATGTAAGCCTTTTGGCTGAACTGGGCCCTTGCCCTTGTTACCGGTCGTCTCGAGCCAGAAGCGGACTCGGTCGAGCGATTAGGAACCTGGGTGAATTTCGTATACTCGAGTATTACCTTGTAGTCCGGCTACGTCCGGATGGGTGGAGTCCGGCCAATGTCCGGATGGGTGGAGTCCGGTCAACGTCCGGAAAAGGGGATGAACGAACAAAAGGATGAACGAGGGATTCTACTTACAAAAAAAAAATGTATTTTCAAACGATTGGAGGAATAAGGGGAAATGTCAGGGGAACGAACGAACAAACAAATAGCTCCTCGTGAGCCTGTATCCTTTTAATGAATGTATTATCATTGCTTTATATTGAACATGTTTTCTGGATTAAATGTTATTACATGACTAATGTTCCTTGTTTAATTACTTGTTTATATATATAGAACCTCACTGGGCTTTTTAGCTCATACCATGTCAATTGTTTTCCTTAGCAGGGAAAGGCGAGCAAGGACGAGCGTTCTGTATAGTCTAGTTGATCTAGTTCTTTGGCCTTGTAATGGTTCTCACCCTAGTGCTTGGTACGGGCTGGTGGTATGAGGAATGAGAACCCTTGTATATTCGATGTTTGTACTTGAATGGTAAAAACTTTGAAGACTTCTGGTGTGTAGAAGTTTCTTATCTTTTACTTGAGCATCTATTGTCTATGGATGTATATACATGATTTGAGTTCCATAGTGAGTGAGTCCTGGCGAGAGCTGGGCAGGCGACCCGCTGAACCCTGGGGTACGCCCTAGGGGGAGGTGGGGTCGTCACAGGTGGTATCAGAGCTTAGGCTTCAGATTTCTGTAGTGTATCCTAGGCTTAAAGTTTGGGATGCCGGACTGTGGGATTTGATTTGATTTGAAAGGTAAGCAATTGAGGGATAAAACCTATAGCTGCTTCGCGTGGTCTTTGCGCGGAGTGAGCCTGGACTAAGTGGTGAATAAGTATGAAGGATTAAGTGTTCGTTCGAGCATAAGTTATGGATCATAAATGTTATCGGCCTTAAATCTTTCTCATGGTATCTGAGGACCATAGATAGGTACGTCAGGTAGGAATTTCGATTGTAGATAGTTTGCTCTTGAGACTGCAGCTCGAGATGTGAATTATCTTATTTCGGATTCTTGTGCCTGAGTACTCTAGAGTTGAGGCGCTGCTAAGTACTTGAGACTTGTATTTTGGAATATGAACTGGCTTTGTCCGACTAAAATGAATATAAGAAATCTACGGACATCGAGTGACTAGGAAGTGACGTGAGAGACCGAACGGGGTCATCTTAGCTGAGTCTGGAAAATATTGCAACACAAAAGATCCTTGGGGTGAGATTGAAATGATTCTTAGTACGTGATCAACTTTCGAGAACTATTTTTTTGATCTGATTAATGCAAGTTGGAATTTCGAGGTCGAAATTCTTTTAAGGGGGAGAGAGTGTGAGGACTCGCAAATTCCTTGCATATTTCTCAAAAATTCCCTTTTATTTGAAATTATTTGGAAATTATTATTTGATGTTATCCATGGTTCAATCACCCTAGAAAAGTGCCAATGACCATAGGAAATTAGGGTTTTCCTATTCGTTTTCAATTCAAGGTGAAATCGGATTTTTCGTGTAACCGCAGTATAATTGTCCGGTACCGAGTAAGGATCAAATTTGGTGCTTAAGAGTGACTTTTAAGTGAGAAATAATATGTGGTTAGAAGCAATGATAAAAAGTTAGTGAATTGGAAGTAAAAACCCTAGTACGTGCGATTTAAGAGAAAACGCGTCACACCGACGTGTACCGTGCACTACCGTTTGAACCACCACTTGACCACCACTTTCTTGCCATACAAGTTTATCATTAATGGAGCAAAATATCTTCCCCCTCGTAGCCCTCCTATTGGCCGAAAATTAGAGGTTAGAAATGCAACAAGAGAGAGAAAAATTTGTGGTCAAGATTAGTCCAAGTGTTAGCCAAACTTGTGGCTAGAATTAATCCTTAGCTTTCCAACCTTCTTATAACACAAGCTTAGCTTAATTTCCTTCATTAATTCTGCATCTTGGCCGAAATAAGAGAGAGAGAGAGAGACAAAGAGAGTTCATCTCATTCTCCTTCATTTCTTCTCCAAATCTTGAAAAGTTTCTTCTATTCGCGCAAATCTACTCCGATTAAGTTGTTATCTAGCACAAAGGCTACCTACCGGTGTAATTTTCTTGAGGAACAAAGGCCTTGAACACTTGTTTCTAGTCTCCTTGGAAAGGTATACATGCTGGAACCTTGACTCTCCGATTAAATTCACGATTAGTTGCTAAATATGTCACATATGGTTGAATTATTGAGGTATGTGGTGAAATAGAGGCTTGGGTCATGATTTTCCATTTTATTGGAATATTTTTCAGCTTTCCTATGATTTTTCTAGTGCTTAAAATTTGGGGCTTTGATGTTTAAAGTCTAATATGGGAAGTTAAGATGGTGAAGCAAGCCAAAAATAAAGAAATTAGCATTGGATTTCAAGAATTTCCAGATTTCAGGGACTTGAAAATTCAGTTCTGCCCGTTTCTATATCACCTAGTTAGAGGCAGAATTTGGCTTGGCATAAAACATGAAAGTTGTATAGAATGATATTTTATAGTTACCCACAAAATTTCAGCTCAATCGGAGCAACGTAGGTTGTGAAAAGACGAAAATACCCTCGCTGATCTAGGTTACTTTCCAGAATTCCGCGTGGACAGTTTAGTCTCTTTGGTTGAGTTTTTTCACTATAATCCGTTCAGATTTAGCCAATTGTTAAAACATGAAAGTTTTAGTACCCTGTCTTAGCTTTCCAGTGCCATCAAGAACGCCTTAATCGGACCTCGGTAGACTGAGATATGGTCATTTGAATGCTTTACGGTTGATTAGCCGAATAGTTGGAACCAGGTTATATGAATTGAGGAATTTGATTAGATTACACTGAAAATTTGATTAAGTGCTCTTCATGAAAATTGTAGACCTTTGTTTTAGCTTCGAATTGGTATAAGTTTCACCTCAATCCGATAAGCGTAGCCTCGGATGTGTTCTATCCATGACCACACGTCAAATTTGTCTTTTGTAACTTCATTTCCGCACTTGATATTAGCTTAATTCTTGTTCTTGTATTGTTTTGAGCCTATGGAATGGCTATTGAATTGAAATTGTATTATGGATAACTTTGGGTTGGATTGAGTAAAAAAATGAAGCCAAAATGGCTGGAAAATTAGGTAAACACAAAGGGCATGCTGCCCAAATTTTCGCCCGAAAGCTAAGGTTTATTTGAACTTGTAAAATACTATGACCGTTTTTCCATCTTAAAAACATGATCCTTCTTCAATTGGAACTCCAAATGTTTACTTACTCTTACCAAATAAAGAGGAGTAGTTTAGGATTTTCTTGAGTATTTTGTCCTCTCTTTTTCATGAATTTCATTAAGACAATTAGTCTATAATATCTACTTGAATATAAGATAAGTTTCAACCACATAAACGATTCCGAAAATGGTATTTCCTAGTCTATCTAGTTGGATTTTGATTTGTCTTTAGTTCAAGTGTTTCCATTAGAAAATTTTATAACCCTTTTGAGTTGGTTTTATGTGTGGTCTATGAAACCCTAGTTATTTTTATCCACGAGTCCAAATGTCCACGTTCCACTTTAAAGTCTTTTTATACGTTCTACTCATCATGCGACGAGTCTCTTTGATTGCACCTAATTGGTTGTGACAAATGAGTGGTAATATTCTTTTCATTTAATGTTAGGTTTTCTCGGTGACTAAAGATAATATCCGGAAGGATATTTTGCACGTTGTTGTGCGTAAATAGGTGAGTGTTCTATATACGTTTTGTTCCTATGACTATGTGGATTATTGGATCTATGTGGTTATTTGTGACTATTTGATTACATGTTACTTGTTTTCTATGATTTTTAAAATGAACTTTTGCTAGGTGAGTGTGTACTTTATCGCACTCGACCTAAATAAATATGAAATGTTCGGTGATTAAATGTTGAAATACTAGTTGCGCATGAATGTAAGCCTTTTGGCTGAACTGGGCCCTTGCTCTTGTTACCGGTCGTCTCGAGCCAGAAGCGGACTCGGTCGAGCGATTAGGAACCTGGGTGAATTTGGTATACTCGAGTATTACCTTGTAGTCCGGCTACGTCCGGATGGGTGGAGTCCGGCCAATGTCCGGATGGGTGGAGTCCGGTCAACGTCCGGAAAAGGGGATGAACGAACAAAAGGATGAACGAGGGATTCTACTTACAAAAAAAAAATGTATTTTCAAACGATTGGAGGAATAAGGGGAAATGTCAGGGGAACGAACGAACAAACAAATAGCTCCTCGTGAGCCTGTATCCTTTTAATGAATGTATTATCATTGCTTTATATTGAACATGTTTTCTGGATTAAATGTTATTACATGACTAATGTTCCTTGTTTAATTACTTGTTTATATATATAGAACCTCACTGGGCTTTTTAGCTCATACCATGTCAATTGTTTTCCTTAGCAGGGAAAGGCGAGCAAGGACGAGCGTTCTGTATAGTCTAGTTGATCTAGTTCTTTGGCCTTGTAATGGTTCTCACCCTAGTGCTTGGTACGGGCTGGTGGTATGAGGAATGAGAACCCTTGTATATTCGATGTTTGTACTTGAATGGTAAAAACTTTGAAGACTTCTGGTGTGTAGAAGTTTCTTATCTTTTACTTGAGCATCTATTGTCTATGGATGTATATACATGATTTGAGTTCCATAGTGAGTGAGTCCTGGCGAGAGCTGGGCAGGCGACCCGCTGAACCCTGGGGTACGCCCTAGGGGGAGGTGGGGTCGTCACAGGTGGTATCAGAGCTTAGGCTTCAGATTTCTGTAGTGTATCCTAGGCTTAAAGTTTGGGATGCCGGACTGTGGGATTTGATTTGATTTGAAAGGTAAGCAATTGAGGGATAAAACCTATAGCTGCTTCGCGTGGTCTTTGCGCGGAGTGAGCCTGGACTAAGTGGTGAATAAGTATGAAGGATTAAGTGTTCGTTCGAGCATAAGTTATGGATCATAAATGTTATCGGCCTTAAATCTTTCTCATGGTATCTGAGGACCATAGATAGGTACGTCAGGTAGGAATTTCGATTGTAGATAGTTTGCTCTTGAGACTGCAGCTCGAGATGTGAATTATCTTATTTCGGATTCTTGTGCCTGAGTACTCTAGAGTTGAGGCGCTGCTAAGTACTTGAGACTTGTATTTTGGAATATGAACTGGCTTTGTCCGACTAAAATGAATATAAGAAATCTACGGACATCGAGTGACTAGGAAGTGACGTGAGAGACCGAACGGGGTCATCTTAGCTGAGTCTGGAAAATATTGTAACACAAAAGATCCTTGGGGTGAGATTGAAATGATTCTTAGTACGTGATCAACTTTCGAGAACTATTTTTTTGATCTGATTAATGCAAGTTGGAATTTCGAGGTCGAAATTCTTTTAAGGGGGAGAGAGTGTGAGGACTCGCAAATTCCTTGCATATTTCTCAAAAATTCCCTTTTATTTGAAATTATTTGGAAATTATTATTTGATGTTATCCATGGTTCAATCACCCTAGAAAAGTGCCAATGACCATAGGAAATTAGGGTTTTCCTATTCGTTTTCAATTCAAGGTGAAATCGGATTTTTCGTGTAACCGCAGTATAATTATCCGGTACCGAGTAAGGATCAAATTTGGTGCTTAAGAGTGACTTTTAAGTGAGAAATAATATGTGGTTAGAAGCAATGATAAAAAGTTAGTGAATTGGAAGTAAAAACCCTAGTACGTGCGATTTAAGAGAAAACGCGTCACACCGACGTGTACCGTGCACTACCGTTTGAACCACCACTTGACCACCACTTTCTTGCCATACAAGTTTATCATTAATGGAGCAAAATATCTTCCCCCTCTTAGCCCTCCTATTGGCCGAAAATTAGAGGTTAGAAATGCAACAAGAGAGAGAAAAATTTGTGGTCAAGATTAGTCCAAGTGTTAGCCAAACTTGTGGCTAGAATTAATCCTTAGCTTTCCAACCTTCTTATAACACAAGCTTAGCTTAATTTCCTTCATTAATTCTGCATCTTGGCCGAAATAAGAGAGAGAGAGAGAGACAAAGAGAGTTCATCTCATTCTCCTTCATTTCTTCTCCAAATCTTGAAAAGTTTCTTCTATTCGCGCAAATCTACTCCGATTAAGTTGTTATCTAGCACAAAGGCTACCTACCGGTGTAATTTTCTTGAGGAACAAAGGCCTTGAACACTTGTTTCTAGTCTCCTTGGAAAGGTATACATGCTGGAACCTTGACTCTCCGATTAAATTCACGATTAGTTGCTAAATATGTCACATATGGTTGAATTATTGAGGTATGTGGTGAAATAGAGGCTTGGGTCATGATTTTCCATTTTATTGGAATATTTTTCAGCTTTCCTATGATTTTTCTAGTGCTTAAAATTTGGGGCTTTGATGTTTAAAGTCTAATATGGGAAGTTAAGATGGTGAAGCAAGCCAAAAATAAAGAAATTAGCATTGGATTTCAAGAATTTCCAGATTTCAGGGACTTGAAAATTCAGTTCTGCCCGTTTCTATATCACCTAGTTAGAGGCAGAATTTGGCTTGGCATAAAACATGAAAGTTGTATAGAATGATATTTTATAGTTACCCACAAAATTTCAGCTCAATCGGAGCAACGTAGGTTGTGAAAAGACGAAAATACCCTCGCTGATCTAGGTTACTTTCCAGAATTCCGCGTGGACAGTTTAGTCTCTTTGGTTGTGTTTGTTCACTATAATCCGTTCAGATTTAGCCAATTGTTAAAACATGAAAGTTTTAGTACCCTGTCTTAGCTTTCCAGTGCCATCAAGAACGCCTTAATCGGACCTCGGTAGACTGAGATATGGTCATTTGAATGCTTTACGGTTGATTAGCCGAATAGTTGGAACCAGGTTATATGAATTGAGGAATTTGATTAGATTACACTGAAAATTTGATTAAGTGCTCTTCATGAAAATTGTAGACCTTTGTTTTAGCTTCGAATTGGTATAAGTTGCACCTCAATCCGATAAGCGTAGCCTCGGATGTGTTCTATCCATGACCACACGTCAAATTTGTCTTTTGTAACTTCATTTCCGCACTTGATATTAGCTTAATTCTTGTTCTTGTATTGTTTTGAGCCTATGGAATGGCTATTGAATTGAAATTGTATTATGGATAACTTTGGGTTGGATTGAGTAAAAAAATGAAGCCAAAATGGCTGGAAAATTAGGTAAACACAAAGGGCATGCTGCCCAAATTTTCGCCCGAAAGCTAAGGTTTATTTGAACTTGTAAAATACTATGACCGTTTTTCCATCTTAAAAACATGATCCTTCTTCAATTGGAACTCCAAATGTTTACTTACTCTTACCAAATAAAGAGGAGTAGTTTAGGATTTTCTTGAGTATTTTGTCCTCTCTTTTTCATGAATTTCATTAACACAATTAGTCTATAATATCTACTTGAATATAAGATAAGTTTCAACCACATAAACGATTCCGAAAATGGTATTTCCTAGTCTATCTAGTTGGATTTTGATTTGTCTTTAGTTCAAGTGTTTCCATTAGAAAATTTTATAACCCTTTTGAGTTGGTTTTATGTGTGGTCTATGAAACCCTAGTTATTTTTATCCACGAGTCCAAATGTCCACGTTCCACTTTAAAGTCTTTTTATACGTTCTACTCATCATGCGACGAGTCTCTTTGATTGCACCTAATTGGTTGTGACAAATGAGTGGTAATATTCTTTTCATTTAATCTTAGGTTTTCTCGGTGACTAAAGATAATATCCGGAAGGATATTTTGCACGTTGTTGTGCGTAAATAGGTGAGTGTTCTATATACGTTTTGTTCCTATGACTATGTGGATTATTGGATCTATGTGGTTATTTGTGACTATTTGATTACATGTTACTTGTTTTCTATGATTTTTAAAATGAACTTTTGCTAGGTGAGTGTGTACTTTATCGCACTCGACCTAAATAAATATGAAATGTTCGGTGATTAAATGTTGAAATACTAGTTGCGCATGAATGTAAGCCTTTTGGCTGAACTGGGCCCTTGCCCTTGTTACCGGTCGTCTCGAGCCAGAAGCGGACTCGGTCGAGCGATTAGGAACCTGGGTGAATTTGGTATACTCGAGTATTACCTTGTAGTCCGGCTACGTCCGGATGGGTGGAGTCCGGCCAATGTCCGGATGGGTGGAGTCCGGTCAACGTCCGGAAAAGGGGATGAACGAACAAAAGGATGAACGAGGGATTCTACTTACAAAAAAAAAATGTATTTTCAAACGATTGGAGGAATAAGGGGAAATGTCAGGGGAACGAACGAACAAACAAATAGCTCCTCGTGAGCCTGTATCCTTTTAATGAATGTATTATCATTGCTTTATATTGAACATGTTTTCTGGATTAAATGTTATTACATGACTAATGTTCCTTGTTTAATTACTTGTTTATATATATAGAACCTCACTGGGCTTTTTAGCTCATACCATGTCAATTGTTTTCCTTAGCAGGGAAAGGCGAGCAAGGACGAGCGTTCTGTATAGTCTAGTTGATCTAGTTCTTTGGCCTTGTAATGGTTCTCACCCTAGTGCTTGGTACGGGCTGGTGGTATGAGGAATGAGAACCCTTGTATATTCGATGTTTGTACTTGAATGGTAAAAACTTTGAAGACTTCTGGTGTGTAGAAGTTTCTTATCTTTTACTTGAGCATCTATTGTCTATGGATGTATATACATGATTTGAGTTCCATAGTGAGTGAGTCCTGGCGAGAGCTGGGCAGGCGACCCGCTGAACCCTGGGGTACGCCCTAGGGGGAGGTGGGGTCGTCACAGATATGGTAGCTCTCAGGAGCTAAGTTCCACTTGCTTTATTGATATCATTCATATACCTTCCCGCAATGACACTCCGTCAATCGGGTCAGTATTTCCATTCCGTAGATCACCACTTACTTCCCTCCGTCCACCTTACACCTCCCGGGCCCGCAAGACATTTATGAGGCGATACTCCACGAGTATGCCAAGCAAGACCTCTCATTAGGTCGAGCTTATTTATCTCATGGCTCGCCAACGTTCCCGACCAAGCCCATGTCGGCTCGAGTCCAAGGTCGGCCTATGAGTTTGGGCGTCCCCTATGTACATTTGGGTGTTGAGGAGATTCACTCCAGCGACGTATGCAACCATAGCATACTATTTCATGTTTAGCAAGCATTTGAAACATTCTAGTATCCATGCCATATCCATCAGGTTAGTCATTACATGTCAAGCAAGTCATTCTCAAATTATTAGTTTCGAATGAGAATGAGTGCGATAAAGTACACACTCGACTCCATTTTCAAAACTTAAATCATTGGTAACAAGTAGACATGTATCAAGTTCACAGGAGTTCAAGTAAACAAGCACTTGACACTCACCAAGTAAACAAGAAGAAAAGTTATTTGAAGTTCAAGTGTCCACCGTGGGATTCTCTTGAAGGTCCTCGCATGAGCCTGAGTAATTATTAATGATCCATCACTCTTAAACCCCAATTATCGAAGAAGATTGCACTAGTGTACAATCTAAGGAAATCTCATGAAAATGAACCCTAATTATTCGTAAATCAAAGCTCGAAGATGGGGTTTTAAAACACAAGAGCAATCGAATTTTCATCTTTGAAATCAAGTATAAAACGTTCAAGTAATATCGAAGGAATAAGGAGAATTCGAAAAACTCTATTTCCTTAAGATTCAGAAATTTTAGTTTTGGTATGAGATCCTTGAAAAATGGTATCTCACTCTTTACAAGTCCAAAATTGGAAATCTTGGTACTGTTGGAAAAATCTTTCAAAGTACTAAAAGTTCTTAGAAGACAATTTTCCATGATTCCAAACGGAAGGTATTCAAAAATTGGCTCAAAGTTGCTGTTTTAGGGTTTTCGGTAAAGTTTGGTAATTCGGCAAAATTCACACAGTACAAACCAGAATCTGAAATTTGTAACTCAATTTGAGTTTCAAGCTAGGTTTAAGACACAACAAGCGGATCAAGATTCGGAGTTTTAAGCACCAAGATATGGCAGCTCAAAGTTACTAAAATTTCCTTGTTACCAAACTCAAATCATGAACTTTGGAAATTTAGTTGTGCAGCGAAACGATTACAGAATGGCACCAAAATTAGCAGTATAATACTACCATATAAGGACTACTTCTTTGCCAAATTTCATGGATAAATATTTACGAAAAGTTGGTTAACCAAATCACCAAAGTTTCCAAAAATTCCAAGGTAGATCTGCCTTGTGAGTTCCATTTTCCGTTTTCATGACGTTTGGCCTACAGAGTACCTCAAAAGTGATCCATTTGCATAGACAAAAAGTCTAAGACACATCTAAGGCACAATTTGGGGGTGATTAACACCAAAATTTTGAGTACAAGTCCCACACAAGATCAGGACATTCACTTAACCGAAAGAAGGTTGTATTCAACACTGGGTCAGTTTCGAACTTTGGTCACAACTCACTCAATTCAACTTGGAATTCAGCATTATTGGAGGTGTTGGAAAATGCATTCATGAAGCTACAATTTCTTAGAAGAAACCATTTTCAAAATCCGTCCACAACTAGCCCACATTTGAGCATCAAGTTGTAGTTCATGTTCTACCCTGTAGTGAACCAACGAAACAGGACAGCAATTTTTAAATGAATGGTTTGGCTCACTCAAGTGGAACCAAGATGTGCATTTATACCAATGGAAAGATGGGAATGTCTAGTTTCTAGTGCCACGAACGGCACATGATTTCGACATCGGAGCAAGGAGTTATAGCTGAAACAAAAGGACTGCCTAGGCAATCCGGGAAAATTTTCCAGTTTTGCTATCCTTTAGAAATCAATACATTTGACCAACCAAATCATGTTATTTTTCAATGAAACTTTCTACACCATCCATATAACATGTATACATTATAATCAAGTCATTAGAATCTCAAAAATTTGCGCCAAAGGTCACGAACAGGACAGGGATAAAATGGTCATTTTTGCTCATTGCACCATCCTTGAGTTTCTATCAACAATCCAACATTATCCCAACAATTTAAGCATTAAACCAACATTAATATCATCATCATTCACCAAATTAGTCCATCCAATCCAAGTAGGAGTTCATAGAGCCCACACAACAATTTTTCCAACATGAACAAGCTACTCACATGCATGCATGAGTTTATATGTGCACTACTACTTCCATAAAATAAGATTTGAAGGGTTGCTCGTCACTTACACTCCTAGATGTGCAAGGCAGAAAGTTTCGGCCCTCCTTAGCTCAAGAAAACCATGGAAAGCAACTCCCTTTTGTAGCTTAAGATGATCAGCAAGTGTTAAGCTAAGTGTGGTCAAATTTTGGTGAAATTTGGTGGTGTTTTTGTTGAAGAAATGAAGATGGAAAAATGGAGAACTTTGAGTTGTTTCCCTTCTCCCTTGGCCGGCTGGTATGGAGTGAGGAGAGAGGGAATGTTTGATCAATTAAAGCTTCCAAGAGAAGCTACAATGTGTGGCCACAAATCACCCAAAAGTCAACTCTCCTTCGCGATCGCACGCACGCGTTTTGTGCTCGATTACTCTCGAGTTTATTTCACTAGTGCTCTAAACCTTTAATGCACTTATATTCATATAAATATTATTCACTCTTAATTGTCCCAAAATAAGGGTCTAAAGTCCCTCAATTAAATCGCGTGTGTAAAATGCGTATTTCCAATTCAAGCGTGATAAAGTGAAATCTCCAAGAATTTCTCATAACGCTAGTACCACCAACTGTCACTTGAATACGTAAACATAAAAATACCTATTTTGAGACCATTGTGCAAGCCTCTAATTTTTCAAGTTTATTGTACCCCAAAATCAGTTATAATCTCCAAACGCGTATTTATTATTCCTGCGTAACGAACTTCTAAAAATTAAAATTTTCAACATGCCACTTTAAAAATATAATAAAGCTACAAATCCATGTAATTAGGTCTAATGAGGTTAGAAAATAATATTCGGAGCAAATGGGCAATAAAATATTTAAATAAGCTCGAAATGGAATTTAAAATATTCAATTTTGTGAGTCCTCACAGTATAACTATCTAGTACTTAAGTACTTAATCATAAAAATACCTATTTTAAGACTAATGTTTAAGTCTTCAATTTCCAAGCTCATTGTACTCTCGAATCGATTATTATCTCCAAACATGCATTCACTATTCTCACTAAACGAGTTTTTATAAATTAAATTTGGTTACAAGTCTTTTTACAAATACATGTAAGCCATAGTTCCATGTAATTGGGTCTAAAAAGGTTGGAATAATATATTCCGAGCTAACGAGCATTTAAATATTTAAACAAGCTAGAAATAGGGATTTAAAATAAGAAATTTTGCGAGCCCTCACAAACGAGCCGCAGAAAAAATTAAATTTACTAATGAGATGTTTTAAAAATATAAATGAGACACTGTTCCATGTAAAAGGATTTAAAATGCTTGAAATATATTATTCGGAGTAAATGGTTGAATAAATAATTAAATAAGCCAGTAAAATAAGACAAAAGTAAGCAAATTTCAGGTCCTCACAGTTACCACCAAATAAGAATGAAAGAAGGAGATGAGTGAAAAATTGCTTTCAAAACTAAACATGGTTTGTATGAGTGGTTAGTAATGCCTTTTGGTTTAACTAATGCACTTAATACCTTCATGTGTTTAATGAACCAGGTTTTGAGACCTTTCCTTGGAAAATTTGTTGTGGTTTATTTTGACGATATTTTGATCTATAGTAGAAGCTTTGAGGAACAGCTTGAACACCTCAAAGCTGTCTTTGAAGTACTTCGAAGGGATAGGCTATGTGCTAACCTACGTTTTGCACTGACCGTGTAGTGTTTCTAGGCTATGTCATTAGTGACCAGGGTATCCATGTAGATGAGGAGAAGGTCAAGGCCATTCAAGAATGGCCGACACCTACCTCTGTTAGTGAGGTGCGTAGTTTCCATGGACTAGCTAGTTTCTACCTCCGCTTTGTGAGGGAACTCAACACCATTGCAGCACCACTCACCGTGGTCATGAAAAAGAATGAGAAGTTCTTTTGGGGGGAAGCACAAGATAAGGCCTTCCAATTACTCAAGCACAAACTCATATATGCACCACTTCTTGCACTATCTAACTTTGATCTTACTTTTAAAGTGGAATGTGATGCATCAGGTGTAGGTGTTGGGGCCGTACTTATGCAAGATGGGAAGCCAATTGCCTACTTCAGTGAAAAATTAAATGGCGCGATTCTCAACTACTCGACCTATGACAAGGAGTTTTTATGCCCTTGTACGTGCTTTGGAGACTTGGCAACACTACCTACGCGTAAGGGAATTTTTCATCAAAATCGACCATGAGTCCCTCAAGCACTTAAAGGGACAACAAAAATTGAGCAAAAGGCATGCCAGATCATCTAATCCTTTCCCTACGTCATCAAGTACAAGACAGGTAAGACTAATGTAGTGGCTGATGCTTTATCACGCAGACATACTTTGCTCACTGCTTTAGATGCAAAACTACTAGGATTTAAGCTTATGAAAGAGTATACAAAGATGACTTGCATTTTTCGAATGCCTATGTGAATTGTGGGAAGTCTAACTTTGAAAAATTTTTTGTGCATGATGGTTTCTTATTCTACCTTACCAAGTTATTCATTCCCCAAAGTTCCCTACATGACTTACTTATTCGAGAGTCACATAATGGTGGCTTAATGCTACACTTTGGTGTCACCAAGGCCTTAGCTATGTTGCAGGAACATTTCTATTGGCCACACATGCTCCGGGATGTGGAAAGGGTTGTTGAAAGATGTGGAGTGTGCCACAAGGCTAAGTCATGAGTTAACCCGAACAGTTTGTATACTCCCTTACCTATACCTGACCAACCTTGGGTTGACATTTCTATGGATTTTGTGCTTGGTTTACCTCGATCCAAATGTGGACATGACTCTATATTTGTTGTGGTAGATAGGTTTTCCAAAATGGCTCACTTCATTGCATGTCATAAAACTGATGATGCCTTGCATATTGTTGATCAAACGAATGGACAAACTAAGGCAATAAATAGAACCTTGTCGACACTCATACGTGTAATTATCAAGAAAAATCTTAAGACACGAGAGGAGTGTTTACCACATGTAGAGTTTGCATACAATAGGACTATGCATAGTGCTACACAATTTTCACCTTTTGAGGTTGTGTATGGTTTTAACCCCTTAACTCCGTTAGACTTGTTGCTGTTACCCTCTTCTGAGCATGTGAACTTAGATGGCAAGAAGAAAGCTGAATTCGTAAGAGCATTGCACAAGAAAGTCCGCACCAACATAGAAAGGAGGACCGCTCAATATGTTCAACAAGCTAACAAGCATAGGCGCAAGCTTGTCTTTGAACCTGGTGATTGGGTCTGATTACACTTGCGTAAGGAGAGATTCCCAAAACAACGCCAAAGCAAGTTGTCACCAAGAGAAGATGGGTCTTTTCAAGTCCTTGAGCGCATTAATGACAATGCATACCGCTTAGATCTACCTGGTGAGTATAATGTTAGTGCTACATTCAATGTTGCTGATGTAAGCCCATTTCATGCAGAGGACGAGCACGATTTGAGGGCAAATCCTTCTCAAGAGGAGGGAAATGATGAGAATGAGCAAGAGACCCATGGTGTTCAAGTAGACCCTGTGGAGGTTCCCCAAGACCCAGTGACACGTGCACGAGCTAAGAGATTCAAAGAGTCACTTCAAACCTTAGTTCATGCCATCCAAGCTCAAGAGCAATTGTGCATTGAAGGGATTGACTTGGAAGATCCTTGCAAGACTACCAAGATATTGCTAACAACTGAGGAGACAAGTGATCAAGCCCCAATAACGGATTGTGCCTCAATCCAGTAGCTCAAGATGAGCTTAGTTTCGGCCATGTGGGCCTTAGGTCCATTATGTTTTCGTTAGTCCATTAGTTGTTAGTTAATAGGAGAGTTTTGGCCAAGGAAAAGAAAAAGGGCTGGCCAAGTTTCCCTTAATATTTTCCAAGCTTTATTAGGTTTTAGTCAAGGCTATAAATAGCCTTAAGTTGATGTTACATTCAATTTTTGACATTTAATAAAAGAAATTTCAGAAAATTGTCTTCTTTGAAGCACTTTTCCTTTAGCATGTGAAAGCTAAGTTGAACACCTAGAGTTGATTCTAGGTTGTTTTTTGACTTATCAATTAAGCACACACACTTGATTGTGACGTCTTCTACCATTGGATTCAAGTTTGAGTGGTCCAAGTTTGAAGGTCGAGTCCATCAAATCGCAATGTGTCCTCTAAGGTCTTGAATTTGCTTCCGCGCGTCTTCTCCTTGGTTTCCCGTGGAACAAGGATCAAATCACTTATAAAAATGTCTAGAAAATTAAGGCAACAAAATAAAGTAAAGAAAATGTATTTGTCGCGCCCCATTTTTTGAATAAATAAATAAATAGGTTTAAAAAATGTATTTTTTGATTCAATTTGTGATTGAAAAATGAATTGTGATTTAAAAAGAAAAATGGGTCTAAATGGGGTTTGAGAATGCGACGATTTGACCCAAAATTATAGTTTAAAAGGGGTTTTTTGAAATAAAAAATCGGAGTCGCCACTTGGTAATGAGTTAAGGTGTACCAAGTCACCTAAAAATGAATTTTTAAAGAAAAAATAGGAAAAAGTAGTAAGAAACCCCTTTTAAACGACTCCTAGTCCACGTAAACCAACGAAAAAGGTTCGGGAGTCACATTTGACGAAGGGGAAGGCAAGGATAAAAATCCAAGGCACCCCTTCGACCTAGCCAAGGCTAGTTGCGTGATTTAATCAAAGATTTTCTTGTTTTAACCAAAGAATTTATTACATTTGGATGTATTACATGAATGCAAACCCTAGACCTAGGGGGATTGGGGGAAATTTCTCTTCAAAGGTTGAGTGGTGCCAATCACATTAATTGTGAAGCCCAATAATGATCCTTTGGAGAGGTCACACATAATCCTAAATGATGTACGAATGAGTGGAATGCATGTCATGTGAAAATGTGAGTTTGTGTGAAGTGAGAAAAATAATAAAAATAATAGGATGTAAGTGGAGTTGTGCAAATGTATTTACAAGGTAAAGTGAGTAAAGAAATAATGTGAAAATGTATGTGAGATAACATAAAGTGCATGTGTGCGTGTGATATTATAAAGTGTAAGTAATTGAATGAAAACGTGCAAGAGTAGTGTGAAGTGAGAATGTGGAAAAAGGTTAGAATATAAAGTAGAAGTGTATGTGAGAGCGAATGAGTAAAATGCATGAATTCTATAGGAATGCATCAAGACGGGAACGGGGAGTCCTAACTTTGTGACTTTAATTTTCCCTTTGATTAGAAGGGAGAACTAGCGTGCTAAGGCTATTGAATAGCCACACTCGCTCGTTTCCCTTATCGAAAGGGGACTCTTCAAGCAAATGTACCCTATATCTAGCATGAGGTGCAAAAATCCTAAAATGAGGGGAAAAGGGGTTCGAGGAGCATGCCAAATGATAAAACTAAGAAAAATGCATGACATGTAGTGAACACGCAAATATGTACTAACGAGGGGAAATCCCTAAGGGTCTAGCGTTGGACTAGCCCATTCTATGAATTCCTACTAGCGTTGGACTAGTGGAAACGTACATTCATCCATCACATTCATTCATAGCTATGGAAAGCAAGTAGACATGCCAAACACTCATAAACACATAGCACATAACACTTAGCATGCTCGACTAGATGCAAAAACCTAATAAAGCAAATTAACACATAGTCACAAAAGCAAGCAATCAAGCTAATGAACCTATTACATTTGCTAGCTAGGCACATGTCTTCAATAGGTCTTCATCAAGTGCTCCTCCAAGCCCTATCTATTACAAGCCAAGAGGTGTACACATACCCCATAAAGAATAACTTAAATAAAAAGCAAAAGTAAATGACATAAATAAAAGGAATTAAGGAAAGGCTAGGAAAGCAAAGTAGACATGCAATTTTCACTTAGCACGTTGGGTCACGTAGGAGATGCAAGAGGATAAAAGAGATTATACCTCCCCCCTTTGTGGTGCTAATAAAGTGGGCAAGACTTAAATTGGGCTAAAGTCACCAAGTAACGGGATAACTCGGGCTAAAACCATCGAACAAAGGATTAATGCACCAATTTAATAGTAAAATATGAACAAGACGATTTGAATTCACTAAATTCTTCAAAAATAAAATAAAATCAAGGCACCACAAGTAGTTATGAAATTTAACCATTAAAATCCTTCAAATAATCAAACCAGTCCATATTCATCAAATGGGGATCCAATTTGAAATGAAAAGTAAATTTTAAGGATCAAATTGATTAATATTTCCAATTGCTTGGGCCATAGTGCAACCAAAAGAAACTTGGGGGGTTAAAGTGTAATTTTCTGAAAAAATATTTTCATGCAAACTTTCATGCAATCACGAAAGAAAGAAGAAAAAGAAACTGCTGCAACACTTTGCTCTTTGAGCTTGCATCGGCCAAAACAGAAAATCTGCCCATAACTTTCTTTCAAAACAAAAAAGAAACAGGTTTCAAACACAAACTTGGGACTTCAGCACACCTTCTTTAACCAAACCTTTCACCTAAACACTTCTCAAAGAATTTCAAGTAACAAACAGACTAAGTAATTTAAACACTCAAAGGATTTCAGCATGCCGAATGTAAAGCCTGCTGCATTTTGGTTTCCTAACTCAAATTTCCAATTTTAACACACGACTTTGATTAGATACCTTCAGCTCCAACGTCACAGCTTTAAGCTAAGCAACATGCAACATGATTTCAACATGCAAACAAAGCAAAACATAGAAAAGAAACTCATGCAAATGACTCAAAGAAGTTCATGCATTCTGCAAATTTTCCTTGTTCCTCGTGTGACAACTTATCAGATTACATGTTCCACCGCAAGTTTAGCTATTCCAACCAAATCCAACTTGAATCAAAGAACAGAATTTCCTACGCATCCTCCAAACGTACACTGACCAGGATTTAACATTAAGAGAATGAACTGAACTATCCATATCAGCCACCAAAACAAAAATGTGTGAAACAGAGGAAGACACCAGCAAAGAGAAAGAAGACCCCTGAACCTTTGATAAAAACCATTTCAACTCTTGCCCACTAACCAATAAACGCAACCCAGAGACAACGAACCCACCCCAGAAATTAAACCACTCAAACTTTAAAACAACCAAACGATACATCTAGCAATGTTGCTGCAACAACAGATACCCTGTTGCAGCTCACTATTGTACCGCAGATTGCTGCTTCAAAATGCAGCCAGCAAAGGCATGAAGACATGATCAAACAAGACCAAAAGGAAAATTGAACCAGTCCAGAAATTTCAACAAAAGACCATCAAAAACTGAGCACTTCGAACTAGCAAACGGAACCCAAACATCTAAACATTTGAACTAATTTGAATTGGTAACATAGGATAGTCTTAAACAGAAAAATATCTAAACATTTGTCAAATTTCCACAGCCATCATCAAAATTCATCAACCCTCAAATTTATTTGCTAAAATCCAAAACCAAAAACCTCTCTAAATGCAATTTTAGAGGCGGATATTGTCACGGCACCATAGTCAGGCATCAAACCAAATCAAACATATCAACTAAACCACAGTTATGACAACCAAAGAAAGGAAACGCTGCTGCAACAAACTGAGACACTTGTCGTAGCGCACCCTTCACATGAAATCCAAAAACTCTAACAAATCCAGATTACACGAACAAAGCCCAAAGATACAGCCTTTAGTTCATCAGGTTGGAGAAAGTCCAAGCCTTTCGATCAAATAGCAGACCCAACATCACTCAGTATGCCATATCAGCAACCGAAAGGAAAGAAAGATGAAAAAAAATTGCAAAAAGGTTCCATCTTGTTTGCAGAGATTCCGACCGAAATATGAATCACTATCACAAATAAAGAATGGGACATTAAAACAGAAATTTTATTGTCATTTTCTTGATTTTGGCCTGTCAAACTTACGAAATTAACTGTAAGCATCAAACAAAGACCCACGGGTTCATCAGACAGACTATACAGGGAGCTTTGAATCCATTTTTTTTCAGAAACTATCAAACACAAGCATGGCAGCATAATAACATCAATATCAAACCGAAAAAGAAAAGAAGTGAGCATCAATATACCTAGATAGCAAAAAAGGAAGCAGCTTGGCAGGATCTTCAATGGATGACTTGCTGTGAAAACTCGTACTAAGATGACAGAAACCAACGATGGAAGTGCTGAGTTTTTCTTTCACTCGTTACCTCCCCCTCTGTTTTTGCCTTTCAGTTCTAATCTAGCCCTCCACTCTTGCTATTTTCTTTTCCTGATTTCTTACTCAGTAACCTTACGGCCGCCTCTCTTTTCCTCTGGTTTCTCTTTTCTTTTTGCTATCCCTCCCCGTCACTCTGCTCTCCTTTGCGGCTGCCTTCTCCTTTTCTATTTATATGGGAATCCCTAGCCCTAAACAATTCAGCAACTTCCTCTGTATTTGCAGCTAAGGGCTGCCTGGTCCTCAATACGCAGCTTGCATGCCGCATTTCTGTTTTTTTTTTTTTGAGATTAATTAAAACAATATTGATAATAATAAAAATAAATAACAAAATAATTTAATTAACCTTGGATAAAACAAATAAACTAGAAACAACAAAGTATAAAATCCAATTCTTTTTTCATTTTCCATTTTTTTTATGATTTTTCTTTTTTTCCTCTTTTTCCATGATTTTTCCTTTTTTCCATGATTTTTCCTTTTTTTTCATTTTTTCATGATTTTCTACGCTAAAACTTAAAAAGAAAAAACTAAAAAGTGAATAAAACTAAAATAAAATAAAATAAAATAACACCTAAAAGGCAAAACAAACAATAATGAACAAATGCAAACCATCTAAAACAAAATCATGAAATTAACAAAAATCAATAGACAAGAATTATCACTAAAACGAAGCATATAAATTATTTCAAAATTTGGTGTCTACAGTATTCAAAGAAATAAAATAAAATATAAAATAATTTTCAGGTCCTCACACCAATCGGCTCAAGTTGTGAATTATCTTATTTCGGATTTTTATGCTCGAGTACCAAAAAGTGAAGAGTACCAGAATAAGGGTCTGTATCTCGATTGCACTTGAGGTAAATTTTTATGCCAAAGGTCAAGGCGCGAAAGATTTTAGAATTGAACCTAAGATTGAGCTGATCAAGGAGGGTGGATCGATGGGTGCTATCATGGACTAGTCTCGTACATGTCTGGCTAGGGTTTCTATAGATGATGGTTAGCTTTGCTGTATTCGTGAATGTTTATGGTGCTAGTATTGCAGGCCTGTTTCATTTCTCCTACACTTGTGTACCCTTGTCCCGTGTTTCCTTGATTTCACTGCAATTTGATTACAGTTACATATGTATTTCTTTTGAGTTCATTTTTAACTCTTGCTTGACTACCCTTGTCTATTTCCTACCGTTTTGCAGTGCCACATAAGAACCTAGCTTTGATTCCTATTTCTCTACAAGTTTTGGATTATGTATGAAGATTTTGGAGACAAGGATATGGGTTCTACGCATGTATACAAATTTTGGCCGAATTAGGATGACCGCCTTGATGGAGGATGGTAAAAGGCATTTGTGGGGATAAGAGGTTATGGTCTCTTCTTGAGTAAGTTTGTAAGTGAGTTAAGGTGTGGAACTTTTGCTTTAAGGAATATGATTCCATATTTCGTCATATGTATAAGCGACGATAGTAATCTTTATGGGAAGACCAAAGAATAGGAATAAGTGTCATAGTATCTTGAAGTATTGCCCTACTTGTGTTTAGACTTCTCATTTATCTAGTTTAAGAATAGTTTTCATGGATGACTTGGAAGCAAAAGAACTTAAGAGTTATATGGTTAGAGTTTCAATTGGTGACTAGCTACTCCTTTAGATACTTTGATTTGTCATCTAGGCAATCATTTGAGATTAAGTGACTTGGCAATATGAAGAATTTGAAAGATATACATGAGGAAATAGAGATTCTTTGAAAAGAGGTAGAGTTTTAAAAGAAATTGACTGAACACTGGAAAGGATGGTGGAAACAAGAGTATATGGAGAAAATTGAGTTACTAAACAAGAACATGGAAATGAAAAGGAAATACGAAGGGATACTGCGGGAGTTGCGGAATAAGTTTGAATTGGTGCATTCAACTATACAAGTTGCATCTTAAGGCATTTCTAGCAACCAAGTGAGAAATGGTGAAGCAAGCTTCATCGATACAAAAGGAAAACGCAAAGAGATTAGTGGAGATGAACTTGCAAGGAAGGATAGGGTAAAGAAGAAAAAATGGACACTTCAAGAAGAGATGTGTAACTGCTAAGTGCGAAATCTATGACAAAAATGATACTAGAATATATTATTCGAAAATTGGTGCATGTTTTAGATATGCCAAACTTGAACATCAAGTGCGGAACTGCCCGAAACAAATGAATATTGTGATGGTGAAGTTACCGTGAGAGTCAAAGTTAGCAATTAGTGATGTGTTATCTAGAATAGTTGTATCTCTTGACTATGTGTAGTAACTGCTTTATGCAGTAAGCTGTACCTATCTTATCAATGGTGAACAGGGTGCTTGATGTTTTAAATAGTGATCTTGAATGTCTATGTTTGTTTGGAGTTAAATTCTTAAAGGTGATTCAATTTCTACAAATTATTCTTTGATACGAGGAAGGAGTTTTCGTTAGTGGTTCATAAAGAAGGCAGTTCTATCAGAGAAGGTAGTACATTTTGTGATGACCTAGAAAATTATTTTTCTCACCTCCCAACTATTTGCATTTTTATTTAAACTATATTTTTATAAAGTTTGCATTCATTTAGTGATTTACTTGTTAATTATTAAACGAGTTTCTCTTACTTGTATATTTTAACTTTCCAGTGTTTAATATCTTGAAAATTGTTGATTTTATGACTTATTAGTGAAATTGGCCAAAACCCTACAAAATTATAAGTTGAGATATTATTGAAGTTAAGAAAGATTTTGGGAGTTAAAAGAAGGTTAGAAAGGCTAGGGGTTGATAGTAAGAAAGCTTAAGTGGAAGGCACTATTGGGCGCTATTCAAAGTTGACTTGGAGAAACTTTTCTTGTGACTAGTATTTTAGATCAAAAAAACAACCAAGAGGCCTCATTTTTCTTCCTTGGCTGGCCGAAATTGAGAGAGGGAGAGAGAGGGAGAAAACTTCACTTTTCTTGAAAAATTTTGAAGATCCAAGCTTTCTTCCACCAACCTACTTGCACCTTTGGAAGATTTTGGGAGAAAGAAGCTCCTAGGGGTTGATCTTGCCATCGTCTTGGGTAGATCTTGCCAGGGTTTGAAGCTTTGAAGAGGTATGGCTAATCTACTTCATTCTTTTACATTTCAAGTGGATTTAGGTTAAATCTTGGAAGATCCATTGTGGATTTGAAATTTTATGGAAGTTTTGGTAATAGAAGCTTGATAGTCTCTTGTATGTTTGAATCTTGAAAATTTTGGCCAAGAATTTGTGGATTGTTGTTTCTTGATATCCAAGGGTTAATGATTGATAAAACTCTTGAGGATTTGAGTTATATTTCTAGTGATTTGTTGGTGAAAATGGAAGAAATCTCAATGTCCATCAAGTGTTTGATCTTTTGTTAAGGGTTGTTTATGTGCAAATTTTCATGGGTTTTCTTGCTAACAATCTTGGCTATATATTGTTTGATATGTTGATGGATTTCTTACGGGAAAATTGGGAAGATTTGATGGAGAAATATTTGGAAAATTCTAGTATGAAAATTCTGCCTTGCTGTCCAAAACAGGGGAAGATATTCCAGCCTTGATTTCCACCTTTTCTTAATAAATTTGCACAATTTGTTGTTCAAGAAACTTGCTAACAGATCACTCTTTACTTGTATGTTGAATTTGAACCAAAACTATGAATTTCTTCCTTGTTTTCTTGTTGGAAAGTTTGCAAAATGGACTGAAACTCAGAGAGCATTTTCAGTGAACTTGTCAGATTTTCTGGTATTAATTGAAAACGAATTAGAGTCTAAATTTTATACCGTCGGACAGCCCTTTGAGTGTAGTTTCAAATGCAACCAATGGCATTCGATTTTTCTACATTGAGTTATAGCCGTTTACCCGAGACTACTCAAATGCCCTGATATGACGCAACAGTTTTTCTTGTGCCTCTATGATTGCTATTTTTTACCATGAAAATGCATGAACTTGTGAGAACCTAGAAATTTTACTAATTTACCTAGTCTAACTACATGGTACCTTCTTTATTTAGTCATCTATTAGTTTATTTATTGATTTGATAATGATTTTCTTTTAATGCTTTTATTAAATTTTACATGTGAAAATTTGTGTATGGGGTTGATGCAAACATGAAGATCATCCTCCAAACTATTGAGTCAAATGAAGAGTGGCTGCAATCTATTTCCCATTCCGAGTGCTCCACCGTGTCAACAACAATGCTTACAAATTGGAGTTACCTGGGGAGTGCAATGTTAGCATGACTTTCAATGTCACAGACTTGAGGCCGTTCCGTGACGAGGAGGATCTAGATTTGAGGACAATTCCTTCCCAAGTGGAGGGGACTAATGTGTGCACGGATTTGAAGCTAAATGATGAACAAGGGGTCCATAGGAACATTGAAGGCTTGGAAGTTGCTAATCTGGCCTTCGCTACTTGGGCTGGGCACTAGTAATGTTAGCCACTGGTTTTGTTAGTTGGATTGGTTATTATGGTGTCATGTTTTAATTCGTTAGTCTTGTTAATTAATGGAGTTAAATAAGTCGGCCCAACTCATGTAAGTGTGGACTGAATTACTCTTGCTAGTGTTAGGAAGATGGGCCGCAAATCCTTGTCTCAAATGGATTAGGTTTCTAGGTTTCTAGCCTATAAAAAGGCTCCTTCATGTATGGTTGAGGGAGACGCTTTTGATAATAAAATTCTGTTTGTGTTTCTCTTCAATTGTTGAGAGATTTGAATTCGTTACTTGCTTTGGCAAGGGTTCTTGAGCATTCTCGTGATTGTCCTTGATTGTTCATCCGACCTATCCACTTTAGTATTCACCTCATGTGGAGTCGTCGCTCTACCACCTTCAATCAAGTATTGTTGTCCGTCTTGGTTTTGGGTCCACAAACCAAACGTTAGACAACCTCACTAGATCCTTGGGCAAATGTGATATTTGTCTCGAAATGTATTGATTAAGGAGCGTATCAGTTGGCTTCAGAGCATAGGTTGAGGTATCTCCCGTTATATCCGTTGTTTTGTCTTTGTTGAGTCATCTAGGGTTTATCTTTCATATTTTCCGCTGCCTTGTTTTTGTTTAAAAAAAAAAAGAAGATTCTGTCCTCAATTTTTTTGGTCCTTGTTGCATCAAATTCTGGACGTGTTGTGTCAAATCTATCCGTGTTTTAAATCTTGCTTACACAAGATTTCTGTCCAAAATTCTGTTAGTGTGTTGGGTAATTGTGTTTGTCCAGCAAGAAAAACGAAAAAAAAGACAATTGTGGCAACTACGGTTTCCTTGTCGCATCTTAATTTGGTTGGTTTTTGTGTTGCAATCTGTCCAGATTTCCCTTCGTTGTTTGCTGTTCGTTTTTTGTCTAGATTATAGTCTCATTCTTGTGGGTTGGTGTCATCTTTGGGTTGTGCCAACAGCCCAGCAAAAGATTAAAAACAGAAAAATCTTTGCTGCGGCTAGGGTTCTTCCCTTCTAGGCGCATCTTGCGTTGTAGTAAACTGCCCAGATTTTTCCTTCTCTATTTGCTGCAGTTTTTGTCTCGGTTGTGGCCTGATTCTGGTTGGTAGTTGTGCTGTTTGGGGCGTGCAAAACAACCCAGCAAAGGTCAAAAAAAAAGGTGCCGCATACCTCATTGTTCTTGAGTCGATTGCTGGAATTTTCTGTTTGGGACTGCCGAACCTGTTTTGCCATTGATTCTTGAACTTTTGTGTTGTTTCTTGCAAACCTTCAATATCAACATATATTTGGAAAATTTCTTGAGCTTCTTGAATGAAATTCTTGAAGTTCTTGGACCACCAAAGACCAACTTGGGAAGTTCTTGAAAATTGAAATAACCTTCATCCGTGTTCTTGATCTTCTTGGGTTTTTGATCTTGTAATTTGGATGAAATTGGATCTGCAATTGTGTTTCTTGAAGAGCCAAGAAAATAAAGCAATGAAAAAGAGAAAAAAAACAAAAAAAAGGAAAGAACAATCGGCGGCTCTAGCAAGAAACTCCAAGTTCCCAAATCTTGATCAAACTCCAAGTTTCCAAATCTTGCTCAAACTTCAAGTTTCCAAATCTGACCAACTCCAAGATTTCTGAAATTTGAACAACTCTAGACTTTCAAATCTGATCAAACTTTAAGGTTTCCAAACCTTGAACAAGTCCAAGAGTCCAAATTAGACCAAACTCTAAGATTTCCAAATCGTGATTGGTTTCCAAATCTTGAGTTTCCAATTCTTGGTTGGTTTCCAAATCTTGATTGGCTTCCAAATTTTGAGTTTTCCATTCTTGATTGGTTTCCAAGACCCCAACCGACCTGGACAGTCCAAAAAAAAACACCCAAAATAGTTTCCCAAACCGAGCCTAAACCGCCATCCATACCTTAGCCAAACCGCCTTTGGATCCTTGAGTTTCTAAAAAAATCGGTTGAGCTAGTTTGCAAACCGATTGGACTGAATTTTGGGGACTGATTTGTACCTAATTTGATCACCCTAAAGGCACCATTTACCTACCAAAACACTGACCAGAAACTTGGCAACCAGCAGCTCCAAAATTCCAGTTTCGGGTAGGCGTCCTTCTAGGATCCCAAATTTCAGCTTTTGAGTTTCGTGTCGTGTCTAGTATCCATCATCTTAGGGTTGTTTTCCTACATCATTTGAGTCATAAAACAGCATCTCCAGTGTATCCAAAGCATCTTTATTCTTGGTTGCTCTTATGCGAAGTTTGGTGAACAATTCTTGGACCTTGCGCGGCAATGCTCAAGTTAATCAATCCAGCAATGTAAGAGTAATGGTAAGACCATTAGAGTGTCATAAGCATGAGTGATACATGAGAGGAGAGTGTGCATACATGAGCTTGTGTGTGGGAGGAAAATTCTTTTCTCTGCTAACTGCCTTTGCAGGTCACATAATCATGCCCCATGGAGTTGCATCTTGCTCATACAATCAGGAATTCTTGGAGGCTGAGCCTTTCAAGAGGAGGGGTTCCAAGCGGACTACTCCCAAGTACTCTAGTTCCATGCAATCTAGTTCACAACATGAGTTTCGTTCACTCCGGGAGGAGATAGAACGTTACCGTGCTTCGCGTGTATATGAAAGGTATAAACGAGATTGTGATGAGTGTGAGAAGGAGCAAAGAAGTTTGCATCGAGCATCTAAGTCGAGGTCCACCTCAAGCAAACGAGATTCATCTAAAGAGTGTCTTGACAATCAAGACAAGGAGTTTGAGAATTCTCGAATTGAGTCAAAGTTTCGTGAATCAAAGGATAAATTCCGAAGTCGGACTAAAGCATTGGTTGATTCCATGATGGAAAGACTTAGCCAAGCCAAGTGCTGGATTCCCACTTGGAGCAACTTAATCATGTGTCAATCGGTGGTAATAAAGGGAAAATTCATCCTAGTCCCTCGTTGATTGAAGAGCCATATATGAATGAGTTGTAACCGAACCATGAACATGAACTAGACAATGAAAATCCAAACTCAAGTGCAATGAATGAACAATGGTCCGAGAAGAATGGAGTTGGAAAAGGCAAGAATAATTTGGCCTTATTGACGAGTAAAGAGGAGGAGTTGGCCATGTTCGCAAAAGTTGAAAGTATGGATGTTTTGTTTTGCTAACAAGCTAACATGTGTTTTGTTTACTACCTCTTCTTTTGTACAGATTAAAACAAAGTCAAGTAGAGTTCGTCATGACATGTTCCATTCCCAAGTCACTTGGACACTTTGCGAGTTTCCATGGAGTTTGTCTTCTAGGAGCTAAATCTCTTTGGTCTCAATTCATAGAACCATGTCAACTCAAAAATGTCCACACCATTGGAGGATTGATTCGAGCTCATCTTAAAGGGGGATTTCAAGATTTAACTTCTTGTTCTTTACCTATGGGTCATTCATCATTTTTGGCTTATTTTGAGCATGTTACTCGTTCTAAATCTTGTCGTTCCTATGTAGATTTTGATGAGAAGTGTAGAGAACCCGCACTAGATTCTCAAGTTAAATCAAGTGGTGGAAGGCACATTGAAGTGTCAAAGGGAGTTTTCATATTTAAATCTTACTCTACACCTTCTTACCATTTAGCTAATATGTCCCATTGCTTCTTTATCCAATTTCTGGTTCGAAACAAGCTGAAACTTATTTCATTTTTGTAGGTAGTAAAGCTGTCCAAAAATTTTCAGCTTTGACCAAAGAGTTGCAACCTAATTTCATGCTTCTTCCAGCTGCATGTTGTGAAGAAGGACCAAACTATACCACCTTGTACAACCCAATTCAGGATTTCTCTAGCTTCAATAAGCATCATTATGAAGATCCTTATCTTGTGCACGTGACTGGTAAGCTATTGCATAATTTTATACCTATGACTACTCACT
This sequence comes from Coffea canephora, assembly GCA_036785865.1. Classification (NCBI taxonomy): domain Eukaryota; kingdom Viridiplantae; phylum Streptophyta; class Magnoliopsida; order Gentianales; family Rubiaceae; genus Coffea; species Coffea canephora. The sequence goes on from CM071913.1 coordinate 34,021,381, forward strand.
ACGTGAATTATTGTGTAGGTAACATCATGACAGTCCATGCTCGACGGCTAATTAGAGAGTTTTGGGTTGCAACCTAGACTTTTCGCAAGGCTTATACATGTTCTTTCCTACCTTGGTGAATGTCCTTGCTTGAAAGCCCCTTGCGGCAGGCCAAACGGCATTTAACTTGGCTCGTGACCCTTCATTTCTTTCCAACATGGTTGTCCTCTAAGCGTACCGTCGATTTGTGGCCAAATCGCTTTCAAAAGGAGGGGAATGATGCAAACATGAAGATCATCCTCCAAACTATTGAGTCAAATAAAGAGTGGCTGCAATCTGTTTCCCGTTCCGAGTGCTTCACCGTGTCAACAACAATGCTTACAAATTGGAGTTACTTGGGAAGTGCAATGCTAGCACGACTTTCAATGTCGCAGACTTGAGGCCGTTCCGTGACGAGGAGGATCTAGATTTGAGGACAAATCCTTCCCAAGTGGAGGGGACTGATGTGTGCACGGATTTGAAGCCAAATGATGAACAAGGGGTCCATAGGAACATTGAAGGCTTGGAAGTTGCTAATCTGGCCTTCGCTACTTGGGCCGGGCACTAGTAATGTTTGCCACTGGTTTTGTTATTTGGAGTGGTTATTATGGTGTCATGTTTTAATTCGTTAGTCTTGTTAATTAGTGGAGTTAAATAAGTCGGCCCAACTCATGTAAGTGTGGACCGAATTACTCTTGCTAGTGTTAGGAAGATGGGCTGCAAATCCTTGTCTCAAATGGATTAGGCTCCTAGGTTTCTAGCCTATAAAAAAGGCTTCTTCATGTACGATTGAGGGAGGTGCTTTTGATAATAAAATTCTGTTTGTGTTTCTCTTCAATTGTTGAGAGATTTGAATCCGTTACTTGCTTTGGCAAGGATTCTTAAGCAATCTCGTGATTCTCCTTGATTGTTCATCCGACCTATCCACTTGAATATTCACCTTGTGTGGAGTCGTTGTTCTACTGCCTTCAATCAAGTCGTGTCGTCCGTCTTGGTTTTGAGTCTACAAACCAAACGTTGGACAACCTCGCTAGATCCTTGGGCAAACGTGCTACGTGTCTCAAAACGAGCAAACGAGTTGATCGAGAAGCGTATCAGGGGTAAAATGAAATTTTTCCTTTTTAGTGGGGTGTGAAAGGAACTTTTAAAAAAATGAGGGGGTTTAGTGCAATAAGAATTCTCTAGAAGTGACATGTGTCACCATAAGAGCTAAGCTTCTTTCTTTGACTTTTGACTAAGCTTTCCTATGACTTTTGACTAAGCTTTCCTACCATTTAATTTTCGTTTCTTGCCTTAAAAACCAAACAAAACAAATTCAGGAAAAAGTGAGAGAGAGAGCTGTGAGTTAGGGAAAGAAAAGGGAGAAAAGCTTCACTAAATTTAACTTTAATGTTGCTTGAATTTTGAGGGAAAAGAAAGGAGATAACTTGGGGGTTTCATCCATCTTGGCTTACACTAGGAAAGAGGAAGAAGTTGGTGGTTGGAAATTCATCTTGGTTGGAAAGTAAAAGAGGTAACATGCTAGACTAACCTTCTTCTATGTTTTATGTTGAAATTAAGGTTGATTGTGGGCTAAAGACATGAATTGGTGGTGAATCATGATAGTTTTCAAGTTGATGATGCATATCTCTCATGCTTGAATTCTAAGGTTTAATTATGCCTATGATTATGGTGTGATTATGGCTACATATGTGTCTATGGTTATGTTGGAGATGAAACTTTATGGATTTGTTAAGTATAGTTGGTTGAACTTGGGACAATTAGTTGAAGGAAAGTTGGAAAACTTGAAAGAAAATTTTCTGGTTGCTAGGGCTGAAGTTGCAGCCTTGATTTCGAAATTTTTATCATGATTCTAGGTTTGTTTTTGCTCAAAATACTTTATACTACTTTACCCTACAAGTTTGTGTTGAAATTTGATTAAAATCATGCATTTTAAGTAGCTTAAACCTCACCTTTTGACCAGAAACCATGGCTGGAAATGTTCTACAGGAGACTCTGAGCAGTCTTGGAAAATCAGTCATATCTTGGTATAGAAAAAACCAAATTGAGTTTTGGCTTATTGAGTTTGAAACTAGATTTAGAGCACTTTCAACCATGAAAATTTCAGAATTTTTCTCAATTCTTATGAATATCTATAATTTTCCAAAGTTGACTGAATTTTCATACCTGTTCTGTTTGTCTACTAGATGAAATAGCAACTTGATGATGAAATTTGACTGACTTGTGGATAGAATCTTACATATATGTCTTCTGAGAAATTGTGACTCTTTGAATCTATTTTCCAACGGTATAAAATTTATAAATTTTGGGCTTAAGAATCTTGAGATATGATTTTTCAAATAGCATCGCACAAAACTGGAAAAAATCCTATTTTCCTAAAACTGCCCTTACTTTCATTTCCAACTTCAAGTTGGAGTTGTTGAACCATTTTGAACTCAATTTCATTTTAAATAATGTGACTTGGCATAGTGGATCTCGTGGCACTTTATATATGTGATTTTGGGACAGGGAAGTAAGGTCGAAAGTGCACCCAAGACGAACACTTGAACTTGTTGACGTGGTGAGTGTTATAAGTGCATGTAAAGTGCTTATGTCATGTTTCTTATTTAAATGACAAGTTCACTTGCTTGAACTACTTGCTCTCGTTATTCTTGAACTATTAATATTGGAATGAGGATGTACTTTGTCATACTCGCCCCTTTGTGACTTGATATTGATATGAGATGAATTGTTGTGCTTGTACTTGACTTTTTGGTCGATGGAATGGCTAGTTGGTCTGGTTGAGCCGGCAAGGGCTTGGTCGGCACGATCGATGAACCATGGGTCTTGTCACTTGGACGTGAACTCATTCTTGAACTCTTGAACTTGAACTGGTATACTCGAGTATTACCCTTCTTAAATTTTGACGTGTAGGCCCGGTAGTGGGTTGAACAGTGGTTGGAGAATGACGTGAAGTGGTGAAACACTTGTTAGTATTCTGGGAAAATGTTGACGGAGTGTCAACGGAATTTTGATCAAGCTATCTGAATATGCTCTTAAGAGCTCTATATCCTTTTACCTGAATAGGTGAATTCTCATTTGATGTGTTCTTGCACTATGTTGTGGTGAATTATGGATTCATGGCTTAAATGTGATATTATTGTTTGCATGATCCTCTTGGAACCTCACGGAGCGAAAGCTTACCCTTTAGATTTGTTTTCCTTACAGAAGGCGAGCACCTGGGTAAGTGATTGTAAAGGGGCTGAGTTTTGTCAGGAACTATTGTCCTAGCTCAATCGTACCAACTTTTAGCTTGTTTTGTAAGTTGGGGAAACTCGACTGATGTAAATGAATCTAGTAGTGTATTTTAAAGTTTGTATCATCTATAAACTCGTGTTTTGGCCAAGGGTTATTTTATATTATCGTTGGGGATATTGTAACAGCCCCACCTCCCCCTAAGACGAACCAAAGGGTTCGGCAGACCGCCTGCCCAGCTCTCGCCAGGACTCAGTCCTTCACCCACACAAATCAGAAATAGAACTACAAGAAAAAACAAAACGAGAATCCAAAACTTAAAACAAAACTTATATACATAGATATCTCAGAAGGAAGTACAACCGTCAAATATACAGAGGTTCTCAATTCACCATACAACCAACCCGTGCCAAGCACTAGAGCGAGAACCATTACAAAAGAAAACCAAGCTAGACCCAGCTAGTCTATACAGGCTCTCATCCTTGCTCGCCTTCCCCTGTTAAGGAAAACACAACTAAAGGAATGAGCTAAAAGCTCAGTGAGGTTCCGAACACGTAGGCAAACAAGAAGTGCATTGCATTCATTACACGTAGCCAATAATTCAAGATACAAATATAAGATAAAGTGATAAACACCTTCATTAAAAGGATACGGGCTCATAAGGAGCCATTCGTTCATTCGTTCGTTCATTAATTCTCCTTTCGTTCCCTTATACCTTCGATCATTTGAAAATGCATTTTGTATAAGTAAAACCCCCCGTTCATTCATGCGTTCATTCATTCATTCACCCATCCCGGACATTGTCCAGGCTCCACCAACCTCCACCAACCTACAAGGTAATACTCGAGTATACCAAAACGTTCACCCAGGTCCCTAATCGCCCGATCGAGTTCGCTTCTGGCTCGAGACGACCGGTAACAAGGGGCAGTGGCCAGTTCAGCCAAAAAGGCTTACATTCATGCACAACTAACATTTCAATCGTTCAATCATTAGAATTTCACAACCATTTAGGCTGAGTGCGATAAAGTACACACTCACCTCGAAAACTCGTTTTGGCAATCATTGAAAGCAGTAAACATGTTATCAATCATTCATACAAGCCATATAATAATGAAACATAACCAAAAAGGAACACTCACCTATTTATATGCAAAACAACGTCCAAAATCCTACCGGATATTACCCCCGGTCACCGTGAAAACCTAAGATGCGACAAGAAAGCATATTACAATTTACCTAACAAAACAAGTAAGTGGAAACAAGGAACTCGACTAGTTACGAGTAAGACATATAAGGTGTGGTATGTAGTAAATAAACATTTGAAGGTTCAAATGGAAAAGGTAGCATGTTCTAAGATGGAAAACGGTCATAGTATTTGCCAAACGAAAAATATACAAGTTCAAATAGAAACTTAGTCATTGAGCGAAAATTTGGGCAGCACGCCCTTTTGTATTTACCTATTTTCCAGCCATTAATGGCTTCATTATTTTCCTCAAATCAGTTCCAACATCTCATATAGAATAATCTCGTGTCCAAAAGCCGTTCACTAGGCTTAAAGTCATATAAATACAAAAATAAATACAAAAATCAAGCTAGAAACATTTCCGGATAAAAACAGTTTTTGACATCATTTTACGATTGTGGCACCATTGGTGTTACGATTATCGGATGAAGGTACAAGACACACCGTTTCGAAGCTAACAAATAGGGCTACCATGTTGCAGAAGGTCACTCAGTCCAGTTTCGAGTGTAACCAGGTCAAATATGCAATATACTACACCAGAACCGCAAAAACAGGTTCACAAACCGCATTTTGGTTCAAACATCATAAGTCAGGCTACCTAAGTCCAAATCGGGTGATTCCAAAGCCATCCGAAAGGTAAGATACAAGGATACAATTCATCAGAAGTATTCCCAGCCAAAATAACCAATTACAGAAGCAATTCTCAAGTTCGGGTAAAACCATGGCAGCAGCCTTTTCACAAGCTACGATACTCCGATTGACCTGAAATTTTGCAGGCATCTCTAGAATATCATTCCATACAACTTTGATTTTTTAACCCAAGGCCAATTCGGCCTCTAACTATGAGGTACAGTGCCAGGCAGAATTGGGGAAAATGAAACCCTAACTTTTAAATTTTCTTTCCAAAACAGAAATTTTCTGCAATTAACCACCATTCACACTCTAAAGCTTCATTTTTGGTCATTTCCAATCATCATACATGGCCACAACATATCAATCATATGAAAACAGAAAAATCCCAAATAAATATAAAACTTCACCAATTTCAACCAAAATCACAAAATAACACCAAAAATTATCTCCTTAACTCACATGGGTCACTAATTAAGCATTATTGGAAAGACTGTGATGGCCCCACCTCCCCCTAAGGCGAACCAGAGGGTTTGGCGAGTCGCCTGCCCAACTCTCGCCAGGACTAACGATGCAGACTAGAACTATCTATTGCGATCCGAAACTTACAAACGAGCGTAAACAAGTCAAAATGGTAAAATAATCCAAAATAAAAAAAATGAAATCCGGAGTCGGCCATGAATAGTAACCGACCCATCAGAACCCAACCGAAATAGCTAACAAACATTCACATCTGAACTTTAGCGTTTACAAATCAAAATGACATACAAAAGTTTTCAAAAGTTAATATATATACACGGTTTGCCAAATCAAAAGGGAAAACGCCCCAAAAGTATATTTAGGATTTTAATACATGAGCTATACAAAAGATATGTTCAATGTGACAGCCCCACCTTACCCTAAGGCAAACCAAAGGGTTCGGCGGACAGCCTGCCCAGCTCTCGCCAAGACTAACGGAACAGATTAGAGCTATCTGTTTCATTCCGGAACTTACAAACCCGCGTAAACAAATTAAAATAGTAAAATAACCCAAAATAAAATAAAATGAAATCCGGAGTCGGCCATGAATAGTAACCGACCCGTCAGAACCCAACCAAATACCAAGCAAGCATTCACATCTTCAAACTTAGCATTTACAAGCCAAAGTGGCATACAAAAGTATTCAAAAGTGGATACATGTCTAGTTTGCCAAATCAAAAGGAAACAGTCCCCAAAAGTACATTTAGGATTTTAATACATGAGCTATACAAAAGATAAGTTGAACTAGCTCAATTGGCTGCCAATTGTCAAATCCAGACCAAAAGTGTTTATTTTCCTGTAAGGAAAACAAAAGGAACAGAAAGGGTGAGCTTGCGCTCAATGAGGTACCAAACAGATATCAATAAAATCATGGCATTTCACGTTTAGCAACTCAAGTACACATGCCAGATGTAAAGCAAAGGAACCAATGATTCAAATCAGAAGGATACGGGTGGCTCTCAGGAGCCAAATTTCCAGCGCAGTACTTGATCCAAACCGGTTGACTCTCCGTCAACGTATATAGAACCAATGCGTCCGTAGACCCCTCTTTACACCGAATTCCGTCCACCAAACACCCCTTTACCGGGCCCGCTCACCGTAACTGAACAGAAATGGTAATACTCGAGTATACCGGAATCAAGGGTCTCAATACCCAAAGATCCCAAAACAGACTACCGTGGTTCGTTATCTAATCGTCCAGGCCCTTGCCGGCCCGACTCGAATAACTTAGCCACAGGATTTGAGCTCATAGGTCACAGAAAGGTCGTTGGTTACAAGTTTCCAAACGACATCCGAACAGATACAGATACAGATTCAGATTGACACCAAAATTGGCATATGAACAGACAAGAGAACGAGTGTGATAAAGTACACCCTCGTCTCAAACAAATTAAACAGATTGCAAAGCAGAAATCAAGTTAAACAACAATGGAGGGGAGTGGTACACTCACCGGCTCAACTTCAAAAGTTTTTACTTCAGATTGGCCTTAATCGCCAAGAAATCCTAAAATAACCAAAATAAACCAATTGAAGGTTTCACATCCATAATCGAGTAAACAAAATGCACATGAGGCTCGACTACTAGTCGTATGCCTCGCCAAATAATTACTAATGCAATGGTACAAAACATGATTTTTGGGAACAAAAAGATAGCATAAAGACCTAGGTTCAACAACCCAAAAGCCCTTTTATTTCTACCCAAAGGCAAATCCAACTTAAATGAACCAAACGGCCTAGAAAATCGGGCAGCACTTCCCCTAAATTTCTTACTTTTTCAGCCATTAAGGCTTCATTATTTCCTCGAATCAGTCCCAACATCTCATACAAAATTCACCTCATTTCCAAAAGCCATTCACTAGGCTCAAAGTAAAAGTTAACTAGGAAATGACCGGAATAAAAGTAAGCCTTAAAACATACAAACAAGTACAATGAGACTCGATAACTAATCATAAATCAATGCTAAATATGACCCTAATAGGGTTCCATAAGCATATACAATCATTAGAGAAAACCAGAAAATTCGGAAATGCAATTAGCTTTGGCCCTGAAAAAACAGTTTTTGACTTCTTTTTGCGGTAATGGCACCAAATGCCCTATGATTATCAGATGAAGGTGTAAGATGCACCATTTCGAAGCTAAAAGATAGGGCTACAACCTCACGGAAGGTCACTCAACCCAGTTTTGATGCAAACAGGTTAAAAATGCAAGATACTACATCAAAACGTAAAACAGATTCACCAAAACGCATTCTAACGGAAATTCATAACTCAGGCTCTACAAGTCCAAATCCAGAAATTCCAAAACCAGTTGAAAGCTAAGAAATAGGGCTAAATTTCATCAGAAGGCCTCAACAACTCATTCGGAAGCAATCCAGACCAAAACAACCAATTACAGAAGCAAATCCCAATTTCGGGTAAAACCAGAACAGCAATAGTAATTTCGACTTATCTCGTTCTACACTACTCCGATTAACCTGAAATTTTGTAGGCGCCTATAAAATATCATTCCATACAACTTTCATGTTTTGAGCTAAGGCCAATTCAGCCTCTATCTATGACCTAAAATTTCGGACAGAATGAAGAACCAAGGAACCCTAATTTTCCAGATTTCTTCCAAAACAGAAATTACTTGCAATCTTCCACTTTTTCCACCTTCTAGAATCATTATATACCATTTCCAATCATCATATATAGCCACACAATCATGTTCATATTAAAACAGAAAAACCCCCAAAAATTACAAAAGTTCATCAATTCAACCAAAAATCACAATATAATCCATAAAGTGGCACCTTATACCACCACTAAGCATCAATTAAGCATCATTAGAGGGAGGAGAGTGGTACTTCATGACTTACCTTTAAAACAAGAGAGAGAGAGCTATGGGTCACCTTAACCTTCCAAATAACTTCACCAATCACCTCAAAATCACTAAGTGGAGAGGTTTTATGGAGTGATTTGAAATTGTATCGGTTTAATTTGAAGATTGGAGCAAGATTATGAGGTAGGAAGTTGGAGGATTTTGTTCTTCTCTTGAGCAAGAGGTTCGGCCATAAGCTTGTAAGAAATGGAAGATATTTGGTCAATTTTTGGTTTTATTTAGTAATTGGTAAAAGATTGAATAGTAAGTCAAGCAAGATTTAATCATATGATGACACATGTCACCTTCATTAATTACTTGCCTAACTTTTTGTCTCTCTCACACCAACCACTTGGTAACCTCTAAATATCTCATAACACCCGGTAAAATAATTCCAGTATTCAAAACTTAATCTAGTTGGCCGAATTTTTCCGAACTTTTCGCACTAGTGGGTCCCACGTCCGGTATACGCTCTTAATTTCTTAAAATCCATTCGATACAAGACAAATCATCTAAAAACTATATCTGCTCCTTAAAATTATATAAAAAAAATTTTCTAATTACGAAAATGCAGAAAACAAGCCATGAAAATTCTAAAACCTAGAAAATGAAAATTACGGGTTCTCACACTCTCTCCCCCTTAAAGAAATTTCGCCCTCGAAATTTTCTCACCAACGGAATTTTTTTTTTTTTTAATTCTAGGGTACCTAACGGATTGTACCTTCTCTGCTCTCAGACGAGTCAGGGACCTGGTGCTGCTCTAAAGAATATACTCGAGCTGGTGCCTTCGATCCCGTCCCTTCTCCTTTCATCTGTCCAGGGTTGCTCTTGGCTGGTTGCTGAGAATTAGGCTTGGTTGGTGGCAAAGTCCCTCTCCGCTCGCGCAGGCGAGTTGGACAGTTAGCAATCCGATGTTCGGCGCTTCCACAGCGCAAACATTTTCCTTCTTTCTTCCAGCAATTTGCTTCAGTATGATTTGGCCCTCCACAATATCCACAGGGACCACGAGTAGCAGAAACTGATTCCCCCTGTGGAACGCCACCTGTCACCCCCGGTAGTCGTACTTCCCCGTTTCCCTTTCGAACTTTAGGGGTTGTATTATTATCCGCTTGTTCCGAGCTGCTCCCAGGAAAGCCCCTTTTCTTGGTTTGGAAATTTGTCACTTGTAGCCTCGCATCTTCTATCCGCTGAGCTTTCTCCACAGCATCACTAAAGGTACTAAGTTGAGCTACCGCTAAATCCTTTTGAATCTCAACATTTAGTCCCTGAATAAAACGCTTTATCCGTCTTTGTTCAGTGACGATCAGTTCAGGCGCAAACTTCGACAACCGAGTGAATTGACTCTCATACTCGGCTACGGTTTGAGTTCCCTGGCGAAACCGAATGAATTCATCTTCCTTCTTTTCTTGGATGAGAGGAGGGAAAAACTTGGCATTAAATTCCCTCATAAAGTTCGCCCACGTCCTCGGGGTTTGTTCTCTTTCCCATTTTATTCGAATAACATTCCACCAGGAACGGGCGGCTCCCTCTAGTTGAAAGACAGCAAAGGTTACCTGTCTCTCCTCGGTATTTGTAAGGCAGCGAAAATATCGATCATCTTCTCCAGCCACTTCTCAGCTACGTCAGGATCAGGGCCTCCAAGAAATTTGGGTGGGGAGAACTTCTGAAATCTCTCAAGGGCTCTATCCTCGCCCTCTATGTGATTACCAGAATTCCCAGGGTTGTGGTTAGGGTTTTGACCTTGTTGGTGCACCACTTGGGCTAGCAAATCAGTCATTTGCTGCATGGCAGCAGCTATTTGGACATTGGGGTCAACCCTAGGTTCAGGGTTTGGTCCATATGAGGTTTCCCCAGTACCCCTTTCAGGCGTAGGTTGCCTATTTCCACGCCCACGGCCCCGTCCACTACGAGTGCCTTCCATTGGTCTAATAAATCTAGGGTCGAAACGGGAATATAATATTAAACATAGGTAGGCAAAAGCAAGTAGCAAAAGGTACGTACAGATCAAAAGTATACCTATACAACATAACTGTATCAAGCAAGCCACACAATAGCAGTCAATTAGATACAAATCCATGAAAGTAGCGGGGTTATCCAAAAGTATTATAGACAGGTCACAAGTACAACAATCACTAACGAAAATCTTTTATCTCTAGGGCTCCGTCCTTAATCTATGAAAACAACACCGTTTATATCTTAATCAAGAGTGATCATGCTTAACAATACCCGAATAGACCACGCGAAGTTCCATAGAATTACATTTCTAGTTCGCCCAAGTCCTTTTTAACCTAGGCTCACATCTCTTCCGTTTCCGGGCACAAGAATCCCATCTAAGATAATTTACAACTCGAGCCGGCCGGTCCCAAGAGTAAATCATTCATATTAAAGATTCCTACCCGACATACATATCTATTTTCCTCAAATTTCATGAAAATAATTTTTACACTTATAACATGCCCGATTCATAACTTACGCTCAAACGAGCACTAAGACATATTCACAAAATCAAGACCATAACACCACTGGCCCAAGCTCACTCCGCGCAGAGACCACGCGAAGTGGCTCTGATACCACCTGTGACAGCCCCACCTTACCCTAAGGCGAACCAAAGGGTTCGGCGGACAGCCTGCCCAGCTCTCGCCAGGACTAACGGAACAGATTAGAGCTATCTGTTTCATTCCGGAACTTACAAACGCGCGTAAACAAATCAAAATAGTAAAATAACCCAAAATAAAATAAAATGAAATCCGGAGTCGGCCATGAATAGTAACCGACCCGTCAGAACCCAACCAAATACCAAGCAAACATTCACATCTTGAAACTTAGCATTTACAAGTCAAAGTGGCATACAAAAGTATTCAAAAGTGGATACATGTCTAGTTTGCCAAATCAAAAGGAAACAGTCCCCAAAAGTACATTTAGGATTTTAATACATGAGCTATACAAAAGATATGTTCAACTAGCTCAATTGGCTGCCAATTGTCAAATCCAGACCAAAAGTGTTTATTTTCCTGTAAGGAAAACAAAAGGAACAGAAAGGGGTGAGCTTGCGCTCAATGAGGTACCAAACAGATAGCAATAAAATCATGACATTTCACGTTTAGCATCTCAAGTACACATGCCAGATGTAAAGCAAAGGAACCAATGATTCAAATCAGAAGGATACTGGTGCCTCTCAGGAGCCAAATTTCCAGCGCAGTACTTGATCCAAACCGGTTGACTCTCCGTCAACGTATATAGAACCAACGCGTCCGTAGACCCCTCTTTACATCGAATTCCGTCCACCAAACACCCCTTTACCGGGCACGCTCACCGTGACCGAACAGAAATGGTAATACTCGAGTATACCGGAATCAAGGGTCTCAATACCCAAAGATCCCAAAACAGACTACCGTGGTTCGTTATCTAATCGCCCAGGCCCTTGCCGGCCCGACTCGAATAACTTAGCCACAGGATTTGATCTCATAGGTCACAGAAAGGTCGTTGGTTACAAGTTCCAAACGACGTCCGAACAGATACAGATATAGATATCAGATACAGATACAGATTCAGATTGACACCAAAATTGGCATATGAACAGATAAGAGAACGAGTGTGATAAAGTACACTCTCGTCTCAAACAAATTAAACAGATTGCAAAGCAGAAATCAAGTTAAACAACAATGGAGGGGAGTGGTACACTCACCGGCTCAACTTCAAAAGTTTTTACTTCAGATTGGCCTTAATCGCCAAGAAACCCTAAAATAACCAAAATAAACCAATTGAAGGTTTCACATCCATAATCGAGTAAACAAAATGCACACGAGGCTCGACTACTAGTCGTATGCCTCGCCAAATAATTACTAATGCAAGGGTACAAAACATGATTTTTGGGAACAAAAAGATAGCATAAAGACCTAGGTTCAACAACCCAAAAGCCCTTTTATTTCTACCAAAAGTCAAATCCAACTTAAAAGAACCAAACGGCCTAGAAAATCGGGCAGCACTTCCCCTAAACTTCTTACTTTTCCAGCCATTAAGGCTTCATTATTTCCTCGAATCAATCCCAACATCTCACACAAAATTCACCTCATTTCCAAAAGCCATTCACTAGGCTCAAAGTAAAAGTTAACTAGGAAATGACCGGAATAAAAGTAAGCCTTAAAACATACAACCAAGTACAATGAGACTCGATAACTAATCATAAATCAATGCTAAATATGACCCTAATAGGGTTCCATAAGCATATACAATCATTAGAGAAAACCAGAAAATTCGGAAATGCAATTAGATTTGGCCCTGAAAAAACAGTTTTTGACTTCTTTTTACGGTAATGGCACCAAATGCCCTATGATTATCAGATGAAGGTTTAAGACCCACCATTTCGAAGCTAAAAGACAGGGCTACAACCTCACAGAAGGTCACTCAACCCAGTTTTGATGCAAACAGGTCAAAAATGCAAGATACTACATCAAAACGTAAAACAGATTCACCAAAACGCATTCTAGCGGAAATATCATAACTCAGGCTCTACAAGTCCAAATCTAGAAATTCCAAAACCAGTTGAAAGCTAAGAAATAGGGCTAAATTTCATCAGAAGGCCTCAACAACTCATTCGGAAGCAATCCAGACCAAAACAACCAATTACAGAAGCAAATCCCAATTTCGGGTAAAACCAAAACAGCAATAGTAATTTCGACTTATCTCGTTCTACACTACTCCGATTAACCTGAAATTTTGTAGGCGCCTATAAAATATCATTCCCTACAACTTTCATGTTTTGAGCTAAGGCCAATTCTATAACATCCCGAATATTAGGAGGTTGTTTGTGAAGAAAATATTAAAGTGTATTTCTTTGGGTTTGATTTAAAACCTACTTTTGTTTTAAAAAGACTAGAAACCCTAATATTGTAGTCAAAACCCTAGTTTATTTGTGACTAACCGGTTTTTCTAAATTTCTCCTATTTTAATTGAAACCCTAATTTTAATTACTGGAATTGGAAAATTCCTCACGTTTTATTAAAAATTTCTTTTTATTTGGAAATTATCATTTATTAAAGCCCTACTAGCCAATTATTCCATGATAAGTGTAAATGAATCTAGAAAGTAGAGTTTTACGCTTTGGTTTCAAGTTTTGAGCAAAATTAGGGTTTTCGCGACTTTTGGCCGGATAAATTTTCGGTACAGAGCAAGGATTAAATTTGGAGATTAAAAGTGACTTTTAAGTGAGAAATAATATGTGAGTAGTAGCAATGAGATAAGGTTAGTGAATGGAAAGTAAAAACCCTAGTATGTGAGTTTTAAGAAAAACGACGCGAACCGGCGGGTCCCGCGCACTACCGTTTGAACGCACCGCTTGACCACCACTTTCTTACCCTACAAGCTCATTGACAATTGAGCAAAATATCTTCTTATATTACAGCTAAGGGGACCGAAATTAGTGGCTAGAAAGCAAGGGAAAGAAAGAGAAAAATTAGTGGCCAAGATTAGGCCAAGTGTTGGGCAACTTGTGGACACCATTAGTTCTAATCCTTTTGGCTTTGTTATAAGACAATCAAGCTCCATCTTCCTTCATTTCTGCTGCTAAGTGCCGAGAGAGAGAGAGAGAGAAAAGAGGAGCAAGAGCAACAAATTTTCTTCTTGATTTGCTTCAATCCAAGTTAGAAATCAAAAATCTAAACCGATTAAAGTGCTTAGTGAGTGTTGGGAAGCTTGAGGAACTAAGGAAGTGCAAAGGGGGTGAAGGTTCAGCCTTTCAAGCTTGGTTTTGAGGTGAGGATGCTGATTTTTCCTGATTCCTACCTTCAATCTTGAGTAAATTAGCTTGGTAACTTGATTTTACGGTGAAATCATGGATGATTAGCATGTTTTAGGAGTTTTCCCCTTTCTTATTTGATGAACTAGGATTCCTGATTTTCTGCTCAAGTTGATGTATGATGCATGAATGTTGCAATTAAAGTTATATAAGGTTGTTTAGTGGTGATTGGAACCAGAAATTTGAGGAAACTACACTTAGAGCTAAAAATTCCAGATTTCTGGAAAATTTCCCAAACATTCTGTCCGAAATTTTATCTATGTGTTAGAGGCCGAATTGGCCTTGGGTCAAAGAAGTAAAGTTGTAGAGAATGGTATTTTATAGGTGCCTGTAAAATTTCAGCTCAATCGGAGCACCGTAGGACGTGAAAAGTCCAAAATACCCTCACTGTTCTAAGTATTTCCCAGCAGTCCGTTTCAGCAGTTGAGTCCAGTTTATCACGATTTTTGACCAGGATCCATTCTGATTTAGCTCTGGACCAAAACATGAAAGTTGTAGTGCTCTGAAGTAGCTTTAAAATGCCTCTAAGAACACCTGATTCGGACTTGTGTACACTGAGTTATGTCCATTACAGTGTTCTGCATTTAAACAGCCGGTGAATTGATTTCTGGTTTGGTAATTGGAGAATTTGACCAATTTACATTAGGAACTGGACTAAGTGACCTTCATGAATGTTGTAGCTCTGTGTCTTAGCTTCGAAATGGCACAGGTTTCGTCTTAATCCGATAAGCGTAGCCTTGGATATGTTATTTCCGCATTGGTACGTCAAATCTGTCTTGTGCTAAATTTAATTTCTGCACTTGTCCTTAATGCGATTCTTGTTATTATGATATTGTGAGCCTATGGAACGGCTCTTGACATAAATTGCTGATATGTATGATGTTGGGTTGTTGTTGAAGAAAATAATGAAGCCTAAATGGCTGGAATTTAGGTAAACACAAAGGGCATGCTGCCCGAATTTTTACTCGAGGTCTAGAAAACTCTCTTTGTGACTTGAGTGAATGTTAAGAGATTATCACTTGAACTATCGAGGACCTTTGCCACTTGTTTATCAAGGGTTATACGTTAGGACTTGGCCGAACTTGTACCCTTAACTTGTACCCTTAGGAAAATGATATGAATCACTATGAAACCGTTTTACTTGCACTTTTGACTCAAGAGTCATCTTCAAGCAAAAATGTTATCAAAGTTTTCGATTTGAAGAGCGAGCAACTATTACATGACTCTTCTCAAGTGATTTTTAATTTCTTGATTTTATTGAACGAAACGTCTAAGTTTCGAATCTTAGTCATGTTTCAAAATTCTCAAACTGAGTTTTATCGCAGATTTGGACTCCGAACCCGGAGTATACCCTGAAAGTGATCAATAAAGGCACTATATCTTTTGGTGAGTGCTTTCAAATACCGAATTGCACTAGATACTTGAACTTGATACGTGACCAATATGATTACATGTTATATACGTGAATTGTTAGGGCAAGAGTGTACTTTATCGCACTTGCCCTTACGTGATATACTTGTTTATTGTTGCAATTGACTTGATATACTTGTTATGATGCGCGCACTTCCTGGAATTCCAGAAACCCTGTGGCGAGTTACTCTAGTCGAGCCGGCAAGGGCTTGGTCGATTGGGTAACGAACCCTGGGTCTCTTGTATTGTCGAGTGGAGTGATACCTCCTCGACTAATCGGTATACTCGAGTATTACCACCCTTGTTCTTGAGGATTTTGGGCCCAGCTGGGGGTTGGACGGTGGACGGAGAGTCGTTTAAGCGGTGTTCTACTGGAATTGGTTACTTACTTGAAAGTTGACGGAGTGTCAACTGTTACTTGATCAAGCTCTGGAGATGAAATGGGAATTTGGCTCCTGAGAGCCTTCCGTATCCTTACACTTGAAAATGATTATTGCTTATCGGATTGATGTTTCTTTTGAAAACCAAAAGCATTTTACACTAGTTCATTTGGAAATTGCTACTTGAAGTGTTGGTGTTCACCTTCCTGAACTTGTTAAGCTCGCTATCTTTTGCTACTTTTAATATGGTCAATTTGTTATTTGGAACCTCACTGGGCTTTTAGCTCATACCACGTCATTTGTTTTCCTTAGCAGGGGAAAGGCAAGCAAGGACGAGAACTCTGTATGGTCTAGTTTGATCTAGTTCTTCGGTTTTGAAATGGTACACGTGTTAGTACCCGACTAGGATTAATTGTACTTGGAATGTAAAAATTTTGAAGACTCTTGTGTGTAGAAGCTTCTTATCTTTTACTTGAGCATCTATGTATATATTAAGTTGAAGTGAATGTTATTTATGGTTCATGGATGCGTATGTACGTGATTCGAGTTCCATAGTGAGTGAGTCCTGGCGAGAGCTGGGCAGGCGATCCGCCGAACCCTCTGGTACGCCTTAGGGGGAGGTGGGGTCGTCACAGATGGTATCAGAGCTCCTTTTGAGCTCGTGCCGGGAGAAGGTTCTCGGACTGTGGGAATTGACTTGTTAAGTATGGAACAATTGTCTATTGTTGGGGACCTTAGATATGTATGTTGGGTAGGAATCTCTAATACGGGTGATTTGCTCTTGAGCCTGGCCAGCTTGAGTGGTGAATTATCATATTTTCGGATTCTTGTCCCCGAATACCAAGAGTGACATCTTTACGATTAGTTGAGATCTCGTGTAAAATTTGGATAAGTTTGGATGGTGAAAGCAAAAGCACAGGGAATGCGAGTAGTCTGGACTTGAAAAATATTGAAGATATTCATGGGATTTGGGATCCTTCTTATTCACGTGTTTCGAGCCTTGATTAAGTATAGTGCCTGAGCGATACCTAGGGTTAATACTCTATAAGTTATGTGACTTGTTTTGATCGAATGTGTTGTATGAATTTCGAGGACGAAATTCTTTTAAGGAGGGGAGATTGTAACATCCCGAATATTAGGAGGTTGTTTGTGAAGAAAATATTAAAGTGTATTTCTTTGGGTTTGATTTAAAACCTACTTTTGTTTTAAAAAGACTAGAAACCCTAATATTGTAGTCAAAACCCTAGTTTATTTGTGACTAACCGGTTTTTCTAAATTTCTCCTATTTTAATTGAAACCCTAATTTTAATTACTGGAATTGGAAAATTCCTCACGTTTTATTAAAAATTTCTTTTTATTTGGAAATTATCATTTATTAAAGCCCTACTAGCCAATTATTCCATGATAAGTGTAAATGAATCTAGAAAGTAGAGTTTTACGCTTTGGTTTCAAGTTTTGAGCAAAATTAGGGTTTTCGCGATTTTTGGCCGGATAAATTTTCGGTACAGAGCAAGGATTAAATTTGGAGATTAAAAGTGACTTTTAAGTGAGAAATAATATGTGAGTAGTAGCAATGAGATAAGGTTAGTGAATGGGAAGTAAAAACCCTAGTATGTGAGTTTTAAGAAAAACGACGCGAACCGGCGGGTCCCGCGCACTACCGTTTGAACGCACCGCTTGACCACCACTTTCTTACCCTACAAGCTCATTGACAATTGAGCAAAATATCTTCTTATATTACAGCTAAGGGGACCGAAATTAGTGGCTAGAAAGCAAGGGAAAGAAAGAGAAAAATTAGTGGCCAAGATTAGGCCAAGTGTTGGGCAACTTGTGGACACCATTAGTTCTAATCCTTTTGGCTTTGTTATAAGACAATCAAGCTCCATCTTCCTTCATTTCTGCTGCTAAGTGCCGAGAGAGAGAGAGAGAGAAAAGAGGAGCAAGAGCAACAAATTTTCTTCTTGATTTGCTTCAATCCAAGTTAGAAATCAAAAATCTAAACCGATTAAAGTGCTTAGTGAGTGTTGGGAAGCTTGAGGAACTAAGGAAGTGCAAAGGGGGTGAAGGTTCAGCCTTTCAAGCTTGGTTTTGAGGTGAGGATGCTGATTTTTCCTGATTCCTACCTTCAATCTTGAGTAAATTAGCTTGGTAACTTGATTTTACGGTGAAATCATGGATGATTAGCATGTTTTAGGAGTTTTCCCCTTTCTTATTTGATGAACTAGGATTCCTGATTTTCTGCTCAAGTTGATGTATGATGCATGAATGTTGCAATTAAAGTTATATAAGGTTGTTTAGTGGTGATTGGAACCAGAAATTTGAGGAAACTACACTTAGAGCTAAAAATTCCAGATTTCTGGAAAATTTCCCAAACATTCTGTCCGAAATTTTATCTATGTGTTAGAGGCCGAATTGGCCTTGGGTCAAAGAAGTAAAGTTGTAGAGAATGGTATTTTATAGGTGCCTGTAAAATTTCAGCTCAATCGGAGCACCGTAGGACGTGAAAAGTCCAAAATACCCTCACTGTTCTAAGTATTTCCCAGCAGTCCGTTTCAGCAGTTGAGTCCAGTTTATCACGATTTTTGACCAGGATCCATTCTGATTTAGCTCTGGACCAAAACATGAAAGTTGTAGTGCTCTGAAGTAGCTTTAAAATGCCTCTAAGAACACCTGATTCGGACTTGTGTACACTGAGTTATGTCCATTACAGTGTTCTGCATTTAAACAGCCGGTGAATTGATTTCTGGTTTGGTAATTGGAGAATTTGACCAATTTACATTAGGAACTGGACTAAGTGACCTTCATGAATGTTGTAGCTCTGTGTCTTAGCTTCGAAATGGCACAGGTTTCGTCTTAATCCGATAAGCGTAGCCTTGGATATGTTATTTCCGCATTGGTACGTCAAATCTGTCTTGTGCTAAATTTAATTTCTGCACTTGTCCTTAATGCGATTCTTGTTATTATGATATTGTGAGCCTATGGAACGGCTCTTGACATAAATTGCTGATATGTATGATGTTGGGTTGTTGTTGAAGAAAATAATGAAGCCTAAATGGCTGGAATTTAGGTAAACACAAAGGGCATGCTGCCCGAATTTTACTCGAGGTCTAGAAAACTCTCTTTGTGACTTGAGTGAATGTTAAGAGATTATCACTTGAACTATCGAGGACCTTTGCCACTTGTTTATCAAGGGTTATACGTTAGGACTTGGCCGAACTTGTACCCTTAACTTGTACCCTTAGGAAAATGATATGAATCACTATGAAACCGTTTTACTTGCACTTTTGACTCAAGAGTCATCTTCAAGCAAAAATGTTATCAAAGTTTTCGATTTGAAGAGCGAGCAACTATTACATGACTCTTCTCAAGTGATTTTTAATTTCTTGATTTTATTGAACGAAACGTCTAAGTTTCGAATCTTAGTCATGTTTCAAAATTCTCAAACTGAGTTTTATCGCAGATTTGGACTCCGAACCCGGAGTATACCCTGAAAGTGATCAATAAAGGCACTATATCTTTTGGTGAGTGCTTTCAAATACCGAATTGCACTAGATACTTGAACTTGATACGTGACCAATATGATTACATGTTATATACGTGAATTGTTAGGGCAAGAGTGTACTTTATCGCACTTGCCCTTACGTGATATACTTGTTTATTGTTGCAATTGACTTGATATACTTGTTATGATGCGCGCACTTCCTGGAATTCCAGAAACCCTGTGGCGAGTTACTCTAGTCGAGCCGGCAAGGGCTTGGTCGATTGGGTAACGAACCCTGGGTCTCTTGTATTGTCGAGTGGAGTGATACCTCCTCGACTAATCGGTATACTCGAGTATTACCACCCTTGTTCTTGAGGATTTTGGGCCCAGCTGGGGGTTGGACGGTGGACGGAGAGTCGTTTAAGCGGTGTTCTACTGGAATTGGTTACTTACTTGAAAGTTGACGGAGTGTCAACTGTTACTTGATCAAGCTCTGGAGATGAAATGGGAATTTGGCTCCTGAGAGCCTTCCGTATCCTTACACTTGAAAATGATTATTGCTTATCGGATTGATGTTTCTTTTGAAAACCAAAAGCATTTTACACTAGTTCATTTGGAAATTGCTACTTGAAGTGTTGGTGTTCACCTTCCTGAACTTGTTAAGCTCGCTATCTTTTGCTACTTTTAATATGGTCAATTTGTTATTTGGAACCTCACTGGGCTTTTAGCTCATACCACGTCATTTGTTTTCCTTAGCAGGGGAAAGGCAAGCAAGGACGAGAACTCTGTATGGTCTAGTTTGATCTAGTTCTTCGGTTTTGAAATGGTACACGTGTTAGTACCCGACTAGGATTAATTGTACTTGGAATGTAAAAATTTTGAAGACTCTTGTGTGTAGAAGTTTCTTATCTTTTACTTGAGCATCTATGTATATATTAAGTTGAAGTGAATGTTATTTATGGTTCATGGATGCGTATGTACGTGATTCGAGTTCCATAGTGAGTGAGTCCTGGCGAGAGCTGGGCAGGCGATCCGCCGAACCCTCTGGTACGCCTTAGGGGGAGGTGGGGTCGTCACAAATTCGGCCTCTATCTATGACCTAAAATTTCGGACAGAATGAAGAACCAAGGAACCCTAATTTTTCAGATTTCGTCCAAAACAGAAATTACTTGCAATCTTCCACTTTTTTCCACCTTCTAGAATCATTATATACCATTTCCAATCATCATATGTAGCCACACAATCATGTTCATATTAAAACAGAAAAACCCCCAAAAATTACAAAAGTTCATCAATTCAACCAAAAATCACAATATAATCCATAAAGTGGCACCTTATACCACCACTAAGCATCAATTAAGCATCATTAGAGGGAGGAGAGTGGTACTTCATGACTTACCTTTAAAACAAGAGAGAGAGAGCTATGGGTCACCTTAACCTTCCAAATAATTTCACCAATCACCTCAAAATCACTAAGTGGAGAGGTTTTATGGAGTGATTTGAAATTGTATCGGTTTAATTTGAAGATTGGAGCAAGATTATGAGGTAGGAAGTTGGAGGATTTTGTTCTTCTCTGGAGCTAGAGGTTCGGCCACAAGCTTGTAAGAAATGGAAGATATTTGGTCAATTTTTGGTTTTATTTAGTAATTGGTAAAAGGTTAAATAGTAAGTCAAAACAAGATTTAATCATATGATGACACATGTAACCTTCATTAATTACTTGCCTAACTTTTTGTCTCTCTCACACCAACCACTTGATAACCTCTAAATATCTCATAACACCCGGTAAAATAATTCCAGTATTCAAAACTTAATCTAGTTGGCCGAATTTTTCCGAACTTTTCGCACTAGTGGGTCCCACGTCCGGTATACGCTCTTAATTTCTTAAAATCCATTCGATACTAGAAAAATCATCTAAAAATTGTATCTGCTCCTTAAAATTATATAAAAAAATTTTCTAATCACGAAAATGCAGAAAACAAGCCATGAAAATTCTAAAACCTAGAAAATGAAAATTACGGGTTCTCACATTCAACTAGCTCAATTTGGCCGCCTTTTGTCAAATCCAGTCCAAAAGTGTTTATTTTCCTGTAAGGAAAACAAAAGGGAACAGAAAGGGGTGAGCTTGCGCTTAATGAGGTACCAAACAGATAGGAATAAAATCATGGCATTTCATGTTTAGCAAATCAAGTACACATGCCAGATGTAAAGCAAAGGAACCAATGATTCAAATCAAAAGGATATGGGTGGCTCTCAGGAGCCAAATTTCTAGCGCAGTACTTGATCCAAACCAGTTGACTCTCCGTCAACGTATATAGAACCAACGCGTCCGTAGACCCCTCTTTACACCGAATTCCGTCCACCAAACACCCCTTTACCGGGCCCGCTCACCTCGACAGAAACAGAAATGGTAATACTCGAGTATACCGGAATCAAGGGTCTCAATACCCAGAGATCCCAAAACAGACTACCGTGGTTCGTTATCTAATCGTCCAGGCCCTTGCCGGCCCGACTCGAATAACTTAGCCACAGGATTTAAGCTCATAGATCACAGAAAGGTCGTTGGTTACAAGTTTCCAAACGACGTCCGAACAGATACAGATACAGATATCAGATACAGATACAGATTCAGATTGACACCAAAATTGGCATATGAACAGACAAGAGAACGAGTGTGATAAAGTACACTCTCGTCTCAAACAAATTAAACAGATTGGAAAGCAGAAATCAAGTTAAACAACAATGGAGGGGAGTGGTACACTCACCGGCTCAACTTCAAAAGTTTTCACTTCAGATTGGCCTTAATCGCCAAGAAACCCTAAAATAATCAAAGTAAACTAATTGAAGGTTTCATATCCAAAATCGAGTAAACGGAATGCACAAGTGAGGCTCGACTACACGTCGTACGCTTTGCCAAATAAATACTAATGCAATGGTGGAAAACATGATTTTCTTGGAAACGAAAAGGTAACATGAAGACCTAGGCGCAAACAACCCAAAAGCCCTTTGCTCAAATCACAAGTAAATCCAACTAGCCTTCAAGTAAAATTTCGGCAGCATATCCCTTGTTTTTACCTATTTTCCAGCCATCATGGCTTCATTATTTCCTCAAATCAGTCCCAACATCTCACACAAAATTCATCTCATTTCCCAAAAGCCGTTCACTAGGCTCAAAGTAGTACAAGTACAAAAGTTAGCTAGGAAATACCGGAATAAGAGTAAGTCTTAAAACATGTAAACAAGTACAATGAGACTCGATAATGAATCATAAATCAATGTCAAATATGACCCCAATAGGGTTCCATAAACATATACAAACATTAGAGAAAGCCAGAAAATTCGGAAATGCAATTAGCTTTGGCCTTGAAAAAATAGTTTTTGACCTCTTTTTGCGGTAATGGCACCAAATGCCCTTGAATTATCGGATGAAGGTGTAAGACCCACCATTTCGAAGCTAAAAGACAGGGCTACAACATCACAGAAGGTCACTCAACCCAATTTTGAGTGCAAATAGGTCAAACATGCAAGATACCACATCAAAAACGTAAAACAGATTCACCAAAACGCATTCTAGCGGAAACATCATAACTCAGGCTCTACAAGTCCAAATCCAAAAATTCCAAAACCAGCTGAAAGCTAAGAAATAGGGCTACATTTCATCAGAAGGCCTCAACAATCAATTCGGAAGCCATTCAGACCAAAACACCCAATTACTGTTGCAAATCTTGATTTCGGGTAAAACCAGAACAGCAATAGTAATTTCGACTTATCTCAGTCTACACTACTCCGATTGACCTGAAATTTTGTAGGCACCTCTAAAATGTCATTCCCTACAACTTTCATGTTTTAAGTGAAGGCCAATTCGGCCTCTAACTAGGACCTAAAATTTCGGACAGAATGAAGAACAAGGAACCCTAGTTTTTTTCAATTTTCTTCCAAAACAGAAATTTCTTGCAATTAATCACTTTTTCCACCTCCTAGCTTCCTCAAATATCATTTCCAATCATCATACATAACCACATAATAATAATCATATGAAAACAGAAAAATCCTAATTAAATAGAAAGTGTCATCAATCTCAACCAAAATCATGAAATAACACCAAAGATCATCACTTTAACTCACTTAGGTTGCTCATTAAGCATTATTGGAAAGAGAAAAGGAGTTTCTTCACTACTCACCTTGATACCCAAAGGAATGGAGCAACCTTGCATTTAAATCTTCCAAATTACTTCACAAAACAACTCACTATCACTCCGTTAAGGGTTTCTATGGAACAAAAACAAGATTAAACGGTTGATTGGTTGAATTTGAGCAAGATTGAAGCAAGAGTTTAGAGAGTTTTTCTTTCCCTTTTGTTGCTTGAAGAGAATCGGCCAAGGAGAGAAGAAAATAAGGAAATTTTTGGTCAATTTTGATATTAATTTGGTAAAGACAGGAATAGTGGTCATACAAGTCAATCCAACCAAATGGTGACACTTGTCACCTAATTAATGAATCTCTATCTCTTTGTTCCCTCTCACACCAATCCAAATAACATCCTCTACTTATCCCTTAACACCTGGTAAATTAAATCCAGTATCCAAAACTTAACCTAGTTGGCCGAAAATTGCCGAACTTTTCGCACTAGTGGGTCCCACGTCCGGTATTCACTCTTAATTTCTCAAAACCTATTCAATACTAGAAAAATCATCTAAAAATTATATTTACTCATAAAATTTATCTAGAAAATTTTCCGGATACAGAAAGTGCAGAAAACAAATCATTGAAAATAAGAAAACCTAGAAATATAATAAAACCTAGAAATTGGAAAAATTACGGGTTCTCACAAAGACAAGAGTATTCCCATAGTCACTCACCTTATAAGACAAGAAAGGAAGCAATTCAACACCCTAGCCTTCCAAACAACTTCACCAATCACCTTACAAGCACTAAACTAAGAGGTTTTATGGAAGGAATTCAAGATAAAACGGTTAGTTTGTGAAATTGGGCAAGAAACTTGGAAGCTTTTCTTTCTTTTCTTGGAGGAAGAGGTTCGGCCAAGAAGCTTTGAAATTTGGAGAGTTTTTTGGTCAATTTTTGGGTTTATTTAGTAAAATGGTAAAAAGATGAATAGTAAGTCAAAAGTAAGAATTAATCTTATGGTGACACTTGTCACTCTAATTAATACATCTCTATCCTTTTGTCTCTCCAATGATAATCCATCTAGGTAACTTCTAATTATCTCTTAACAACCGATAAAGTAAACCCAGTATCCAAAACTTAACCAAACTGGCCGAATTTTTCCGAACTTTCCGCACTAGGGGGTCCCACGTCCGGTATACGCTCTTAATTTCTCAAAAACTATTTGACACTAGAAAAATCATCTAAAAATCCTATTTACTCACAAAAATTATCTAGAAATTTTCCTAATAAAGAAATGCAGAAAAATATGCCATTAAATAGAATAAAACCCAGAAAATGAAAAAATTACGGGGTCTCACACCCTCTCCCCCTTAAAAAAAATTTCGCCCTCGAAATTTTACCTTTATTTGCCTCCGACGAGTCCGGAACTGTTTGGGTGCCTAACACATAAGCTTTTGCTGGCCCACTAGTTCGGTTCCCTCTTTCATTTACTTGTTTTGTTTTAGCTCCCTCCAGTTGCGGAATACTACCTCCGCGTGACTGTCTCCTAGGACAGTTGCTAACTTGGTGCTCACCACTCCCACAAATCAAGCACTTCCGCCCTTTCTGCCAACAATCGTTCTCGGTATGATTGACCTTTCCGCAATAGCCACAAGTCAAGTAGGAAGCCATCTTTTGGCTTTCTGGAGAAGTCTCCCCATATCCGGTTTGGCTTCTTTTGGTAGACCTTTCATCTCTCGCCCCTACTGTCCATGGCGGGTAGGACAAAAAGTTCACTTTCTGCATTTTAGAAGGTGCTATTGATTCACTAGGAGGTTCTTCAATCACACTACCGACTGCACCTCTTTTCCGAGTTTGGGAGGCTTTTACTTGTGCCTTTGCATTCTCGATTTGTTGAGCCTTCTCAAGGGCCTCCATTCACTTGCGCCGCAGCTAACGCTTCTTGGATGTCCAAATTCAGTCCCTGTATAAACCGTCTTACTCTTCGCCGTTCAGTGGCTACCAGTTCAGAAGCAAACTTGGATAATCTTGTAAATTTTGTTTCATATTCGGCCACACTTAACGTTCCCTGGCGTAACCCAATAAACTCCTCCTCCCTCCTTTCTTGGACTAAAGGTGGGAGGTACTTCTCGTTAAATTCTCTTATGAAGTTCGCCCATGTCCAGATAGTCTGTTCTCTTTCCCACTTTGCTCTAATTACGTTCCACCATGATCGGGCCGGTCCCTCAAATTGAAATACTGCAAAGTTTACTTGCCTTTGCTCAGTGTAGTTTAGGGCTGTGAAAATATTAACCATGGTTTCTATCCATTGTTCAGCCACGTCCGGATCGGGCCCTCCAAGGAATTTTGGAGGAGCAAACTTCTGGAACCTTTCAAGAGCCTTATCCTCGCCCATCTCAGGGTTCCGATTTTGGTTTACAGGTATTTGGCCTTGTTGATCCACTAATCTTGCCAAGATATCCATCATTTGTTGCATTGCCGTCGCCATTTGGTCTCCGGTTGCAACTCTCGGTCCTGGTTCTTGCTCGGCTAACGTTTCCCTTTTCGCTCTTGGTTCTGGGGTCCGTTTAGTTCCACGGCCTCGACCACGTCCCTGACTACGTCTTTCGTCCATATATATTGTTTTCTCTTCTCTTTTTTTTTCCAAAAATAACTTCATGAATAAATGCAATAAGATGACTCAAAAGTAACCAAAATTGAGGGCACCAAATACACAAGTAAACATATATACACATAACACTCCACGTAGCAAGGAAATAGCTGATCAATTATGCAAGTACGGATCAAGTCAGGCACAAATGCATATACACACATATACAAATTGACGTCATGTAGTAAGAGTGTACAAGCAAATCGAAAGAAAAGGTGATGTGTCGGTCCAGTCTTAGCTAAGGTAACCCCGTCCGGTCCCTCGCATCACTTACTATTTAAACCAGATATCCATTAACCTCTTGTACTCATTCCAGTCGAACAAAGCCTGTCTCACATGCTTAACACCACTTCAACTCTGGAGTACTCGGGCACGTAAATCCGAAATAAGATAATTCACCTCTCGAACTGGCCAGTTCCAAGAGTAAACCATCTATAAGCGAAATTCCTACCCGACGTACCTATTTATAATCCTCAGATACCTCAAGGAAGATTTAAGGCCTATAACATTCCCAATTCAGAGCTTATGCTCGAACGAGCACTTATTCCTTCATATCAATTCACCACTCAGTCCAGGCTCACTCCGCGCAGAGACCACGCGAAGCAGGCTCTGATACCAACTGTGACAGCCCCACCTCCCCCTAAGGCGAACCAAAGGGTTCAGCAGACCGCCTGCCCAGCTCTCGCCAGGACTCAGTCGTTCACCCACACAAATCAGAAATAGAACCACAAGAAAAACAAAACGAGGATCCAAAACATAAAACAAAACTTATATACATAGATATTTCAGAAGGAAGTACAACCGTCAAATATACAGAGGTTCTCAATTCACCATACAACCAGCCCGTGCCAAGCACTAGAGCGAGAACCATTACAAAAGAAAACCAAGAGCTAGACCCAGCTAGTCTATACAGGCTCTCATCCTTGCTCGCCTTCCCCTGTTAAGGAAAACACAACTAAATGAATGAGCTAAAAGCTCAGTGAGGTTCCGAACACGTAGGCAGACAAGAAGTGCATTGCATTCATTACATGTAGCCAATAATTCAAGATACAAATATAAGATAAAGCGATAAACACCTTCATTAAAAGGATACGGGCTCATAAGGAGCCATTCGTTCATTCGTTTGTTCATTCATTCTCCTTTCGTTCTCTTATACCTTCGATCATTTGAAAATGCATTTTGTATAAGTAAAACCCCTCGTTCATTCATGCGTTCATTCATTCATTCACCCCATCTCAGACATTGTCCAAGCTCCACCAACCTCCACCAACCTACAAGGTAATACTCGAGTATACCAAAACATTCACCCAGGTCCCTAATCGCCCGACCGAGTCCACTTCTGGCTCGAGACGACCGGTAACAAGGGGCAGTGGCCAGTTCAGCCAAAAAGGCTTACATTCATGCACAACTAACATTTCAATCGTTCAATCATTAGAATTTCACAACCATTTAGGCTGAGTGCGATAAAGTACACACTCACCTCGAAAACTCATTTTGGCAATCATTGAAAGCAGTTAACATGTTATCAATCATTCATACAAGCCATATAATCATGAAACATAACCAACAAGGAACACTCACCTATTTATATGCAAAACAACGTCCAAAATCCTACCGGATATTACCCCCGGTCCCCGTGAAAACCTAAGATGCGACAAGAAAGCATATTACAATTCACCTAACAAAACAAGTAAGTGGAAACATGGAACTCGACTAGTTACGAGTAAGACATATAAAGGTGCGGTATGAAGTAGTAAATAAACATTTGAAGGTTCAAATGGAAAAGGTAGCATGTTCTAAGATGGAAAACGGTCATAGTATTTGCCAAACGAAAAATATACAAGTTCAAATAGAAACTTAGTCATTGAGCGAAAATTTGGGCAGCACGCCCTTTTGTATTTACCTATTTTTCAGCCATTAATGGCTTCATTATTTTCCTCAAATCAGTCCCAACATCTCATATAGAATAATCTCATGTCCAAAAGCCGTTCACTAGGCTTAAACTCATATAAATACAAAAATAAATACAAAAATCAAGCTAGAAACATTTCCGGATAAAAATAGTTTTTGACATCATTTTACGGTTTTGGCACCATTGGCGTTACGATTATCGGATGAAGCTGAAAGACACACCGTTTCGAAGCTAACAGATAGGGCTACCATGTTACAGAAGGTCACTCAGTCCAGTTTCGAGTGTAACCAGGTCAAATATGCAATATACTACACCAGAACCGCAAAAACAGGTTCACAAACCGCATTCTGGTTCAAACATCATAAGTCAGGCTAACTAAGTCCAAATCAGGTGATTCGAAAGCCATCCAAAAGCTAAGATACAAGGCTACAATTCATCAGAAGACATCAATGACTAAATCAGAAGTATTCCCAGCCAAAATAACCAATTACAGAAGCAATTCTCAAGTTCGGGTAAAACCAGGGCAGCAGGGGTATTTCGGTCTTTTCACAAGCTACGATGCTCCGATTGACCTGAAATTTTGCAGGCATCTCTAGAATATCATTCCATACAACTTTCATTTTTTAACCCAAGGCCAATTCGGCCTCTAACTATGAGGTACAGTGCCAGGCAGAATTTTGGAAAATGAAACCCTAACTTTTAAATTTTCTTTCCAAAACAGAAATTTTCTGCAATTAACCACCATTCACACTCTAAAGCTTCATTTTTGGTCATTTCCAATCATCATACATGGCCACAACATATGAATCATATGAAAACAGAAAAATCCCAAATAAATATAAAACTTCACCAATTTCAACCAAAATCACAAAATAACACCAAAAATTATCTCCTTAACTCACATGGGTCACTAATTAAGCATTATTGGAAAGACAAGAGTAGTCCCTTAGTCACTCACCTTATAAGACAAGAAAGGAAGCAGTTCAACACCTTAGCCTTCCAAACAACTTCACCAATCACCTTACAAGCACTAAACTAAGAGGTTTTATGGAAGGAATTCAAGATTAAACGGTTAGTTTGTGAAATTGGGCAAGATTGGAGCAAGAAACTTGGAAGCTTTTCTTTCTTTTCTTGGAGGAAGAGGTTCGGCCAAGAAGCTTTGAAATTTGGAGAGTTTTTTGGTCAACTTTTGGGTTTATTTAGTAAAATGGTAAAAAGATGAATAGTAAGTCAAAAGTAAGAATTAATCTTATGGTGACACTTGTCACTCTAATTAATACATCTCTATCCTTTTGTCTCTCCAATGATAATCCATCTAGATAACTTCTAATTATCTCTTAACAACCGATAAATTAAACCCAATATCCAAAACTTAACCGAACTGGCCGACTTTTTCCGAACTTTCCGTACTAGCGGGTCCCACGTCCGGTATACGCTCTTAATTTCTCAAAAACTATTTGACACTAGAAAAATCATCTAAAAATCCTATTTACTCACAAAAATTATCTAGAAATTTTCCTAATAAAGAAATGCAAAAAAATATGCCATTAAATAGAATAAAACCCAGAAAATGAGAAAATTACGGGGTCTCACAGATATGGCTCTTGTTTTAAAAGTTGTTAATAGGTAAGTGCTCGAGTCCCGACGAGAGTTGGGTAGGCGACCCGCTAACTATGAGAACCCGTACAATTTCTTATTTTCTAGACTTTATTTTATTTATTTGCACGCTTTTCCATATTTTCTTTATTCGAAAAATTTTACACATAATTTTTATGAGCAAATAGGGTTTTTAAATTATTTTTCTAGTATTAGTTATGTTTTGAGAAATTAAGATCGTATATTGGACGTGGGACCCGCTAGTGCGCAAAGTTCGGTAAAATTCAGCCAATTAGGTTAAGTTTTGTATACTGGGTTTAATTTATCAGGTGTTAAGAGATAATTAGAGGATACCTAGATGGATTAGTATGGAGAGACAAGAAGATAAGATTAAAGTTTAGAGGTGCCAAGTGTCACAAAACCATTGGATGTTGAATTTGACCAAGACTTTTCTAACTTTACTAAAACCAATTTGGACCCAATTTTTTTCTCCCATTTTTCTTGTCACGGCCGGCTGTTAAGAGGAGCAAAATAAGAGAGAAACTTCATTTTCTACTCCACTTGCTAGCTTCAATCTTAGGTTTTAACCAACCAAATCACAAATCACACCATACAAGTGATCATTAGGGAAGGTTAAAGGTGTTGGTGGAGTTGTTTTGGAGGAGGAAAGATTAAGCTCCTACCTTTCTTGTGGTTTTAAGGTATTTTGCTTAGAACATCCTCTTTACTTCAATTAATTGCTAATTAGTGGTTTAAAGTTGTAGTTTTGGTAGTTTATGAGCATATTTCATGGTTGGAAGTAGTATTATCGAAAATTTCCAGATTAGGGTTTCATTGAACCTCATTCTGCCTGGCACTGTTTGGATAGGATGGAGGCCGAATTAGCCTTGGGTTAAAACATGAAAGTTGTAGAGAATGATGTTTTATAGTTGCCTGAAAAATTTTAGCTCAATCGGAGCAATGTAGCCTATGAAAAGACTGAAATACCCCTGCTGCCCTGTTTCTATCCGAACATACTAATCAGCTTCTGTAATTAGTTGTTTTGACCAGGAATACTACTGATTTGGCTGTCTATGTCTTCTTAATACTTATAGCTTTGTATCTTAGCTTTCAAATGGCTTTGGAATCACTTGAATTGGAGTTGTATATTCTGAGATATGACTGAATGAGTCAGGACTGCCATAGTAAACTTCGAATTGGAAAATCTGGAATTGTTTTGGTAAATTTGACCTAGATATATTGCAAACTGGACTGAGTGGCCTTCTTCAACCTTGTAGCCCCCTGTCATAGCTTCGAAATGGTATAAGTTTCACCTCAATCCGATAAGCGTAGCCTCGGATGTTCCCATTCCGCAAAATCCCATCAAAACTGTCTTTTGTAAATTTCGTTTCCACACTTGTTGTTAGCTTAAATTTTTGTCCTTGTATTGTCTTGAGCATATTGAGTGGTTGGTTATGTTGTGTGTAATGTTGGGATTGATTGAGGAAAACAATAAAGCCATAAATGGCTGGAAAATAGGTAAATACAAAGGACGTGCTGCCCAAATTTTCGTTCAAGGACTAATTTTCTATTTGAACTTGTATATTTTCGTTTGGCAAATACTATGACCGTTTTTCCATCTTAAAACATGGTCCTTCTTCAATTGGAAACTCCAAATATTTGCTTACTCTTACCAAATAAAGAGAAGTGGTTTAGGGTTTTCTCGGGTACTTTGTTCTCCTTTTTACATGAATTTCATTAAGACTTTTAGTTTATAAAATCTACTTGAATATAAGATGATTTTGAACCATATAAACGATTCCGAAAACAATATTTCTTAGCCTATCTAGTTGGATTCCGACTTGTCTTTGATTCAAGTGTTTTCATTGGAAAATTTTATAATCCTTTTGAGTTTGGTTTTACATTTGGTCTACGAAACCCTAATTATTTTGTCTACGGGTCTAAATGTCCTCGTTTCACTTTAAATACCTAATTGTTTATGCTAGATGAGTTGTAATATTCTGTCTCGATAACTTTAGGTTTTCCTGGTGACTAAGGATAATATCCGGAAGGATATTTTGCAAGTTGTTTTGCGTACATAGGTGAGTGTTCCTTGTTTGTTATATCTTCCTTGACTTCATGACTTGTTGTTATTGTTTGATCATGTGTTAAATGTTTCCAATGATTTCCAAACGAATTTTCTAGGCGAGCATGTACTTTATCGCGCTCGACCTAAATGAAACGTGAAATTTTCAATGCTTTAATGATTAATACATTAGTTGCGCATGATGTAAGCCTTTTGGCTGAATTGGGCCCTGCCCTTCGTTATCGATCGACTCGAGCCAGAAGCGGATTCGGTCGGGCGATATGGTGACCCTGGGTGAACGTTTGGTATACTCGAGTATTACCTTGTAGTCCGGGCAATGTCCGGATGGGTGGAGCCTGGCCAATGGCCGGGAAGGGGGTGAATGAACGAATGAAAGAACAAACGAGGGATTTTACTTACAAAAATGCATTTTTAAACGATTGGAGGAATAAGGGGAAATGTCAGGAGAACGAACGAACGAACGAATTTATGGCTCCTTGTGAGCCCGTATCCTTTTAATGTATGTGTTAATATCGCTTTCCATGATAAATGTTTCTTGAATTATTGATGCTCTATGTTTAATGTAATGGATTGATTATTTGATTATGTGTTCGGAACCTCACTGAGCTTTTAGCTCATCCCTTTAGTTTTGTTTTCCTTAACAGGGGAAGGCACGCAAGGATGAGAGTTTCGTATAGACTAGCTTGGTCAAGTTTTTTTGTTTTTTTTGTAATGGTTCTCGCCCTATTGCTTGGCACGGGCTGGTTGTGTGGAAGTGAGAACCTTTGTACATTTGATGGTTGTACTTCCATTTGAGATAGCAATGTATATATAAGTTTCACTTAAGTTTTGGATTGTTGTATGTTATTCCTTTGGATATATTCTGGATTTGATTAAGGAACGACTGAGTCCCGGCGAGAGTTGGGCAGGCAGTCCGCCCTTTGGTTCGCCTTAGGGGGAGGTGGGGCTGTCACACTAACCCCTTTGGTTTGCCTTAGGGGAGGATCGAGTAGTCACAGAACTAAATTTTGATGTCTTCATAAGAAATTTAGATCTATGTTTAGCTTTGAAATGCCATAAAATTCATCTCAATCCGATAAGTGTACCTCCAGTTATGATCAAAATGCCGAGAAGTGTCTAAGCTGTCACTTTGATTCTTCTCCTTTTCACTCTTTCCTTCACTTTTCTTGGTTCAATTTAACATTTTTCACTCTATATTATACCTGAACCATTGACCTAACATGAACATGGATTTTCCCTTTGAATTGAGCTTGAAAACATGTGTTTTGGAAGGATTTTTGCTCGAAAGGTTCTATTGGAACTTGATATTTGTATGTATAATGATTTTGGATCCAAATTTTGAAGTTAAAAAGGGAGAAAAGTGAGATTTCCTCCAAAAGTTTAGTGATTGACAATTTTATGAATTGATTTGACTTTGGATCTTTGTTTTAATGGTGTTTTGGTCGGTTGAACTAAAAACCTTATTAAACTATGATCCTTGTTTATAAGATGATTTTGGGACAAAAGTTAAGAATGTAAGTATTTGAAAAATGGACTTTTGCTATGAATTGCTTGCTAGAAAACTTGTTGCAGTGCAAAGCTTTGTTCAAACTAAACGAAATGCTTTTGTTTGATTGGAAAGTTGTATTATTTTGCTTGAATTTTTTATTTGAAATCTTGAATGAATTGAAGTGTCCAGGACACTAAAGTCGACTAATTTGAAAGCAAAGTTTTCCTGCTTAAGTGAATTGATTTGGTGAACACTAAAGGTTCACTTATATGTTGCATTTATCTGTCAAGGTTGCAAACTACAGGCGATCCTTCTGTGGATACTTAAGTGCTATTTGGTGAGTGTTCTAAGTGCATGGTAGCACTATATAAATGCTTGATATGTTAATGAGCTTGAGAATGATATGGCTATGAACTGTCATTCTTTTGAACTTGTTATTAACGGGCGAGTGTGTACTTTATTGCACTCAACCCTACTAAATTGTCATTGCTATACGTGAACTTGATATGATATTATTGATATGTGGGGGCCCCAAAACCTAATGGCTAGTTATTCGAGGTTGAGCCAGCAAGGGCATGGTCAACTCAATTAGTAAACCTTGGGCAATATATATGTGTTGGATCCATCCTGTCTTGGCTATACTCGAGTAATACCAATTCTTGAAATTTATTGGCGTGCAGGCCCGGTAAGGGGTGAAAGGTGGACGGAGTGGTGTGAAGTGATGATTCTACGTGGACATGAAAGTTGACGGAGTGCCAACTATTCGAATTACTGATTGATCAAGTGTTGGCTAGTACTCAATATCCTTCATGATTGTTATATTGACTTTAATGATTTGCTTACATGAAATCCCTCGTTTATGTTTCTTGTTGGCTTAAATATGTGATTAATTGCTTTCTTAAATTGCATGTCCTTCTTAGACCTCACTAGGCGCAAGCTCATGCCTTTCCTTTTTTTTTCCTTAGTAGGGTTGGTTCGCGATTTGGAGATTTAGCATTTAGCTTTTGTTTTAGCTAGATTAAGTGATTAGGGTGCTATTTTGTTTTGAATGGGAATTGTAAGCTTAAACTCTTTCTCTTGTATTTTAAGTTGTATTGACAAACAACTATATGTATTAGTTATATTTAGCATATTTCGTGGTAAGGTTGGATACATCCTTGGGAGAGGCGGGGTCGTCACACATTTGACAGAGCATAGTGTTTGATTTCAAGATCTAACCAGAGTAGTAAACTAGTTTTGTAGTTATGATTTCTTTTTTTTTTTTTATCTATTTCCAAGTGTATATCATCATGAGTTATTTCGACCTTTGGTAAACTTCCTTAGTATATTAGTTTAGCCACTACGTTAGTAAGACTTTCCTCTAAATACACTTTTGTGGGAGTATCATAGGTGAGGAGAAGGCCACTTGGGAGTTGGAGGAACACTATAGAATCAAGCTGTGCGCAAGAAAGGTTAGAATTTCGAGGATGAAGTTCTTTTAAGGGGGGAAGATTGTGAGGACCCAAAAATTATTTTTGTATTTTGTATTTCCAAAAATTATCATATTTATATTTTGTATTTTAATCTACTTGCCTTGAATTTTTGGTTAATTTAATGGTTGAGTTTTGATTTTATTCCCTATTGCCCCATTCAATTTGTTGCATGTTGAGTTCATAGTGCATTATGCAAGTGTGATCAATTAATGAAAGCTTTTGGCTATTATTTCTGGACTTTTAAGAGAGAAATTTGTGGTTGGATGCTACTGGAAAAGAAGGCTAACTAACGACTCCAAGAAACTACTTGTGGTTCGAAATAGATGAAGGATTCAAGATAGCTTGTAATCCAACTTGGATTTGGATTTGTATTTGTTGCTATTTTGGTTGTGTCTATTTAGCCAAATTGCTAGCTTTCAAAACACCAATTTGGGTGTGATTTCTGTTGCTTAATGGTTGGATTTTTGTGGTTGTAACAACAGTTTTCGTTGGCTCAAATTCTGGTTAAAATTCAAACTAGTCAAGAACTCAAAAATAGGAGGCTTAGTTGCTGGAAATTTTTCAGGTTTGATATGAACAGGTTTTGGCTCCCAAAAAGCCAGAAAATTTCTGGAATTTTGCACAAGGATGTACAATATATTTCCAGAATCAAGAAACCACAGAAACTTGAAGGTTTACCCCCTGGCACCAAACAATTCAAGATATCTCGGTTAAACAAAAACTGGTTTTAGGGTTGAGTAACTTCAAGAATTCGTGAATGACAGCTTCAAGAACTTCAAGATCGTTACTTGAACAATCAAGAACTTCAAGAACTTTGGGTTTTCAATTCAGGTTCCAAGAATTTTTATGCACGAACATACCAATTTCTTTCCAACTTCCATACGAGACAATCTAGAATTCAAGAACAAATTCGGTTTCTCTTCCAGTAAGTCACGATAAGAGTTTTTCCTAACAAAAACTAGGGCTGACTTTTCTTGTAACAAGTGAAATCCTAACTATGATCAAGAAACAATATTATTATGAAATTTTAGAACAAGTAAATGGGTGAAAAAAGAAAGAACAATATGGACAGACTCAATACAACCAAAATCCTAGTTTGGTTGCGACAAGGACAAGCTGACGGCTGGAATTTGTTTCTGAATTTTGTTAGATTGTGTGACAAGCAAATGACACAAATTTGACACTCGATCTGGAAAAAAACCAACGGAAATAACTACTACATTTTTCTGGACAGATTGCAATCAACTACTAGAAGCAAAAGTGAACATGCGATGACTACGAAACCCTAGCAGCCATTTTTTTTTTGTCAAAATTTTTTGGAGCAAAACCACTGAGAAACAGCACAAATGAAGATGAAATTCTAGACCAAACAAGAACGAACAAATGATAAAAGAAATTGCAGATAGATTGCAACAATAACAATGGAAAGCAAGAACAAAACACGATGAACAACAAGGAACCCTAGCGGCTGCAAACCCTTTCTTTTTTAATTTTCTGGAACAATTGTCACACTGAAACAACATGAATTTACACTAAATTTCATGACCAAAACATGCAGAAACAACACAAAAATAGACACAATAGATTGCAACAAGAAACAGCCCAACGTTAGACAAAACAAAGACATGATAATATGAACCTTAGCGGTTCTTGAGACAAAGCAACTGATGGAAGTTTTGACAACCAAAAGGCTACAAATTTAACAAAAAAAAAACAAAGGATATAACCTAAAAAACTCACCAACTAGCTTTGATACTGGTTGATAGAATCCCATTGATGATGAGAATCGCAACGACAAACCTCGGATCGATGATGATTTCATAGGTTTGAATTGGATAGAATTTCCTACTCCGAATCCCTCTAATCCCCGTGATTGCTAACATTCTTGACCCACAATCAAATGAACTAGCAAATTCTAGGAATTTGTTAGAAGATGCCACAATCAAGCTGAATGAACGCTAGATGATTCTAGCCATTCGAGGAGGGCTTGTTGAGCCAAGAGAGAGCACTCTCAAGAAACAAAATTTCTGCCAAAATAACATATTCTTGTAATATAATTATTCAAGAGAGAAATGATGTTTTTATGTGTCTTACACCATAATTCCCTAACACAACTAATGGATCTTGAAACCCGGGCCATAACCCTAACTAAAGGAACGGTTCCAAGCTTAAGAGCTGGACCATTTTATTAACTACTAATTCGGTATAAATAATGATTAATATGGACTAAGCTATATTCAGACATAACTAGAAACAAAATTAATGAAACTTGAATTGAAAAATTTGGTCCTTAATCTCTTTATTCCAAACAACTTCGAGTAGCCTCTTTAATGAGCAAGTAACTTGACACTTGAGACTCTGTGCTCAAATCACTTATATAAGAAGGATTTGCTAGCACCGCAAGGTCTATCAATGAAGAATGCACTTGGAACTTTGGCATTGACTCTCTCCATTATTCTATTGTATGCATCTTTTTGCACATGATTGAACATAAAAGGGGCTACTAATTTTCTTTAGAAATGGGAGCTATACATTTTTCTTTAATTTCCTTTGTCATAGCATTGAAAGGCATTGTTGCAATTAATTCCGAGAAACCAAAATCTACTATAATCTTGCCTATTATTTGTAAGCATTTATCAATGAGATGAAGCATCTTTGCTCTTATTTGTTGTTTTGATAGGAAGGATTGATTTTCTATGTCCTTTGATAACAACAGTACAATTTTTGCCAACGGTCTTTTGAATTGCTCGGTGGAGAATATATCAAAATGACAGCAAATAGTTGCCTAAGAGATGACGGCATTTGTACAGTGCAGCTTCTGATAGGCATTGCTCTACTCCATTTTCAAGTAATAATCCTCTGATTTCTATAGCTTTTTTTTTTCAAGAAACCATTTTATTCATTCAAACCGAACCAACACAAATATAACAAAAAGGTCAAAAAATCTGACTAAACCATCCTCCTAAGCTAGCCTACTCTCCCCCTCCTGACCGAAGGAATGCCTGCCCTATCTAGGCGAATTTTCCCGTGTGCCAGTCATGAAATTTCACTGAACTGATCATGGACGCTGATATTTCGAGCACGGGCCGAAGCGCCCACATTCACCAGGCTGTCTACTGCCCTATTGGCTTCTCTGCAGCAATGGGTTACCCGCATCACGTCCGCAACCACACCCCAAATCTGTTCAACCTTCCTCCAGACAACCAATAGGGACTGTGTTTGGCGTTAAAGAATCCCAACCAGAACTAGTGAATCGACTTGTATACTGACATTGGTAAAACTCTTTTGAATACACAAGCGGAGTCCCGTTACCAGTGCCAAAACTTCTGCACGCAGACTCGAAACTTCCCCAAAGTAAGCTGAGAAAGTAAAAACTGGAAACCCTGATGCATCACGAAGTATTCCCCTACTACCACTCACTCCAGGGTTACCCTTGGAGCATCCTGTGACAGCCCCACTTTCCCCTAAGGCGAACCAGAGGGGTTAGCGGACTGCCTGCCCAGCTCTCGCCAGGACTAACGGTACAGTTCACGGCGGTCTATAACGTTTCGGAACATATCGTTGCGCGCAAACAAGTCAAAACGCAAAAATACAAAAAAAACGAAAACCGAAGCCGAAATTTATCTAAACCATAGCCAAGCATATATATACCATGGCAATCAACATTTACAACCATAATGGCATGCCAAAACCATTCATTAAGGAGTACACATTCGATTTGCCTATCAAAAGGAAATGAACCCGTTATACATTAGGGTTTCACTTCAAGAGCTATACAAAAGACATTTACAAGCTCAGTATGGCAATTGACTATCCAGTCCATTTTCAAAAGCAATTATATCCCTGTAAGGAAAACAAATAACATGGAATGAGCCAAAGCCCAGTGGTATACTACCCAATAAGCAATCAAAGTCATATAAGAATGAACCTTCATTTAAAGTGCACAAATAAGCAATGAAGCAAAACGGTAAAAGGATACGTTCGGCTCTCAAGAGCCCCTTTCCCCGCTTGCGGTCTTGATCCAACCACATTGACCCTCCGTCAATGTTAAAAGTACCAAACCGTAGACCACACTTTACTTCCACTTCCTTCCACCCAACATACCCCAACCGGGCCCGCACTCCATTCAGTAATATTTTTGGTAATACTCGAGTTTACCGGAACCAAGGGTCTCATTACCACAAGGTTCCCCAGTACAGTCCCCGTGGCATGATAATTTTCACGACCAAGCCCTCGCCGGCTCGATCCAATTATCTACCATACGGGGTTGAGCTCATAAATGCAGTAAAGCCATTGGATACTCGTCCAATGACATCAAATCAGTTTCCATGAATGGAATGCAGTATTTCATATATCCAGTGCAGTATTTCAGTAAAACAGTCGTTAGCCATGAATAAAATCACAAGGGGTGAGGGCGATCAAGTACACCCTCACCTCAATCAATTCCAATAACCAAGTAAGCCTTTAAGGCATCAAATACACATAACACAAAGCCACATTATAACAAGTAAGTGAGTAGTATACTCACCAAGTCAGAAAATGGTGTTTCATACACCGCGGTCACCAAGGCGTCGTGAGCTACCGTCACGCCCTAGAATCAAGCAACAAATGCAATGAGACTCGATAACGAGTCATCTAGCAATGCTAAACACAACCCCAGTAGGGTTTCATATACATAAATGTGCATAATAGCAAACCAGAAATTCGAAAATGGCCTTAGCCATGGCCCCCATACAAAAAACTGTTTTACACTCATTATGCGGTAATGGCACAACTCTCATTACGAAAATCGGTTGGGGGTGTAAGACCCACCGTTTCGAAGCTATGGAACAGGGCTACAATAATGTAGAAGGTCACTCAATCCAGTTCTTAACACAACTAGGTCAAATATGCCAAATACTAACCCAGAATTCCGAAAACAGGTTTGCAAAACACAGAAAACTGTAATCGGTACATCTCAGTCCATACAAGTCCAAATGTCGAAATTCCAAAGGCATATGTTAGCTAAGACACTTAGCTACATTTCATCAGAAGACACCAACTCCAAAATCCAAACCAATTCCAGTCAAAAGAGCCAATTACTATCGCAGTTTTCGCATTCTGCTCAAAGCAGAACAGCTACAGTAATTTCGTCATAACTCATTCTACATTAATCCAAATGACCTGAAATTTTACAGGCACATCAACCTCATCAATACCTACAACTTTCATGTTTTGAGCAAAGTCAAATTCGGCCTCTAACACAGTGATCTAAAACCGGACAGAATTGGGGCTTCAAGAACCCTAAATTTCCAATTTTCCATCCAAATCCAAAATTAGTTGCATTTAACCACATTTGACATCCACTAGAGCCATTTCCAACCATTACAATTCATCATACAAGCCCCCAACATCAAGATCATATTAAACCAGAAAAAATCCCAATAAAATAAAAACTTCACCATAACAAGCCAAATCAAGAAATAAATCACATTTTCAACCACTTAAGCCACTTCTAAGCATCATGGAACCATTATTGAAGGTAGTATGGTGTTCAAGCAACACTTACCAAGAGATCAAGAGAGAGAGGGATGTAGGACACCTTTGATCTTCAAACAAAGTTCACCAAACTACTTGCTAGCACTAGGAGGAAAGTTTTTATGGAGTGAAATCTTGTTTATGGCCTTGATTGAGATGATTTGCTAGTAGAAACTTGAAGATTGGAGAGGTTTTTCTTCTTGCAAGAGAGAGAGAGAGGGCCGGCCATCCAAGAGAGAAAAATGGTGATTTTTGGTGAATTTTTGGATATTTAACCTTTGGTCAAAAAAGTCAAAATTGTGAATAGTAAATCTTAAAAGTCATCCAATAAGAAGGTGACACTTGTCACCTTCATAAATGCATCCCTATCTTTCTTTTCTCTCTCACATCAATCATTCACACATTCTACTTATCTCTTAACACCCGATAAATTTATAACAGTATCCGAAACTTAACCTTATTGGCCGAATTTTTCCGAACTTTTCGCACTAGTGGGTCCCACGTCCATTATTTATCCTTAATTTTCTAAAATTTCTCCAATGCTAGAAAAATCATCTTAAAACTATAATTGCTCATAAAATCCTCTCAGAAAATATTTCTAAGCCAGAAAATGCAAAATTATGCAATTAAAGGGGAATAAACCCTAGGAAAAATATTAGGGTTTTACGGGCTCTCACACTCTCCCCCCCTTAAAAGAATTTCGTCCTCGAAATTTCTCACCTTAATTCCCGAAAAGGTTTGGGTATTTCTTTCGCATTTCCTCTTCCATCTCCCAAGTAGCTTCCTCCACTCCGTGGTTTCTCCATAGCACTTTTACTAGCGGAATCTTCTTGTTTCTGAGCTCTTTGACTTTTCGATCGAGTACTTGGACCGGTTTTTCTTCATAGGCAAGCGATTCATCTACTTCGATCTCCTCCGGTTGTAAAACATGAGATGGGTCAGGATGGTACTTCTTTAGCATCGAGACGTGAAATACATCGTGGATTCGAGATAGACTGGATGGCAGTTCCAATCGATACGCGACCGCTCCAACCCTCTGAAGGATCTTGTAGGGTCCGACGTACCGTGGTTGAAGTTTCTTTCCTTTACCCGTTGTAAGACTTCGTAAGGGTGTGATCTTGAGAAATACTTGATCTCCAACTTCAAATTCCAAATCCTTCCTTCGGTTATCCGCGTAGCTCTTTTGGCGACTCTGGGCGGTTTGAAGCCGTTGCCTTATCAACTTGACCTTCTCGTGAGCCTCTTCCATCCATGGAATAGTTGTCGGGTCCAGTGCCTTCTTTTCACCAACTTCGTCCCAGTAAATCGGTGAGCGACACTTGCGTCCGTAAAGAGCTTCGTACGGAGCCATTTGAATCGACGAATGAAAGCTATTGTTGTACGCGAATTCCACCAAGGTCATATGCTGACCCCAACTGCCTCCAAAATCCAAGATGCACGTTCGCAGCATGTCCTCGAGAGTTTGAATTGTCCGTTCTGACTGGCCATCCGTCTGAGGATGATAAGTAGTGCTCAAGTTGAGTTTCGTCCCCAGGGTTTCTTGAAACTTCTGCCAAAATCGCGACACGAACCGTGGATCCCGATCTGAGACAATGCTCACCGGCACGCCGTGTAACCTTACAACTTCATCCATGTACAGTCGGGTCAATTTGTCCATTGAGTACTTCATGTTCACCGGCAAGAAATGGGCCGACTTGGTTAATCGATCAACGATCACCCAAACGGCATCGTGTCCCCTTTGCGTCCTTGGTAAGCCTGAAACGAAGTCCATAGTGATGTTTTCCCACTTCCACTCGGGTATCTCCAAGGGTTGTAACAAACCCGATGGTTTTTGATGCTCTGCCTTCACTTGCTGGCAAATAAGACATTTCTGCACGTATTGAGCTATTTCCCTTTTCATATTATCCCACCAGTAAGTTCCCTTCAGGTCTTGATACATTTTGCTGCTACCCGGATGGATTGTATACTTAGACCTATGAGCTTCCTCCAGAATTTCTGCTTTCAACGATTCATCCTTTGGTACTACCATTCGGTTTCGGTACTTCAAAATACCTTCAGGACTCAAATTGAAGTCCGTTGTTTCTCCCTTTTCCAATTTCTCTCTCCACTTCCGCACCATCAAATCCTTGCCTTGCGCCTCTTTTATACGTTCCAGTAGAGTGGATGTAACCCTAATATTGCCAAATATCACCTTATGGCTCCCAAGACAGGGTTTCCACTCGCACACGGATTCTAGCAAATCCCATTCCTTGATCATTAGCCCTGCCACTTGCACTTTACGACTCAAGGCATCCGCTACTACATTTGCCTTTCCCGGATGGTAGTTGATTGTACAATCGTAGTCCTCCAGAAATTCCATCCATCGCCGTTGTCTCATATTCAGTTCCTTCTGGGAGAAGAGGTACCTAAGGCTCTTGTGATCCGAAAACACTTCAAAGGTCACCCCATATAGGTAGTGCCTCCACTTTTTCAGAGCAAACACAACCGCAGCTAATTCTAGATCGTGAGTCGGGTAGTTCTGCTCGTGAAGCTTCAATTTCCTAGAGGCAAAAGCAACCACATTCCGGTTCTGCATCAAAACGCATCCCAATCCTTCTCGCGACGCGTCCGCATATACTGCAAACCCGTCCACTCCCTTTGGCAAGACCAGTACCGGAGCCATGGTCAATCTTCTCTTTAATTCCTGAAAACTTGTTTCGCATCGGCCGTTCCAAATAAACTGGCCATGCTTCTTCGTTAGGTCAGTTAAAGGTCCTGCCAGTTTGGAAAAATCCTTTATAAACCTTCGGTAATACCCAGCTAGCCCTAGAAAGCTACGAATTTCCGTGGGGGTTTCTGGCCTCTTCCAATTGGTCACAGCTTCAACCTTCGCCGGGTCCACCGCAATACCTTCGTGGGAGATCACGTGCCCTAGAAACGCTACTTTCTCCAACCAAAACTCGCATTTACTGAACTTGGCGTATAGCTGATGTTCCCGTAATGTCTGCAACACCACTTTCAGATGCTCCTCATGCTCCTCGCGTGACTTAGAGTAGACCAAAATGTCGTCAATGAACACCACGAC
This sequence comes from Coffea canephora, assembly GCA_036785865.1. Taxonomy (NCBI): domain Eukaryota; kingdom Viridiplantae; phylum Streptophyta; class Magnoliopsida; order Gentianales; family Rubiaceae; genus Coffea; species Coffea canephora. Next base: position 34,064,860 of record CM071913.1, read on the forward strand.
AAATCGGTCCAGGTAGGGCTTAAAAACCCTATGCATTAAGTCCATGAAAGCGGCGGGAGCATTAGTCAATCCAAAGGGCATAACGGCGAACTCGTAATGCCCGTATCTCGAGTTGAAGGCAGTTTTCGGAATGTCCTCCTTCTTTATCAATAACTGATAGTATCCCTGTCGGAGGTCCAACTTCGAGAAGACCACCGCTCCTTGCAGCTGGTCAAACAACTCATCGATGTGGGGCAGTGGATACTTGTTCTTGATCGTAACGTTGTTCAACCCCCTATAATCAATACACATCCTCAACGTTCCATCCTTTTTCTTTACAAATAGAACCGGAGCTCCCCAAGGAGACTCACTCTCGTGAATGAATCCCCGCTCCAAAAGATCTTGCAATTGCAACTTAAGCTCTTTAAGTTCTGCAGGCGCCATTCGGTAAGGGGTTTTGGAGATAGGTGCGGTTCCAGGTAAAAGATCTATTCGGAATTCTATCTCTCTTTCCGGAGGTAGGGCTACTAACTCGTCAGGAAATACATCCGGAAATTCCCTCACTATCGCCACGTCTTCCACTTTTAACTTATCCGTAGGGGTATTAATTAAGAAGGCCAAAAATCCTTGCGCCCCTCTACTTATCAGTTTCCTAGCTCGAATGCCCGAAATGAGAGCAGATGAGGCTAACCTACCCCTTATATCTAACCTTAAGGTTGCCTCGCCAGGAATGCGAAATTCAACTATTTTCGTTTTACAGTCCAGTTGGGCGTTATATTTAGCTAACCAGTCCATACCCAGAATCACGTCGTACCCCTTAATGGATAAGCTAATCAAGTCCCCTAAAAACCTCCGCTCACCTACCCATACATCACAATCCTTATAAACCATACTAGTCACCAAACGTTGATTCCCCGTAGGTGTACTAACCTCTAAGTCATATGGTAAGCTAGCAGGTTTTATATCAATGCCACACATGAAATCAGGGTTAACAAACGAATGAGTGGCACCAGGATCAATTAAAACTTTGGCAAAGCGGTGGAAAATAGGGATCGTACCTTCCACCACCTCGGAAGACTCTGGGATCTGGTGAGGCTCTAAGGAATATACCCTAGCTGGCACTTTAGGCTTAGATCCGTCTCCCTTGGCTGGTCCAGTATTGGTCCTTGACGGTAGTTGACTCCCCCTTCCATCTTGTTTCAGGACCGGGCATGTAGCCAGTTGATGGTCCGCACTTCCACACCGCAGGCATTTACCCAGTTTCCTCCAGCAATTATCCTCAGTGTGGTTTGTCTTGCCACAGTGCCCACAGGGACCACGAGGTGCCGAAGTCGGGCCACTCGGAACATTTCCCCTCGGTCCTCGCCCAACTTGACCACCCCTGAACGGAGTCCCTCTGCCTGATCCGGACTGTCGACCACCACCCATGCCTCGTCCAAATTTGGAGGGAGTGCTCTTCTCACCCTGTCCAGAAGTACTCCCAGGAAAGCCACGCTTCTTAGCCTGGAAGTTTCGGACCTGTGACCGTGCACTTTCCGCTCGTTGGGCCTTTTCCACGACCTCGCTATACGCGTTGATTTGAGCCACAGCAAGGTCTTTCTGGATCTCAACATTCAAACCCTGGATGAAGCGCCTAATCCGTCGTTGCTCAGTCATGATTAGTTCAGGCGCAAATTTGGACAGGCGGGTAAACTGACTCTCGTATTCCGCCACAGTCTGAGTCCCTTGCCGGAGCCGGATAAACTCGTCCTCTTTCCTCTCCTGGACTAGAGGAGGGAAAAACTTAGTATTAAATTCTCGGATGAAGTTCACCCAAGTCCGCGGTGTCTGCTCCCGCTCCCATTTCTGTTGAATTATGTTCCACCAGGAACGGGCTGCCCCTTCGAATTGGAAAACGGCAAAAGTCAACTGCCGTTCATCGGTGTAGTGCAAAGCCGCAAAAATATCAACCATTTTCTCGAGCCATCGCTCGGCAACGTCCGGGTCGGGTCCCCCAACAAACTTCGGTGGGGCAAACTTTTGGAAGCGTTCGAGAGCTCTATCATCGCTCTCGTTATGGTTACCAGGGTTTCCGGGGTTTCCAGGATTAGGGTTTGGGTTCTGGCCCTGTTGTTGCACTACTTGTGCTAATAAGTTGGTCATTTGCTGCATAGCAGCGGCAATTTGTACAGTTGGGTCTATTTGTGGTTCTTGCACATTAGGGTCTATCTGGGGTTCAGGATTTGGTCCAATAGAAGCTTCCCCCGTTTCCCTAATCGGTGTGGGTTGCCTAATACCGCGCCCACGTCCCCGTCCACTCCGTGTTCCTTCCATAAGGTATACTTGGTCTAGGCAAGATTACTAAACCAAAGCAGTAGCAAAACATGTAAGTAGCAAATAAACTTTCACTTAGCACATAACGATGCGTTTCAAACAAGATCAAAAGCACACATATATACAAGCCAAACATATATACAAGCAGTCAGTCAGGTACGGCCAAAGCACGTACGTACACAAAAGATCCACCTGAGGATAGGCCTATCAAAAGAGATTTACACGTAGCTAACTCTACATCCAAAACGGTTAGCTAAGGCTCTATCCCTATCCCTATGTACATTCAAAAACCACCACTAGCCCAAAAGGTGCCTAGATATCATAGCTTAGTCGGTTGCCGGGGTCTGAGACCCAGGCGATGGGGTAGACTCCTCCCCAGCCTCGGCCCCAGCATACGAGGCCTCATCGCTAGACTCCTCGAGTCCATCGTCGCATAGGTTAAGGATCGCTTCAGCACGACCCCTGACCTTACGAGCTCGCTTAGTCTCGCGCTCGCGTGCATCTCTCAACTGATCACATAGATCATCAACTCTTTCCTCGACCTCTTGCACGTCATATTCTAACTCTTTAATACGCGAGGCTTGCTTCTCATTGGTCGCCTTAGCCTGAGTCACCTCAGCCTCCAACGCAGCAACCACAGCTTCAAGCTTAGTATTTTCCTTAGCAAACTCCTCGCGTTCTTTTGCCACCGACAAAACTAGTGTATTCGGGTAGGCAAAGTCGCTACGACACCCACACTGTCGAACGCGGCTGGCCGGGCTCCAACGGACCACGGCCCCCTTCTGCCTAAGTTGATACTTAATCGGCGGCAACGTGCTACGAGGACGATCTCCTGCCGGACGGTCACTCGGGTCACCACTGGCATCCATCCTATAGCAAAGGAATAAACAACATGAATAACCTTAAAAACCATAATCAATAAAACCCTCAAGTCGAGCACTTCTATTACGCCCAGGCTAATTCAAACCTAGGCTCTGATACCACCTGTGACAGCCCCACTTTCCCCTAAGGCGAACCAGAGGGGTTAGCGGACTGCCTGCCCAGCTCTCGCCAGGACTAACGGTACAGTTCACGGCGGTCTATAACGTTTCGGAACATATCGTTGCGCGCAAACAAGTCAAAACGCAAAAATACAAAAAAACGAAAACCGAAGCCGAAATTTATCTAAACCATAGCCAAGCATATATATACCATGGCAATCAACATTTACAACCATAATGGCATGCCAAAACCATTCATTAAGGAGTACACATTCGATTTGCCTATCAAAAGGAAATGAACCCGTTATACATTAGGGTTTCACTTCAAGAGCTATACAAAAGACATTTACAAGCTCAGTATGGCAATTGACTATCCAGTCCATTTTCAAAAGCAATTATATCCCTGTAAGGAAAACAAATAACATGGAATGAGCCAAAGCCCAGTGGTATACTACCCAATAAGCAATCAAAGTCATATAAGAATGAACCTTCATTTAAAGTGCACAAATAAGCAATGAAGCAAAACGGTAAAAGGATACGTTCGGCTCTCAAGAGCCCCTTTCCCCGCTTGCGGTCTTGATCCAACCACATTGACCCTCCGTCAATGTTAAAAGTACCAAACCGTAGACCACACTTTACTTCCACTTCCTTCCACCCAACATACCCCAACCGGGCCCGCACTCCATTCAGTAATATTTTTGGTAATACTCGAGTTTACCGGAACCAAGGGTCTCATTACCACAAGGTTCCCCAGTACAGTCCCCGTGGCATGATAATTTTCACGACCAAGCCCTCGCCGGCTCGATCCAATTATCTACCATACGGGGTTGAGCTCATAAATGCAGTAAAGCCATTGGATACTCGTCCAATGACATCAAATCAGTTTCCATGAATGGAATGCAGTATTTCATATATCCAGTGCAGTATTTCAGTAAAACAGTCGTTAGCCATGAATAAAATCACAAGGGGTGAGGGCGATCAAGTACACCCTCACCTCAATCAATTCCAATAACCAAGTAAGCCTTTAAGGCATCAAATACACATAACACAAAGCCACATTATAACAAGTAAGTGAGTAGTATACTCACCAAGTCAGAAAATGGTGTTTCATACACCGCGGTCACCAAGGCGTCGTGAGCTACCGTCACGCCCTAGAATCAAGCAACAAATGCAATGAGACTCGATAACGAGTCATCTAGCAATGCTAAACACAACCCCAGTAGGGTTTCATATACATAAATGTGCATAATAGCAAACCAGAAATTCGAAAATGGCCTTAGCCATGGCCCCCATACAAAAAACTGTTTTACACTCATTATGCGGTAATGGCACAACTCTCATTACGAAAATCGGTTGGGGGTGTAAGACCCACCGTTTCGAAGCTATGGAACAGGGCTACAATAATGTAGAAGGTCACTCAATCCAGTTCTTAACACAACTAGGTCAAATATGCCAAATACTAACCCAGAATTCCGAAAACAGGTTTGCAAAACACAGAAAACTGTAATCGGTACATCTCAGTCCATACAAGTCCAAATGTCGAAATTCCAAAGGCATATGTTAGCTAAGACACTTAGCTACATTTCATCAGAAGACACCAACTCCAAAATCCAAACCAATTCCAGTCAAAAGAGCCAATTACTATCGCAGTTTTCGCATTCTGCTCAAAGCAGAACAGCTACAGTAATTTCGTCATAACTCATTCTACATTAATCCAAATGACCTGAAATTTTACAGGCACATCAACCTCATCAATACCTACAACTTTCATGTTTTGAGCAAAGTCAAATTCGGCCTCTAACACAGTGATCTAAAACCGGACAGAATTGGGGCTTCAAGAACCCTAAATTTCCAATTTTCCATCCAAATCCAAAATTAGTTGCATTTAACCACATTTGACATCCACTAGAGCCATTTCCAACCATTACAATTCATCATACAAGCCCCCAACATCAAGATCATATTAAACCAGAAAAAATCCCAATAAAATAAAAACTTCACCATAACAAGCCAAATCAAGAAATAAATCACATTTTCAACCACTTAAGCCACTTCTAAGCATCATGGAACCATTATTGAAGGTAGTATGGTGTTCAAGCAACACTTACCAAGAGATCAAGAGAGAGAGGGATGTAGGACACCTTTGATCTTCAAACAAAGTTCACCAAACTACTTGCTAGCACTAGGAGGAAAGTTTTTATGGAGTGAAATCTTGTTTATGGCCTTGATTGAGATGATTTGCTAGTAGAAACTTGAAGATTGGAGAGGTTTTTCTTCTTGCAAGAGAGAGAGAGAGGGCCGGCCATCCAAGAGAGAAAAATGGTGATTTTTGGTGAATTTTTGGATATTTAACCTTTGGTCAAAAAAGTCAAAATTGTGAATAGTAAATCTTAAAAGTCATCCAATAAGAAGGTGACACTTGTCACCTTCATAAATGCATCCCTATCTTTCTTTTCTCTCTCACATCAATCATTCACACATTCTACTTATCTCTTAACACCCGATAAATTTATAACAGTATCCGAAACTTAACCTTATTGGCCGAATTTTTCCGAACTTTTCGCACTAGTGGGTCCCACGTCCATTATTTATCCTTAATTTTCTAAAATTTCTCCAATGCTAGAAAAATCATCTTAAAACTATAATTGCTCATAAAATCCTCTCAGAAAATATTTCTAAGCCAGAAAATGCAAAATTATGCAATTAAAGGGGAATAAACCCTAGGAAAAATATTAGGGTTTTACGGGCTCTCACACATCCATCCATATTTAGCATTAGCATTCCCCCCTCATTCGCCTTCCACACCACCAGCTGACAACTATAGCGCGATGTCTGGGGAGTAGTCCACTCATACAGCTGAAGAAATATTTGCACCCCAAGCCTCTGGTTAAACTGAGCCTCCAACATACCTTTCACATCTAGCACAATGTCATGACAAACCCTCGCCACTCGCATCTGAAACCCTTCATAAAATGCTTTATTCCGAGCCTTCCAGATGTACCAGCGAATAAAACTGGGAAGGACTGAGAAAAGGACCCATCTTTTCTCAGACCTAGGTGATGACATCCACCAAACCGTTGGCCATGCCTATAATGATGAGCCTTGGTGTGCAACCCCACATATCGAACCAAAATAAAGCCAGGCTCCCATCGTAACTTGGCCCTCCGAGAAAACATGCTCCAACATCTCATTCGCTCCCTCTTGGCAACACAAACACTTGGAGGCTAATCTGACACCTACCCTTCACAAGCCATTAGTTAAGGGCAATTTTCCCAATAGCAAACGCATCATGAAGAAAGAAATTTTCAACAGAATCCGAGCATGCCATACCTGAGAGTGGATCACAGAGGAATTTCGAGCCTGACGAACCTCATGAAAGGCCGATGCCAACGTGAATCTTCCCGAAGCCATCAGGCTCCATATCATCTCGTCGTGGCTGCCTCCCATCGGGACCGGGTGTTGTAGTATTGGGTGGATGAGCTCCTGCGGTATATATTGACCAAGCAAATTGACATCCCATTCCCCATTTGTGATGAAATCTTTAAAGGTAAGGGTCGGGTACACTGTAGCTTTCAGACATAGAGCTCTACTCCCCAACCAGTTGTCATACAAGAAATCACATGGCCCCCCGTTCACCAGCCATACCAAGGCTAATTCCACTTGTTGACTTATGTTTAACATTCTTCTCTACGTCGGCGAGTCATACCGGTTCAATTCCACCTGGCAAGGATGAAGACCCCTGCAGTATTTTGCATGCATAAACTCCGTCCATAGCGACACTCCAGTCCAAAAATTTCATCACAATTTACAGGAGAAAGTCGAGTATACCTCCCGGAGCCTCCTGAAACCCACTCCCCCCTCCTCAACTGGAAGGCATAACCGAGACCATCTGATCCAGTGGAATTTCGTTCCTTTTCCCGATGATCCCCATAAAAAATTCGTGCACGCCTGCTCTATTCTCTTGAAGATCGAGACCGGATATACCTAGCAGATAGTAGATGGATTGGAATGGACGAAAGCAAATGTTTTATCAGGACTATTTCCCCCCGAGATATCAACTTGGACTTCCACGACATGATTCGAGCCAACACCGCCTAGCACACCTCTCCAAAGTACGCTGCCTTGCTTCTACCCATATACAAAGTAAAGCCAAGATAGCGAATCGAAAAGTCCTATCTAGTAAACTGTGTAATCGCTCTATCACCATTCTCCGAGCTGGTGTTAGTGCCTTATGTGTCAAGTAGCCACTCTTCTGAGCATTTACCAGTTGCCCTGGGGATTGCTGGTACGTGTTGAGCACCTGCATAATTCGCTTTAAAGCTACAGCAGACCCATTAGTAAAGATGAGCATGTTATCAGTAAAAGCAAGGTGCGTGATGACCAGGCAGCCTGTTGGGACTCTAAACCCGACAAAACCCTGCTGCATTGCTAGAGCATTTAGACCTCGCGAAAGCATCTCCAACCCAATAATAAAAAGTACTGGGGACAAAAGATCCCCCTGACGTAAGCCCCTGCTAGACTTGAAGAACCCGTGTGATTTACCATTGAAGATAATTGAAAACCAGACGTTAGAAATAAGCCTCCAGACCAGGTCAATAAACCGTTCTCCAAAACTGAACATGTGTAACGTGGAAATAATATGCCTCCAGGACATCCGATCGTATGCGTTTTAATGCTACATTCCCTCCTCTTGCCTTCTTGCCTATGCCCGTGATCAACTCCTGAGCCAACAAGTAGTTATCCGTTATAGTTCGGCCTTTGATAAACCCTGTCTATTGGGAGGAGATAATCCTCGGCACCACCGAGGCCAGACGACCCACCAGAACTCTGGCTAACACTTATTGAAGAAATTGAAAAAGCTAATCGGTCTGAATTTTGAGAAATCCTGGGGATTCGAAACTTTAGGCAGCAACACAATTGAAATGGAAGTAATGAACCTAGGCAGTTCACTGCCACAAAAGAAACTTACCACCGCTCTGTGCACATCCTGCGCAATGATGTCCCATGCAAAAATAAAGAACTTACCTGTAAAACCGTCCGATCCTGCAGCACTTTCCCCATCCATGGTGAACACCTTGCGTCGAACTTCCTCCATGTCAGGCACTTTTGCCAACAGGCACTCTCCTCTTCCGTGACCATTGGCTGGATTAAGTGCACCAACTCCCCCGGACTGGAGTCCTTAGACCTCGAAAACAGGTTAGAGAAATACTTAATTGCCTCATTTGCTATGTCATCATCCTTGTCCACCCATGTCCCCTCCGAATTTTTCATCCTATGTATCGCTTCTTGTATTCTCCTTTGCTTGACCACCGCATGAAAATACCTTGTATTCCAATCTCCACTACTGAGCCATTTGACCCGAGCTTTTTGCCTCCAAAATTGTTCTTCAATTGCCAAAGCCCTACTCAGTTCTGCCTATGCCTTGTGGAGCTCCTCGGGATCCTCTACGGAATCATCCTGTGCTAAGCCACCCTCTGCACTTACAAGCCCAGCCTCAGCCTCCCGAACAGCAGCATAAATATCGCCAAAGTGCCGCTTATTCCATTGCTAAATCGCCTTCCGGGTAGCTAACAATTTTGAGCATAGAATTCAAAGCAGCGATCCTTGTACTTCAGTGTCCTAGGTAGTCCTGATGACCTCCAGTAAATCCAGTTTGGACGTCCATACATTCAAGAATCTGAACGGACGCGGCCCATTATCCAGCCTCGAAGAAAATGAAATTTTCATTGGGGCATGATTCGACGGGTGTCTCGCTAAATAACGACTGAAATCACGGAGGCCAAATTAGAAAACTCCCTATTAATGAGTAATCTATCTAATCTCTTTCAAATTCTAGCCCTACCCCTCCGATTATTGTACCATGTAAAACTCGATCTCGAGAATCCAGCATCGAACACCTTGGCTTTTTCCATAAGTGCCAAGAGCTCTATCCCTTCTACCACAGAGAATGGTCTCCCCTCTCGTTTTTCATGAGCATTGACAATAACATTAAAATCTCCCCCAATACACCAAGGCAGTGAATGAGGCTTATCAGACAAGAGCTTTTTCCATAAGCCTCAACGTCCCTCCACCGAACACATCGCATGCACAAATAAGAAAATCATGGGCCCCGATAACCACAGAGGATGAATAGACAGGGAAATATGCTGATCGGAGGTACCCACCACCGAGCAAGCAAAAGGGCTACTATAAAAAATCCACAGATCCCTCGACACATTTACAAGTGCATAGTCAAACGATAGACGCATGTGAATATACTCTACTCGAGAGACATCTAATTTTGGCTTAGAGATTGCAACAAACAGGATACCATGCAAGCGAATAATGTTTTTCAATCTACGTAAATTGGGCACCTTAGACACCCCTCTAATATTTCATAATAGCGTATTAATCATCACGCAATACCTGGAATGGGTTATTGGTGGACGATGAGGACCGAAGCTGCCTGTCTGATTGAAATCGAGCACACAGGCTCTTCCCCTTTGCCTTCCTAGCACTTTTTTAATTCCCAACAGGGGGATCAATTTTAACTCCATAAATGAAGTTGTCAGATTCTGTTCTAACCTGACCACCAGCCTCGGCAACAAATTGCCCGCCACCTACGGCAACTCAAGCTCTCTACCTTCGTCACTCGCACCGCTATCCTCCATAGGCGCTATCCCCGCCCCCGCGCACAACAAACTATTGGTCAATACCTCACCGACCGTGTCCATGTGCGGCATGCTACTGTCAGGTTGGTATGAAACCACAGGCGAAGGTAGCCCACACCTCAACCCCTCCACTAGAAGTTGGAGGTCCTGGGTAGCTGTACCCAAAATCCTTCCTTGCACAACAGCTACCAGTTCACCATCAGGTTCACCCACACACGCCTGCTCAATCACACCCACTGGTGTCTCCCTCTCTAACCTCGTATTCTCGCTCATGCAGGTCAAACTGCCCCCAGCTCACCTTCCCCAGGCAGCAACTCCCAGCCCCTAGCGTGCTGCGAGACCTGCTGCCAGGGAGCAGGAGCAGCAGCCACTAGTGAAGCCGACACCTGCTCCGCCTCCCCCTGCATACCAGGCTCCGTCTGGTGGACCTCCGCAACTGATGCTAACTCTAACGCTGGGGCTGAGGTCAATGGCACAGGTGCAACCTGTCTCGAGTCCGTTTGCGCACCCATTGCCGATGGGCCAGACTGATCACCTTACTGCACCACCCTTGCCTTCATCCCTGACTTCGCACCCTCAGCTTTGGATACTCGGAGTTCTGGCCAAAGGACATGACACCCTGCCACCCCATGCCCCTACCGAAAATAGTGCGAGCAATATTAAGGGAGATTTTCGGGTACTAAGTTGTGCCAAAACCGATCATGGTCACCGTTGCCAATCCAAATTCTTGCAAGCTGAGACTTGAGCAAATCAACTTCCACACAAAGCCACGTACAACTGTCTGAGTCCGTTTGCGTACCCTTTGTCGATGGGCCAGGCTGATCACCTTGCTGCACCACCCCTGCCTTCATCCCTGACTTCGCACCCTCGGCTTTGGATACCCAGACTTCTAGTCAAAGGACATGACACTCTGCCACCCCATGGCCCTGTTGAAAACAATGCGAGCATTATTGAGGGAGATTTTCAGGTACTAAGCTGTGCCAAAACCCATCATGGTCGCCGTTGCCAATCCAAATTCTTGTAGGCCGAGACTTGAGCAAATCAATTTCCACACAAACCCACATACAACTGGGCCGTGTCGCATCCGCTGTTGTCGCATCCACAAACAAAGGAGTACCCAACGATGACACAATCTAAAACAATACCTCTTTGTTGAAGCAGTGAACCGGCAATTTGGGTAGCTGGAACCATACAGGGGCTACCGACTGCTCCTTATCAACATGGAATGCCGTCGACCACTTAAAGACCCTCATTGGGAAGCCATGGACCACTTCTAGACCAAAGTCTATGGAAATCCATTTCGTTTGATGTTTTATGAACACATGCCTCGCATCCAGTAATCCCACCGATGCTACCTCTCTTAAATCTAATGAGAAAAAGAACATGCGCACTTCTTTCATTTTCGGCCTTCCCCTAGAGAATTTGCCCACCAGAGCATACGTGAAAGGAATGGACTGACTATCCAGTGCTTCCTAAGAAAACAGAAGAGTCGACTCCCCCTTATGAGTTGCAGACGTAGCTTTGACAGAGAGCGCTGGCTGCGAGGATCCAGCAGCGAACAGAGCCGTGAAAGACTTCCATTGGAACGTTTGAGAAGGAGAATGACGCCTCCTAGCAGAAGGCTGGAGGATAGCCATGGCTGTGTACGTGCAAGATGCAGAAACCCTAGCGGCGACTCACAAGCTTCCGCGGCGCTTGTGCATGTAGCAACCCTAGATATATGTAAGTTATTCTATAGCTTCCTTAAATGAAAAAGTAATGTATCCATTGACTGTCTTGAGATCAATGAAGGGTATTGGTTTTCGAACATGCATTAAGAGCATTCTAAGATAGTATCTTTCACTTACTATCGAATGTGTTGTGGTGACACGACCAATGACTTGTCTGCGCTTTCAAGGGTACTAGATTCTATCATCTTCATCCCAAACAAAAATACTAAGGAAATTTCTTATATAATAAATTGAGATCTTCAACTTGCTTATTTGTTCGATTCATGACAAAGAATTCTGTAGGCATTATTTGCCGAAGTCTTTCATCTATAATAACATCCTACAATGGCTTATCTTCATGGAAGGACATTGGTTGGTAATCTTCTAAGTGTAGATGGAGAATAACCACAGTTGGATTAATGATACTGAGATCAAAAGCAAAGATTCTTCATATATCCTCTACAACACATATCTATCGAGTAGACTGGAAATTTTTTATTTCATCAACAATCTTGTCTGATTGTTCTGCACTAATCTGATACATAACTCAGTCATGACCCTTGTATATATACTTATATATGTATTTTATAGCTTCAATAGCACAACTAATTTTAACATTGATGTGGCAATCATATTTTCCTAAAAGATATGCATTATAAGGGACAACCCAATGATTATCTAATTGATGATCTCTGATGATGACATTTCTTACATCATTATGCCTTTTATACGGTGGATATGAGTTTTTTCCATGCCTTGTGAACTCACAAAAATCCTTTGGGTAGTTATTTTTACGTTTCTGATTTTGCAGCATACAAGGACTCTTTGGATTCAAGGATCTGCATGGACCATGAAGCACGTGCTTTACAACAAGAGAGTACCGGTATTGTGACTTGATTTTATCTGGTTGTGAGATAATTTTATCATATGCTACTATAGAGTACATTTTTCCACTTGTCTTTAAGAATGATCAGGAAGTGAGAATGTGGGAGACCTCATTTCTGGAATTCAATTACATATATGTAAGCTAGCACCAGGCCAAAAAACGTGCTTTTTCAAGAGATCTTCTTACAACTATTCTATTTTTGTACAAAAGACATGACCAATTAAGTTAGGTCGATTCTAAGTTTCATCTTTTTCATTGAAATGCTGTTTGGTTTTCAGCCATGATGGATTGCAAGTCATTGTGAGGAAACTATTGTGTTTTCCATAACATTAATCCATGTACCTGCGACGCATATCTCTTGGTCCACCTATGAAGCTTGCTGGCAAAATGATGCATTTACCAACATTTGTACCATTTGTTTCACCATTTCCAACAATATCTAACAACCCTTGATATGCTTCTGTCCTCAATTTATTTTCTCTGCTTCTATAAAATTCCAACCTTAAAGTCTCTAGTTTTATATAAGTGTCAATAAAGTATTGCTGTAGAAGATGACTAATATGTAGTAGATTCGATTGGTCCTCACTCTAATCTGAAACTTTGTATGCATAGTATTCTTGGCATGAAACTGTTGGCCTTTGCTTCTTTGTTTCTTGGCAACTATAGTAATGATAGAGATTTAAACATTAAAGCTATGATCTAGTAGGAAGAAGTTCTAAATGTATAATGGTTCAACAAACACATATGGTTGCACCTTTTTCTTCTGCATTGAGAATATGATCCATGTCAAAACATTGATGAAGAGGTAGTAAATTTTCTTCACTGCAAGTTTGATCAGGTTGCTCCACTATAAGAATTCCCGGATGCCAACCTATTTCACCTTGAGCATATAAAAAAGGGTACTGCAATGCATCATAGCATCCATAGTACTGCTTAACCATTTTCTTATTGCCTACTTTTGTGTAGATTTCAATATTTCTTGAAGTCTGAGTGTTGTTCTGATCACTTTCAAGCCAAATGCCTACAACTTGAGATGTTGTAGGTGTGTATTGTAGACACACTAGTCCAATCTCGGATCAAACTTTAGAATTATTTTGTATTTACCTTGTCCTCAAGTTCTGTTAAGCTCCAAATAAAAATAAAATATAGATTTTTATCAAGAATTGACTTGAGTTGCTATACAGTAGACTCCCTGAATTTGCTTGAAATAACCATTCTATTTGCTAATTCACATTTTGTATCATAAAAGTATAGCTGCAAGTTCGATGCTTTTTCATCATTAGAAGGAAATAATGGGTCAATAAAATGGTATATCTGTCCTTGGATGCTAAAAGTATAGATACCACCATTCCTCTTGGTGAGATCTTTATCATAATGGACTCCCAAAGATGTAAAAGCAAACATGTTATTATAACTCCTAATACATTGTCAAAATTCTTTTGATTCAGGAGTGTTTGCTCTATAAAGCTACACTAATTTATCAAGAATTTTGGTTTCAGCCAATCAAATCTCTCTAGAGGACAACAGAATCGAGGTTACTCCATGTAAAATCATTTAGCATGGCAGCTAATACAATTTGGAATAGATGGCAATATACTTGGCTCTAATTGTATTTGTTCTATAAGCAATATATTTGTTCTACGTCAGTGATTACCTAAAAATAGACAGTGTCACTGGTGTTTGGTTATGTCGAAAGTAAGAGCAGCTTTAATGCTCAGAAGTGTAAGTATCTTTGACACTATAAATAGGATATAGAATATGGAATGAAAGCTGAATATTTGATAAGATACTTGCTCACATATTTGAAGGTGGTGGTCTATCAGATTCTTGGTTTATGGTGTACAATGAGGCTGAAAATTTAGAGTTTGAAATCAAAAATTAATATTTTATGGGAGACTAAATTAATTGAGAAATCTAGTACGTTTGCTTTGATTTCATATTGACAATGAATGGTTTAAAAAGCAATGTTATTGCTACCTGAATAAGGAAGAAGAAGAAATTGTTGTACATTGACATCTGATGAGCTTAGGCAAAACAGACTTTATAAGACAAGATCATCATTTCTAAGTGGACACATTATATAGATAAAAAATTAACAAAATGATTATGTCTACTGTAGATCATGACAAAAGAGTCACAGAGGTAACAGTGTATAAGAAGAAGAATATTACACACATCAATGTCAGAAACAGATGATGTTGGGGGAACATCCATCCTATCTGAAAGTGAAAACACAAGCAAATCGAAATGAAAACAGCTAGCTGCAGATTTTGGTAGTGTGACGTCCCCACTTCTCCCAAGGGCGAACCCAAGGGTATCTGCGGGATGCCAGCCCAACTCTCGCCAGGACTCGATACAAATTTAAGTCAAACTTAAAATAACCAGTCGATACTAGAAAGTTGAAGATATAGAGAAAGGTCAATTCCTTACTAAACGTCCAAGTCTTACATCAAAAACTACCAAAAATACCTTACATTCCCAAAATATACAGATCCCAAAAGTTGTCTAAACAAATATATTCAAAATTCTAATCAAATGACCCATCAAGTAAGCTTCTCCAAATTCCTCCCATTTCAATTCCTGTTAAGGAAAACAAATCTAACGGGGTGAGCGAATGCTCGTGAGGCCAAGAAAATCATGCAAGCAGGTAATTCAAGTAGCAATAAAGCTGGTACGAGAGGTAAAGCTATAACATTCAAGTAATTCCTGAATATTCACAAAACACATTCAGGAAGGATACGGGAGCTCTTAGGAGCTCATTTCCACTTGCTTTGCCAAATTTCAATCTAATAGTCCGTAGAATTTTACTTATTCCATTAATGAGTCTGAGTCGAATGAGAGGTACCTCCCACCCGAATTGGTGTGGTACATACTATCGCTCAGTGGTCGATGAGACATCGCTTCAATCGACTTATGCTTTGCTTATAGTTCTGAGTCGAATGAGAGGTACCTCCCACCCAAATTGGTGTGGTACATACTACCGCCCAGTAGTCGATGAGACATCGCTCCAATCGACTTAGAAAGGTTTATGGTTCTGAGACGACATGATAGGTACCTCCCACCCAGATCGATGTGGTACATACTATTCGCTCAGAGCTCATGAGTTAAACATATTCATGTACAATTACCAATTATTGTTTATGGTTCTGAGTCGACATGAGAGGTACCTCCCACCCGAATCGGTGTGGTACATGCTATCGCTCAGGGAACCGATTTTAGTACTGAGACGATATGAGAGGCATCTCCCACCCGAATCTGTGTGGTACATGCTTCCGCTCAGAATTACGAGTTAAACGTGTTCATGTTATTCAAGCATTTGATACATCCAAGCATTTAATATATTTCAGCATTTCAAGCATGAGTTATTCATTTCAAATGAGAATGAGTGCGATAAAGTACACATTCGGCTAGGCAAGTTTACGTATCATGTATAACACTTGTACAACTAATATCTCAATCACATAAGCATTTAACACATACTTGACACTCACCAAGTAGCAAGAGCAAGTAGGTTCAATTTGAAGTTCAAGCGTCCACCATGGGATCCTCTTGAAGGTCCTCGTGTGCTCCAGAGCAAATAATAATAGACTATCATTCAAATATCCCCACTATTGAGGAAGATCGTATCATAGTACAATCTTAGAAAAATCTCGTGAAACGAGCCTTAATTATCCTAAATCGAGGCTCTCGAGCAGGATTTCAAAGTACAAGAGAAATTAAGTTTACATTTTGGAAATCAATGATACAACGTTCAAATAATATCGAAGGAATAAGGAGTACTTGAAAAACTCCATTTCCTAGGAATTCGGAAAATTTCTGTTTTGATACGAACTCTTGAAAAATTGTATCTCACTCCACACAAGTCCAAAATTGGAAAACTTGACACCATTGGTAACCTCTTTGAAAGTACTAAAAGTTCTTAGAAGACACCTTTCCATGAATTTAAGTAGAAGGTATTCAAAAATGGGCTTAAAGTTACTGTTTCAGGGTGCTCAGAATTGTGCTGGGGTTGGTTTTTCGCTAACTTTGAAAATTCGGTAAAATTCATATGCTACAAACCAGCCTATGAAATTTATAACTCAATTAGAGTTGCAAGTAAAGTTTAGGACAGAACAAACGGATCAAGAATCGGAGTTTTGAGCACCGAGATACGGTCGCTCAAATTTGGAGGAAAAACGAAACTGTTAAGCTAGTTTCCATATTTGAGTTCCAAATTTTTGGACTTTAGTTTGGTAGCAAAATAGACTCGGAACGGTACGAAATTTAGTATGAATATACTACCATATAAGGGCCACTCCCTTGCCAAATTTCATAGAAAAATATGAACGGGAAGTCGGTTAACAAAACCGTTGAAATAGCAAGAAGTTCTAAGGCTAAGCTGCCTTTGAGCTTCCGGTTTGCCGTTTTCCAAACATTTGGCCAAGAAATGACTCAAACATGATTCATTCCAGTAGGTAATGTCTAAAATATGTCCAAGGGACATTTGATAGGTGATTTACACCAAGAAATTTTGGATAACAAGTTCCAAATCATTGCTAGTTCAAATCTGTCCAAATGTAAGGTATTCCTTCACCAGACCAGATTCGAGTTTTGATCATAAATCACTCAATTCAACTCGGAATTGTGCGTGGTTGGTGGCATTGGACAATAGACTCATAAGGCTACATTTTATCAGAAGAAACCATTTTCAAAATCTATCCATAACCAGCTCGTTCGTGAGCATTAAGTTGCAGCTCATGAGCTGCCTTCCAGGAAGTAACGAAACAGGACAGTGGATTTCAAATAAATGGTTTGGCTAGCTCTAGTGGAACCAGGACATGCATTTTACACCAACGGAAAGATAGGAATGTCTAGTTTCCAGTGCCACAAATGGCACTCGATTCCGACATCGGAGCAATGAGTTATGGCCGAAACAAGAAGACTGCCTGGGCAGTGACGGGATTAAAATTCCAGTTTTCTAACCTTTCGAAAGTCTAACATTTGAGTGACCAAATCAAGTTATTTTTTAATGAACCTTTTTACATAACCAATATAACATGTAAACAACATAGACAAGCCATTAGAACTTCAAAATTTTGCACAAAAGTGGTAGGACAAGGCAGGGGTAAAATGGTCACTTTTGGCCATTGCACCATCTTGGAGTTTCTAACAATAACCCAACATTATACCACTAATTTAAGCACTAAACCAACATAATTATCATCATCAACCACCAAAATGGGAGTTCATAGAGCCCACACAACCAAATTTCCATCATAGACAATCTACCCATAAGCATGCAAGGGTTTATTGTTTATAAATGCTATATTACTTCCATAAGCCAAGAATTGAGAGGTTGATCATCACCTACTTGTGTGATGAATCAAAGGCAGAATTTCGGTCCTCTCCTTGTCCAAGAAAACCGTGGATTGCAGCTCTCTTTTGTAGCTTAATGTGATCTCCAAGTGCTAAGCTATGTGTGTGTAAAATTTGAAGTGAATTATAGGAGATTTGAGTGAGATTTTGATGATAAAAATTGAAGAACTCTTGGGTGTTCTTCCTTGTGGGTTGCACGCTGGAAATGAAGCTGAAAGAAGGAGTTTTTGCTAGTAATAAAGCTTCTCAAGGAAGCTTAAATGTGTGGTGCAAAATGAAGCAAAAGTCAACTCTCCAATAGTGCGCGTACGCGCGCGTTTCGTGCTCGATTCCTCTCGAGTTTATTTCGCTAGTGCACTAAACCTCCAATATACTTATATTCATATAAATATTATTCACTCTTAATTATTTCAAAATAATGGTGTAAAGCCCCTCAATTAATCGAGCGCGTGAAAACGCGTATTTTCAATTCAAGCGCTATAAAGCAAAATCTCCAAGAATTTCTTATAACGATATTACTAATAACTATCATTTGAGTATTTAAACATAAAATTACCTATTTTAGAACCATTATACAAGTCTCCAATTTTCCAAACTTATTGTACTCTCAATCGGTTAAAATTTCCAAACGCGTTTTCACTTTTTCACTAAACGAGCCTCCAAAAAAAAATTAATTTTTGGAACAAGTCACTTTAAAAATATAATAAAGCTATAATTCCATATATTTAGGTCTAATAAGGTTGAAAAATAATATTCGGGGCAAATATCCAAACAAATAATTAATTGAGCCAAAATTGGGGTTTAAAATAAAAATTTTACGAGTCCTCACTGGTAGTATATTATCATGAACAGGAACATCAAAAAGGTTGCGCTCAGTCATTGGAACAACAGGAATCATAGATGAAATTTGTGCCTCAGTACTTTGCTGCTCAGTAGGCAAGAGGGCTGCCTTTTTATGCTAAACTATTTTCCTAATATATCTTTCAAGGTTGTGCTAGTTTCTTCTAAACAATATTCATCTTCTTATGAAAATTTATGTTTCTGACCCATATGTGATAGCAACTAAAATGAAGAGAATTATGTTAACTATGGTGTGCAACAATAACAATGATAGGCCATTCAAAGGTTGAATTAGTTAGAAGGAGTATATATAAAAGAGATAAGAATCCTCAATAGTGTTAATAAAATAGAGCAGTAAATGTGACTTGTAAGAGAAAAACAAAGAAAATAGAATACACTGAGTAGAGAAAAAGGAATTAGCTAAAGAAAAGATTGCTTTACCTAAATAATGAGAGTCGAGTAAGACAATCGAGCTAGGGTTTATTAAATGAACTAGCAAGGTAATGAAAAACTAAATATAGTGAGCAAAAGGAAAATATAGTATAAGATAAAGAGGGAAAAAATGTTAAATGGCTAAAGCAACAACTTGGTTGTTCATACATGAAGAAGGATAAATTATGTGTAGAACAATGCAAAAACCAATCTAAGAAGAAAAAGACACGGGAACAGAAAAATCAGAAGATTTCTTAAATTTTGCTATTAATTAATGAAGTTAGCCAACATAACAAAATATTTAGATTCAATGGAAATCGAAAAGCTACAACAAACAAAAATAACTTTCTGTATTAAGCAATAAATAAAAAATAACCATGACAAAACAATAGATATTCTGACGTAATTAATAGTACAGAGAAAATGATAACAGCATTACTTCGAACATAAGAGCAGAAAGTAGATAAATGTAGATACTTAAAAAGCAAACGATCAACACAAGGAACAAGGGCAATAAATACAGCTTCATTGACTACAAAGCTGAAGTGAAGCAACGCTGAGGAATCTACTAAGAAAAGAAGACTAAACATGAACACCAGCACATGAAAAACAAATATAACTTCATGTGATCAAAGATAAAAGAAAATATGAGAATAAGAGCAATTAAAGGAAAGCAAGCAAATGCAAAGTGGAGAAACTAAAATAAAGAGCGGGAAAGATGGTACAAAATAGATGCAGCAGACAATAGAGAAATAGATATAAAAAGCTAATGGCCGAAAACCAATATAATAATTGCAACTTCACTGCTAACGAAAGCTCCAACAAAAATCTAATGACACGAGAAGCTTGACCAAGGCACTATAATAAAATAATCAATGGACATAATACAAGTAGTGTATAAACCAAGCATTAAATGTAGATTTGATAGCTAATATGTGACAACTTTACTTCCCCTTAGGGTGTACCCTAAGATTTAACAGGCCGCCTGCCTAACACTAGTCAGGACTCACTCAAAATCTTCCAATCAATAGCATTAAATCCAAAGTAAGCATTAAAAGACCACAATTAAACATTACAAACCATCCAACATTCCAAATCATCCATACTTATATATACAACCAAACGGATCAAAATATAAGTTGTTCAATCAATTCCATAAGTACAAATAGGATGGCAATTCATGTAAAACAAAGATTTCAACTCTCAAGCTCACTATTCCCCAATTCCATGTTTCCAACCTCTATTATGGAAAACAAACTAAAGGCGTGAGCTTACTCCCGGTGAGGTTCTAGGAAAACAAGTAACCTTAAACACACAATTTCACAGTTTCAGTAATATAATGGGAATAACAAACCAATTAATAATAGGATAATTCGTGAAACAATTCTTAACAAATAACAAAATCAATATCAAAGGATACGGTACTAATGCAGACTCTAGAGGTGGCTCCCGTCCATTTCCAAACGTAGCACTTAGCTCTGTTCAATAATTCATTGCACAACTTCCTGCAATCACTTCACACTCCACCAATCTCCTCCTTATATCCTCCAAAACAGTAAACAATCCTTTTCAATTATTAATCACTTTGTCACTTCCACATGCGCCTTATGAAGGGGATAATACTCAAGCATACCAAACATTTCAGTACCCAATGTCTTCTAGCCTACTCGACCAACCCTGTTACCAGTTTGAATAGACTATCCAACAGTGGGGTTTGGGGCCCAGTTCAGATGATGTGACAAAGTACAAACTCGGCTTACATTCATGCACAATTCCAGTAACAATTAGGCATTTATTATTTTCAAAATTCACTTAGCTCGAGTGTAGTAAAGTATGCGCTCACCTTTTAGTAAATAGTAGCAATTGTCAATTTTCACTCAATCAATTCAAACATCAATAATCCAACAAGTATTAGTCAACTAAGCACATAACATTTATCATTGATCATGTATTCAATCATTACAAACAAATATAGGACACTCACCAAGCTTTAAGTAATTGAAGTTCACGCCTCGGTGTAGGGTTGTGTTTCTAGCTCAAACTTGGCTCTTGGAATCGATATGAACGCTTATAGCTGTTGTTTATTTCCTTAGCATAAGGTTTAAGAACTAAGTTTTCCCCTTCTCATATCTAATTTCACAAAAGTAGACGCCTATGTCAAAAATTAGGGTTTTGTCAATTATTAACTTTTAAGAACTAGTTCAAGGATCTGAACTCTTAAAATTATAAACCTAGGCCATAATATAGCATTTTGATGTTTAATTAAATAGTTTCATATGAAAACAGTCCTCAACCAAGAAAATTTACTACATTTGTGCCAATTTACTTGTCACGAAATTGCAATGATAGAAAAGTTATGCTAAAAATCAAGTTTTGGTGTCAAGTTTACAAGAATTCAGCACACTGACCCTAATTCTTCCAAACTTCTAATGTAATTCCTGCACACAACGCACAATTCATCATATTCAACATAAATCAAGGTACTTATAACACAGTTCATAGCAAGAGTCCATCTGAAATTCCAACTGAAAGCCAAGACTAAGGTTGCCAAAGTTTCCAGAAAATGAAACACTTCTTTTTCTTCCAAAAACAACTCAATTTTCTTGTTTTAAATTAATGGGATTCTGCGTGCAAATTGTGATTAAGAGACCATAAGATGTCTTAAGCAGAACATATCAAAATTAAACCAAACTTTTGAAGATAAAGGTGGAGAATTTCAGCTCTCTCTCTCCTCGGCTACTTAACAGCTTTCCAGCAACATTTTTTAGTTTCAAAATTCATTCAGACTTTCCAAACTTTCCCGCATAATTTCAACATTAAACACCCTAAAACTCCATATGAACATTATCAAAGTATAAAGCATTAAACCTTAGCAAAAATCCATTCAAAATTCAAGTTAAAAATAGAATATTCATGTCTTTCTTCCAATCGGTTATAAGCTAGAAACTTTCCAGCAAAGCATCCCTAAGTTCTCATTTTAATCTCCAATTCCTTCACTTAATTCAGAATATAGCACATTAAACAACATATAAACATCTAGCAAGGTATATAACATGGCTCCTAGCAAGGATTTCATCAGCAAGTCAAGATGAAAGTTGAAAATTCCAGCTTTCCTACAATCAGATCAATCTGGAAAATTTTCAGCAAAATCAAAGAACATAGAACTATTATTTCAACCATAGAAACCTACCAGATTCTAAGCAAACAGTTGTCATGATATAAAACATGAAATCTTAGCAAAAATTCACTCAAAATTCAAGGTAAAAGCTGAAATTTTCAGTTCTACTCCAATCGGCCCACGTGCATTAACCTCAACAGAATTTCCAGCAAAGCTTTTTCGCAAATCAAGTCTTATTCCTAATGAATTTAAACAAAATACTACATGCATGTTAAAGAAAGAGAGATGGGAGATACATAAGTTACATTTAGACAAATTCCATCAAGATTTCTTGGAGGAAAGAACCAAACTTGCAGCTTCACTCCATCGGTTTCACAAAAATTATTTCAGCTTTGTTTCTTCTAGTTTTCCTACATTTAAGCCAACAACTTGCTACTAAAATCAAAGCAAAATGTTATATATCACATTAAATAAGAAATATAACACATATATATATTAGGAATTCCTAGCGGAAACTCCTCAAAATTTCAATATAAGAGGCTGCAAAATGAGCTCATGTCACCCTCAGTCAAATCTGGAAATTTTTTAGCAATAAAATCAACTTCTAATGAGGTTTCTTTCCCACAAAATTTCCATTTTCTTGGCTAGAAACTAACATGCATCAATCATCTTGGTCTGTTTGAGAAAATGGAAGATTTGGCTAACAAGTTTACCTCTTGTCTTGCAAGAATAAAAAGTGAAAAACTTTGGTCTCTCTCACCCGCTACCTTTAACTCAACTAGTTGAAGTGGTGACTTGTTTCTTGCTGGAGTTCCACCGTTGAAGAAGGATGAAAGCTTCAAAATTTCTCTTGGTCTCTCAACTCCCTCTCTCTCAATTTTAGAAATGTTCAAGATAAGAATGAAACTATCACGCATCCAAACCTTAGCGCTGGGCCTCCAGGTCACCTTCACTCATGTTTATCGGGAGGCAAATGGGGTTGCCGACGCGCTTGCAAATCTAGCAAGTTCCACAGGTGTCTGTCAAAGTTTTGGTGCGTCAACACTTCCGGACCATATACAGGGGCTAGCCCGCCTAGATAGGATGCGAGTGCCTTATGTACGTTTGCATTAGCTTTCCTGGTACGCGTTCAGACCAACTGCTGTATGCGGTGTGTCCATTGAATAAATTCTGGAGTGGCGCCCCCCCCCCCTCGTGTGCGAGGTTAGCCAGAAAAAAAAAAAACTAAAATTGGTGTTTGGGAGGTTTTGTCTCGACATAACTTGCATGGCCCTTTTTTTGACAAGTGTAAGAAGCAACGACCAGTATTTTCATACTGGTCTCATGCATGCAAGAAGGAGTTATTATACTATGGCCCTGTATTTTCATACTTCGATACCATTACCACACTAGTTTCTTGTTTCACTTAGTGTTAATTTCCATGAATGTGAATCATGCATGAATTTAAAATATTTTTAGGGTTAATTACATTTATCTCCCCTGAGGTTTGACCATATTACCAATCAATCCCTGTAATTTGTCCAAATAACGGTCTCACCCTTTGAATGATCAAACATTTAACAAAACCCCCTTAATGCCGAAAATGCCCTTTTTGAGGCCACATTGCATTAAAAAAAGAACATATTTTTATTTATTAACCTTCAAGTAATCCAAAAAAATAGAAAAATGTTTTTGCTTATTATTTTATAAAAATCATATCTTTGCTTCCAGAAATAGTTTTGAATCAATAATTATTTTAAATCTTAAAAATGAATATTAAAAATTAGGTAAATTGAAAGAAAAATAAAAAAGAAGTAATTATTTTAAATCCTCAAATATGGTTCAAATTTGTGGTTCAAGGTATGTTGCGGAGAGCACAAGACATGTTTTTCCTCAATTTGAACCATACTTCAGGAATTAAAATAATTTCTTCTTTTTATTTTTCTTTCAATTTATCTAATTTTTAATATTCATTTTTAAGATTTAAAATAATTATTGATTCAAAACTATTTATGGAAGCAAGGATATGGTTTTTATAAAATAATAAGCAAAAATTTTTTCTATTTTTTTGGATTGCTTCAGGGTTAATAAAATAAAAATATGTTCTTTTTTTAATGCAATATGGCCTCAATAAGGGCATTTTCGGTATTAAGGGGGTTTTTGTTAAATGTTTGATCATTCAAAGGGTGAGACCGTTATTTGGACAAATTACAGGGATTGATTGGTAATATGGTCAAACCTCAGGGGAGGTAAATGTAATTAACCCATATTTTTATACACTTAAGTATAAGGCAATCAATTAAACACTCCAATTAATCAATGATAAAGCAAAGTAACACATGCAAGCTTTCTAGTAAAAGTGCATGCAAATAAGTATAAATTTTCGAGCTCTCAGATAATAAGTATATATAAAACCTGTCAAAAGCACAATCATGGGAAAAATATATAGTAAGGAAAAACAAATATACAATCATTGCAATTCCACAACAAGAAGCTGCAATAAGAATCTAATGGTCTCAAAGAATGGAGTAGTGCACTGAAGCAGAATCAACGTCCATTAGTAAATGGAAAATAGTAACAAAGCACATACAAACATTAAATCCAGATTAGACAATTCACGAGATAGATGGCAAACAGCTAGAACACAAAGCTCACATCAGCAATAGCATAAAAGATGGCATGCAATAGGAATCTGGCGAAAAAGAATAATCAAGTAAAGAAGAAGAAAGCAGGAACAAAGAGAGCAGAGTGCAATATTCTTTTAAGAAACATATTATATATGTAATATGTGGCACATCAATATAAATAATAATTGTCTATATAATAGGTGGCATATGTAATATAAATAATAGTCTAAAGCAGCATGGTATTAAATAATAACAATAATCCGAACCATCAAATGGAAGTCCAAAATCAGCTGGACAATTACATTGAAACTAAACCACAATGGTACTAAATAATAATAATAATAATGCAAAGCGCAATAGTATTAAATTCCTTCTCTAAAAAGAGCATGCAAAGATATTAAGACACTGTAAATACTGTTGAGGAAACCACCAATCTTGTATATAGAAAAACATGTATACAGACAAACATGTATACAGACAGAGATGTTTAATCGTGAAAATCCAAATTAAACTATGACGTCTGAAATGTAAAGGCAAGAAGACAGAGGGCCAAACTAAGCAAAAAAAGCAGAAGGTGAAAAGAGCAAATTGATGTGGGGGCACACAAACCCAAAGAATCATAGGCCCAAAAGAAGTTGATGAAGTATAAGAAGACAGCAGCAGCCCAAGCAGTAAAAATAGGAATCAACGTAAAATAATGAGAAAGGGCAAAATATGTGTAAACACAACGATTAAACCAATAGAAAATGATAAAATTGGAAACGGGAACCAAAATTGAGTGTAGCTAACAAATATCAAAGACAGATGACCTCACAATGAGGCCCATGCTAGCTAAATAGTCAAAGGAGGACAAAATACGCATGAAAATTACACGGAAACCACCGGAGATCAGTATTACCAATCCTTTCGCACTTTATGTATTTAGAGACTACATGGAGGTAGCTTTTACTTCATTTCTCGACAGATTGTTAGGAAACCCCTTATGTCAATTGCCTTAAGATAATGCTTGCATGAGTAAAATATATGTCTAAAAGCCCTAAAATACCCTTTTGTAAATTGAGTTGATTACATTTACTCCCTTGAGGTTTGTCCAAATTATACTTTCCTCTCTTGAGGTTTGTCCAAATTACTCTAATGTTTTAAATAGCCAAACTTTTATTAAGTGACCATTTTTAACTAGTCAATTGCATTGACTGTGACAAAAATTTTGACCCAAATCTAAAAATTCTCGTTAATTACTATGTTTTTAAACCATTCTTTTTGTCTTCCTATAGGTGAAAATTAGCGTAACCAAAATTCTAGTAATATGGAATTCAAAAAAACTGTGTTTTGATCATTGGTATAGTTTCTTTAGCATCCACTATCACATTCTTTTATATTAAAATCCCTATTTCATGTAGATGTGCAAATAATCAAACTCTATTTTTGAAAAAGACAATAAACTATAAATTTGAATCCACCTTTAAATATTAAATTTTAAGGTTTTGGTAAATATAAAATATATACAAGTTATAAGTAAAAGTCCAACAAAGACACTCTTTTTTTATTCAAAAGAAAAGAACAAGTACAACTGATTTAGAGAGTACAAAGCATGACGCCTGCCACCTACGTAGCCACCAGCCTAAGTGTTGGGAATTCCCTAGCATCCTGAGCCAACAAAGAAACTTACTTATCTAGAATTAAGGATATGGTTAATAATATGTAGCGAATAAAAAAGCCATATGATGTAGCTAAATTTTATTATATCACACAAAATACATATTTCAAACAAAGAAAAGTTTTTGTCTAAGAAAAGTGAGTTGGAAGTTAACAGTGGCTGAAATAAGCCACAGGCAAAAATTTTCTTAATTTGTTAATTTTCATTTCTTAATAGTTAATAATTTATTTTTTTAATTCAAATTTTATTTTTTCTTTGATCATATTAAGGGATTTTCTTATAAATAGTTGGCCATTCAAAGATTAAAAAATTTTGGTCAAATTATAAGGCCCTTTTTTGTAATTTGAGCAAACCTCAAGTGCGATAAATTTAAATTTTGCAAAGGAGATTTGTGTCATTTCCCTATTTCTGTTAGTCAAGTTTGGATGTCGTCATTCATAAGGGGATGATGGTAATTTGGTCAAATTGGAGCATTATTTGGTAATATAGTGAAATCGCAAAGTCCATTTGGTAATTTGGTCAAACCTCATAAGTAGCCCAAAATTGAAAGAAAGGAAAAAAAATGATTGTGATCTCTACTTTTAATGATTTCAAGAAATTAATTTGGCAAAATATAGGTACAAAGTTTTTAGAGATAGAATTATTTATCCATCTTTGGTTAAACACCTTGCACTCATCATAATTTCAAAAGCTTTATATGTTTTATGCCAATTTCCATTAATTCTAAGTTACTAGGGCACCTTTGCATAATGGAGCCAAATTTTTTGCTTAAAATGGGCGAACAATATAGAAGGTAGAGATGCAAAACAATGAAGCAAAGAAAGTACCACAATGGTTATGACAAGCCTAAATATAAAACATTTGAAATCAAACTTTGTACCATTCAATTTTTTATTTTACCAATGTGAGCATTATGCGATGGAAAATGCTATTCTGTTATCAGTCACTATGTAAAAATTTATGAGTTTTTTCACTTTTTCTAAAACAATTATTTTTGAGTTCAAGGAAATTAGGCTTGATTGATACTAAATTGAGATAATACAAAAAAAAAATCATATATCCCATATTGTGTCAAAGCTAGCTTTAAGAAGAATACTCAATGGTTAACAATAATTGTTTAAATAAAGAATAACTAAAGATTGAAAATTTAATAGAGGAATTTCTATAGAAAAATAGTAAGAATAATACTTCCATTCAAGTTTGTGGAATTGGAGTTTGGAGATCAATAGTTAAAAACAAGATGTTCTGACTTTTCATATTTGTCACAATGAAGTTTTGCCAGTTGTGTTTGTTACACTAACTTAGAATGGTATCTTGAGAATGTCATAGTGAGTTGCGTTTGTTGGGTTTATTTGGGTAGGAGTTTATTTGGATAATTTAATTGAGATAATTACTGCAGCATTTTTTATAATGTAATGTATGTGAGATAAAAAGGTAATTGGGAAGATAAAAAGGTGATTGAAATTTGTAAAACAAATAATTTTATCTCAAATCATCTCAATCCAAACAATTTCAAATAACATTTTGAAATTTTATGTTGATTGTATTTTCCTTCTATATTTTACTTCTATTCTAATTGACGTTTAGTTAAGAGACTAGAGGTTTGTATTTTAATTTATCTAGAAGATTAAAGGTTGTTGTGCCATATGAAAATCATATAGAGAAAAGGGTGTAAAAGAGTGTTGTTAATTAAATTTGGTGGAGAAGGGCAAAATAGGATTTTCAATTTTTTTGGGGGTAGCGGGCCCTGTCGATTCCATCCTTCCATTTTGTAATGATCCCACATTGACTAGGGAGGAAGTCCTGGACTCCTTTAATAACCTGTCGTGGTATCCCCCACCTGACCGAGACCTTTTGGAGGGGTGCGGGGTTTCATGACCTGCGGGTTTGGACTCCTCATCTGTTGTAGTTTCACCCACCTCCAGGAACAAAACCCACAGCCCTATGAGGGGCGGTTAACTGTGGAATAATATTGCTCAGAGGTATTAGAGTTATTGTAATGATCCCACATCAACTAGGGAGGAAGTCCTGGACTGCTTTAATAACCTGTCGTGATGTCCCCCACCTGACCGAGGCCTTTTGGAGGGATCCTAGGATTCATGACCTGCGGGTTTGGGCTCCTCATTTGTTGTGATTTCACCCACCTCCAAGAACAAAATCTACGGCCCAATGGGGCGATTAACTGTGGGACAATATTGGTCAGAGGTGTTAGAGTTGGTATCAGAACCGACTCCCAACCCCAGTATGCCAGCGAGGACGCTAAGTTCTCTAAGAAGGGGTGAATTGTAATGATCCCATATCGATTAGGAAGGAAGTCCTAAGCTGCTTTAATAACCTGTCATGGTGTCCCTCACCTGACCGAGACCTTTTGGAGGGGTGCAGTGCTTCATGAGCTGCAGGCTTGGGCTCATTATCTGTTGTTGTTTCACCCACCTCCAGGAACAAAATCCACGGCCCAATGGGACGGTTACCTGTAGGACAATACTGATCAGAGGTGTTAAAGCATTGTAATGATCCCACATCGGTTAGGGAGGAAGTCTTGGATTACTTTAATAACCTATTGTGGTGTCCCCCACGTTACCGAGACCTTTTGGAGGGCTGCGCGGCTTCATAACTTGCAAGCTTGGGCTCCTCATCTCTTGTGGTTTCACCCACTTTCAGGAACAAAATCCACGGTCCAATGGGGCAGTGAACAGTGAAACAATATTAGTCAGAGGTGTTGGAGTTGGTATCAGAACCGACTCCCGATTCGGTGTGCCAGCGAGGACGCTGGGTTCTCTAAAGGGGGTGGATTGTAATGATCCCACATCGGTTAGGGAAGAAGTCTTGGGCTGCATTAATAACACGTCGTGGTGTCCCCCACTTGAACGAGGCCTTTTAGAGAGATGCAGAGCTTCATGACCCGCGAGTTTGGGCTCCTCATCTGTTGTGGTTTCACCCACCTCCAGGAACAAAACCCGCGGTCCAATGGGACGGTTAACTATGGGACAATATTGGTCAGAGGTGTTAGAGTTATTGTAATGATCCCACATCGGTTAGGAAGGAAGTCCTGCGTTGCTTTAATAACCTGTCGTGATGTCCCCCACCTGACCGAGGCCTTTTGGAGGGGTGCGGGGCTTCATGACCTGCGAGGTTGGGCTCCTCATCTGTTGTGGTTTCACTACCTCTAGGAACAAAATCCACGGCCCAAGGAGGAGGTTAACTGTGGGGCAATATTGGTTAGAGGTGTTAGAATTGGTATCAAAACTGACTCCCGACCCCGGTGTGCCAACAAGGACGCTGGGTTCCCTGAGGGGGGTAGATTGTAATAATCCCATATTGGCTAGGGAGGAAGTCTTAGGCTGCTTTAATAACTTATCGTGGTGTCCCCCACCTGACCGAGGCTTTTTGGAGGGCTGTGGGGCTTCATGACCTGCAGGTTTGGACTCCTCATCTTTTGTAGTTTCACCCACCTCCAGGAACAAAACCCACTGTCCAATGGGGCGGTTCACTGTGGGACAATATTGGTCAGAGGTGTTAGAGTTATTGTAATGATCTCACATCGGCTAGGGAGGAAGTTCTAGACTGTTTTAATAACCTGGCGTGGTGTCCCTCACCTGACCGAGGCCTTTTGGAGGGGTGCGGGGTTTCATGACCTGCGGGTTTGGGCTCCTCATCTATTGTGGTTTCACCCACCTGCCGGAACAAAACTCACGGCCCAATAGGGCGGTTAACTGTGGGGTAATATTGGTCAGAGGTGTTAGAGTTAGTATCAGAGTCGACCCCCGACCCCGGTGTGCCAGCGAGGACGCTGGGTTCCCTAAGGGGGGTGGATTGTAATGATTCCACATCGGTAAGGGAGGAAGTCCTGGGCTACTTTAATAACCTATCGTGGTGTCCCCCACCTGACCGAGGCCTTTTGGAGGGGTGCAGGGGTTCATGACTTGTGGGTTTGGGCTCCTCGTCTGTTGTGGTTTCACCCACCTCCAGGAACAAAATCCACAACCCAATGGGGCGGTTAACTGTGGGACAGTATTGGTCAGATGTGTTAGAGTGGGATTGTAATGATCCCACATCGGCTAGGGAGGAAGTCCTGTATGCTTTAAAAACCTGTCGTGGTGTCCCCCACCTGACCGAGGCCTTATGGTGGGGTGCGGAGCTTCATGACCTGCAAATTTGGGCTCTTTATCTGTTGTTGTTTCACCCACCTCCAAGAACAAAACTTACGATCCAATGGGACGTTTAACTGTGGGACAATATTGATCAGTGGTATTAAACATTTGCTTCATATTTGAAAGAAGCAAATGGTTTGCCCTTGAGAACTTCAATTGCATGACTGACCCACAAAACAAAAGTTAAAGGAAAAAATAGATAAAGTATTTTGGTTAGTTGAGACATGAATTAGGTTGCTCTCATCTCTTTCGAGATTATGTCCGATGTCAAAGCTTGATGCCACGTTGCTTTTAAGATACAACAACGTAATCTTCATTGTTGTTTTTGCTAAGTCTACACAATCCAGAGAAATTAAAACTTTATATAATACCTTACTAATGCCTAATGAAATAATTTGAGGAAGAGAAGTTGACAATAGATAGAGATATACAAAGTACGAAAGACTAGATTTGCAGAACCGTATATTTATAATAGGAGTTCCAAATCCCAACATTAAGTAGAACAAATATCTTATTTTTTTTCAGCTATAATTTGAAATAATCTAGATTCATTTTATAACAGTAAAAATTATTATGTGAGTAAGTTATACTTGGAATGATTGTACTACAGCTGAAATTATTAGATTACTTGTAACTTGTAGTGTTTGAATTCAATAAATAGACATGCGACATTATTTTTATGAAAATATATGACAAGCAGTCTTTTGTTTTGAAGAAGATAGTGATCTCTTCCGAATGCGTCTTATCCTCTCTTAAACTAATATGTAAATTCAAACTTTTACGACATTGATGAGTGTATATGGTACAATGGAAGAGCTTAAAAGTGCGAATGTGGAGGCGAGTCAAAGTTGTTCATTTTTTTTTGGGTAAATTACATTTTATCCCCTGTGGTTTAGCATTGTTTTACATAACCCCCCTATGGTTTCAAAAGCTATACATAACCCCCTCATGGTTTGGATTAAAGTGTCAAAGTAACGGAAATAGTCACTCGTAACGGAACTTCTAAAAATGTCAAAATTACCCTTATAAATACATGACACATTAACCCCCTATGATTTTTATATTTTACCATATAACCCCCCTATGGTTTAATACTTTACCATATAACCCCCTTATGATTTTCAAAACAAACACATAACCCCCCTTGGTTAATACATAAATTTCAACCTTACATAAGGGTATTTTTGACATTTTAGGTGACGCCGTTACAAGTGACTATTTCCGTTACTTTGACACTTTAATCCAAACCATAAGGGGGTTATGTATAGCTTTTGAAACCATAGGGGGGTTATGTGAAAAACGCTAAACTACAGGGGGGTAAAGTGGAATTTGCCCTTTTTTTTTTTTGGGCAAACCGGTATGTGGGGAGGGATGCTAGTCCCAAATTTTATTTGTTCAGCCAGAAAACAAGTGTAGGAGGGAGCCTATACCGCCCTCTTTTACAGCCAAAGAAGACAAGAAATAAGGCGTACTACTTCATTACATTTTGTAAGCGAGTGAGCTTAGCTCTAGCCTTTCCCAACTCAGAACATAACCAATGTTGAACATAACTCGATTGAGCTGTGCTCTAGCCCTCTATGTTGATCATATAGATTCTGCACCCTAAGCATTTCTTGTTCAGCTATCTAGATTTGACGCCCAATGTGACCAAAAGTATGATGGTTCCATGTAGAGGTGTCAAAATGGGTGACTTGGGCGGGTTTGGGTTGGGTAAAATGGGTAATGGGTATAAGTGAGTCAACTCATTTATACCCATTTAATTAGACGGGTATAAATGGGTAAGTCAAAAAATGAATTGGGTAATCCAATTACCCATTTATAACTCATTTATTTTAACTTTTTGCAAACTCATTTAAATTCATTTTTGTAAACTAAGTTATCAATTTATACCACTCTTTGTACCCATCATTAGTTTTAAATATTTACTTATAATGTTCAATAAACTTAATTACCAATTTTTTTCATTTATACTCTATGTCACAAAATTACCTATTATTTAATAATTGAATAATACGAATATAAAAATTTGAATTAAGTACTATAAAAATTAATATAAAAATTTAATCCAAAAATTTTGAACCCCTAACATTTTTTTCATATATAAATTTAAAATTTCATTTTATAAAGGTAAGAAAATAGGCTAAAATTTATCATAAATTGGTAATGCTAAAAAATGAACAAGTTAACAAACTAAGAAAAAATAAAATAATAAGATAAAACCAACAAATAATAATAATAATAATAATAATGTTAACATAATGACAAAATGAAAAATTTGAAAAAAAAAAGGTAGGGGAAAAGAAGAGACTTGGGGGAAGAGAATTTTAACTGGGTTAATTGGGTTTGATGGGTTACCCAATAATACCCATTTATAACCCATTTATACCCATATACAAAAATTTAAGATATCCATACCCATCTATTCATGGACGGGTATGGATAAATCTAGTTAATTGGGTTGATTTGATACCTCTAGTTTCATGCCTTTAACGCTTTGCGCAACCTCATCAATTTAGCAAAAGAGCAACCTTACCATAAGCCTGCACTAGCTGAGACCAATGCTGACGCACGACATTTAAGAAATCTTGGTGCTTCAGCCACCCATTAAGAAATTTGAAAGACCCTTTACCCTGCGAGCCATTAGAAGATTTGACCAATAAAGAGGAATGATCAGATCTTCCTCTAGCTAAATGTGTTCCATGCACAAAACTAAAATCCATATTCCAATCAGCATTCATTGCCACTCTATCAAGTCGCTGCCATACACATTTATTTGTCCAAATAAATTCTAACCAATCAAACAGCGCCTCCGAAAGTCCCGCATTTGTCAGAGCCATGACAAAGTCGTCCATATCTCCTATCCTTGGCGGATCCCCTCGTCTTCGCTCATTAGCTGATGCTATTACATTGAAGCCCCCCTCCCACCATCCAGGGGCCAGTTATCTCTACTGATCGAGCCTCCAAAGCTGCCCACAATGGACGTCTAGCAGTCCTAGAATGCTTCCCGTAGAACACAGAGAAACATGTTCAAAGTTGTAAACCGAATTCAAGTGCTACTAATTTACTTTAGTTTTAGTGTTTTCCTGCTCAGACTTGGAAAAAAAAACATTTGGTTTAGTGTTTCGATAACCTCTGTGTTGCTAGCGTCTTATATGAGTTTTAGAAACAATGGTTGACTTTGTTACAGTGAAACTCAAATTGGCGAGGTAATTGTAATGTTGAAAACGGTTAAAGAAATGGAGATTTGGGAAAATTGTAAACATTCATATACAGTTTTCCTAAATCATATACAAAGAATTATGCCTATATACAAAGATGCAAAATTGTAAACTCAAATAGGCATATTTGTAGGAAAATTCATATACAAAGAATTATGCCTATATATTTATAGGCTTATACAAAATGAATCTAAACAACTATTACATTGAACCTAGACTAGTTTATATAAAGAAACTTCTTAATTGATGCTAATCAACTAATTGATACACTAAATTTCTATATTAATATATGGATTTACTTTTTATGCATTGATAGCACAGTGATTTTTTATACTAGTAGTTATGGATGTATGCTACATGTACATGATTTGAATTTTAAATTTGAATTCATATTATATAGCATGATAGTATAAAAGAAAATTATACACTGACAGTGTATTAAAAAGTTATCCTTAACATATTTACATTAACAAAAATATAGGGAACTAATTGAAATTGTCCAAAATGTCAAAGTAGGATTGCAAAATTACCAAAATTTAATGAAGACATTACCACAGAATAAACTCTATCAGATAGCAGTGCCTATGTTAAATCTTGTTGGCATCCTTTCATATAATTGTTATATGATGCCAATTTTTGCGGCTGAAGTGTTTAACCAAGAAAATGCCTGCCCCGAGATGTGCTGATAAAACACAGGAATCAAAGTTATAGTGACATCTCAGTTTGCTCCTAGTTGACTTTGTATACCACCAAAACGCAGACACTGGTTGCAATGATCTTCAGGAGCAGCAATACGAAGAAATGAAGCAGGGAGATTTATCTATGATCAAATAACTAAGCAGAATCATCATTCTGGCAAAGTAAACAAAGATTTAGCCAAGAAAAGCAATAAAAAAGTCAGCTGAAGAGAACTAGCTATGGTAGTAGATCATTAGCTGGTTTAGATTTTAGCAATGTCAGGACTATGCCCAATTTTACTGCAAATAATCTTCTGAACTTCTCCAATTCTGCCTTTTGTCATTTTAAAACCATTCATATTCTGAGGATATCTCATTTTTGTTTTCTAGCCTTAATGAGGTCAAGTGATTTTCTCTTTTTCAGTGGCACATACCCTAGTTAGTCATATAAGAACTCATTCTTGTAATAAATATATTTCAGATAGCTAAGATAATTTACAGGAAGATACCAAGCTTCATGCCCCTTGTTTTTGAATATTAAGGAGTCCCTTTGTCAACCAAATTGCTGTTTCTCTTGATGATACAGCTTCTTCCCCAAATGGCTTCAACACCCCAGCAAGTTCTTCAATCCTTTCCCGCTTAAGTAGCTTTGCACAAAGTTCAAGTAATGATTCCAGGGCATCTGCTCTTTCTTGGCTTGCTGTATCTAATTTCATTCTGAGTTTGCTGATATGTAGAAAATTTTGCATGCTGATTGATGACGTTTCACCAACTTCCTGACTTAGATTGCTACTGTGAACATTTTCTGCTCTCATGGAGGACTGTTGATCATTTACTTTAGCTCCTCCTTTATCTCTTGAAAGTCCAGTTGAGGTGTTTTCTGTAACCGAAATCATAGAGTACGATTTTGAGAATTCCTCTCTATAATTTCTCGAGGATGGTCCTGGGTTATGTTCTAGAGCCACTGTAGCTTCTGGTGATGTTTGCTCTTCGTCTTCAAGAAGCCAATTAATGTATAGAGACACATGTGGCTTTTCCATTCTTCTGTGCAGTTCCTGTAAACCTCCAGCCTCAGATTCTCCATCAATTTTTTGAGGTGTATGGGCTAATTGTTCTGTATCTTCATGCTGATCAGTTAGAGTGCTGCTTGACGAGGTTCTGGAATTGAAACCTTTTGTTTTTCTAATGTAATTGTAGCCTGCTCTATCACTTCCATCAGTTTTAGGTATTTTCTTGAAAGAGCCAACATACTGCAACTGCATTGTTTCACTGCTGGCTTTTGGGATCTTGGATGCAGGCATTTTAGCTCTGACTACATTACCTTGAAGCAGGTTGATATTTCTATTGACTGCTTCAACACCTTGCATCTGTTTTACCAGATTCTCCTTTCCAGATTTTCCATCCTTTCCTAACTTGGGCTTCCCAGACAGTTGACCCTGCGGTGCCTTGTGTTTTGAATTCTTTGTAGACTTTATTGGAACGAAGACTGGAGATAAGTTGTGGTATTGAGCAATGTATGGCTGTAAATGTGGATGCCTCAAGAGCTCTGCTGCCTAATGCATGAAATGAGTGAATTAAGTGATTGCTTTTAATATATTGGGTGATTGATAGTATTGCTACTAACCGTTGGTCTGTGTTCAGGATTTTTCCTAAGCATGCTTCTGATCAATTGCTTCCTGATGAGCAAGGGAACATTATCTCATCTTTTCCATTAGCCAAGCTAATAATTTTACAACAAAAATACCTTCTGCAAATACTGATAGGTAGTCATTGGAAGTATTAAATAATGAAAATGTTATTCACTTACAATGTGGTGGAATACACTGTTGGGATTGGAGAGACTGTCGACTTAGTTATTCTGTTTACAAGTCCAGCCATATCCTGTTTCAGTAATGTTCTAAAGGGTCATTCTCTATGAATTTGACTAAGAAAGTGGCGGGTAATTAAAGAAAACTGACAGAGGTAGATCATGCTGAAACTTACAGAAGCTCTAAATGGTGGTTGGTGAGCAGCAATCTCAAACATACAGCAGCCTGAGAAGTTGGAAAACTCATTTGTGGTGAAACTTAGGGCACCAAGCTACCAAGTTCCCAAAATTGAAGAACAAGTTTAATAGAGCAAAGAACTAGTGTAGTTACCTAGGGACCAGATATCAGATTTGTAGCCATAAGGTAAATCTGCAAGGAGCTCTGGGCACATGTAGTTTGGAGTGCCAACCACCTAGATGGTACACACAAGCAAAACCATTTAGATCCATGCAAGCTGCTAGTTGACCAAAATTTTTGTAGTCTAAATACTATATTAAGGAAGTCACATCAGATTAAAAGAAAGAAGGGAAAAAAAAAACAGAAACTAAGTTACAGATGCAAATGCATTGTTTAGATCATTGGATAATTAAGATTTCAGGTTAAGTTCCTCCAATACCTCTGTGGTTCTTCAGTTTGGTTGATTAACATCGTGGTTGGCTAGAACTTCTTGATTCAATGTGCATTATGGTACGGTGCTTGCTTAGTCAACTAAGAAGATCAATTATAAGGAAGTGTTGGCCCTAGGAATTGATGGAATATGAAAAACACCAAAGAAACAAAAAAAGAAGGTCCAGGAGATCTATTCCTTTACTACAAGCTCTACCTTCCAAGTACATATTTGTAGTAAACGCTGCCTATTCTGAAACCTCTTTGTTCTTCCCTTTGATT
The DNA here is from genome assembly GCA_036785865.1 of Coffea canephora. Lineage (NCBI taxonomy): Eukaryota > Viridiplantae > Streptophyta > Magnoliopsida > Gentianales > Rubiaceae > Coffea > Coffea canephora. The sequence goes on from CM071913.1 coordinate 34,102,127, forward strand.
CTTTTTTAGCTTTTCTTCCCTTTGAATATTTGTTTACTAATTAATTGATTACTTGATCTGTAAGGGGATTTATATGTTTATCATTTTAGCCTTGAACCTGCAGAATAGTGCTGATTGTGTATGAATTTATCAAATACAGCTGATCTAATTATTCTGTCAACCATATTATGCTGTTTCCATCTCTCAGATACTGCAAAATTAGAACAGTACACTTTTCGTCATTTGTGAATTAATCATTACCTTGAGTTCTGCTTTACATGAACAGATACGAAAATACAGACTGGTATGATATGTTGCAGAAAATATGAGCGGGTATATAGTCCCTCGTAATAGCAAACAAGTAGCACATTTTTCCTCTTTCTTGGTGCCTTCTGTTTGAAGTAGGAAGGGCATGAAGGGAATAAAGGATTTCATTGTAATCTTTCTGGATCAATGGAGAAGGTTATAACAAGAATTATTAACTAGCCAGGAACCATATCTGCATTTCATATTTCACGGCTGATCTCCATGATAGTTTTCATCATCCCGTTATACACTGAGCACAGAAGAAAGATTGTGCCGGCATACTAGTGAACCAATTTTTCTAATTGATACTTTCGTTCATGGTTATATGGGACAAAGTAGATCATTTTTTTACTGTGTTGTACTTTTATGCCCATAATAAGCATATCTATGAGAACATTTCTGATAGATGATAAAATCCAAGTCCTCTTTCAGGTGCATTTGTAATTTTAACCTGTGCAATTATCTGACAGAAGCATCAATTTCTCCCCCTCTTGGCAATCTAATGTACAAACTTTGCTTGTCAGATGATAGCATGTCAAATAGCACATTCATCTTTCCACTCATTTTCTTCGAGTTATGAGGGTTCTACCTTAACAACCTTTACTACTCTAATTGTTGCACTTAATTCTTGCAGACATTCATCTGACATATTAGAGCAAGGCCTAATAGAAAGGGAAAGAAACAAGTCCTTACTGAAGAAGTAAGACCATCTTTGGTTAGAAGTTTTGCAAGTCCAAAGTCACCTGCATACAGGTTGAAAGATGTGTGAAATGCAACATGATGGCTGGCATGTTCCAGAATTTTCAAATTTTCTTTTGCTTCATTACCCAGCCTGATATCATGGCCTCGTGTGAGGAAAATATTTGAGCACTGCAGTGAAGAACAATACACTCTATTCAGCATTTAACAGCACATATTTCATGAAGAACATTGCACTCTATTCAGCATTTAACAGTACGCTTTTCGTGTTTAATTTGACAAACAAATGAGAACTTAAAGCTGCAGCCTTATGTTTTTCAGGATAATCAGAACACAGCATACCTTGATATCCCTGTGAAGTATGCGATTTGAGTGAAGATAGTCCAGAGCTATCAAGAGCTGAATCATCCACTTACAGAGCTTCTACAAGGGGAACAAGCATCAGGCATGCACTAATTTTAAGGTCTTAAAGTTTCTAGCTAGATGATGTTTAACACTTCTTACCTCTTCAGGAAAGAAGGTCCCCCTAGCTTTCTTGACCATCTTAGTCCTGCAAAATCAGCAAAATAGTTGTGTCAGCAAAATTTGAAAGCACCATCTAATACTAGTGCTCTGAATAAGAGAAGAATCATTGTAGTAATGACATTATGGCCTTGTAGGAGTAGTAAATTGATTTGGAAGTACAAGAAATGGTCATAAACTGCTCTCTCAAGCAGTATAAAATCAATTATATCGAGTTTGCAGTTTCTTCATATGTTAATGGCTAAAAAAAATCACTGATATAAATCCTTGTGCATTCAACTGCCAAAGGCTTTATTCGATGTAACTGCAACTTACATGTCTCCACCTTCACAATAACTTGTGACGATACATACAGAGGAATCCTGGTTCAATTCAGAATTCGTTTAGTTTTAAAAGAAATTGAGCTAATCTGTCAAGTGACCTGCATGAAATTTTTATGGACCTGGGAGGGAATTATTGGCTAATTGAAAATCAAGACATCTTTTAAGAAGGTATTTCAACTTACCTTTTCCACCCATGCATCTTTGTATTGTACAATATGGGGATTATTCAGCTTTGCCATCAAATTCATCTGCAATACCCAAAAAAAAAAGGGAAGTTTACTAGGCCGGTTAAGAAGTAGTTAACATTAGCCGAAATCATCCAAAATTATGTAAAAAGGAAAAAAAGAAAGAAAGAAAACACAATGGTCCCAATGATTAATTATAGTCATCTAGCTGGTAATGATTTCTTCTTCACTAATAAAAACTTGAAGCGGATAAGAATCTCAGTCACTACAAGTTATTTAGTACATTAAGAAATGAATGCTGGAAGTGTTTAGTATATAACCTCTTGATGTGCAGTTCGCTGAAATTTCACCGTTTCTTTAGCTAGACGAATTTTCTTCAGCACATACCTAAGAATAAGAAAAACCCCAAAAATGAACAGAACTCCCGTAGATTTCGTTGGAGAAGATAGAAAGCAAGATAGTCAATTTTTCAATATCTACATAGTAGTTCCTTTTCGTCATCCTCTCAATTAACTAATTGAATAGTCCCCAACTTACAACCGCTTCCCCCCCCCCACCAAAACCACCCATCCCCTACTCACCCTAAAAAAAAAAAAAGGAGGTTCATCTCTAAGACCCTAAAATAGAAATAGGGAAGGTTCTGCATGCACAAGAAATATAATTATGCTGATTCTTTACCCACCCCAAAAAATAAAAATGAGCTGCAATTTAAAAAGAAATATGTTGTAATAACATACTAAGCCGTTTCAGTATTATGGTTAAGAACTATTGATTGGACGTCAACAGCTTAAGAATTAACCTGAAAGAGAATACACAGACAAATAATAAAGATGAATAGACAAAGCATTATTAGTTCTAGGGGACAGCAATTTACATATCAAACAATGCAAAAAGAGAGAAGCTTATTAAGTTTTGTACTTCTTTTTCTCTATCTTGTGATGAACAAGTAACGCTGCTCCAAAAGCACCTCTCCCAATCTGCTCTATTACTTCGTAATCTTCCATCTTTGATTTAGCTTCCCTGTTGACACTTTCCATGAAATCCCTCTCAAGGCAAAGCTCAGAAAAGGCAACAAGAAATATAGCTGAAGGACTTGAGCTATACTTGAGTGGGATGGCTACTGAACTTCCCTTTTTTATAGAAATACGTATTTGCTATGGCACCACCTGAGCATCAATGGAATTCAAGGCAGGTTTCAGCACTCAGAAACAGAAGGAAATGAAATCACAGTAAAAATCTGGTGGAGCCGGATTCTGTTATATCAGTGTGAATCATAAAAGCACCATGAAGAACAAACGCTAGTGCATTTAATGGAATACAAACATGTAGGCACAACACTATAATTATAAATGTGAAGTATTTTAAAGATAATCAAGAAAAGTGTGATGATGAATTTCGATTCAAACCCATGATTTGAAGGCAAGGAAGGATTACACCTCTATGAATTTTGATTGAAAAAGGAGGGAAGATTTGAGGCAAAAGCAAAGTACTGGTGAAAGAAGGGAAAACCCAAAAAAGTTCTTTGTGACAGGTATGCAAAGGCTGCAATTTAAACAAAAGGCTTAGTTTGCTTGCTTCTTTAGATTCTTTGCATGTTATGATTGCCCCATTTGGTTGGTAGGTCATACTCATCAACTGAAAATGGGAATCCTGGATAATTTTGGTGTAAATGACTTTTTTGTTTGATAAAAAAGCAAAATTCATTAAAGTTCATTAAAGGATTGATAGCGATCATCTGATTTGATTTGCGTTACTGTTCTAATGACAGGTTAAACATGCATTACAAATCAAATTTTTGTAATTTATCAAATATAATAAATCTGAAAAACTATAAATAGATTGAAAAAATACAAAAATTTTCAAAATCTTCCAATAAGATAGATAAAAATTTTGTATTGACAGTCTCTTCTATGTCTATTGGAAGCACCATATCTGCTTATCATTGGCTAACTTTAATCAAATGTAAAGTTAACGTTTGAATATCATGATATAGGTAAATTTGGGTATGGATATGTTTAAAATTCAGGAATAAATGAAAGTGAATAACGTTCCATTTGTGAGGTTAACTTTGAACTCATACTAAATCAGAATAACTAATTGGTTGAGAAGTATTTAAAATTTTCAAAATAATGACACTTGTAATTTTGGTATATTGTGAATTTTAAATGCTGAAGTCGTCATATAGAATATGTACTTGTATTACTCATATTAATATTCATTTTGAATTTTGACTAGTACAAAAATTTTGACTGTCTAACATATGAATTTTGTACATGCTAATATGACAATTATGAAAGCCACTGGTCATTTGGTCCAGTAGTCATCACCATAATGGTGATGCTGGAGGTCAGAGGATCAACCCCTGCCTCCCACAATTTGGCCACAATATGTGGCTGGTTTTAGTTGACCATCCCCCTACCCCTTCCCATAGACTAGACTAGAATGGGTTATACAACATCTATCGTTGCCGGAAAAAAAAAATATGACAATTATGAATACTAACTCTCATGAGCCGAATTATGTAGTTTTTTTTTCTAATAAGAAAAATGGTGAAATTTAAGAAGTAAAGATGGCGAAATTTAAGAAGTAAAGATGGAGAAGGGAGATTTAAACTCTGAATCTCTAAATATTGAAATCAGAGCCTTAAGTGCCTTAAATGAAACCTTAAGTTTTGCTGAAGGATGACCTAAGGGCGTAAAAATATTACTAGTACAAACAGAACTATTAATGTGTCTGATTTGCTGAATGGGCCTACATGCCCTTCTGACGTTTCACCGGAAATGAAGAGATTCATCCGGCAGGGTCGGTATATTAGGCTGCCGAACTAATGAAAGGGTATCTGTCTATCAATTTGATTGGTTTGTTGGCAATCAGTTTAGGAATAGTTTATTTGATTATGTAAGAAACGTACATTTGGATTTCAATTAGCGTTGGTAAACATATTTTGTCCTCTTTTCGTTGGTTGTTCAAATGGTGACAGAAAATAGTTAAAAACTACAAATATATTATATTGTCGTCCTGGCACTTTCATTGGCTAGTCGTGGCATCAATAATGACAGGGGGAGGGCCACTGATTAATTGGTTTTACCATTGTCAGGTACTTGTCATTTGCCTCACCTTGCGAGTTCACGAGAGCAAGGATTGTTTGGATTGTAAGTTATTTGGAATATTTTTCTTGTAGCATTTTTTGTGACGTGATGTATGTAAGATAAAAAAATAATTAAAAAAATAAAAAGGTGTATTGAAAATTGTAATGATGATGTAAGCAAATAAAATTGGGAAGATAATGCTCAATCCAAACAAACCCTATAATTCCCAAAGTTTTGTCAAGGGAGCAATTATCCTCAACACCCAGTTTGAAGATATAACTTTACACAATTCTCCAAATTTTATTGTTATAGGGTAGGAGTAGAGGTTTCAAAATGATTAACTTAGACGGGTTTGGATTGAATAAAATGGATAATGGATATAAGTAAGTCAACCATTTATACCCATTTAATTATATGGGCATAAATGGGTAGGTCAAAAAATGAATTGGATAACCCAATTATCCATTTATAACCTTTTTATTTTAATTTTTTGTAAATTCATTCAAATTCATTTTTGCAAATTAAGTTATCAATTTATACCGTCCTTTGCACCCAACATTAGTTTTAAATATTTACTTATAATATTTAATAAGCCTAATTACTAATTTTTTTCCCATCCGTACTTTATGTCACAAAATTACATGCTATTTAATAATTGAATAATAAGAATATAAATATTTGAACTAAGTACTATAAAAATTAACATGAAAACTTAATCCAAAAATTTTGAATCCCTAACATTTTTCATGTATAAATTTAAAATTTTATTTTGGAAAGATAGAAAAAGAGATTAAAACTTATCATCAATTGATAATGCTAAAAAATGAGCCAATTAACAAATTAAGAGAAAATAAAATGATAAGATAAAACCAGCAAATAATAATAATGAAAAAAAAGTAGTTAACATCATGATAAGATGAAAAATCTGAAAAAAAAAAATGGGTGAGGGAAGAGAGGAAACTTGGGGGAAGACAATTCTAAATGGGTTAATTGGATTTGATGGGTTATCCAATAATATTCATTTATTAAATGGGTATTATTGGGCAACCCACTTATACCAATATGCAAAAATTTAAGATATCCATACCCATCTATTCATAGGAGGGTATGGATAAATTCAACTAAATGGGTTGATTTGCCACCTATAGGTAGAAGTTAGCGTATAGGTAATAGGTAGCGAATGTGCTTGAATAGTAAATTTTTTGAAGAAATTTTATTTTTATTGTATTATAAATATATATTTTTTAATTTTTTTCTATTTAATTATTTAAAAATGACAATTGTTCCAAGTTTTTTGGGGCCGAAGGTCTACCAGGGATTTTTAAAGCACTGTTGCTTTTGTTGTAAAACTAATAAACTACTATAGTATGAATGAAGATATTAAAGAAAGAAGTAGAGAATGATATTCTTATATTCCAACAAATACAAAAGTCCTCTCAAAAGGTGTCAATGTATCTCTATATATAGGTACTACAAGATTAAAGGTATATCAATCATATTAAATACCCATTACTACAAGAATATGAAGAACCCTATGAAACGGTTCCTTCACTACATGAATAGATTTATGAATTGTAACTTCTATACATAATGTAACAATAAATAAAAAATTAATCCTCTTGAAAATATAAACGGACATCCATACTTTTAGTTGTTTCATAACACTTTCCCTTGGATATCTATTATACAAAGAATATGTCTCGTTAAAACCTTACTAGGGAAAAAATCATCAGGACTAAAACCCTAGTGAAGGAAAAGGAGTACACTATTCCTGTTTATTAATTTCTCCCCTTGATGTAAATATCATTTGAGACCTTTTAATCGCCGCATTCCAATATTCTTCACCAATTTCTCAAATATTGCAGTTGGCAATGTTTTGGTAAATAAATCTGTTAAATTGTTATCTGTTCAGATTTGTTGCACATCAATTTCACTATTCTTTTGCAACTCATGAGTAAAAACGAATTTTGGTGAAATATGCTTCGTTCTATCTCCTTTAATATATATCCTCCTTTCAATTAGGTTATACAAGCTGCATTATCTTCATATAATATAGTTGGAGAATTTTTTTTTTCAGAGGATAATTCACAACTCTTCCGGATATAGTGGGTCATTGATCTTAACCAATACATTCTCGATTGGCTTCATGAATTGCTATTATTTCAGTATGATTCGATGAAGTGGCGGCTAATGATTGTTTTGTAGATCGCCAAGAAATGACTGTACCTCCATGTGTAAATAAATAATCAGTCTGAGATCTTACTTTTTGCGGGTCAGATAAATACGTAACATCAGTATAACCAACCAATTCAGATTTGGATTTATTTGAATAAAATAAACCAAAATCAATTGTTCCTTGGACATAGCGACAAATATGTTTAATACCATTCCAATGCTGTCTTGTGGGCGAGGAACTAAATCTTGCTAATAAATTCACTGCAAATGATATATCAGGTCTTGTACAATTAGTAAGATATATTAATGCACCAATTGCACTGAGATATGGTACTTCAGAACCAAATGTCTTTTCATCTTCCTCTCATGGTCTAAAAGGATCCTTATTAGGATCTAGTAATCTGACGATCATTGGGTTACTTAATGTATGTACTTTATTCATATAAAATCGCTTTAATACAGTCCGAGTATAACCAGTTTGGTGAACAAAAATTTCACCTTTCAAATATTCAATTTGTAAACCAAGGCAGAATTTTGTCTTTCCAAAATCTTTGATTTCGAATTCTTTTTTCAAATATTCAACACTATTTTGAATCTCTTCTGGAGTTCCAATCAAATTTAGATCATTAACATACACAATAATTATTACAAAATTTGACCAATTTTTCTTGATAAAAACGCATGAACATATTGGATCATTAGTAGAACTTTCTTTAGTTATACTACATACGTCCAGATTGTTTGACCCCATACAAAGACCTTTGTAATTGAATAGAATAAATATCTTTAGGATTTGATTTACATGCTTCAGGCATATTGAATCTTTCGGGAATTCTCATATAAATATCTAGTTTTCCAAGTATTGCAAACCTCACAAGATATCTAAATGTGATAGCATCAACTACAGGCGAATACGTTTCATCATAATCAAATCCAGACATTTGTGAAAATCTTTGGGTCACAAGTATTGCTTTATACCTCATAATTTTATTTTTCTCACAAATACCCATTTATATCCTACTGGCTTTACACTTTCAGATGTTTGGACTACAGGTCCAAAAACTTTTCTTTTAACCAGTGAACCCAATTCAGATTGGATCGCATCTTTCCATTTTGGCCAATCATTTCTACATCGACATTCATTAACCGATCTAGACTCATGATTCTCGTCATTTGCCATAATATCAAGTGCTATATTATATGCAAAAATACTATTAATAATTATTTTTTTCGATTCCAATTTTTTCTTGAAGTGACAAAATTCACTGAATTTTCTATAATTTCATTCTCTTCAAGAATTGGCTCTTTAGAAGCAACCTCTTCAAGAGGTTGAATTTTGTTACTAATTGTTAATTCATCTACTCCTTTTTTCTTTCGAGGATTTTTATCTTTAGAGCCAAGAGGTCTCCCATGCTTCAGGCATGCTTTAGAGTCATTAGTACTTGTAATTTGTTCTTCAGGGACATTGATTTTAATCGGAGCATTTTCAGCAGGAATATGTGATTTAGTAACTCTTCTGGAGTATTAAATGCATCCGGTAATTGATTTGCAATTTTTTGCAAATGTATAATTCTTTGAACTTCTAGTTCACATTCTTTAGTACGAGAATCAAGGAAATCCAATGATATTTTTCAAGTGATTTTCTTTTTCGGTTGATTTTTATCTCTCCCTAATGTCGTAAAATGTGATTCATCAAAACGACAATCTGCAAATCTCACGGTAAATAAATCACCTATCAATGGTTCCATATACTTAATGATTGAAGGTGATTCATAACCACATATATCCCTAATATTTTTTGGGGGCCTAATTTACGATGTTGGGACAGTACAATTAGAACATAAACCGCACAACCAAATATTCGTAAATGAGAAGTATTGGATTCATAACCAAAAGTTAATTGTATGGGAGAATAAGTATGATAACTTGTCGGCCTAATTCTCACAAGTGTTACTGCATGTAATATAGCATGTCCCCAAGCAGATGAAGAAAGTTTAGACCACATCAACAATGGTCTAACAATTAATTGTAGTCATTTAATAAATGATTCGGTTAGACCATTTTGTGTGTGAACATAAACTATAGGATGTTCAACAGTTATTCCAATGGACATACAATAATCGTCAAAAAGATGTGGCAAATATTCACCAACATTATCTCGTCGAATTTTCTTTATTGAATAATTTGAAAATTGTGCTCGCAATTTAATTATTTGAGCAAGCAATCTTACAAACGCCAAATTGTGGGTAGATAATAAACATACATGTGACCATCTAGTTGATGCATCAATTAGCACAATAAAATATCGAAATAGTCCACATGGTGGATCTATAGGCCCACATATATCACCATGAATTCGTTATAGAAATGTAGGGGATTCAGTCCCAACTTTAACTTGTGATAGCTTAATAATTAATTTTCCTTGAGAACAAGTAACACAAGAAAATTCATTGGCTTTTAATACTTTTTGATTTTCAATAAGTGGCCATGTGAATTCTCAACTATTCGTCTCATCATTATAAATCCGGGATGTCTGAGACGATCATGCCAAACCATAAAATCATTAGGATGAATAGACTTCTGGTCTACTAGATGATGAATTTCAATTACACCAATTTGTGCATAATATAAGCCAGAAGAGAATGAAGATAATTTTTCTACTATGCATTTTTGCCTAGAAATGATACTTGTGATTAATAAAAATTCACCATTTGTCTCAGTCATTGTCTCAATATGATATCCATTTTCGCGAATATTTTTAAAATTCAATAAGTTTCTCTGAGACTTGGGAGAGAGTAGTGCATTATTTACGACAATTTTAGTCCCTTCAGGAAGAAATAGAATGGCTCCTCCGGATTTTTCAACCAATTTTGCACTACCACTGATGGTATTAACATTTGTCTCTCCCATTTTTAAACAAGAAAAATATTTTTTCTTTTTCAATATGGTGTGCGTAGTAGCACTAGGGGTGGGCAAAAAAACCCGCCGATCCGAAAACCCGATGAACCCGATCCGATTCGATCCGAAAAATAGGATACCCGATCCGATTTTTCTTAGCGGGGCAGATGAGGGTCGGGTACCCGAAAAATCGGGTACGGATACGGATCAGAAAATAAAAACCCGCGGGTACCCGACCCGCAAGGTATATTTTATAAATATTAAAAAAGTAGGGATCATTTTATAATTTTATAATTTTTAATTCTAAGTGCAAGTGAAGTGGCTCGCAGCCTCATATTCTAATCCTATATGATCTACTCTTCTCATTTTTTTTTGAAGAAAGCGAATATTCTCGGTGAAACATGAACAAAATGAAAAAAAAAAATTTTGTGAAACTCTGTTATAAAAATTGTTCATCCCTTTCATCATTTTTATTTTTATTCTACTTCCATCGATCTTTCTTGCAAATCTTGCATCAATTCAATCAAAGATTTTTGTTTGGAGTTTCAATTTTCTGTTAGCTAGATAATTAAAATATTTGTGTCACTCATTTGCAATTATATCTCTTAAATTTGTCTCTTTTATTTAGTGTAAGAAATTTATTTTTCTTTTTCATCACCTTAATACCATAAGGTCTATTCCAAAGATGTAAAGAAGTTGGGGAAGATTCTTAACATTATTTTGGTTATATTTTTTTCAAAAATAATTAGTTCTATTCAATTCTTTTCCGAACTTGATTTCACAATTGACTTATTTGAGATGCGGTCTTGTACCATAATATCCTTGGGGAAATTACCAAATACTTATTATCCTTGTATTTGTTGTGTTGTAGAAGTATGAAATGTGTGAAAATGGTGATGTACTCAAAATTATTATGAAATTTCGTTTTGTCCATTAGATATTCTAACATGTACTAAATTTATGAGATCGATTTGATTATTGGATGAAATGTGTGAGAATGGTGATGTATGGACTTTAATTACAATATCTCTACCAATATTAATTGGAAAAGCATGTTTTTTATTGAAAAACATGTTGATATTAAGTAGAAAATAATTTTTTTATTGAAAAATAGTTTTTTTTAGGGGCGGGTACCCTATGACCCGCCCCTTTTTTTCGGGTACCCGTTATTCGGGTACCCGAAAATATTAGGAGCGGGTTAGGATCGCAAAATGGCTGATCCGATATATTAGGATCGGGTCAGCCAAATCATGTTAGGGGCGGGTACCCGACCCGTGCCCACCCCTAAGTAGCACTATCAATGAGACAAATGTCATCATCACCATTATTTAATCCCAAATATTTAACATCCATTTCTTCTTCAGGAAGAAAATTTCAAACAAAAATAAATATTAATAAAGATGCGATAATAAATATTAAATAGAAAGAAAATTATATGAAAGATATAAAGTATCATAAAATATCTAAACAATCATAGGGTATTTGTTGACATCTTCAAGATGGCCAAAGAAATCAGCTACATCGAGGTGTGTCATATCAGCATCATCACTATCATCATAATCATTTTTTTGATTAATGAAATTTGTCTCAACACCTTTGTCTTTCTTTTTCAATGATGCTTGATAGAGGTCAATAAGAGGCTCAGCCGTACGACAGGTACGGGACCAATGACTTTTCATACCACACCAATAGCATTTTTCTTCATGGACTTTCTTTTCTCCATTTTTCTGATCGTAGTTATTTTTCTTCATTTGAAAAATATTTTGTTATCTGCCACGGTTATAATTTTCACGGGGCACAAATCTACTACAATCACATCCACGTCCACAGCCTCCTCCATGGCCACCACTACGGCCACGCCCACGATCTCGACCAGAATTTTGAAATTGAGTCGCATTCGCTTCAGGAAATGGATTTGCACCAGTTGGTCGGGACTCATGATTATTCAGCAATAATTCATTATTTTGTTCAGCAAAGAGAAGACATGCGATAAATTCAGAATATTTTTAAATCCCTTCTCTCGATATTGCTACTGCAGGAGCATGTTAGAGACATGAAAAATAGAAAATATTTTCTGTAACATATCTTCATCAGTGACTTTTTCGCCACATAATGATAATTGAGAAGTAATTCTGAACATGATCGAATTATATTCATTGACAGATTTAAAATCTTGTAGCAGTAAGTGAAACCAATCATATCGAGCTTTTAGAAGAACGACCAACTTCAGGTGGTCGAATCTTTCTTTCAAATCTTACCAAATGATAAGAGGATCTTTGATAGTAAGATGCTCTATTTTTAATCCTTCATCTAAATGATGATTAAGGAAAATCATAACTTTGCCACGGTCTTGGTTTGAGAATTCATTTTTTTCAACAATAGTATTACCAAGACCCATTGCCTCAAGATGAATTTCAACATCCAATACCCATGATAAATAATTTTTTCTAGAAATATCAAGAGGTACGAACTCTTGTTTTGTAAGATCAGCCATAAGAAATTAAAATAAGTTTTTGAGTTAGAAATTTACCTCAGAATTCACTTGAAAAAATATGGGCAGAATTTCGGCAAAATCTTGTGTTTCACTTTTGTTCAAGGTAGAGTCTCCGTTTTGACCTTTTGCTCAAAAGTAAAGATTCGTGCTGATAACGTGTTGTAAAACTAATAAACTACTAAGTATGAATGGAGATATTAGAAAAAGAAATAGAGTAATAGAAAATGATATTCTTATATCCCAACAAATACAAAAGTCCTCCCAAAAGTTGTCAATGTACCTCTATATATAGGTACTACAAGATTAAAGGTACATCACTTCTATTAAACGCCCGTTACTACAAGAATATGAAGAACCCTATGAAACGGTTCCTCCACTATATGAATAAATTTATGAATTGTAACTTCTTTACATAATATAGCAATAAATCAAGAATTAATCCTCTTGGGAATACAAAGAGACATCCACACTTTTAGTTGTTTCATAACAGTTTTTAAGTTTTAAAGCTTTTTTTATGCATAAGTTTTATTTTGGACTAGTCAAAACTAAAAGTTTTAAACATGTTGTTTTTATATGGATTCAGCCATGGTAATGTCCTCACACACACACAATCACCCCTCCAAAACAAAAAAACAAGCCCCTCTGAACTGGATATCAATTAACATGACCCATTAATAGTAGGGGATGTGATTTTGGCCACCTTGTGATTATTTTTTGTGAAAGTTAAGCCGGAAAATATAATCAATGGAAAAAACTGAGTAGGGGATGTGATTTTGGTGAAATTTGATGGCTAGAGATGGTAGTGACCCCAGAGCAACTGCTAGTGGCTAATGCTGCTACAGCAACAATGCTACCAGAGCTGCCATGGCTGCCCAATTTGTTTCTAAGAAGAAGAGAACGAGGAAAAAAATTGGAAATCAAGAAAAATAAAAAGATGGCCTAGTGTTTATTTTTTGGTTTGGGCTTGTGTGGCTTTAAGTTAGGTTTGCTTGTCCATTTGTTTTGTTAACACTAGGCTTGTTTGAATTTTTAATTGGGATTATTTATTTTTCACATCGATTTATTTGCATTTTCTTCTGGGGCAGTGACATGGCCGAATGACCATATTTTTTTTGACACTAGCCCGTTTTGATTGTTTCTTGATTTCAGTCAGATCGACCCAATCCATATGGTAGCTTTGATCTAGATTCACTTCTCTTGATTTGTATTTAATCAAATTTATAATTTGACCTTTATATTTTCAAATAACTTCCCTAAACTTTCTTTATGTCTAATTTTGACCCCTTATCTTTTCAAAGCTACATTTTAACCCTAAAAATTTTGACTTTTGTAATTAGGTCCCTAATAGCTAATTAAGTTCTCAACTATAATTATTTCCTTTCCCTAATTGCTACTCATGCTTCCCAAGAATATATTAAGCTTGTCATTTTAAATATCTTCAAACTTTTTTGCATGTTTAACATAGCAATGTGGGCTTGATTCATTTTTAATACTTTCTTTTCAAAGTATTTCAAAGATAGTGATATCTTTTCTTGTTTGTTCATTCTTTGAGTGTATGATAAGAAATATTATATTTATCTTAGGCCACACTTCAAAAGGAGACGTTGTAACGATCCCACATCGGTTAGAGAGGAGAGTCCTGGCCACTTTATAACCTAGTGTGGGTGTCCCCCCACTTGACCAAGGCCTTTTGGAGGGGTGCTGGGCTTCTTGACCCGCTGGCTTATTATGGGCTATAACCCCACCTCCAGGAACAAAACCCATGACATTCTGGGTGGCTAATTGTAGGACAATATTGGTCAAGGGTGTCACAGGTGGTATCAGAGCTATTTCGCAAGGTATCTGCGCGGGGTGAGTTTGGGCAAAGTGGTGTCATGGTCCTGATTACGTGAAAAGCGTAAATGATTAGATGCTCCTCTTGAGCGTAAGCTGTGAATCATGAATTTATAGGTATAAACCCCTTTTCTTGATACTTGGGAAGGATAGATATGTACGTTAAGTAGGAATCTCTAACGTGGGTGATTTACTTTTGGGACCGGCCGGCTTGAATTGTGAATTATCCTAGTTTTAGATTCTTGTACCCGAGTACCAAAGAGTTGATATTTTTATGACGGTTACGAATGAAACTGAGGTAAGTGTGAAAGATGCGATTAGTTCATGCTTATATGAATTATTTCTGGATCGAAAGAATAGGTTATTATCTTGGATTGGCATTACTAATGATGTATTTGAATTTGTATATGCAATTGAAGAGTTTTGTACTTTGACTAATTTGAGATGTTTGTGGATAAGATAGTACAAGTGAATGTAGACAAGGGAGGTCAAGGGTATACAGGCCCTAATGAACTTAATCTTGAGCCTAAAGTAGGGCAACCTGCGTCCCAGGGAGAGGAAGAATCAGTTGGTTCGATAATGACCTAGGTTAGAGACTCGAGAATGCAGGACATGGGTGTAGGTAATTGGGATAACAAGTCATTTCTTGTTCTACCACTGTATATATGCTGCTAGTGACGTGTCAATGCTAATGTGTATGGTATCTACTTTGTTTTACGCACTTGATTTTGATCAATGAATGAATTTGGAATGTTATACATGTACTAAGTGCATTTCCTTATCTTTGACTGTGTGATTTAAAAATGTCTTTCTTTTATTGCTATAGTCGATTGATTTTGTTTATGTACTATATAACCTTTTGAAAAAAAAAGAGAAGGGTATGGAGGGTAGACGAAGTCAAGGACGAGGGGCTAGCCGTGGACGTAGAGGTAGGCAAGTACAAGAACCAAGAGAAACAAGAGACGCGATGGTAGAGTAGCAACAAGAACCAATGGTCAAAGCAGGGGATCAAGTAGTAACGGCAATACAACAAATGGCTAATATCTTAGCACAATTGGTGGAGCAACAAGGCCGAGCTCCAGTGAATCAGCCTAGGAACCCTGAAAACGGAGAGGACAGTGCTCTAGAGCATTTTCAAAAGTTTGTTCCTTCTAAGTTCCTTGGAAGGCCTGATCCAGAGACGGCTGAGCATTGGTTGGAGGCTATGGTTAATATTTTTACTGCCTTGAATTATACAGAGGAAAGACAAGTGGCATTTGCCATCTTTCAGTTTGAGGGACCGGCCAGGACATGGTGGAATGTTATTAGGGCAAAATGGAAAAGAGAACAGATGACATGAACTTGACTAAATTTTATGAGAGAATTTAATGAGAAATATGTCCCGCCTCCGGTTCAAGAGAAGAGAGAGGATGATATTATTAGATTACGCCAGGGAACCTTAAGCGTGGCCAAATATGAAACACAATTCACTAAACTGTCCAAATTTGCTCCCGAATTGGTAGCTATGAAGCAAAGGAGGGTGAGGTGATTTATACAGGGGTTAAATGTAGAAATGCAAGAGGCTTTGGCAGCTGCACAAATTAATACATTCACGGAAGCCCTTGGAAAAGTTCAAAGAATTGAAAGTGCAAGGGCACAAGTGAAGTCTTTTCATGCGAGAAAGAGGAGTACACCTACTAGTACACCAGAGAAACCTAAGGAAAATGTAATGCCCTCTAAAGTAAGAAGAACTGACTTTCTGCACTACCCATCCTAAACATTAGGACAATTAGAAGAAGGTTCTTGAAGAGGAATTCAAATAGGAAAAGGGCAACAACAGGGAATTCCTCGAGAAAGCGAAAAAGTGGCTCCTCGCTTGGCTTGTGGATATTGTGGGAAGACAAATCATATTAAGGATGAATGCTGAGTGAAGGGGGTGAAAGTGTTTGATTTATGGGAGTATCGTCCATCAAATTAACAACTGACCGAAGAAGCAGCCACGAGGGAATAATGCTAAACAAGTGAATAGAACCAAACCTAGACAAGCTAATGAAAGAGGGAACTGACCAAAAGTACCAACACGGATATATGTCTTAGACAAGCAACAGGCTCCGGAGTCATCTGAGGCAATAGAAGGTAAAAAAATTTCGAGGACGAAATTTTCTTAAGGTGGAGAGAGTGTGAGGATCCGGAAAAGTTTTCTCTACTTTATTTTTTTGAATACATTTTCATTACTTTACTTTTCTACCTTAATTTATTAGATATTTTTATAAGTGAGTCGAGTTTTTAAATCATTTTTCTTATATAAGTTGGTTCATGTTAAGTTTGAATTGCATTATAGATGTGGGATCCGCTAGTGCGGTAAGTGCGATAAATTTTTGATGACTAGGTAGAGTTTTGCATAAAAAGAATATTACTTTATAAAGTGTTAAGGGATAATTAGAGTATAGTTAGATAGTTTAGCCATTGGAAGACAAGATGCGAATTAATCTTGGCTAAACACTTGTCACAAAATTCTTGGATTTTTGACCTTGACCAAAGACTTTTTTACCTCTTTAATAAAAACCAAATTTGACCAAAATTCCTTCCATTTTTCCTTAGCCTTGGCCGAACCTTGGAGAGCAAAGAAGCGAAGAAACTTCTTCTTCAACTTCAAAAACTTGCTTGAAGCTTGAGTTTAGCCAACTATCTTGCTAACTACTCGACAAAAGTTGATCACTAAGGAAATTTAAAGGCTTGAGTGGAGAGATTTTGGAGGAAGAAGCATTAAGTTTCCATCTTTCTTGGGGTTTTAAGGTATTTATAGCAAGAAACTTCTCTTTTCTTCTAACACTTGCATACTAGTGATTTAGAGTTGAATATTGGCAGTTTTATAAGAAATTTCATGGTTTGAAGTAGAGATTTGGAAATTTTCAGCTTTTATGGTGCAATTTCAGCCCTTATATGATGCTTAAGATTGGTCATGATTCGATAGCTTTCTCGTGTGTAATATTTAGCTTTTATATGTTAGTTTGGCTTGCTTTAGCAAAATTCCAGCTTGTATGTGAAAATTTCAGCTTAGTTCCAAAATTCAGCTTGGTTATGGTTGGTTTTGGATTATAAATTTGCTATATTTGGATGGTTTTATCGCCTTAATCAAGTGTATGTTATAGCTTATGACTTGTGATTGTGGTTGAGGCTGATTTGAGATGAATTTTTGGTGTTGAGTTTGGATGGAAAAGTAAAGAAAACAAGGGGAAGTGCTACTGAAATTTTCCCACAGGAGACTCTAAGCAGTCTTGGGCAGTCTGTCATATCTTGGTGTAGAAAAATTCAAATTGAGTTCTGCTTATTGTGTTTGAAACTAAATTCAGAGTACTTTCTACTGTGAAAATTTTAGAATTTTTCTCAATTCCTATGAATATCTGTGATTTTCCAAAGTTGACTAAATTTTCATTCCTGTTCTGTCTTTCTACTAGATAAAGCAGCCACTTGAGATTGGATTTTGACTGAATTGTGGATAGAATCTTGCAAATTGTCTTTTGGGAAATTGTAACTCTTTGAATCTATTTTTCTAACGGCATAAAGTTTACAAATTTTGGACTTAAGAAACTTGAGATATGATTTTTCAAATAGTATCGCGTAAAACTGGAAAAATTCTGTTTTCCTAAAACTATATTTACTTTCATTTCCAACTTTAAGTTGGAGTTGCTAAACCATTTTGAGCTTGGTTTTATGATTGGAATGAGGAAATTCTTGGTCACTCATATCCCTTAGGTCTAAATGTTCTCTTTTCACTTCAAAACCATATTTGCACCTTTGCACTAGTAGTTACTTGGAATTTCTTTGGTTTACCTAAACTTTGAATGGTTGAACCATAATACTTTATCTTGGTTGTTCTTAGAATTTGTTGCTGATCAAGAGCAGAACTCGAGTGCGAACTTTTGACGTTATTTTGCTTAAACTGGTGAGTGTTCCTTGCATGTATATGCTTTAAATGACTATGTGAAATGTTGTGAATGTTGCTTGAATGTTAAATGCTTTTAAATGATTACTAAATGGATTTTCGATAGGCGAGTGTGTACTTTATCGCACTCGACCCAAGCAAAAGTGAATTTTCAATGATTGAATGCTACTTGTGGATGAATGTAAGCCTTTTGGCTGAACTGGGTCCTTGCCCTTCGTTGCTAGTTGACTCGAGCCAGAAGCGTACTCGATCGGGCGACTGGTGTGACAGCCCCACCTCACCCTAAGGCGAGCCAAAGGGTTTGGCGGACCGCCTGCCCAACTCTCGCCAGGACTACGGAGTCAAATCACTTAAAACCCTACAACCGCGCACCGGAATCCAAAGAAAACAAGCAATTGGAGACAACCAAGCCAAAATAAAACTTACCAAACCATATGGACACCAGAAGTGTTCATCTAGCCAAGTAAAAGTACCATCTCAACAAGTACACTTAATTTACATGGTTAATCTCTTTAATAAATACAAACACTGAAAGGTTTAAAAGTTTAACAAGCAATACAAGTTGGAATATTCATGAGGGATCAAAGTACAATTAGGGTTTCAAATACAGAGGTGCTATACAAAAGAATAACTAGAGCACGCTCTACTTCTTTCTTCAAAATCATGGTTCAAAAGTATTGTTCCCTGTAAGAAAAACAAAAAAATAACGGGACGGGGTGAGCTAGAACCTCAATGAGGTACCAAAATTATAAACAGTAGAAATCATGAGAAATCACTTTTAAGGCACTTATTCACATCAAATACGAGAAATAAATGAACACCACAATATGAAGGATACAGGTGGCTCTCAGGAGCCAAATTCCCATTTGCTTCACCGAAACTTGATTGAAATAATAGTTGACACTCCGTCAACGTTAAAGATGTAACCAATACCGTAGACTCCACTTTCTCCGATTCCTTCCACCTCACATACCCCTACTGGGCCCGAAATCCAATCAGTTCAGAAATGGTAATACTCGAGTATACCGGAATTAAGGGTCTCAATACCCAAAGATCCCAAAACAGACTACCGTGGTTCATTATCTAATCGACCAGGCCCTTGCCGGCCCGACTCGAGTAACTAGCCACAGGTGTTGAGCTCAGAGGTTATAGAAAGGTCGTTGGATACATGCCTTCAAATGACGTCAGAACAGATACAGATACAGATACAGATACAGATTCAGATACAGATACAGATAACAGTTTCAGATTCGCATAAAAAATTGGCATATAAACAGACAAGAGAACGAGTGTGATAAAGTACACCCTCGTCTCAAACAAAATAAACAGATAGTTCAGTCGTTCATGTCACAGATTGCATGTACAGAGACCGAGTTAAACACAAGTGAGGGAAGTGGTACACTCACCAGTTCAAATAAGGATAACTTCAAAAGTTTCCTTCCCAAGTGTGGCTTTAATCGTCGGCACCTCCTAGAACAATCAAGGCAAACACTTAAGACTCGACTCCAAGACCTAGTATGGAATTCGCAAGTGAGACTCGGTTACGAGCCATATGCCTAGTCAAAAGAACCATTAATACAAAGCAAAGAGGTGACCTCGGAGTGAAAAGGTAACAATTAGTTTTAAAGGCATGAACAACCTCAAAACTCTACCTACAGTGATTGGCCAACTCCAAATTTGAAGTAGAAAATGAAAGTAAGGTCAATACTAGAAAAACAGGATTTTCCAGTTTCGCGTAACCCTATATGAAAAATCATATCTCAAGTTTTGTAAGTCCAAAATTAATAAAGGTTATACCGTTGGAAAATACATTCAAAGGGCTATAACTTTCCAGAAAACACCATTGTAAGACTCGGAACGCAAGTCAGTCAAATTCAAGTCGTAAGTCGCTGCTTTATCCAGTGGAAGACAGAACAGGTACAATATTTCAGTCAACTTTGAAAAATCACCATAAATTGGATAGACAGAAACAGGGTCTGAAATTTACATGGTTTATATCCCTATGAATCTAGTTTAAAATGCAATAAACAGAACTCAATTTTGACATTCCTACATCAAGATATAGAAAATTTCCCGAGACTGTGCAGAAGCTCCATGAAAATTTTGACAGCATTTCCCTTGTCTTTCTTTACTTTCCAACCAAACCTCAATACCCACAAATCACAAGCTATCAAACACTTTTAATTAGAGCCACAATAAGGCTTGAATACGAGTCCTAAACCAAATCCATATATCACTAGAGTAAAATCATATGGAACATATAAGTGCAAAATCAAACTAGGACATAAGCGGAAACGAAGTTTGGGTTGGAAAACAAAAGGCATATTTGCTATTGCTTAGCGGAATTAACACAACTAAAGCTATCCTTGTTGGATTGAGGTGTAATTTATAGCGTTTCGAAGCTAAGAGAAAGGTATACAACTTTGATGAAGACAACCCAGTCCAGTTTGTAATGTATCTAATTCAAAAGTCCGGATTACAGAACCAAAATCTCACATTCGGGCTAGTTAACCTGTAGGTTTCATAGACAGTCAAGGGTATTTCAGTCATTTCACAAGCTACAGTTCTCGGATCGAGCTGAAATATTACAAGCAGCTAGATAACACCATTTTCTACAACTTTCATGTTTTAATCTAAGCCTGATTCAGCCTCTAAAATGCTCAAATAAATTCGGACAGAACAGGCTTGTGTGAAACCCTAACCTGGAAATTTCGCCCCAAACCAGAATTTTTGCACAATCAATCACATCCAACATATATCAACTTCATTTTACACTATAACAAACCCTTAATCCATGGTTAACCAACACTAATCATATGAAATCAGAAAAATCATGAACAAAAGAAAAATCTGTCAATCTCAACCATAGGTCATGAAATCATCCATAAAATCACTTATTCAACCACTACAAATCACTAATTGAACATTATCAAGATTAAAGGAAAGGTTCCTTAGTCACTTACCTTGCAAACCCAAGAAAAGACCCAACTTAACACCTTCGCTTCTCAAACCACTTCACCACACACCTTAATCCTACCAAGAAAAAGGTTTTTATGGAGCAAATCAAGGTTTTAACGGTTGGTTTGTGAGATTGAGCAAGAAATAGAAGGAAGAAATTGGAAGTTTTTCCTCTTGTTTGTCTCCAAGAAGTTCGGCCAAGAGAGCACAAGAAATGGGAAATTTTTGGTCAAAATTAGCTTTAAGAAGGAAACAAATATCTTGGTCGAAAGTCCAAGGATGAATTGGATGGTGACACTTGTCACCTTTTGGTTTAAAACTTATCTTTTTGTCTCTCCAATACTAATCCATATAGGTAACATCTAATTATTTTTTAGCACCTTGTAAAATAATATCATTTAATACAAAACTCCAACAATTTATCAAAAATATATTGCATTTACCGCACTAGCGGGTCCCACTTCGATATACACTCTTAAAACCTCATGAACGAATTTATACTAGAAAAATTATTTTAAAAACCCTATTTGCTCATACCAATTATCCGAAAAATTTTTCTAATAAAGAAAAGGTATAAAAGGCGTACAATTAAATAAAATAAAGCCTAGAAAATCGAAAAATTTACGGGTTCTCACAACTGGTGACCCTGGGACAATGTTTGGTATACTTGAGTATTATCACGAAGTCTAGTGGAGAACTGGCTAGTGAATTCAATGCAATGATACCAATGAATGAATGACAAGAACGCTAAAGGAGTTTTCACTTGCGAACATTTTCTAATGTTGGAGGGATAAGGAAAATGGTTGGCAAATGAATGAATAAATGACTTGAATGAATGACTCCAAGTGAGCATGTATCCTTCTAGTGATTGAATATTTGTTTCTTGAATGACTAGATATTATTGTGTAAAGTATTCAAACTGTTAAATATCATATTTCAATGGTTTCTCTACGTGATTGCTTGTTTAGGAATCTCACTCGATTTTTAGCTCATTTCTTTAGTTTTTGTTTTTCTAACAGGAATGGAGGTCCGAAGCAATTAAGTGTGAACTAGAGTGTATAACCCTCTTGTACTTATACTTTTGGTTGATAGGAGATGTATTTTGACATTTGATGTTGTATCATACGTTCGGCTTTTGGGTTATAAATAAGTTTACATTTTGGTTGAATTGTAGAACTTAAATGTTATTTTGGAGGCATGAATGATTAATCTTGAGAGTTGATTGAGTGAGTGAGTGAGTCCTAATGAGAGATGAGCAGGCGGTCCGCCAAAACCCTTGGATACACTCTAGGGGGAGATGAGGTCGTCACAGTTGGTATTAGAGCCGACTCCTGACCCTAATGTGCCAGCGAGGACGCTGGGCACCCTAAGGGGGATGGATTGTAACGATCCCACATCGGCTAGAGAGGAGAGTTCTGGCCGCTTTATAACCTGTTGTGGGTGTCCCCCCACCTGACCGAGGCCTTTTGGAGGGGTGTTGGGCTTCTTAACCTGCAGGTTTGGGCTCTTCACTTATTGTGGGCTATAAGCCCACCTCTAGGGACAAACCCACAACCTTCTGGGTGGCTAACTGTGGGACAACATTGGTCAAGGGTGTTAGATCACCAAATAGATAAAGTTTGTTTGTTTTGTATGGCTTTTGTTCTTATGCATTTTATTCACTTTTATAGAGGTTTTGCTTTATTTGCCTTATTATATAAATGATGGATGTATGGCGTCACTACAATAGTTCAAAACTAGCTGTGGTTTTTCCCTTTGTTTCCCTACTAGGCCATTTCTAGTGAGAAACTGTAGAAATGAGCTACTCTTGTGCTAAGCCTTTAGGACTTTTGCGGGTTAGATCTATGCATCTTATGTTATTCATTCCACTTTCATGCACATTTTTCCTATTTTTAGACTATTTTCTTACTTTTATGTTGTTTTCCAATATTTTATATCCTTATTCTATATGTGTTAAACCATTTCACTTTCACGTAGGAATTTAGAATAAGATAGTTCATGTGATACCCTAACTTTTAGGATACTATTGTTGTTTAGTCTCCAAGAGGATATTACGATTTCTTTATTTAAGACATTGTTTTGTTTTAAAAATGAGAAACCCTAAAGTCTAAACAAAAACCCTAGTTTACTTGTGACTAACTGGTTTTCTTAAATCTCTCATTTTTAATCGAAAATTGTAATCATTGGAATTGTAAAATCCCTCATATTTTCTTAAAATTCCTTTTTATTTGGCATTTATTCCCTTATAATAGCTATACTACTCATTTACATCCCCAATGTTTAGAATAAAGAATATAATTAAGAGTTTTCCCTTTTGCATTCATCGTTAGGGTAAACTAAGATTTTTACGCCTATCCATAGTGTGACTATCTGGTACGGAGAGTAGATTAAATTTGATGATTAAGAGTGAGTTTTAGATGATATTAAGTGTATGATTAGAAGTGATAATAATAAGTTAGCGAATTATAAGTTAAAACCCTAGTATACGCGATTTAAGGAAAATCGTCTCGAATCAACGGATATCGTTTACTACCAATTGGACACACCACTTGACCAACACTTTCCTACCATAAAATATCCTTGATATTATTACAAAATATCTCCCTCAATCTTAGCATGGAGTGGCCGAATTATTTGACCACAAAAACAAGGAAAAAGGAAAAAAATTTAAGAATGAATCTTGAAGCAACAAGTGGCAGTCTTCCATTGGATTGTTGACTAAATAATTTACACCATATTTATCACCAAAAACCAACCTATTTCCCCCATAATTTCAGCATACCAACCGAGAGCAAAAGGGGCCGAAGAGTGAAGAGAGTTTTCCAATTTCCAACCTTGAATCCAACATTTTGAGTGAAAACAATAAAAGACTAAACCGATTAAACACTAGTTTGGGAGCTTAGGAAGCTTGGAAGCTAAACTTTGCAAGGAGTAGTGGAGGATATCCTTTGTAAGCTTGTTATTGAGGTATATTGGCTGTCCTTTATCTTTGGTTCTTTTATTTTTTCTTAAGTTGCTATACAACCCATGTTTTGATTAAATTGGTAGCTATTCAAGTAGTTGTGATGATTTTGGGTGCATTAGTAAGGTAGGGTTTTGTATTGTTCAGCCCTATTTCTTATTGTGTGGATGGTATATGATGCATACAAGCTTGTATATGAGGTAGTAGTGATGGTTTTGAGCTAGAAATGTGAATTATACCTTGAGTGTAACAAAATTCTAGAAGTGAAAATCCTTGGTGCCCTGTTCTGACATGTTCTGTTTGACTAGGTTGGAGGCCGAATCTGTGACGGCCCCACCACCCCCTAGGGCGTACCCCGGGGTTCGGCGGGTCGCCTGCCCAACTCTCGCCGGGACTCACTCAAACACTACAGTCCTCAAATGAATTTCAAGATAAATCTCAGATATTACATCCAATTCACCAAGAATTACATATCACGAGTACCAGAAAGTAAAACCTAGAAAAGCTGAGAACTATAACCACCACAACAAATATATACATCTTACTAGTCAACCTAAAACAAGTACAAGTTCACTCGTCTATAATCGAATCCCTAAACACCTTCCCGAGCGATCCACGCGTCGGCCCCCTGCTAAGGAAAACAAAAGGAAAGGGGTAAGCTATATGCTTAGTAAGTAAACAGGGGTAAAAGCGTAAATTTCACATTTAGATAAGCAATTATTTCACAAAATGCCAAGTCAAGTGCAAAAGTAACAATACAAAGGAAGGATACAGGTTGGCTCCAAAGCCAAGTCGTTTGCCATTCGTGACCTCCTGCCGACACTCCGTCGACCACAAATAAGGTTTGTAGAACTCCACTTGTACACCCACCGAACACCTTATCACCCTCACTGGCCAGTCACCTCACAAACTTGCCCGGGCGAACGAAATCACAAACTTGAACTTGAGTCACAAGCTGCTCGGGTCACAAATTTGGTCCACATACTCGGTGAACCGGATTCACAAACTTGGTGACCTCAAACCAAGTTGGACTGACTTCGACCAAGCCCTAACCGACTCGAATAGTCCATCTAGGTATTGAGATCGGGCCCCAAACTCACAAACTTCACAAAATTATTCAAAAATCATCCCGAGCCACAAGCTCAAGGGTTTTAGTTCCAAAATTGCTCATATACACAAGCCATGTACAAATATGTGCGCAAATTTAGGGTTTAGGTCGAGTGCGATAAAGTACACCCTCGCCTAAGTACCCTCTTCACACATATCGAAACATATAAGCAACTAACACACAAGAGCGGCCTAAATACTTACCCAAAATACAAAAGTAGTACAAAAGCGGAAATCACTTCGTGTGTTGGCTAGTAGTGGGCCCCACCGGCTCCGCCTATCTCACCACGGTCTGAAATAAAGATTTTATCACATTATATCACCAATGGCTACTAACAGACCCAAAACAAGCAAAACGGCAAAAGCCGACACACGCAAGTACGGAAACGGCAAAATTGGCACATGCAAGTGCGCGGAACGGCAAAAGGAAACGGCCAAATCTGCCATCTCAAACCGTTTTGATCAAAGATTAGGCTAGGAATGTCGGATCAAAGTGAACGAGATACCGTTTCGAAGCTATGAGCAAGGGCTACAAATCCCCTGAAGAAACTTTAATCTAGATCTGAATGGAAGCAGGTTGAAATTGCAGGAAACAATACCAGAAATTTACGTCTTAGGGTGACGAACAGGGTTGTTTGCTGGACCATAACTCCCAGCTCACAAATCCAAATCAGGAAATTCCGAAGGCATTAGAAAGCTGAGACATAAGGGTAAAACTTTGATGTTTTGCCTAAGACCTGAATATATTCAGAACAGAACGAAAATGGAGTGCCAAAGTACCCGTCAGAACTGTCCAGATTCAAAGGCAGTTCTGACGATAAATCTTGTTTCGGTCATAACGGGAGCTACGAAACTCGGATTTTGACGCACTTTATACCAATTTGAAGCTAAAAGCAAGATCTACCTTTCTTATGAAGGAATCAACACCCAGATCGTACATTATCAAAATGGAAAAACACACGGTCAGAGGCTGAAATTCAAAACGCACCCAATCTAGTGTCCAAACCAGGTTCAACTGTTTTGGCTATAAATCGGGCTACACTGCTCCGTTTGACCTGATATTTTGCAGGAATACTCAGCACTTAAGAGGCTACAATGTTGAAGAAGGCCACTCAGTCCAATTTCGAGTGTAACTAGGTCAAAAATGCAATATACCACACCAGAACCGCCAAAACAGGTTCACAAACCGCATTCTGGTTCAAACATCATAAGTCAGGCTACCTAAGTCCAAACCAAGTGATTCCAAAGCCATCCGAAATCTAAGATACACGGCTAAAGTTCATCAGAAGACCTCAACAACCAATTCCGAAGTATTCCCAACCAAAATAATCCAATTACAGACGCAATTATAAAATTCGGGTAGAAACAGGGCAGCAGGGGTAATTTAGTCTTTGCACAGGCTACGTTACTCCGATTGAGCTGAAATTTTGCAGACATCTCTAAAACATCATTCCCTACAACTTTCATGTTTTAACCTAAGGCTAATTCAGCCTCTAACATGGAGCACAAAAACCGGACAGAATGGAAGTCATATTTTTCAGAAATCTGGAAATTTGGGATTTCAAGGGCAATCTCTTCATTTTCTTGATTCAATCACTACCACAACCTCTTATACAAGCCTATATACATCATATACCACTCCTACAACAAGTATAAGAAGGAAATTAGTCAAACCCAAAGTCATATACATCACCCCAAAATCATCACAACAACTTGTATAGCTACTAATCTAACCAAAACACAAGCTATATAACATCTTAAACAAAAATAAAAGAACCAAAACCATGGGTCAGACCTTATACCTCAACAAAAGGGCTTGCAAGAGTAATACTTCACCTCCTCTTGAAATTTCTGGTTCCTTAAGCTTCCCAAGCTCTCAAACTATTGATTAATCGGTTTAGATTTCTTGTCTTCTCACTTAAGTGGACCAAACTCAAGATGGATTATGATTTCTTTCTCTTGGCTTTTCCCTCTCTTTCTCACGGTTCATATGGCAGAAATAGAGGCTGAAATGAAGTGCAATTGAAGCTTCAAAGAAGGTTAAAAGGATAGGAATTAATTTGGGTCAAAGGTGACAAGTGTCACAAGTTGATTGGTAGTCAAAATTTTTTCTTTTCTCTTGTTTTCTTGGTCAAATATTGTGGCTGGTGTATGAGATATTTTGAGGGTTAATTAGCTGAAATAAAATGAGAAGATTAAGGTAATAAAGTATGGGTCAAGTGGTGTGTTTACCTGGTAACAAACGGTACCCGTCGGTTCGAGCCGATTTTTCTTAAATCGCGTATACTAGGGTTTTTACTTTCTAATCACTAACTTATTATTATCACTTCAAATCATATAATATTTCCTCATCCAAAAGTCACTCTTAAGCACCAAATTTGATCCTCACTCCGTACCGGATAATCATCCGGCGAAAAATCGCGAAAACCCTAATTTGCTCCAATCTTGAAAACGAAGAGTGAAACCCTACTTTCTAGGTTCATTTGCACTTGTTGTGGAGTACTTGAGTAGTAGGATCATATTAAATGAATAATTTCCAAATAAAAGGAATTTTAAGAAAAGTGCGATGAATTTTTATAATTTCATAGAATAAAATTAGGGTTTTGAGTCAAATATGAGGGATTTAAACATAACCTGCTAGTCACAAGTAAACTAGGGTTTTAAAGTACAAGTAGGGTTTCTAGTCTTTAAAATAAAACAATGTTTTAAGACAAAAATAAAATAAAAAAAACCGTAATCTTTTCTTTGAGATTAAACAAAAATAGTATCCTAAAATTTGGAGTATCACAATCTCCCCTTCTTCAAAGAATTTCGTCCTCGAAATTGCAATCAACGAGCTAAGAATTGGAAAACTCAAAATAATCAAAAGATCAAAAGATTTACATATATATACAAGTCACGCCAAAATGTACGCAATATAATGCACCATATACACCAAGAGACATTTCAAGTTAGACAAACTCAAGTGCAGCAAGTACTATATATGCTGGTATTAACATACCACAAGTAAATGACATGTAGGGACAATGCAAGGGCAAAATGAAAGAAACGCGACTTGTCGTCCCACACTCAGTGAAAACCACCCTCGTCTGGTTTCTTACTCCACTTCCCAAAGTGCCCGTTGATCTCTTGTACTCACTCTAGCCAGACAAAGCCTGTTCATGTTCCCAAAATGCAAATCTCAAGTACTTAGCAGCGCCTCAACTCTGGAGTACTCAGGCACAAGAATCCGAAATAAGATAATTCACATCTCAAGCTGCAATCCCAAGAGTAAACTATCTACAATTGAAATTCCTACCTGACGTACCTGCCTATGGTCCTCAGATACCATGAGAAAGATTTAAGGCCTATAACATTTATGATCCATAACTTATGCTTGACCGAGCATCTAGCCCTTCACACTTATTCACCACTTCATCCAGGCTCACCCCGCGCAGAGACCACGCGAAGCAGCTATAGGTTTTATCCCTTAATTGCTTAACTTTCAAATAAAATCAAATCCCACAGTCCGGTATCCTAAACTTCAAGTCTAGGATACACTACAGAGATCTGAAACCTAAGCTCTGATACCACCTGTGACGGCCCCACCACCCCCTAGGGCGTACCCCAGGGTTCGGCGGGTCGCCTGCCCAACTCTCGCCGGGACTCACTCAAACACTACAGTCCTCAAATGAATTTCAAGATAAATCTCAGATATTACATCCAATTCATCAAGAATTACATATCACGAGTACCAGAAAGTAAAACCTAGAAAAGCTGAGAACTATAACCACCACAACAAATATATACATCTTACTAGTCAACCTAAAACAAGTACAAGTTCACTCGTCTATAATCGAATCCCTAAACACCTTCTCGAGCGATCCCCGCGTCGGCCCCCTGCTAAGGAAAACAAAAGGAAAGGGGTAAGGTATATGCTTAGTAAGTAAATAGGGGTAAAAGCGTAAATTTCACATTTAGATAAGCAATTATTTCACAAAATGCCAAGTCAAGTGCAAAAGTAACAATACAAAGGAAGGATACAGGTTGGCTCCAAAGCCAAGTCGTTTGCCATTCGTGACCTCCTGCCGACACTCCGTCGACCACAAATAAGGTTTGGAGAACTCCACTTGTACAGCCACCGAACACCTTATCACCCTCACTGGCCAGTCACCTCGCAAACTTGCCCGGGCGAACGAAATCACAAACTTGAGCTTGAGTCACAAGCTGCTCGGGTCACAAACATGGTCCACATACTCGGTGAACCGGATTCACAAACTTGGTGACCTCAAACCAAGTTGGACTGACTTCGACCAACCCCTAACCGGTTCGAATAGTCCATCTAGGTATTGAGATCGGGCCCCAAACTCACAAGGTTCACAAAATTATTCAAAAATCATCCCGAGCCACAAGTTCAAGGGTTTTAGTTCCAAAATTGCTCATATACACAAGCCATGTACAAATATGTGCGCAAATTTAGGGTTTAGGTCGAGTGCGATAAAGTACACCCTCGCCTAAGTACCCTCTTCACACATATCGAAACATATAAGTAACTAACATACAAGAGCGGCCTGAATACTTACCCAAAATACAAAAGTAGTACAAAAGCGGAAATCACTTCGTGTGTTGGCTAGTAGTGGGCCCTACCGGCTCCGCCTATCTCACCACGGTCTGAAATAAAAATTTTATCACATTATATCACCAATGGCTACTAACAGACCCAAAACAAGCAAAATGGCAAAAGCCGACACACGCAAGTACGGAAACGGCAAAATTGGCACATGCAAGTGCGCGGAACGGCAAAAGGAAACGGCCAAATCTGCCATCTCAAACCGTTTTGATCAAAGATTAGGCTAGGAATGTCGGATCAAAGTGAACGAGATACCGTTTCGAAGCTATGAGAAAGGGTTACAAATCCCCTGAAGAAACTTTAATCTAGATCTGAATGGAAGCAGGTCGAAATTGCAGGAAACAATACCAAAAATTTACATCTTAGAGTGACGAACAGGGCTGTTTGCTGGACCATAACTCCCAGCTCACAAATCCAAATCAGGAAATTCCGAAGGCATTATAAAGCTGAGACATAAGGCTAAAACTTTGATGTTTTGCCTAAGACCTGAATCTATTCAGAACAGAACGAAAATGGAGTGCCAAAGTACCCGTCAGAACTGTCCAGATTCAAAGGCAGTTCTGACGATAAATCTTGTTTCGGTCATAACGGGAGCTACGAAACTCGGATTTTGACTCAATTTATACCAATTCGAAGCTAAAACCAAGATCTACATTTCTTATGAAGGAGTAAACACCCAGATCATACATTATCAAAACGGAAAAACACACGGTCAGAGGCTGAAATTCAAAACGCACCCAATCTAGTGTCCAAACCAGGTTGAACAGTTTTGGCTATAACTCGGGCTACACTGCTCCGTTTGACCTGATATTTTGCAGGCATACTCAGCACTTAAGAGGCTACAATGTTGAAGAAGGCCACTCAGTCCAATTTCGAGTGTAACTAGGTCAAAAATGCAATATACCACACCAGAACCGCCAAAACAGGTTCACAAACCGCATTCTGGTTCAAACATCATAAGTCAGGCTACCTAAGTCCAAACCAAGTGATTCCAAAGCCATCCGAAATCTAAGATACACGGCTAAAGTTCATCAGAAGACCTCAACAACCAATTCCGAAGTATTCCCAACCAAAATAATCCAATTACAGACGCAATTATAAAATTCGGGTAGAAACAGGGCAGCAGGGGTAATTTAGTCTTTGCACAGGCTACGTTACTCCGATTGAGCTCTCGCCGGGACTCACTCAAACACTACAGTCCTCAAATGAATTTCAAGATAAATCTCAGATATTACATCCAATTCACCAAGAATTACATATCACGAGTACCAGAAAGTAAAACCCAGAAAAGCTGGGAACTATAACCACCACAACAAATATATACATCTTACTAGTCAACCTAAAACAAGTACAAGTTCACTCGTCTATAATCGAATCCCTAAACACCTTCCCGAGCGATCCCCGCGTCGGCCCCCTGCTAAGGAAAACAAAAGGAAAGGGGTAAGCTATATGCTTAGTAAGTAAACAGGGGTAAAAGCGTAAATTTCACATTTAGATAAGCAATTATTTCACAAAATGCCAAGTCAAGTGCAAAAGTAACAATACAAAGGAAGGATACAGGTTGGCTCCAAAGCCAAGTCGTTTGCCATTCGTGACCTCCTGCCGACACTCCGTCGACCACAAATAAGGTTTGGAGAACTCCACTTGTACAGCCACCGAACACCTTATCACCCTCACTGGCCAGTCACCTCGCAAACTTGCCCGGGCGAACGAAATCACAAACTTGAGCTTGAGTCACAAGCTGCTCGGGTCACAAACATGGTCCACATACTCGGTGAACCGGATTCACAAACTTGGTGACCTCAAACCAAGTTGGACTGATTTCGACCAACCCCTAACCGGTTCGAATAGTCCATCTAGGTATTGAGATCGGGCCCCAAACTCACAAGGTTCACAAAATTATTCAAAAATCATCCCGAGCCACAAGTTCAAGGGTTTTAGTTCCAAAATTGCTCATATACACAAGCCATGTACAAATATGTGCGCAAATTTAGGGTTTAGGTCGAGTGCGATAAAGTACACCCTCGCCTAAGTACCCTCTTCACACATATCGAAACATATAAGTAACTAACATACAAGAGCGGCCTGAATACTTACCCAAAATACAAAAGTAGTACAAAAGCGGAAATCACTTCGTGTGTTGGCTAGTAGTGGGCCCTACCGGCTCCGCCTATCTCACCACGGTCTGAAATAAAAATTTTATCACATTATATCACCAATGGCTACTAACAGACCCAAAACAAGCAAAATGGCAAAAGCCGACACACGCAAGTACGGAAACGGCAAAATTGGCACATGCAAGTGCGCGGAACGGCAAAAGGAAACGGCCAAATCTGCCATCTCAAACCGTTTTGATCAAAGATTAGGCTAGGAATGTCGGATCAAAGTGAACGAGATACCGTTTCGAAGCTATGAGAAAGGGTTACAAATCCCCTGAAGAAACTTTAATCTAGATCTGAATGGAAGCAGGTCGAAATTGCAGGAAACAATACCAAAAATTTACATCTTAGAGTGACGAACAGGGCTGTTTGCTGGACCATAACTCCCAGCTCACAAATCCAAATCAGGAAATTCCGAAGGCATTATAAAGCTGAGACATAAGGCTAAAACTTTGATGTTTTGCCTAAGACCTGAATCTATTCAGAACAGAACGAAAATGGAGTGCCAAAGTACCCGTCAGAACTGTCCAGATTCAAAGGCAGTTCTGACGATAAATCTTGTTTCGGTCATAACGGGAGCTACGAAACTCGGATTTTGACTCAATTTATACCAATTCGAAGCTAAAACCAAGATCTACATTTCTTATGAAGGAGTAAACACCCAGATCATACATTATCAAAACGGAAAAACACACGGTCAGAGGCTGAAATTCAAAACGCACCCAATCTAGTGTCCAAACCAGGTTGAACAGTTTTGGCTATAACTCGGGCTACACTGCTCCGTTTGACCTGATATTTTGCAGGCATACTCAGCACTTAAGAGGCTACAATGTTGAAGAAGGCCACTCAGTCCAATTTCGAGTGTAACTAGGTCAAAAATGCAATATACCACACCAGAACCGCCAAAACAGGTTCACAAACCGCATTCTGGTTCAAACATCATAAGTCAGGCTACCTAAGTCCAAACCAAGTGATTCCAAAGCCATCCGAAATCTAAGATACACGGCTAAAGTTCATCAGAAGACCTCAACAACCAATTCCGAAGTATTCCCAACCAAAATAATCCAATTACAGACGCAATTATAAAATTCGGGTAGAAACAGGGCAGCAGGGGTAATTTAGTCTTTGCACAGGCTACGTTACTCCGATTGAGCTCTCGCCGGGACTCACTCAAACACTACAGTCCTCAAATGAATTTCAAGATAAATCTCAGATATTACATCCAATTCACCAAGAATTACATATCACGAGTACCAGAAAGTAAAACCCAGAAAAGCTGGGAACTATAACCACCACAACAAATATATACATCTTACTAGTCAACCTAAAACAAGTACAAGTTCACTCGTCTATAATCGAATCCCTAAACACCTTCCCGAGCGATCCCCGCGTCGGCCCCCTGCTAAGGAAAACAAAAGGAAAGGGGTAAGCTATATGCTTAGTAAGTAAACAGGGGTAAAAGCGTAAATTTCACATTTAGATAAGCAATTATTTCACAAAATGCCAAGTCAAGTGCAAAAGTAACAATACAAAGGAAGGATACAGGTTGGCTCCAAAGCCAAGTCGTTTGCCATTCGTGACCTCCTGCCGACACTCCGTCGACCACAAATAAGGTTTGGAGAACTCCACTTGTACAGCCACCGAACACCTTATCACCCTCACTGGCCAGTCACCTCGCAAACTTGCCCGGGCGAACGAAATCACAAACTTGAGCTTGAGTCACAAGCTGCTCGGGTCACAAACATGGTCCACATACTCGGTGAACCGGATTCACAAACTTGGTGACCTCAAACCAAGTTGGACTGACTTCGACCAACCCCTAACCGGTTCGAATAGTCCATCTAGGTATTGAGATCGGGCCCCAAACTCACAAAGTTCACAAAATTATTCAAAAATCATCCCGAGCCACAAGCTCAAGGGTTTTAGTTCCAAAATTGCTCATATACACAAGCCATGTACAAATATGTGCGCAAATTTAGGGTTTAGGTCGAGTGCGATAAAGTACACCCTCGCCTAAGTACCCTCTTCACACATATCGAAACATATAAGTAACTAACATACAAGAGCGGCCTGAATACTTACCCAAAATACAAAAGTAGTACAAAAGCGGAAATCACTTCGTGTGTTGGCTAGTAGTGGGCCACACCGGCTCCGCCTATCTCACCACGGTCTGAAATAAAAATTTTATCACATTATATCACCAATGGCTACTAACAGACCCAAAACAAGCAAAATGGCAAAAGCCGACACACGCAAGTACGGAAACGGCAAAATTGGCACATGCAAGTGCGCGGAACGGCAAAAGGAAACGGCCAAATCTGCCATCTCAAACCGTTTTGATCAAAGATTAGGCTAGAAATGTCGGATCAAAGTGAACGAGATACCGTTTCGAAGCTATGAGAAAGGGTTACAAATCCCCTGAAGAAACTTTAATCTAGATCGGAATGGAAGCAGGTCGAAATTGCAGGAAACAATACCAAAAATTTACGTCTTAGAGTGACAAACAGGGCTGTTTGCTGGACCATAACTCCCAGCTCACAAATCCAAATCAGGAAATTCCGAAGGCATTATAAAGCTGAGACATAAGTCTAAAACTTTGATGTTTTGCCTAAGACCTGAATCTATTCAGAACAGAACGAAAATGGAGTGCCAAAGTACCCGTCAGAACTGTCCAGATTCAAAGGCAGTTCTGACGATAAATCTTGTTTCGGTCATAACGGGAGCTACGAAACTCGGATTTTGACTCAATTTATACCAATTCCAAGCTAAAACCAAGATCTACATTTCTTATGAAGGAGTCAACACCCAGATCATACATTATCAAAACGGAAAAACACACGGTCAGAGGCTGAAATTCAAAACGCACCCAATCTAGTGTCCAAACCAGGTTGAACAGTTTTGGCTATAACTCGGGCTACACTGCTCCGTTTGACCTGATATTTTGCAGGCATACTCAGCACTTAAGAGGCTACAATGTTGAAGAAGGCCACTCAGTCCAATTTCGAGTGTAACTAGGTCAAAAATGCAATATACCACACCAGAACCGCCAAAACAGGTTCACAAACCGCATTCTGGTTCAAACATCATAAGTCAGGCTACCTAAGTCCAAACCAAGTGATTCCAAAGCCATCCGAAATCTAAGATACACGGCTAAAGTTCATCAGAAGACCTCAACAACCAATTCCGAAGTATTCCCAACCAAAATAATCCAATTACAGACGCAATTATAAAATTCGGGTGGAAACAGGGCAGCAGGGGTAATTTAGTCTTTGCACAGGCTACGTTACTCCGATTGAGCTCTCGCCGGGACTCACTCAAACACTACAGTCCTCAAATGAATTTCAAGATAAATCTCAGATATTACATCCAATTCACCAAGAATTACATATCACGAGTACCAGAAAGTAAAACCCAGAAAAGCTGGGAACTATAACCACCACAACAAATATATACATCTTACTAGTCAACCTAAAACAAGTACAAGTTCACTCGTCTATAATCGAATCCCTAAACACCTTCCCGAGCGATCCCCGCGTCGGCCCCCTGCTAAGGAAAACAAAAGGAAAGGGGTAAGCTATATGCTTAGTAAGTAAACAGGGGTAAAAGCGTAAATTTCACATTTAGATAAGCAATTATTTCACAAAATGCCAAGTCAAGTGCAAAAGTAACAATACAAAGGAAGGATACAGGTTGGCTCCAAAGCCAAGTCGTTTGCCATTCGTGACCTCCTGCCGACACTCCGTCGACCACAAATAAGGTTTGTAGAACTCCACTTGTACACCCACCGAACACCTTATCACCCTCACTGGCCAGTCACCTCACAAACTTGCCCGGGCGAACGAAATCACAAACTTGAACTTGAGTCACAAGCTGCTCGGGTCACAAATTTGGTCCACATACTCGGTGAACCGGATTCACAAACTTGGTGACCTCAAACCAAGTTGGACTGACTTCGACCAAGCCCTAACCGACTCGAATAGTCCATCTAGGTATTGAGATCGGGCCCCAAACTCACAAACTTCACAAAATTATTCAAAAATCATCCCGAGCCACAAGCTCAAGGGTTTTAGTTCCAAAATTGCTCATATACACAAGCCATGTACAAATATGTGCGCAAATTTAGGGTTTAGGTCGAGTGCGATAAAGTACACCCTCGCCTAAGTACCCTCTTCACACATATCGAAACATATAAGCAACTAACACACAAGAGCGGCCTGAATACTTACCCAAAATACAAAAGTAGTACAAAAGCGGAAATCACTTCGTGTGTTGGCTAGTAGTGGGCCCAACCGGCTCCGCCTAACTCACCACGGTCTGAAATAAAGATTTTATCACATTATATCACCAATGGCTACTAACAGACCCAAAACAAGCAAAACGGCAAAAGCCGACACACGCAAGTACGGAAACGGCAAAATTGGCACATGCAACTGCGCGGAACGGCAAAAGGAAACGGCCAAATCTGCCATCTCAAACCGTTTTGATCAAAGATTAGGCTAGGAATGTTGGATCAAAGTGAACGAGATACCGTTTCGAAGCTATGAGAAAGGGCTACAAATCCTCTGAAGAAACTTTAATCTAGATCTGTGACAGCCCCACCTTCCCCTAAGGCGAACCAAAGAGGTTAGCGGACTGCCTGCCCAACTCTCGCCAGGACTAACGGTGCAATATAAAGCGATCTATCACGTTCTGAAACTTATACTGCGCGCAAACAAAGCAAAAGGGCAAAATAACCCAAAATAAAAGAAATGAAATCCAGAGTCGGCCCTGAATGGTAACCGACCCGTCCGAAACCCAACCAAACATCGAAATACATATGCAACATAACATTAACCATTTACAAGCCACAATGGCCTTTAAAAGTGGTACAAAAGTCACTGCATATGTGGGTTGCCAAAACAAAAGTGAAAACGACCCTAATGATACATTTAGGGTCCCATTTTATATACAATACAAAAGAGGCATTCATCTAGTTCATTCGGCAACCATTTACCAAAATTCATTCCAAAATAGTCATATTCCTGTAAGGAAAACAAAAGAAACGAGGTGAGCTAAATGCCCAGTGAGCAACTATCACAATAGCAGCTATGATCACATAAGCATAACCGTTCAATTCAAGTATGCAATTAGAAAGTAAATCAAATCAGTGAAAGGATACGGTTGGCTCTCAAGAGCCCATTTCCACGCTTGCAATCTTGATCCAACCTCATTAACCCTCCGTCAATGTTTAGGAATACACGACCGTAGACCTCACTTCACTTCCATTCCTTCCACCCAACATACCCCAACCGGGCCCGCACTCCAATTCAGTAGCTTTTGGTAATACTCGAGTATACCGAAACCAAGAGTCTCATTGTGACGCCCCACATCTCCCTAAGGCGGACCAAAGGGTATCCGCGGACGCCTGCCCAACTCACGCCAGGACTCAAGCAATTCCATTCAATTTAAAATCGAACTAAACACTTCGACGAGAGCAACATGAATACAATAATGCGGAAGCGTTCAAGCTTAATAAGTCACTTAATGTATATCCAGTACATCGGGTAATCATGAAACGACTTAAATTCAAAGTACACATCAGGGCCCAAACTTTTCAAGTTTACAATTTCCAAAAGTACAACCCAAACCAGGGCCTAGTCAAAATATATAACAGGAGTCTTAACAAAATTATAACGGATGGTTTCTCCATATCTCTCCAAGAGTCGGTCCTGTTAAGGAAAACAAAACTATAGGGTGAGCTAACGCTCGTGAGGCCAAGAACACACATGCAAGCACTTAGTCAAATAACAATCCCAGATTTAATAAATAAAGCCATGTCTTTTCAATAATCAATCAATCAAACAGGAAAAGTAATCAGAAACAATTCAAGGATATAGTAGCTCTCAGGAGCTAAGTTCCACTCGATCTGCCGTTGTCATTCGTATACCTTCCCGCATTGACCCTCCTGTCAACCGGGTCGGTATTTCCATTTCCGTAGATCACCACTTACTTTCCTCCGTCCACCGTACACCCCAAGGGCCCACAATGACCATTATTGGGCGATACTCAACGAGTATGCCAAGCAAGACCTCTTATTAGGTCGAGCTTATGTGTATCTCACGGCTCGTCCAAATCCCCGACAAAGCCCATTGCTGGCTCGAGTCTAAGGACGGCCTATGAGTTTGGGCGTCCCCCATTCATTTGAAAGTCGAGGAGGTTCACTCCAACGACACAAGCATTCATGACATAACATTGCATTTCATTCATTCATTCAATACATTTCATTCATTCATTTGAAATTAGAACGAGTGCGATAAAGTACGCACCCGCCCTTATTTTTAAAACTTTCAACAAATCCCACAAATAAGCAAGTATCAAAATTCACACACTTGACACTCACCGAGCAATTCAATAAGAATTATTTTCCGGAAGTTCAAGTGTCCACGGTGAGATCCTCTTGAAGGTCTCCTTGCGCGCCTGGCAATTTAATAGTGGATAATCACACAATTAACCCACTTATCAAGAAAGATTGTACACTAGTACAATCTAAGAATTATTTTGCAAAAAGGAACCTCAATTACACGTAAATCGAGGTTCAACTTGCCTTTTATTAGGTACAATATTATTTGAGTTTTTATCATGAAAATCGAGGGCAAAACGTTTGAATAATACTAAGAGAATTAAGAGTTTTGGAAAAACTCCTTTGCCTTGAAAAGTGAGAATTTCAGTTTTACCCTAAATCTTTGAAAAATCGTAACTCGCTCGGTATAAGTCGAGAATTGGAAAACTTTATACCGTTGGAACCCTCTGAGAGAGTACTATAAGTTCCTAGAAGACACTTTTCCATGAATTGAAGTGAAAAGTGGTCAAAAATGAGCTTGAAGACGCAGGGTCGGTTTTCATGGCAGAATTAAGTTGGATTTCGGCCAACTTTGAAAATTCGGCACGATTCACACGTTGCAAACCGGCCTCTGAAATT
This sequence comes from Coffea canephora, assembly GCA_036785865.1. Lineage (NCBI taxonomy): Eukaryota > Viridiplantae > Streptophyta > Magnoliopsida > Gentianales > Rubiaceae > Coffea > Coffea canephora. Next base: position 34,141,308 of record CM071913.1, read on the forward strand.
TGCAGCTCAATTAGGGTTGCAAGTGAGGTGTATGACAAAACAAGCGGATCAAGAATCGGAGTTTCGAGCACCGAGATACGGTAGCCCGAAGTTGAGCAAATTCAAGACTGGATGAGAATTTTCCAGATTTGAACCTCTAACTTTAGTAATTCAATTGGGTATCGAAACGAACTTGAATTGGCACCAAAATTGGCAGTATTTCAATACTATATGGAAAGTATCTCTCTATCGAATTTCGGGGAAAAATACCTTCGGCAAGGTAGTTAATTAGTCCACCAAAGTTCAAGAAAAATCCTAAGGCAATCTGCCTTTGACTTGCATTTCCCAATTTCCAATCGTCTAACCAAGAAAGTTATCCAAGCATGGTTCATTTGTGAAATAAGGGTCTAAGATACACCCATAATATCTTTGGTAAGTGTTTAATATCAAAAACATCAACTAACAAGTTCACTCCAAGATTTTGTTCCAAACCAGTCCAAAGATTAGGGTTTTCCAAAACAGAGCAGTCCACTTTCTTCAGTCACAACTCAGTCATTATAGCTCGAAATCGAGCATGGCTTACGCCGTTGGAAAATACATTCATGGAGTTAAAATATCACAGAAGAAATCGTTCCCAATTTCGGCACCCATCTGGTTCAAATTCGGGCATCAAGTTGCTGCCTGAACACTTCATTCCAGAAGAACAGAGTAACAGGACAGCGAACTTAAAACATTTGGTTCGGCTTGCTCACAAAGAATCAGAACGTGCATTATATACCAAATTAAAGCTAGGAATGTCTAGTTTCAAACGCCACCAACGGCACATGATTTCGACATCCGAGGACAGAGTTATAGCCAAAATACTACTGCTGGTCAGAGCATACGCGAATCAGTTTTCCAGATTTGCTGGTTTCTAAAAAAAATTCATTTGCCCATTCAAACCTCATTATTTTTCAATGAAATTTTTCACACCTCTAATACATCATATAAGCATCCAATTCAAGCCATTAGTTCATTAAAAACTGGCCTTAAAATGGCCGAATAAAACAGGGGTAGGATCGGAAGTTTTTGCTTCTTACACCCAATGAAGTTCCTACTAATTACCCACCACTAATACACCATTATAATCACTAAACCAACAATATAATCACCATCAATCATCAAATCAGCAACAACAACCCAAGTGTGGGAATTCCAAGAGCCCACAATCACATTTTTACACCATAATCAAGTAACTAAGTGCATGCATGAGCTTAATCTTGCCATATAATCTCCAAAAGATAAGAATCCAAGGGTTGATCATTACCTACTCCTTTGGTTTGCAAGGTCAGAATTTTCGGCCCTCTTGAAGCTCCAAGAAACCGTGAAAGCTCCCCTCCTCCTTAGCTAGATATAGTCTCCAAGTGGTTTGCTAAGTGGTCTCCAAGTTTGGTGTGATTTGGATGAATTTTAGTGCATGAATTGAAGATGAAAAATGAAGGACAATGGAGAGCTCTTCTCCTTTCTTGTTGCACGGCCAAGTGAGGTGAGGAGAGAAGGAGTGTTGGTTCAATTGTGGCTTCCTAAGGAAGATTCATTGTGTGGTGCAAAATGCATCTCAAAGTCAACTTGAAATAGTGCAATTAGGATGCGTTTGGACTCGATTTTTCTCGCGCGTTTGGTTCACTAGTGCACTAAACCTCCAATGCATATACATTCAGGTAAATATTATTCACTCTTAGTTGTCCCGAAATAAGGGTCTAAAGTCTCCCAAATAAATTCGGGCGCGTGAAAACGCGTACCGCCAAATTTAACGCTATAACGCGAAACTTTCGAAAAATTCTTATAACGATTGCACTACTAACTATCACTTGAATATTTATTCATAAGATTACCTATTTTAGGACCATAGTACAAGTCTCCAATATTCCAAACTTATCGTGCTACTACGCGGATAAAATCTCCAAGTACTATTCACTATTTTTACTAAACGCGCTCTAGGAAATTAATTTTCGAAACGAATCATTTTAAAAATATAACGAAGATATACTACCACTTATTTAGGTCTAATAAGACTAGAAAATATTCCTTGGAAATAAAATCCAATTAAATAATTTATTAAGCCATAAATTAGGCATAAAATAATAGTTTTTGCGAGTCCTCACATCCTCTCCCCCTTAAGAAAATTTCGTCCTCGAAATTTACCTTGGTCGATGAACAAGTCTGGATACTTCTCCCTGATTGTGTCTTCAACTTCCCATGTTGCTTCCTCTACTCCATGGTTCTTCCATAAAACTTTCACTAGTGGTATCTGCTTGTTCCTCAATTCTTTCACCTTTCGATCCAGAAGTTTTACTGGTCTCTCCTCATAGGTCAGGGTTTCATCAATCTCAATATTCTCCGGTTGTAAAACATGAGAGGGGTCTGGATGATACTTCTTAAGCATGGACACATGAAACACGTTATGGATACGAGATAAACTCGGTGGTAATTCCAGCTTATAGGCTACATTCCCAACTCGCTGAATAATCTTATAAGGCCCTACAAACCTTGGTTGTAGTTTCTTCCCTTTTCCGGACATCAAACTTGCTTTTAAAGGCGTATTCTTGAGAAATACCATATCTCCAACAGTGAACTCCAAATCCTTCCTCCGATTGTCGGCATAACTTTTTTGTCTACTCTGAGCGGTTTGAATTCTTTGCCGTACCAATTTCACCTTTTCATTAGCCTCCTCAATCCAAGATACAGTAGTCGTGTCTAAGATTTTCCGTTCACCTACTTCATCCCAACAAATTGGGGATCTACACTTCCGACCATAAAGTGCCTCATACGGAGCCATTTGAATGAAAGAGTGGAAACTATTGTTATAGGCAAATTCCACTAAAGTCAAGAACTTACTCCAATTCTCTCCAAAGTCCAGTACACAAGTCCTCAACATGTCCTCAAGAGTTTGAATTGTTCTTTCAGATTGTCCATCAGTCTGGGGATGATAGGTGGTACTAAAGTTCAACTTAGTCCCCAACACTTCTTGCATCTTTTGCCAAAACCTCGAAACAAATCTTGGATCCCTATCCGACACAATACTCACAGGTATACCATGTAGTCTGATGATCTCATCCAAGTACAATCTGGCCAACTTCTCCAATGGATATTTCATATTAATAGGCAGAAAATGAGCCGATTTAGTCAACCTATCTACTATCACCCAAATGGCATCATGACCTCTCTGTGTCCTTGGTAAGCCTGATACAAAATCCGTGGTAATATTTTCCCATTTCCACTCAGGTATTTCTAGAGGTTGCAAAAGCCCAGATGGTTTCTGATGTTCGGCTTTAACCTGTTGACAAACCAAGCATGTCTGAACAAATTGGGCAATTTCCTTCTTCATATTTTTCCACCAATATAGACTCTTCAAGTCTTGGTACATTTTATTCCCTCCTGGATGTACTGTAAACTTTGATCGGTGTGCCTCTTCTAAAATTTCTTTTCTAATCCCTTCATCCTTTGGCATAACCACCCGATTTCGAAATCTTAATATTCCATCTGATCCCAAAGTGAAATCGGTCTGGTCTCCCATCTTGACTTTCTCCACCAACTTTTGCATTTCAGGGTCCTTTTCCTGAGATTCCTTAATACGTCCCAATAAAGTGGAGGTTATCACAATATTCCCCAAAATCACTTTCCTTGGTTCTAATCGAGGATTCCAATAGCTAACTTCCTCCAACAATCGAAATTCCTTAACCATCAATCCAGCCATTTGTACCTGACGGCTCAAAGCATCGGCCACTACATTGGCCTTCCCAGGATGGTACTTAATAATGCAGTCATAATCTTCCAGAAATTCCATCCATCTACGTTGCCTCAAATTCAGCTCCTTCTGAGAAAATAAGTACTTAAGGCTTTTGTGATCTGTAAAAACCTCAAATGTCACTCCGTATAAGTAGTGTCTCCATTTCTTCAAAGCAAAGACCACAGCCGCTAACTCCAAATCATGGGTCTGATAGTTTCCTTCATGCGACTTCAATTTTCTAGAGGCATAAGCTATCACTTTATCATTTTGCATCAAAACACATCCCAAACCTTCCTTAGATGCGTCTGTGTAAATCACAAAACTATCATGTCCATTTGGTAGAGCTAGAACAGGCGCTCTAGTCAACCGTCTTTTCAACTCCTGAAAACTTCCTTCACACTTAGGACTCCAAATAAATTTTCCATTTTTCTTGGTCAACTCAGTCATAGGTCCAGCGATTTTCGAAAAATCCTGGATGAATCTCCGATAATACCCTGCCAATCCTATAAAACTCCGAACTTCCGTTGGATTTTCCGGTCGTTTCCATTTCGAAACAACTTCCACTTTAGCTGGATCCACTCTAATCCCATCCTTAGAAATTATATGCCCTAGGAAAGTCACTTCCTTTAGCCAGAATTCACACTTGCTAAACTTAGCATATAGCTGATGTTCCCTCAAGATTTGTAAAACCATTCTCAAATGTTTCTCATGATCTTTCACATTCTTAGAATACACCAAAATGTCATCAATGAAGATCACCACAAATTGATCCAAGTAAGGCTTAAAAACCCTATGCATTAAATCCATGAAAGCGGCAGGTGCATTGGTTAACCCAAAAGGCATTACTGCAAACTCGAAGTGCCCATACCTCGAGTTAAAAGCAGTCTTAGGTATGTCTTTCTCCAAAATCCTCAATTGATAGTAACCTTGCCTTAGATCCAACTTTGAAAACACTACCGCCCCTTGCAGTTGGTCAAATAGTTCATCAATGTGGGGTAGTGGGTATTTATTTTTAACCGTAACATCATTTAAACCTCGATAATCTATACATAACCTCAAACTCCCATCTTTCTTCTTTACAAACAAAACTGGGGCTCCCCACGGAGAATCACTCTCTCGTATAAAACCCCGTTCCAACAAATCCTGTAGTTGTAACTTCAATTCCTTTAATTCAGCTGGAGCCATCCGATATGGTGTCCTTGAGATAGGTGCTGTTCCCGGAGCTAAATCAATTTTAAAAGCTATTTCCCGTTCCGGAGGTAGAGACTCCAATTCTTCAGGAAAAACATCAGAAAATTCTTTTACTACCGGTGTGTCCTCCAGATTCACCTTATCGTTAGGGGTATTAATAAGAAAAGCCAAATACCCTTGAACTCCTTTACTTAACAACTTTCTAGTCCGAATTCCCGAAATAAGTGCAGACGAGGCTAACTTACCCCTTACATCCAATTTCAAGGTCGCTTCCCCTGGAATACACAATTCTACAATTTTCGTCCTACAATTCAGTTGGGCATTATAACGGGCTAACCAATCCATCCCTAGGATCACATCATATCCTTTAATCGCTAAGCCTATCAAATCGGCCAGCAATTTTCTTTCCCTCACGCAAATTTCACTATTCTTATACACCATATTAGCAATTAGATTTTTGTCCCCAGTGGGTGTTTTAACCTCCAAGTCATATGGTAATTTAATTGGTTTCAAATCTATTCCACTCATGAAATCAGGGTTTACAAAAGAGTGCGTTGCACCCGGATCAATTAAAACCCTAGCTAGGCGGTGAAAGATTGGAATTGTACCTTCGACCACTTCGGTCGCCTCTGGAGCTTGTGGATAGTCCAATGCGTAGACCCTAGCCGGTATTTTCGGTCGACTCCCTCCGGCACTGGTCTGCTTAGAGGTTGATTTTTCAGGCCTCTGCAGGCTTCCCCCTGTCCTCAACGATTTCGGACAATTCGCGATTTGATGCTCAGTGCTCCCACACAGCAAGCATTTTCCCAGCTTTCTCCAGCAGTCATTTTCAGAGTGGTTGGATTTACCACAATACCCACAAGTAACTTGAGGGGTCACAGTCGATCCAACAGATGGTGTTCCCCTAGCTTGAGTCGTCCCGCTACGACCTCCCCTAGATAGAGCTCCCCTAGAAGCTCCAGCAGTTCTCGTTCCTCCTTCCCCTCTTCCCTTTTTAGAAGGGTGTACAAACTTATTGGTCTGCCCAGTAGTGCGACTAGGGAAATTCCTTTTTCTATTGTGGAAATCCCTCACTTGAGATCTTGCATTCTCAACCCTTTGCGCTTTCTCTAAAGCCTCAGTAAAAGTAGAGATTTGGGCTGCAGCCAGGCCCTCCTGAAGTTCCACATTAAGTCCCTGTATGAACCTTCTAATCCTTCTCCGTTCATTGGCTACTAGCTCAGGAGCATATTTGGAAAGTTTAGTGAACTTCCCTTCATACTCTGCTACAGTAAGGGTTCCTTGTTTTAACTTAATAAATTCATCCTCCCTCTTCTCTTGAATTAAGGGCGGAAGAAACTTTTCATTAAACTCTCTTGCGAAATTCTCCCAAGTCCAAGGGGTTTGAGCTCTTTCCCATTTTCCTTTTATCAAATCCCACCAAGCACGGGCTACTCCCTCAAATTGAAAAGCAGCAAAGTTCACTCGCCTATCCTCAGTATAGTCTAGAGCGGCGAATATGTTGGTCATCCTTTCTAACCAATTCTCCGCTACTTCGGGGTCAGGTTCACCCATAAACTTAGGCGGGTTAAACTTTAGGAATCTTTCCAGAGCTCTATCCTCTCCTCTATCCTGGCCCCCAGGTTGGTTAAATGGTCCAGGACCCTGTCTCTCCGCTAGACGTTCTAGGATATCAGTCATCCTATTGATGGCAGTAGCCACTTGGTTACCCTCAACGTTTTCCTGTCCCTGGGTCGGTCCAGTTGCCGATCCCTGGTCATCCCCCTGAGGTTGGGCCTGTCTAGACGCTCGCCCACGGCCTCGACCACTCCTTAATCCTTTCATTAGTCTAAACGTGCCTAGTGCAAGAAATAAATTAATTTAAGCAGAAAACAAGAATTATATCGAATTTAGAACTAACCAAGAAAGCATTGAAATTAACAATAATTTACATTTATAAGCATGTCAAGTTCGTACAATTAGCAAGTTAGGGACAATTCACAAAATATAGCACACAGGTGCTCAAAAGTATACTTTTAGTCACAGAAGACTAAAGTAAGAACAAGTGCCCAAAAGTAGGCCACACAAGCATGCAAAATACAATGGCCTCGGCACCCGCGTCACCCTAACTAGTCCTAACTGTACCAGTCAAAAGTCAAAAGGGAGTCAACGACTAAGATCCTAGTCCACAGCGGGGCTAGCAGGAGGAACCTCCTCCTCGGGGTCCTCCTCCGGATCCTCCTCCTCATCGTCAGGAATCACCGCAGTAGCGTCCTCAACCAGACTAGTAGCATCAACCAGCATCTCGAAAGCCCGAGTACGGACATCCCGTGCTAACCTAATGAGTCGAGCCCTAGCATCCCGAAGCTCCTCGTTAACCACTGCAGATGTGGCTACTTCACCCTCCAGCACCTCCTCGAGCTCAGCAATCCGCTCACCCTGAGCGCCAACCATCTTCCTAAACTCATCTACCTCAGCCTGTAAATCACGGTTGGCATCCACCAACTGACGACACTCGTCGTCCAGAGCATGCACTAGATGGTTCGGGTAGGCGAAAGTCAACCTACACAAACATCGCGGGTATCTGTCATAGGGTGAGTAGCGTACACGAGCTCCTCCTGCTATAGATCGGTAGTAGATAGTCCTAAGGGGCTCGTAATGACCATTCGCATGGCCATTCCCATTAGCTTTCGGGGCTCCATTTCCGTCATCCATACCTGCAACATAAAATAATAATACCTTTCGGGTTAGAAACTTAAATCACTACCTAATTCCAATATCCTGCAATGCATGCCTAACTTAATCGTTGGTTCATCCCAATCATCACTTGAGGTAGGACTAACTTAGTTGCTAGCTCGCCTCAAGTATCACTTAGGGTAGGATTAAGTTATCCCATATCGAGTCTTAAAGGTAGAGTATCTAATATGTCTCCCATATAGACCTCTAATCTAGTGCTCTGATACCAACTGTGACGCCCCACATCTCCCTAAGGCGGACCAAAGGGTATCCGCGGACGCCTGCCCAGCTCACGCCAGGACTCAAGCAATTCCATTCAATTTAAAATCGAACTAAACACTTCGACGAGAGCAACATGAATACAATAATGCGGAAGCGTTCAAGCTTAATAAGTCACTTAATGTATATCCAGTACATCGGGTAATCATGAAACGACTTAAATTCAAAGTACACATCAGGGCCCAAACTTTTCAAGTTTACAATTTCCAAAAGTACAACCCAAACTAGGGCCTAGTCAAAATATATAACAGGAGTCTTAACAAAATTACAACGGATGGTTTCTCCATATCTCTCCAAGAGTCGGTCCTGTTAAGGAAAACAAAACTATAGGGTGAGCTAACGCTCGTGAGGCCAAGAACACACATGCAAGCACTTAGTCAAATAACAATCCCAGATTTAATAAATAAAGCCATGTCTTTTCAATAATCAATCAATCAAACAGGAAAAGTAATCAGAAACAATTCAAGGATATAGTAGCTCTCAGGAGCTAAGTTCCACTCGATCTGCCGTTGTCATTCGTATACCTTCCCGCATTGACCCTCCTGTCAACCGGGTCGATATTTCCATTTCCGTAGATCACCACTTACTTTCCTCCGTCCACCGTACACCCCAAGGGCCCACAATGACCATTATTGGGCGATACTCAACGAGTATGCCAAGCAAGACCTCTTATTAGGTCGAGCTTATGTGTATCTCACGGCTCGTCCAAATCCCCGACCAAGCCCATTGCTGGCTCGAGTCTAAGGACGGCCTATGAGTTTGGGCGTCCCCCATTCATTTGAAAGTCGAGGAGGTTCACTCCAACGACATAAGCATTCATGACATAACATTGCATTTCATTCATTCATTCAATACATTTCATTCATTCATTTGAAATTAGAACGAGTGCGATAAAGTACGCACCCGCCCTTATTTTTAAAACTTTCAACAAATCCCACAAATAAGCAAGTATCAAAATTCACACACTTGACACTCACCGAGCAATTCAATAAGAATTATTTTCTGGAAGTTCAAGTGTCCACGGTGAGATCCTCTTGAAGGTCTCCTTGCGCGCCTGGTAATTTAATAGTGGATAATCACACAATTAACCCACTTATCAAGAAAGATTGTACACTAGTACAATCTAAGAATTATTTTGCAAAAAGGAACCTCAATTACACGTAAATCGAGGTTCAACTTGCCTTTTATTAGGTACAATATTATTTGAGTTTTTATCACGAAAATCGAGGGCAAAACGTTTGAATAATACTAAGAGAATTAAGAATTTTGGAAAAACTCCTTTGCCTTGAAAAGTGAGAATTTCAGTTTTATCCTAAATCTTTGAAAAATCGTAACTCGCTCAGTATAAGTCGAGAATTGGAAAACTTTATACCGTTGGAACCCTCTGAGAGAGTACTATAAGTTCCTAGAAGACACTTTTCCATGAATTGAAGTGAAAAGTGGTCAAAAATGAGCTTGAAGACGCAGGGTCGGTTTTCATGGCAGAATTAAGTTGGATTTCGGCCAACTTTGAAAATTCGGCACGATTCACACGTTGCAAACCGGCCTCTGAAATTTGCAGCTCAATTAGGGTTGCAAGTGAGGTGTATGAAAAAACAAGCGGATCAAGAATCGGAGTTTCGAGCACCGAGATACGGTAGCCCGAAGTTGAGCAAATTCAAGACTGGATGAGAATTTTCCAGATTTGAACCTCTAACTTTAGTAATTCAATTGGGTATCGAAACGAACTTGAATTGGCACCAAAATTGGCAGTATTTCAATACTATATGGAAAGTATCTCTCTATCGAATTTCGGGGAAAAATACCTTCGGCAAGGTAGTTAATTAGCCCACCAAAGTTCAAGAAAAATCCTAAGGCAATCTGCCTTTGACTTGCATTTCCCAATTTCCAATCGTCTAACCAAGAAAGTTATCCAACCATGGTTCATTTGTGAAATAAGGGTCTAAGATACACCCATAATATCTTTGGTAAGTGTTTAATATAAAAAAACATCAACTAACAAGTTCACTCCAAGATTTTGTTCCAAACCAGTCCAAAGATTAGGGTTTTCCAAAACAGAGCAGTCCACTTGCTTCAGTCACAACTCAGTCATTATAGCTCGAAATCGAGCATGGCTTACGCCGTTGGAAAATACATTCATGGAGTTAAAATATCACAGAAGAAATCGTTTCCAATTTCGGCACCCATCTGGTTCAAATTCGGGCATCAAGTTGCTGCCTGAACACTTCATTCCAGAAGAACAGAGTAACAGGACAGCGAACTTAAAACATTTGGTTCGGCTTGTTCACAAAGAATCAGAACGTTCATTATATACCAAATTAAAGCTAGGAATGTCTAGTTTCAAACGCCACTGACGGCATATGATTTCGACATCCGAGGACAGAGTTATAGCCAAAATACTACTGCTGGTCAGAGCATACGCGAATCAGTTTTCCAGATTTGCTGGTTTCTAAATAAAATTCATTTGCCCATTCAAACCTCATTATTTTTCAATGAAATTTTTCACACCTCTAATACATCATATAAGCATCCAATTCAAGCCTTTAGTTCATTAAAAACTGGCCTTAAAATGGCCGAATAAAACAGGGGTAGAATCGGAAGTTTTTGCTTCTTACACCCAATGAAGTTCCTACTAATTACCCACCACTAATACACCATTATAATCACTAAACCAACAATATAATCACCATCAATCATCAAATCAGCAACAACAATCCAAGTGTGGGAATTCCAAGAGCCCACAATCACATTTTTACACCATAATCAAGTAACTAAGTGCATGCATGAGCTTAATCTTGCCATATAATCTCCAAAAGATAAGAATCCAAGGGTTGATCATTACCTACTCCTTTGGTTTGCAAGGTCAGAATTTTCGGCCCTCTTGAAGCTCCAAGAAACCGTGAAAGCTCCCCTCCTCCTTAGCTAGATATAGTCTCCAAGTGGTTTGCTAAGTGGTCTCCAAGTTTGGTGTGATTTGGATGAATTTTAGTGCATGAATTGAAGATGAAAAATGAAGGACAATGGAGAGCTCTTCTCCTTTCTTGTTGCACGGCCAAGTGAGGTGAGGAGAGAAGGAGTGTTGGTTCAATTGTGGCTTCCTAAGGAAGATTCATTGTGTGGTGCAAAATGCATCTCAAAGTCAACTTGAAATAGTGCAATTAGGATGCGTTTGGACTCGATTTTTCTCGCGCGTTTGGTTCACTAGTGCACTAAACCTCCAATGCATATACATTTAGGTAAATATTATTCACTCTTAGTTGTCCCGAAATAAGGGTCTAAAGTCTCCCAAATAAATTCGCGCGCGTGAAAACGCGTACCGCCAAATTTAACGCTATAACGCGAAACTTTCGGAAAATTCTTATAACGATTGCACTACTAACTATCACTTGAATATTTATTCATAAGATTACCTATTTTAGGACCATAGTACAAGTCTCCAATATTCCAAGCTTATCGTGCTACTACGCGGATAAAATCTCCAAGTACTATTCACTATTTTTACTAAACGCGCTCTAGGAAATTAATTTTCGAAACGAATCATTTTAAAAATATAACGAAGATATACTACCACTTATTTAGGTCTAATAAGACTAGAAAATATTCCTTGGAAATAAAATCCAATTAAATAATTTATTAAGCCATAAATTAGGCATAAAATAATAGTTTTTGCGAGTCCTCACACTCATTACTACAAGGTTCCTCAGTACAGTCCCCGTGGCATGACAATTTTCACGACCAAGCCCTCGCCGGCTCGATCCAATTGACTACCAAACGGGGTTGAGCTCAGTAATACAGTAAGGCCGTTGGACATTCGTCCAAACGACACCAAAGCAGTTTCCATGAAATGGAATTCACCAACCAATATATCAAGTTCAGTAATGCAGTAAAACGGTAGCTAATCAGTGATACTATCAAAAGGGGTGAGGGCGGTCAAGTACACCCTCACCTTAATCAATTCCAATATCCAAGTAAGCCTTCAAGGCATCACATATACATTTAGCAAAGCCACATAGTAACAATTAAGTGAGTAGTATACTCACCAAGTGAGAAAATGATGTTTCATGCACCGTCGTAAAACGAACGTCGTGCACCACCGTTTCCTCCTAGAACAAGCAAACAAATACAATGAGACTCGATAACGAGTCACAAAACAATGCTGAACACAACCCCAATAGGGTTTCATATGCATAAATAAGCATGATAGCAAACCAGAAATTAGAAATAGCATTAGTCTTGGCCCCGAATAGAAAAACTGTTTTGCCCTTATTGTGCGGTAATGGCGTTAATTTCACTACGATTATCGGATGGGGGTGAAAGGTGCACCGTTTCGAAGATATGGAACAGGGCTACAACAATGTAGAAGGCCACTCAGTCCAAATCCTAGCACAACTAGGCCAAAAATGCAGAATACCACAACCAGAACCGTAATTGCAGGTTCCCAAATCGCACTATGCTGTAATGAACACAACTCAGTCTATACAGGTCCAAATTCCAAAATTCCAAAGGCATATGTTAGCTAAGACATCCAGATACATTTCATCAGAAGATACCAACTTCAAAATTCAAACCAATTCCAGTCAAAACAAACGATTACAAGCGCAGTTTTCACATTCTGAGCAACCCAGACCAGCAACAGTAAAATCGACATAACTCACTCTACACAAATCCAAATGACCTGAAATTTTGTAGGCACTTCAAACTCATCAATACCTACAACTTTCATGTTTTGAGCAAAGTCCGATTCAACCTCTAACCCTATGATCTAAAACCGGACAGAATTAGGGGTTTATGAACCCTAACTTTTCACAATTCAATCAAAACTCAAAATTGATTGCAATTACCCATAATTTGCACCTACTAGAGTCTATATAGACCATTACCAATCATCATAAACAACCACACCATCATAATCCAATTAAACCAGAAAAATCATCAATAAAATAAAAACTTCACCAAATCACTTCAAACCAAGATAAAAACCAGAAATTTCAGCACTTTAATCACTAATAAGCATAACTCAAGCTTCATAAGGTATAGGAGGGTAGTCAATCACCACTTACCAAGTAAACAAGAGAAAGGAAGATGTTGGACACCTTAGCTCTTCAAACAAACTTCACTAGGCCACTTACTAGCACCAACTAGGAGGATTTTATGGAGTAAAACAAGTGTAAATGGTTGAGTTGTTGGATTGAAGCAAGAAGAAATCAAGAAGTTGAAGAGGTTTCTTCCTTTCTTAAGCTTGAGAGGGCCGGCTATGGTGAAGAAAGAATGAGGGAATTTTAGTGAATTTTGAAGATATTTAACACTTAGTCAAAAATAGTCAAAAGTATGAATAGTTGTCTTAAGTCCTAACCAATAACATGGGGACATGTGGCACTACAATAAATGCATTCCTATCCTTTCTTTTCACTCTCACATCAATCATATCTCACACTCTACTTATCTCTTAACACCCGATAAATTTTACACAGTATCCGGAATTTAACCTTGTTGGCCGAATTTTTCCGAACTTTTCGCACTAGTGGGTCCCACGTCCGTTATTTATCCTTAATTTTTCAAAAACTCACCAATACTAGAAAAATCATCTAAAAACTATAACTGCTCATAAAATCCACCAAGAAAATATTTCTAAGCCAGAAAATGCAGAAAACATGCAATTAAGGGAACTAAAACCCTAGGAAAATAATTAGGGTTTTGCGGGTTCTCACACTCTCTCCCCCTTAAAAGAATTTCGTCCTCGAAATTTCTCACCTTAATTCCCGAAAAGGTTTGGGTATTTTTTCTGCATTTCCTCTTCCACTTCCCAAGTAGCTTCCTCAACTCCGTGGTTTCTCCACAGCACCTTTACTAATGGAGTCTTCTTGTTGCGAAGCTCTTTGACCTTCCGATCAAGTACTTGGACCGATTTCTCTTCATAGGCAAGCGATTCGTCCACTTCAATTTCCTCCGGTTGCAATACATGGGATGGGTCAGGATGGTACTTCTTTAGCATCGAGACGTGAAATACATCGTGGATTCGAGAGAGACTGGACGGTAGTTCCAATCGATACGCGACCGCTCCAACCCTCTGAAGAATCTTGTAGGGTCCGACGTACCGCGGTTGAAGCTTCTTTCCTTTACCCGCTGTAAGACTTTGTAAGGGTGTGATCTTGAGAAATACGTAGTCTCCAACTTCAAACTCCAAGTCTTTTCTTCGATTATCCGCGTAGCTCTTTTGTCGACTTTGGGCTGTTTGAAGCCGTTGCCTTATCAACTTGACCATCTCTTGAGCCTCTTCCATCCATGGAATAGTTGCCGGGTCCAGTGCTTTCTTTTCGCCAACTTCATCCCAATAAATCGGCGACCGGCACTTGCGTCCGTAGAGAGCTTCGTACGGAGCCATTTGAATCGACGAATGGAAGCTATTGTTGTACACAAACTCTACTAAGGTCATGTGCTGACCCCAGTTGCCTCCAAAGTCCAAAATGCAAGTTCGTAGCATGTCCTCGAGAGTTTGAATGGTCCGTTCCGACTGGCCATCCGTCTGAGGATGATAGGTCGTGCTCAAATTGAGTTTAGTCCCCAGGGTTTCTTGAAACTTCTGCCAAAATCGAGATACAAACCGTGGATCCTGATCGGAGACGATGCTCACAGGAACACCGTGTAGCCTTACTATCTCGTCCATGTACAGTCGGACCAACTTGTCCATTGAATATTTCATGTTCACCGGCAAGAAATGAGCCGATTTGGTTAATCGATCAACGATCACCCAAACGACATCATGTCCCCTTTGCGTCTTCGGTAATCCTGAAACAAAGTCCATTGTGATGTTTTCCCACTTCCATTCGGGTATCTCCAAGGGTTGTAACAAACCCGATGGTTTTTGATGCTCTGCTTTCACCTGTTGGCAAATGAGACATTTCTGCACGTACTGAGCGATTTCCCTCTTCATATTGTCCCACCAATAGGCTCCTTTCAGGTCTTGATACATCTTGCTGCTGCCCGGATGGATTGTATACTTGGACCGATGAGCTTCCTCCAAAATCTCCATTTTCATCGACTCTTCTCTCGGTACCACTATTCGGTTTCGATACTTCAAAATAGCCTCAGGACTCAAATTGAAGTCCGTAGTTTCTTCCTTTTCCACTTTCTCTCTCCACTTTCGTACTATCAAATCTTCTTTTTGTGCCTCTTTAAGACGTTCCAGTAGAGTGGAGGTCACCCTAACATTGCTAAATATCACCTTATGGCTTCCAAGACAGGGTCTCCACTCGCACACAGATTCTAACAAATCCCACTCCTTAATCATCAATCCTGCTACTTGCACCTTACGACTCAAAGCATCTGCTACCACATTTACCTTTCCCGGATGGTAGTTGATTGTACAGTCGTAGTCCTCCAGAAATTCCATCCACCTTCGTTGCCTCATATTCAATTCCTTCTGGGAGAAAAGGTATCTAAGGCTCTTGTGATCCGAATACACTTCGAAGGTCACCCCATATAGGTAATGCCTCCACTTTTTTAGTGCAAAGACAACTGCGGCTAGTTCCAGGTCGTGAGTCGGATAATTCTGCTCGTGAAGCTTCAATTTCCTAGAGACGAAAGAAATTACATTCCGGTTCTGCATCAATACGCACCCCAATCCTTCTCGCGACGCGTCTGCATACACCACAAATCCGTCCACTCCATTTGGCAGTACTAGTACCAGAGCCATGGTCAACCTTCTCTTTAGTTCCTGAAAACTTGATTCACATCGGGCGTTCCAGATAAATTGACCATGTTTCTTCGTCAGGTCAGTTAAAGGTCCTGCCAGTTTGGAAAAATCCTTAATAAACCTTCGGTAGTACCCAACTAGCCCTAGAAAGCTACGAATTTCCGTGGGGGTTTCTGGTCTCTTCCAATTTGTCACGGCCTCAACCTTCGCCGGGTCCACCGAAATACCTTCGTGGGAGATCACGTGACCTAAAAATGCTACTTTCTCCAACCAGAACTCGCATTTACTAAACTTGGCATACAGTTGATGTTCCCTTAACGTCTGCAATACCACCCTCAAATGCTCCTCATGCTCTTCGCGTGTCTTAGAGTAGACCAAAATGTCATCAATGAACACAACGACAAATTGGTCTAGATAGGGTTTAAAAACCCTATGCATCAGGTCCATAAAGGCGGCGGGAGCATTAGTCAGTCCAAAGGGCATAACGGCGAACTCGTAATGCCCATATCTTGAATTGAAAGCAGTTTTCGGAATATCCTCCTTCCTAATTAACAACTGGTAGTATCCCTGTCGGAGGTCTAACTTGGAGAAGACCACTGCTCCTTGCAACTGGTCGAACAACTCGTCGATGTGGGGCAGTGGATATTTATTCTTGATCGTAACATTGTTCAGACCCCGGAAGTCAATGCACATCCTCAAGATTCCGTCCTTTTTCTTCACAAATAGGACAGGTGCCCCCCAAGGAGACCCACTCTCGTGAATGAATCCCCGCTCCAATAGATCTTGTAATTGCAGTTTAAGCTCCTTAAGTTCTGCAGGCGCCATTCGGTATGGGGTTTTCGAGATAGGTGCGGTTCCAGGTAACAGGTCTATTCGAAATTCTATCTCTCTTTCCGGAGGTAAGGCTACTAACTCATCAGGGAATACATCCGGAAATTCCCTCACTATGGCCACGTCTTCCACTTTTAACTTATCCGTAGGGGTATTAATAAAAAAGGCCAAAAATCCTTGCGCCCTTCTACTTATCAGTTTCCTAGCTCGAATGCCCGAAATTAGAGCAGACGAAGCTAACCTACCCCTTACATCCAACCTTAAGGTTGCCTCGCCGGGAATGCGAAATTCTACTATTTTCGTTTTACAATCCAGTTGGGCGTTATATTTGGCTAGCCAGTCCATAACCAGAATCACATTGTACCCCTTAATGGACAAGCTAATCAGGTCTCCTAAAAATCTCTTTTCACCTATCCATACATCGCAATCCCTATAAACCATACTAGTCACCAAACGTTGATTCCCCGTAGGTGTACTAACTTCTAGGTCATATGGTAAACTAGCAGGTTTTATATCGATGCCACACATGAAATCAGGGTTAACAAACGAATGAGTGGCACCAGGATCAATTAAAACTTTGGCAAAGCGGTGGAAAATAAGGATCGTACCTTCCACCACATCTAAAGACTCTGGGACCTGATGGGGCTCTAAGGAATATATCCTAGCCGGCACCTTAGGTTTGGACCCATCTCCCTTCGCTGGTCCAGTATTGGCCCTCGACGATGGTTGGCTCCCCTTTCCGTCTTGTTTCAGGACCGGGCAAGTAGCTAATTAATGGTCCGCAATTCCACACCGCAGGCACTTACCCTGTTTCCTCCAGCAATTATCCTCAGTGTGGTTTGCCTTCCCACAGTGCCCACAGGGACCGCGAGGTGCCGAAGCCGAACCACTCTGAGCAATTCCCCTCTGTCCTCGCCCAGCTTGACCACCCCTAAACGGAGTCCCTCTGCCTGAACCCGATTGTCGGCCACCACCCGTTCCTCTTCCAAATTTCGAGGGAGTGCTCTTCTCACCTTGTCCAGACGTACTCCCAGGAAAACCACGCTTCTTAGCCTGGAAGTTTTAGGACCTGCAGCCGTGCACTTTCAACTCATTGGGCTTTTTCCATTGCCTCGCTAAACGTAGTGATTTGAGCCGCCGCGAGGTCTTTCTGGATCTCAACGTTCAAACCCTGGATAAAGCGCCTCACCCGTCGTTGCTCAGTCATGATTAACTCCGGCGCAAACTTGGACAGGCGGGTGAATTGACTCTCATATTCCGCCACCGTCTGAGTCCCTTGGCGAAGCCTTATAAACTCGTCCTCCTTCCTCTCCTGGACTAGAGGAGGGAAAAACTTTGCATTAAATTCTCGGATGAAGTTCACCCAAGTCCTGGGTGACTGCTCCCGCTCCCATTTCTGTCTAATTACGTTCCACCAGGAACGGGCCGCGCCCTCAAGCTGGAACACGGCAAAAGTGACCTGCCGTTCGTCAGGGTAATGTAGGGCCGCGAATATATCAACCATTTTCTCAAGCCATTTCTCAGCAACGTCAGGGTCAGGTCCCCCAACAAACTTTGGCGGGGAAAACTTTTGAAAACGTTCTAGAGCTCTATCTTCGCTCTCAATATGATGGCCAGGGTTTTCGGGGTTAGGGTTTGGGTTCTGGCCCTGTTGTTGTACTACTTATGCTAGTAGGTTTGTCATTTGCTGCATAGCGGCAGCTATCTGTACATTCGGGTCCATTTGCGGTCCAGGATTGGGTCCAGTTGAGGTTTCCCCCGTTTCCCTAACCGGCGTGGGTTGTCTAATACCGCGCCCGCGTCCCCGACCACTTCGTGTTCCTTCCATAGGTTTCACTCGGTCTAGGCAAAAGTACTAAACCAAAGCAGTAGCAAAACATATAAGCAACACTTAAACTTTGCACGATAACACATATTTATACAGTCCAAGCATAATCACTAAACACATATATACAAGCCAAACACAATATACAATCAGTCAAGTCAAGTACGGCCAAGGCACGTACGTACATAAACGATCCTCCCGAGATAAAAACCAGAAATTTCAGCACTTTAATCACTAATAAGCATAACTTAAGCTTCATAAGGTATAGGAGGGTAGTCAATCACCACTTACCAAGTAAACAAGAGAAAGGAAGATGTTGGACACCTTAGCTCTTCAAACAAACTTCACTAGGCCACTTACTAGCACCAACTAGGAGGATTTTATGGAGTAAAACAAGTGTAAATGGTTGAGTTGTTGGATTGAAGCAAGAAGAAATCAAGAAGTTGAAGAGGTTTCTTCCTTTCTTAAGCTTGAGAGGGCCGGCTATGGTGAAGAAAGAATGAGGGAATTTTAGTGAATTTTGAAGATATTTAACACTTAGTCAAAAATAGTCAAAAGTATGAATAGTTGTCTTAAGTCCTAACCAATAACATGGGGACATGTGGCACTACAATAAATGCATTCCTATCCTTTCTTTTCTCTCTCACATCAATCATATCTCACACTCTACTTATCTCTTAACACCCGATAAATTTTACACAGTATCCGGAATTTAACCTTATTGGCCGAATTTTTCCGAACTTTTCGCACTAGTGGGTCCCACGTCCGTTATTTATCCTTAATTTTTCAAAAACTCACCAATACTAGAAAAATCATCTAAAAACTATAACTGCTCATAAAATCCACCAAGAAAATATTTCTAAGCCAGAAAATGCAGAAAACATGCAATTAAGGGAACTAAAACCCTAGGAAAATAATTAGGGTTTTGCGGGTTCTCACAAGATCTGAATGGAAGCAGGTCGAAATTGCAGGAAACAATACCAGAAATTTACGTCTTAGGGTGACGAACAGGGTTGTTTGCTGGACCATAACTCCCAGCTCACAAATCCAAATCAGGAAATTCCGAAGGCATTAGAAAGCTGAGACATAAGGCTAAAACTTTGATGTTTTACCTAAGACCTGAATCTATTCAGAACAGAACGAAAATGGAGTGCCAAAGTACCCGTCAGAACTGTCCAGATTCAAAGGCAGTTCTGACGATAAATCTTGTTTCGGTCATAACGGGAGCTACGAAACTCGGATTTTGATGCACTTTATACCAATTCAAAGCTAAAACCAAGATCTACATTTCTTATGAAGGAGTCAACACCCAGATCGTACATTATCAAAACGGAAAAACACACGGTCAGAGGCTGAAATTCAAAACGCACCCAATCTAGTGTCCAAACCAGGTTCAACTGTTTTGGCTATAACTCGGGCTACACTCCTCCGTTTGACCTGATATTTTGCAGGCATACTCAGAACTTAAGAGGCTACAATGTTGAAGAAGGCCACTCAGTCCAATTTCGAGTGTAACTAGGTCAAAAATGTAATATACCACACCAGAACCGCAAAAACAGGTTCACAAACCGCATTCTGGTTCAAACATCATAAGTCAGGCTACCTAAGTCCAAACCAAGTGATTCCAAAGCCATCCGAAAGCTAAGATACACGGATAAAGTTCATCAGAAGACCTCAACAACCAATTCCGAAGTATTCCCAACCAAAATAATCCAATTACAGACGCAATTATCAAATTCGGGTAGAAACAGGGCAGCAGGGGTAATTTAGTCTTTGCACAGGCTACGTTACTCCGATTGAGCTGAAATTTTGTAGGCATCTCTAAAACATCATTCCCTACAACTTTCATGTTTTAACCTAAGGCTAATTCGGCCTCTAACATGGAGCACTAAAACCGGACAGAATGGAAGTCATATTTTTCAGAAATCTGGAAATTTGGGATTTCAAGGGCAATCTCTTCATTTTCTTGATTCAATCACTACCACAACCTCTTATACAAGCCTATATACATCATATGCCACTCCTACAACAAGTATAAGAAGGAAATCAGTCAAACCCAAAGTCATATACATCACCCCAAAATCATCACAACAACTTGTATAGCTACTAATCTAACCAAAACACAAGCTATATAACATCTTAAACAAAAATAAAAGAACCAAAACCATGGGTCAGACCTTATACCTCAACAAAAGGGCTTGCAAGAGTAATACTTCACCTCCTCTTGAAATTTCTGGTTCCTTAAGCTTCCCAAGCTCTCAAACTATTGATTAATCGGTTTAGATTTCTTGTCTTCTCACTTAAGTGGACCAAACTCAAGATGGATTATGATTTCTTTCTCTTGGCTTTTCCCTCTCTTTCTCACGGTTCATATGGCAGAAATAGAGGCTGAAATGAAGTGCAATTGAAGCTTCAAAGAAGGTTAAAAGGATAGGAATTGATTTGGGTCAAAGGTGACAAGTGTCACAAGTTGATTGGTAGTCAAAATTTTTTCTTTTCTCTTGTTTTCTTGGTCAAATATTGTGGCTGGTGTATGAGATATTTTGAGGGTTAATTAGCTGAAATAAAATGAGAAGATTAAGGTAATAAAGTATGGGTCAAGTGGTGTGTTTACCCCGGTAACAAACGGTACCCGTCGGTTCGAGCCGATTTTTCTTAAATCGCGTATACTAGGGTTTTTACTTTCTAATCACTAACTTATTATTATCACTTCAAATCATATAATATTTCCTCATCCAAAAGTCACTCTTAAGCACCAAATTTGATCCTCACTCCGTACCGGATAATCATCCGGCGAAAAATCACGAAAACCCTAATTTGCTCCAATCTTGAAAACGAAGAGTGAAACCCTACTTTCTAGGTTCATTTGCACTTGTTGTGGAGTACTTGAGTAGTAGGATCATATTAAATGAATAATTTCCAAATAAAAGGAATTTTAAGAAAAGTGTGATGAATTTTTATAATTTCATAGAATAAAATTAGGGTTTTGAGTCAAATATGAGGGATTTAAACATAACCTGCTAGTCACAAGTAAACTAGGGTTTTAAAGTACAAGTAGGGTTTCTAGTCTTTAAAATAAAACAATGTTTTAAGACAAAAATAAAATAAAAAAAACCGTAATCTTTTCTTTGAGATTAAACAAAAATAGTATCCTAAAATTTGGGGTATCACAATCTCCCCTTCTTCAAAGAATTTCGTCCTCGAAATTGCAATCAACGAGCTAAGGATTGGAAAACTCGAAATAATCAAAAGATCAAAAGGTTTACATATATATACAAGTCACGCCAAAATGTACGCAATATAATGCACCATATACACCAAGAGACATTTCAAGTTAGACAAAGTCAAGTGCAGCAAGTACTATATATGCAGGTATTAACATACCACAAGTAAATGACATGTAGGGACAATGCATGGGCAAAATGAAAGAAACGCGACTTGTCGTCCCACACTCAGTGAAAACCACCCTCGTCTGGTTTCTTACTCCACTTCCCAAAGTGCCCGTTGATCTCTTGTACTCACTCTAGCCAGACAAAGCCTGTTCATGTTCCCAAAATGCAAATCTCAAGTACTTAGCAGCACCTCAACTATGAAGTACTCAGGCACAAGAATCCGAAATAAGATAATTCACATCTCAAGCTGCAGTCCCAAGAGTAAACTATCTACAATCGAAATTCCTACCTGACGTACCTGCCTATGGTCCTCAGATACCATGAGAAAGATTTAAGGCCTATAACATTTATCATCCATAACTTATGCTTGACCGAGCATCTAGCCCTTCACACTTATTCACCACTTCATCCAGGCTCACCCCGCTCAGAGACCACGCTAAGCAGCTATAGGTTTTATCCCTCAATTGCTTAACTTTCAAATAAAATCAAATCCCACAGTCCGGTATCCTAAACTTCAAGTCTAGGATACACTACAGAGATCTGAAACCTAAGCTCTGATACCACCTGTGACGGCCCCACCACCCCCTAGGGCGTACCCCAGGGTTCAGCGGGTCGCCTGCCCAGCTCTCGCCGGGACTCACTCAAACACTACAGTCCTCAAATGAATTTCAAGATAAATCTCAGATATTACATCCAATTCACCAAGAATTACATATCACGAGTACCAGAAAGTAAAACCCAGAAAAGCTGGGAACTATAACCACCACAACAAATATATACATCTTACTAGTCAACCTAAAACAAGTACAAGTTCACTCGTCTATAATCGAATCCCTAAACACCTTCCCGAGCGATCCCCGCGTCGGCCCCCTGCTAAGGAAAACAAAAGGAAAGGGGTAAGCTATATGCTTAGTAAGTAAACAGGGGTAAAAGCGTAAATTTCACATTTAGATAAGCAATTATTTCACAAAATGCCAAGTCAAGTGCAAAAGTAACAATACAAAGGAAGGATACAGGTTGGCTCCAAAGCCAAGTCGTTTGCCATTCGTGACCTCCTGCCGACACTCCGTCGACCACAAATAAGGTTTGTAGAACTCCACTTGTACACCCACCGAACACCTTATCACCCTCACTGGCCAGTCACCTCACAAACTTGCCCGGACGAACGAAATCACAAACTTGAACTTGAGTCACAAGCTGCTCGGGTCACAAATTTGGTCCACATACTCGGTGAACCGGATTCACAAACTTGGTGACCTCAAACCAAGTTGGACTGACTTCGACCAAGCCCTAACCGACTCAAATAGTCCATCTAGGTATTGAGATCGGGCCCCAAACTCACAAACTTCACAAAATTATTCAAAAATCATCCCGAGCCACAAGCTCAAGGGTTTTAGTTCCAAAATTGCTCATATACACAAGCCATGTACAAATATGTGCGCAAATTTAGGGTTTAGGTCGAGTGCGATAAAGTACACCCTCGCCTAAGTACCCTCTTCACACATATCGAAACATATAAGCAACTAACACACAAGAGCGGCCTGAATACTTACCCAAAATACAAAAGTAGTACAAAAGCGGAAATCACTTCGTGTGTTGGCTAGTAGTGGGCCCCACCGGCTCCGCCTAGCTCACCACGGTCTGAAATAAAGATTTTATCACATTATATCACCAATGGCTACTAACATACCCAAAACAAGCAAAACGGCAAAAGCCGAAACACGCAAGTACGGAAACGGCAAAATTGGCACATGCAAGTGCGCGGAACGGCAAAAGGAAACGGCCAAATCTGCCATCTCAAACCGTTTTGATCAAAGATTAGGCTAGGAATGTCGGATCAAAGTGAACGAGATACCGTTTCGAAGCTATGAGAAAGGGCTACAAATCCCCTGAAGAAACTTTAATCTAGATCTGTGACAGCCCCACCTTCCCCTAAGGCGAACCAAAGAGGTTAGCGGACTGCCTGCCCAGCTCTCGCCAGGACTAACGGTGCAATATGAAGCGATCTATCACGTTCTGAAACTTATAATGCGCGCAAACAAAGGAAAAGGGCAAAATAACCCAAAATAAAAGAAATGAAATCCAGAGTCGGCCCTGAATGGTAACCGACCCGTCCGAAACCCAACCAAACATCGAAATACATATGCAACATAACATTAACCATTTACAAGCCACAATGGCCTTTAAAAGTTATACAAAAGTCACTACATATGTGGGTTGCCAAAACAAAAGTGAAAACGGCCCTAATGATACATTTAGGGTCCCATTTTATATACAATACAAAAGAGGCATTCATCTAGTTCATTCGGCAACCATTTACCAAAATTCATTCCAAAATAGTCATATTCCTGTAAGGAAAACAAAAGAAACGGGGTAAGCTAAATGCCCAGTGAGTAACTATCACAATAGCAGCTATGATCACATAAGCATAACCGTTCAATTCAAGTATGCAATTAGAAAGTAAATCAAATCCGTAAAAGGATACGGTTGGCTCTCAAGAGCCCATTTCCACGCTTGCAATCTTGATCCAACCTCATTGACCCTCCGTCAATGTTTAGGAATACACGACCGTAGACCTCACTTCACTTCCATTCCTTCCACCCAACATACCCCAACCGGGCCCGCACTCCAATTCAGTAGCTTTTGGTAATACTTGAGTATACCGGAACCAAGAGTCTCATTACTACAAGGTTCCTCAGTACAGTCCCCGTGGCATGACAATTTTCACGACCAAGCCCTCGCCGGCTCGATCCAATTGACTACCAAACGGGGTTGAGCTCAGTAATACAGTAAGGCCGTTGGACATTCATCCAAACGACACCAAAGCAGTTTCCATGAAATGGAATTCACCAACCAATATATCAAGTTCAGTAATGCAGTAAAACGGTAGCTAATCAGTGATACTATCAAAAGGGGTGAGGGCGGTCAAGTACACCCTCACCTTAATCAATTCCAATATCCAAGTAAGCCTTCAAGGCATCACATATACATTTAGCAAAGCCACATAGTAACAATTAAGTGAGTAGTATACTCACCAAGTGAGAAAATGATGTTTCATGCACCGTCGTTAAACGAACGTCGTGCACCACCGTTTCCTCCTAGAACAAGCAAACAAATACAATGAGACTCGATAACGAGTCACAAAACAATGCTGAACACAACCCCAATAGGGTTTCATATGCATAAATAAGCATGATAGCAAACCAGAAATTAGAAATAGCATTAGTTTTGGCCCCGAATAGAAAAACTGTTTTGCCCTTATTGTGCGGTAATGGCATCAATTTCACTACGATTATCGGATGGGGGTGTAAGGCCCACCGTTTCGAAGCTATGGAACAGGGCTACAACAATGTAGAAGGCCACTCAGTCCAAATCCTAGTACAAATAGGCCAAAAATGCAGAATACCACAACCTGAACTGTAATTGCAGGTTCCCAAATCGCACTATGCTGTAATGAACACAATTCAGTCTATACAGGTCCAAATGCCGAAATTCCAAAAGCATATGTTAGCTAAGACATCCAGCTACATTGCATCAGAAGACACCAACTTCAAAATCCAAACCAATTCCAGTCAAAACAAACGATTACAAGCGCAGTTTTCACATTCTGAGCAACCCAGACCAGCAACAGTAAAATCGACATAACTCACTCTACACAAATCCAAATGACCTGAAATTTTGTAGGCACTTCAAACTCATCAATACCTACAACTTTCATGTTTTGAGCAAAGTCCAATTCGGTCTCTAATCCTATGATGTAAAACCAGACAGAATTAGGGGTTTATGAACCCTAACTTTTCACAATTCAATCAAAACTCAAAATTGATTGCAATTACCCATAATTTGCACCTACTAGAGTCTATATAGACCATTACCAATCATCATAAACAACCACACCATCATAATCCAATTAAACCAGAAAAATCATCAATAAAATAAAAACTTCACCAAATCACTTCAAACCAAGATAAAAACCAGAAATTTCAGCACTTTAATCACTAATAAGCATAACTTAAGCTTCATAAGGTATAGGAGGGTAGTCAATCACCACTTACCAAGTAAACAAGAGAAAGGAAGATGTTGGACACCTTAGCTCTTCAAACAAACTTCACTAGGCCACTTACTAGCACCAACTAGGAGGATTTTATGGAGTAAAACAAGTGTAAATGGTTGAGTTGTTGGATTGAAGCAAGAAGAAATCAAGAAGTTGAAGAGGTTTCTTCCTTTCTTAAGCTTGAGAGGGCCGGCTATGGTGAAGAAAGAATGAGGGAATTTTAGTGAATTTTGAAGATATTTAACACTTAGTCAAAAATAGTCAAAAGTATGAATAGTTGTCTTAAGTCCTAACCAATAACATGGGGACATGTGGCACTACAATAAATGCATTCCTATCCTTTCTTTTCTCTCTCACATCAATCATATCTCACACTCTACTTATCTCTTAACACCCGATAAATTTTACACAGTATCCGGAATTTAACCTTATTGGCCGAATTTTTCCGAACTTTTCGCACTAGTGGGTCCCACGTCCGTTATTTATCCTTAATTTTTCAAAAACTCACCAATACTAGAAAAATCATCTAAAAACTATAACTGCTCATAAAATCCACCAAGAAAATATTTCTAAGCCAGAAAATGCAGAAAACATGCAATTAAGGGAACTAAAACCCTAGGAAAATAATTAGGGTTTTGCGGGTTCTCACACTCTCTCCCCCTTAAAAGAATTTCGTCCTCGAAATTTCTCACCTTAATTCCCGAAAAGGTTTGGGTATTTTTTCTGCATTTCCTCTTCCACTTCCCAAGTAGCTTCCTCAACTCCGTGGTTTCTCCACAGCACCTTTACTAATGGAGTCTTCTTGTTGCGAAGCTCTTTGACCTTCCGATCAAGTACTTGGACCGATTTCTCTTCATAGGCAAGCGATTCGTCCACTTCAATTTCCTCCGGTTGCAATACATGGGATGGGTCAGGATGGTACTTCTTTAGCATCGAGACGTGAAATACATCGTGGATTCGAGAGAGACTGGACGGTAGTTCCAATCGATACGCGACCGCTCCAACCCTCTGAAGAATCTTGTAGGGTCCGACGTACCGCGGTTGAAGCTTCTTTCCTTTACCCGCTGTAAGACTTCGTAAGGGTGTGATCTTGAGAAATACGTAGTCTCCAACTTCAAACTCCAAGTCTTTTCTTCGATTATCCGCGTAGCTCTTTTGTCGACTTTGGGCTGTTTGAAGCAGTTGCCTTATCAACTTGACCATCTCTTGAGCCTCTTCCATCCATGGAATAGTTGCCGGGTCCAGTGCTTTCTTTTCGCCAACTTCATCCCAGTAAATCGGCGACCGGCACTTGCGTCCGTAGAGAGCTTCGTACGGAGCCATTTGAATCGACGAATGGAAGCTATTGTTGTACGCAAACTCTACTAAGGTCATGTGCTGACCCCAGTTGCCTCCAAAGTCCAGAATGCAAGTTCGTAGCATGTCCTCGAGAGTTTGAATGGTCCGTTCCGACTGGCCATCCGTCTGAGGATGATAGGTCGTGCTCAAATTGAGGATGCCAGGGTTTCTTGAAACTTCTGCCAAAACCGAGATACAAACCGTGGATCCCGATCGGAGACGATGCTCACAGGAACACCGTGTAACCTTACTATCTCGTCCATGTACAGTCGGGCCAACTTGTCCATTGAATATTTCATGTTCACCGGCAAGAAATGGGCCGATTTGGTTAATCGATCAACGATCACCCAAACGGCATCATGTCCCATTTGCGTCCTCGGTAATCCTGAAACAAAGTCCATTGTGATGTTTTCCCACTTCCATTCGGGTATCTCCAAGGGTTGTAACAAACCCGATGGTTTTTGATGCTCTGCTTTCACCTGTTGGCAAATGAGACATTTCTGCACGTACTGAGCGATTTCCCTCTTCATATTGTCCCACCAATAGGTTCCTTTCAGGTCTTGATACATCTTGCTGCTCCCCGGATGGATTGTATACTTGGACCGATGAGCTTCCTCCAGAATCTCCATTTTCATCAACTCTTCCTTCGGTACCACTATTCGGTTTCGATACTTCAAAATACCCTCAGGACTCAAATTGAAGTCCGTAGTTTCTTCCTTTTCCACTTTCTCTCTCCACTTTCGTACTATCAAATCTTCTTTTTGTGCCTCTTTAAGACGTTCCAGTAGAGTGGAGGTCACCCTAACATTGCTAAATATCACCTTATGGCTTCCAAGACAGGGTCTCCACTCGCACACAGATTCTAACAAATCCCACTCCTTAATCATCAATCCTGCTACTTGCACCTTACGACTCAAAGCATCTGCTACCACATTTACCTTTCCCGGATGGTAGTTGATTGTACAGTCGTAGTCCTCCAGAAATTCCATCTACCTTCGTTGCCTCATATTCAATTCCTTCTGGGAGAAAAGATATCTAAGGCTCTTGTGATCCGAATACACTTCGAAGGTCACCCCATATAGGTAATGCCTCCACTTTTTCAGTGCAAAGACAACTGCGGCTAGTTCCAGGTCGTGAGTCGGATAATTCTGCTCGTGAAGCTTCAATTTCCTAGAGGCGAAAGAAATTACATTCCGGTTCTGCATCAATACGCACCCCAATCCTTCTCGCGACGCGTCTGCATACACCACAAATCCGTCCACTCCATTTGGCAGTACTAGTACCAGAGCCATGGTCAACCTTCTCTTTAGTTCCTGAAAACTTGATTCACATCGGGCGTTCCAGATAAATTGACCATGTTTCTTCGTCAGGTCAGTTAAAGGTCCTGCCAGTTTGGAAAAATGCTTAATAAACCTTCGGTAGTACCCAGCTAGCCCTAGAAAGCTACGAATTTCCGTGGGGGTTTCTGGTCTCTTCCAATTTGTCACGGCCTCAACCTTCGCCGGGTCCACCGAAATACCTTCGTGGGAGATCACGTGACCTAAAAATGCTACTTTCTCCAACCAGAACTCGCATTTACTAAAGTTGGCATACAGTTGATGTTCCCTTAACGTCTGCAATACCACCCTCAAATGCTCCTCATGCTCTTCGCGTGTTTTAGAGTAGACGAAAATGTCATCAATGAACACAACGACAAATCGGTTCAGATAGGGTTTAAAAACCCTATGCATCAGGTCCATAAAGGCGGCGGGAGCATTAGTCAGTCCAAAGGGCATAACGGCGAACTCGTAATGCCCGTATCTTGAATTGAAAGCAGTTTTCGGAATATCCTCCTTCCTAATTAACAACTGGTAGTATCCCTATCGGAGGTCTAACTTGGAGAAGACCACTGCTCCTTGCAACTGGTCGAACAACTCGTCGATGTGGGGCAGTGGATATTTATTCTTGATCGTAACATTGTTCAGACCCCGGAAGTCAATGCACATCCTCAAGGTTCCGCCCTTTTTCTTCACAAATAGGACAGGAGCCCCCCAAGGAGACCCACTCTCGTGAATGAATCCCCGCTCCAATAGATCTTGTAATTGTAGTTTAAGCTCCTTAAGTTCTGCGGGCGCCATTCGGTATGGGATTTTCGAGATAGGTGCGGTTCCAGGTAACAGGTCTATTCGAAATTCTATCTCTCTTTCCGGAGGTAAGGCTACTAACTCATCAGGGAATACATCCAGAAATTCCCTCACTATGGCCACGTCTTCCACTTTTAACTTATCCGTAGGGGTATTAATCAAAAAGGCCAAAAATCCTTGCGCCCTTCTACTTATCAGTTTCCTAGCTCGAATGACCGAAATTAGAGCAGACGAAGCGAACCTACCCCTTACATCCAACCTTAAGGTTGCCTCGCCGGGAATGCGAAATTCTACTATTTTTGTTTTACAATCCAGTTGGGCGTTATATTTGGCTAGCCAGTCCATACCCAAAATCACATCGTACCCCTTAATGGACAAGCTAATCAGGTCTCCTAAAAATCTCTTTTCACCTACCCATACATCGCAATCCCTATAAACCATACTAGTCACCAAACGTTGATTCCCCGTAGGTGTACTAACTTCTAGGTCATAT
Source organism: Coffea canephora (assembly GCA_036785865.1). Taxonomy (NCBI): domain Eukaryota; kingdom Viridiplantae; phylum Streptophyta; class Magnoliopsida; order Gentianales; family Rubiaceae; genus Coffea; species Coffea canephora. The sequence goes on from CM071913.1 coordinate 34,170,990, forward strand.
GGTAAACTAGCAGGTTTTATATCGATGCCACACATGAAATCAGGGTTAACGAACGAGTGAGTGGCACCAGGATCAATTAAAACTTTGGCAAAACGGTGGAAAATAGGGATCGTACTTTCCACCACATCTGAAGACTCTGGGACCTGATGGGGCTCTAAGGAATATACCCTAGCCGGCACCTTAGGTTTGGACCCATCTCCCTTCGCTGGTCCAGTATTGGCCCTCGACGATGGTTGGCTCCCCTTTCCGTCTTGTTTCAGGACCGAGCAAGTAGCTAATTGATGGTCCGCACTTCCACACCGCAGGCACTTACCCTGTTTCCTCCAACAATTATCCTCTGTGTGGTTTGCCTTCCCACAGTGCCTACAGGGACCGCGAGGTACCGAAGCCGAACCACTCTGAGCAATTCCCCTCTGTCCTCACCCAACTTGACCACCCCTAAACGGAGTCCCTCTGCCTGAACCCGATTGTCGGCCACCACCCGTTCCTCGTCCAAATTTCGAGGGAGTGCTCTTCTCACCTTGTCCAGACGTACTCCCAGGAAAACCACGCTTCTTAGCCTGGAAGTTTCGGACCTGCAGCCGTGCACTTTCAACTCAATGGGCTTTTTCCATTGCCTCGCTAAACGTAGTGATTTGAGCCGCCGCGAGGTCTTTCTGGATCTCAACGTTCAAACCCTGGATAAAGCGCCTCACCCGTCGTTGCTCAGTCATGATTAACTCCGGCGCAAACTTGGACAGACGGGTGAATTGACTCTCATATTCCGCCACCGTCTGAGTCCCTTGGCGAAGCCTTATAAACTTGTCCTCCTTCCTCTCCTGGACTAGAGGAGGGAAAAACTTTGCATTAAATTCTCGGATGAAGTTCACCCAAGTCCTGGATGTCTGCTCCCGCTCCCATTTCTGTCTAATTACGTTCCACCAGGAACGGGCCGCGCCCTCAAGCTGGAACACGGCAAAAGTGACCTGCCGTTCGTCAGGGTAATGTAGGGCCGCGAATATATCAACTATTTTCTCAAGCCATTTCTCAGCAACGTCAGGGTCAGGTCCCCCAACAAACTTTGGCGGGGAAAACTTTTGAAAACGTTCTAGAGCTCTATCTTCGCTCTCAATATGATGGCCAGGGTTTTCGGGGTTAGGGTTTGGGTTCTGGCCCTGTTGTTGTACTACTTGTGCTAGTAGGTTTGTCATTTACTGCATAGCAGCAGCTATCTGTACATTCGGGTCCATTTGCGGTCCAGGATTGGGTCCAGTTGAGGTTTCCCTCGTTTCCCTAACCGGCGTGGGTTGTCTAATACCGCGCCCGCGTCCCCGACCACTTCGTGTTCCTTCCATAGGTTTCACTCGGTCTAGGCAAAAGTACTAAACCAAAGCAGTAGCAAAACATATAAGCAACACTTAAACTTTGCACGATAACACATATTTATACAGTTCAAGCATAATCACTAAACACATATATACAAGCCAAACACATATATACAAGCCAAACACAATATACAATCAGTCAAGTCAAGTACGGCCAAGGCACGTACGTACATAAACGATCCTCCCGAGGATTGGCCTATCAAAAGAGATTTACACATAGCTAACCCTACATCCAAAACGGTTAGCTAAGGCTCTATCCCTATCCCTATGTACATGCAAAAACCACCAACTATCCAAAAGAAGCCTAAGAGTCAAGGCCTAGTCAGTCGCTGGGCTCTGGGACCCAGGCGACGGGGTAGACTCCTCCCCAGCCTCGGACCCCGCACAGGAGTCCTCGTCGCTCACTCCCTCCATTACCTCCGAACAGAGGTTCAGGATTGCAGCGGCTCGATTCCTCACCTTTCGAGCTCTCTTAGACTCGCGCTCACGCGCCTCCCTAAGCTGGGTACAGAGATCATCAACTCTATCCTCAGCCTCTAGTATATCGTACTTCAGCCCCTCGATCCTCTTAGCTTGCCCCTCGTTGGCCGCCCTCAACTGATTCACCTCAGCCTCAAGCTTGGCATTAGCTTTTGCCAGCTCCTTCCTTTCCTTCACAACCGCCAAAACGATGGCATTCGGGTAAGCATAAGTGTGGCGGCACTCGCAGTGTCTACGGCGATTAGCCGGACTCCAACGTAGAACGGCCCCCTTTGGCCGGATCTGGTACTTAATCATCGGAAGCGCTACACAGGGTCGCTTGGCCGCAGGGCCATCACTAGGTCCACTGGATCTGTCCATCCTACACCAAAAGTGTAAATAAGCATCAATAAGCTTAAAAACCATAAACAATAAACCCTCAGATCAAGCATTCCTATAACACCCAGGCTAAATCAAACCTAGGCTCTGATACCACCTGTGACAGCCCCACCTTCCCCTAAGGCGAACCAAAGAGGTTAGCGGACTGCCTGCCCAACTCTCGCCAGGACTAACGGTGCAATATAAAGCGATCTATCACGTTCTGAAACTTATAATGCGCGCAAACAAAGCAAAAGGGCAAAATAACCCAAAATAAAAGAAATGAAATCCAGAGTCGGCCCTGAATGGTAACCGACCCGTCCGAAACCCAACCAAACATCGAAATACATATGCAACATAACATTAACCATTTACAAGCCACAATGGCCTTTAAAAGTGATACAAAAGTCACTACATATGTGGGTTGCCAAAACAAAAGTGAAAACGGCCCTAATGATACATTTAGGGTCCCATTTTATATACAATGCAAAAGAGGCATTCATTTAGTTCATTCGGCAACCATTTACCAAAATTCATTCCAAAATAGTCATATTCCTGTAAGAAAAACAAAAGAAACGGGGTGAGCTAAATGCCCAGTGAGCAACTATCACAATAGCAGCTATGATCACATAAGCATAACCGTTCAATTCAAGTATGCAATTAGAAAGTAAATCAAATCAGTGAAAGGATACGGTTGGCTCTCAAGAGCCCATTTCCACGCTTGCAATCTTGATCCAACCTCATTGACCCTCCGTCAATGTTTAGGAATACACGACCGTAGACCTCACTTCACTTCCATTCCTTCCACCTAACATACCCCAACCGGGCCCGCACTCCAATTCAGTAGCTTTTGGTAATACTCGAGTATACCGGAACCAAGAGTCTCATTACTACAAGGTTCCTCAGTACAGTCCCCGTGGCATGACAATTTTCACGACCAAGCCCTCGCCGGCTCGATCCAATTGACTACCAAACGGGGTTGAGCTCAGTAATACAGTAAGGCCGTTGGACATTCGTCCAAATGACACCAAAGCAGTTTCCATGAAATGGAATTCACCAACCAATATATCAAGTTCAGTAATGCAGTAAAACGGTAGCTAATCAGTGATACTATCAAAAGGGGTGAGGGCGGTCAAGTACACCCTCACCTTAATCAATTCCAATATCCAAGTAAGCCTTCAAGGCATCACATATACATTTAGCAAAGCCACATAGTAACAATTAAGTGAATAGTATACTCACCAAGTGAGAAAATGATGTTTCATGCACCGTCGTTAAACGAACGTCGTGCACCACCGTTTCCTCCTAGAACAAGCAAACAAATACAATGAGACTCGATAACGAGTCACAAAACAATGCTGAACACAACCCCAATAGGGTTTCATATGCATAAATAAGCATGATAGCAAACCAGAAATCAGAAATAGCATTAGTCTTGGCCCCGAATAGAAAAACTGTTTTGCCCTTATTGTGCGGTAGTGGCGTCAATTTCACTACGATTATCGGATGGGGGTGTAAGGGCCACCATTTCTAAGCTATGGAACAAGGCTACAACAATGTAGAAGGCCACTCAGTCCAAATCCTAGCACAACTAGGCCAAAAATGCTGAATACCACAACCGGAACCGTAATTGCAGGTTCCCAAATCGTACTATGCTGTAATGAACACAACTCAGTCTATACAGGTCCAAATGCCGAAATTCCAAAGGCATATGTTAGCTAAGACATCCAGCTACATTTAATAAGAAGACACCAACTTCAAAATCCAAACCAATTCCAGTCAAAACAAACGATTACAAGCGCAGTTTTCACATTCTGAGCAACCCAGACCAGCAACAGTAAAATCAACATAACTCACTCTACACAAATCCAAATGACCTGAAATTTTGCAGGCTCTTCAAACTCATCAATACCTACAACGTTTATGTTTTAAGCAAAGTCCAATTAGGCCTCTAACCCTATGATCAAAAACCAGATAGAATTAGGGGTTTTTGAACCCTAACTTTTCACAATTCAATCAAAACTCAAAATTGATTGCAATTACCCATAATTTGCACCTACTAGAGTCTATATAGACCATTACCAATCATCATAAACAACCACACCATCATAATCCAATTAAACCAGAAAAATCATCAATAAAATAAAAACTTCACCAAATCACTTCAAACCAAGATAAAAACCAGAAATTTCAGCACTTTAATCACTAATAAGCATAACTTAAGCTTCATAAGGTATAGGAGGGTAGTCAATCACCACTTACCAAGTAAACAAGAGAAAGGAAGATGTTGGACACCTTAACTCTTCAAACAAACTTCACTAGGCCACTTACTAGCACCAACTAGGAGGATTTTATGGAGTAAAACAAGTGTAAATGGTTGAGTTGTTGGATTGAAGCAAGAAGAAATCAAGAAGTTGAAGAGGTTTCTTCCTTTCTTAAGCTTGAGAGGGCCGGCTATGGTGAAGAAAGAATGAGGGAATTTTAGTGAATTTTGAAGATATTTAACACTTAGTCAAAAATAATCAAAAGTATGAATAGTTGTCTTAAGTCCTAACCAATAACATGGGGACATGTGGCACTACAATAAATGCATTCCTATCCTTTCTTTTCTCTCTCACATCAATCATATCTCACACTCTACTTATCTCTTAACACCCGATAAATTTTACATAGTATCCGGAATTTAACCATATTGGCCGAATTTTTCCGAACTTTTCGCACTAGTGGGTCCCACGTCCGTTATTTATCCTTAATATTTCAAAAACTCACCAATACTAGAAAAATCATCTAAAAACTATAACTGCTCATAAAATCCACCAAGAAAATATTTCTAAGCCAGAAAATGCAGAAAACATGCAATTAAGGGAACTAAAACCCTAGGAAAATAATTAGGGTTTTGCGGGTTCTCACAAGATCTGAATGGAAGCAGGTCGAAATTGCAGGAAACAATACCAGAAATTTACGTCTTAGGGTGACGAACAGGGTTGTTTGCTGGACCATAACTCCCAGCTCACAAATCCAAATCAGGAAATTCCGAAGGCATTAGAAAACTGAGACATAAGGCTAAAACTTTGATGTTTTACCTAAGACCTGAATCTATTCAGAACAGAACGAAAATGGAGTGCCAAAGTACCCGTCAGAACTGTCCAGATTCAAAGGCAGTTCTGACGATAAATCTTGTTTCGGTCATAACGGGAGCTACGAAACTCGGATTTTGACGCACTTTATACCAATTCAAAGCTAAAACCAAGATCTACATTTCTTATGAAGGAGTCAACACCCAGATCGTACATTATCAAAACGGAAAAACACACGGTCAGAGGCTGAAATTCAAAACGCACCCAATCTAGTGTCCAAACCAGGTTCAACTGTTTTGGCTATAACTCGGGCTACACTCCTCCGTTTGACCTGATATTTTGCAGGCATACTCAGAACTTAAGAGGCTACAATGTTGAAGAAGGCCACTCAGTCCAATTTCGAGAGTAACTAGGTCAAAAATGCAATATACCACACCAGAACCGCAAAAACAGGTTCACAAACCGCATTCTGGTTTAAACATCATAAGTCAGGCTACCTAAGTCCAAACCAAGTGATTCCAAAGCCATCCGAAAGCTAAGATACACGGATAAAGTTCATCAGAAGACCTCAACAACCAATTCCGAAGTATTCCCAACCAAAATAATCCAATTACAGACGCAATTATCAAATTCGGGTAGAAACAGGGCAGCAGGGGTAATTTAGTCTTTGCATAGGCTACGTTACTCCGATTGAGTTGAAATTTTGTAGACATTTCTAAAACATCATTCCCTACAACTTTCATGTTTTAACCTAAGGCTAATTCAGCCTCTAACATGGAACACTAAAACCGGACAGAATGGAAGTCATATTTTTCAGAAATCTGGAAATTTGGGATTTCAAGGGCAATCTCTTCATTTTCTTGATTCAATCACTACCACAACCTCTTATACAAGCCTATATACATCATATACCACTCCTACAACAAGTATAAGAAGGAAATCAGTCAAACCCAAAGTCATATACATCACCCCAAAATCATCACAACAACTTGTATAGCTACTAATCTAACCAAAACACAAGCTATATAACATCTTAAACAAAAATAAAAGAACCAAAGCCATGGGCCAGACCTTATACCTCAACAAAAGGGCTTGCAAGAGTAATACTTCACCTCCTCTTGAAATTTCTGGTTCCTTAAGCTTCCCAAGCTCTCAAACTATTGATTAATCGGTTTAGCTTTCTTGACTTCTCACTTAAGTGGACCAAACTCAAGATGGATTATGATTTCTTTCTCTTGGCTTTTCCCTCTCTTTCTCATGGTTCATATGGCAGAAATAGATGCTGAAATGAAGTGCAATTGAAGCTTCAAAGAAGGTTAAAAGGATAGGAATTGATTTGGGTCAAAGGTGACAAGTGTCACAAGTTGATTGGTAGTCAAAATTTTTTCTTTTCTCTTGTTTTCTTGGTCAAATATTGTGGCTGGTGTATGAGATATTTTGAGGGTTAATTAGCTGAAATAAAATGAGAAGATTAAGGTAATAAAGTATGGGTCAAGTGGTGTGTTTACCCGGTAACAAACGGTACCCGTCGGTTCGAGCCGATTTTTCTTAAATCGCGTATACTAGGGTTTTAACTTTCTAATCACTAACTTATTATTATCACTTCAAATCATATAATATTTTCTCATCCAAAAGTCACTCTTAAGCACCAAATTTGATCCTCACTCCGTACCGGATACTCATCCGGCGAAAAATCGCGAAAACCCTAATTTGCTCCAATCTTGAAAACGAAGAGTGAAACCCTACTTTCTAGGTTCATTTGCACTTGTTGTGGAGTACTTGAGTAGTAGGATCATATTAAATGAATAATTTCCAAATAAAAGGAATTTTAAGAAAAGTGTGATGAATTTTTATAATTTCATAGAATAAAATTAGGGTTTTGAATCAAATATGAGGGATTTAAACATAACCTGCTAGTCACAAGTAAACTAGGGTTTTAAAGTACAAGTAGGGTTTCTAGTCTTTAAAATAAAACAATGTTTTAAGACAAAAATAAAATAAAAAAAACCGTAATCTTTTCTTTGAGATTAAACAAAAATAGTTTCCTAAAATTTGGGGTATCACAATCTCCCCTTCTTCAAAGAATTTCGTCCTCGAAATTGCAATCAACGAGCTAAGGATTGGAAAACTCGAAATAATCAAAAGATCAAAAGGTTTACATATATATACAAGTCACGCCAAAATGTACGCAATATAATGCACCATATACACCAAGAGACATTTCAAGTTAGACAAAGTCAAGTGCAGCAAGTACTATATATGCAGGTATTAACATACCACAAGTAAATGACATGTAGGGACAATGCAAGGGCAAAATGAAAGAAACGCGACTTGTCGTCCCACACTCAGTGAAAACCACCCTCGTCTGGTTTCTTACTCCACTTCCCAAAGTGCCCGTTGATCTCTTGTACTCACTCTAGCCAGACAAAGCCTGTTCATGTTCCCAAAATGCAAATCTCAAGTACTTAGCAGCGCCTCAACTCTGGAGTACTCAGGCACAAGAATCCGAAATAAGATAATTCACATCTCAAGCTGCAGTCCCAAGAGTAAACTATCTACAATCGAAATTCCTACCTGACGTACCTGCCTATGGTCCTCAGATACCATGAGAAAGATTTAAGGCCTATAACATTTATGATCCATAACTTGTGCTTGACTGAGCATCTAGCCCTTCACACTTATTCACCACTTCATCCAAGCTCACCCCGCGCAGAGACCACGCGAAGCAGCTATAGGTTTTATCCCTCAATTGCTTAACTTTCAAATAAAATCAAATCCCACAGTCCGGTATCCTAAACTTCAAGTCTAGGATACACTACAGAGATCTGAAACCTAAGCTCTGATACCACCTGTGACGGCCCCACCACCCCCTAGGGCGTACCCCAGGGTTCGGCGGGTCGCCTGCCCAGCTCTCACCGGGACTCACTCAAACACTACAGTCCTCAAATGAATTTCAAGATAAATCTCAAATATTACATCCAATTCACCAAGAATTACATATCACGAGTACCAGAAAGTAAAACCTAGAAAAGCTGAGAACTATAACCACCACAACAAATATATACATCTTACTAGTCAACCTAAAACAAGTACAAGTTCACTCGTCTATAATCGAATCCCTAAACACCTTCCCGAGCGATCCCCGCGTCGGCCCCCTGCTAAGGAAAACAAAAGGAAAGGGGTAAGCTATATGCTTAGTAAGTAAACAGGGGTAAAAGCGTAAATTTCACATTTAGATAAGCAATTATTTCACAAAATGCCAAGTCAAGTGCAAAAGTAACAATACAAAGGAAGGATACAGGTTGGCTCCAAAGCCAAGTCCTTTGCCATTCGTGACCTCCTGCCGACACTCCGTCGACCACAAATAAGGTTTGTAGAACTCCACTTGTACACCCACCGAACACCTTATCACCCTCACTGGCCAGTCACCTCACAAACTTGCCCGGGCGAACGAAATCACAAACTTGAGCTTGAGTCACAAGCTGCTCGGGTCACAAACTTGGTCCACATACTCGGTGAACCGGATTCACAAACTTGGTGACCTCAAACCAAGTTGGACTGACTTCGACCAAGCCCTAACCGGCTCGAATAGTCCATCTAGGTATTGAGATCGGGCCCCAAATCACAAACTTCACAAAATTATTCAAAAATCATCCCGAGCCACAAGCTCAAGGGTTTTAGTTCCAAAATTGCTCATATACACAAGCCATGTACAAATATGTGCGCAAATTTAGGGTTTAGGTCGAGTGCGATAAAGTATACCCTCGCCTAAGTACCCTCTTCACACATATCGAAACATATAAGCAACTAACACACAAGAGCGGCCTGAACACTTACCCAAAATACAAAAGTAGTACAAAAGCGGAAATCACTTCGTGTGTTGGCTAGTAGTGGGCCCCACCGGCTCCGCCTAGCTCGGCACGGTCTGAAATAAAGATTTTATCACATTATATCACAAATGGCTACTAACAGACCCAAAACAAGCAAAACGGCAAAAGCCGACACATGCAAGTACGGAAACGGCAAAATTGGCACATGCAAGTGCGCGGAACGGCAAAAGGAAACGGCCAAATCTGCCATCACAAACCGTTTTGATCAAAGATTAGGCTAGGAATGTCGGATCAAAGTGAACGAGATACCGTTTCGAAGCTATGAGAAAGGGTTACAAATCCCCTGAAGAAACTTTAATCTAGATCTGAATGGAAGCCGGTCGAAATTGCAGGAAACAATACCAGAAATTTACGTCTTTGGGTGACGAACAGGGTTGTTTGCTGGACCATAACTCCCAGCTCACAAATCCAAATCAGGAAATTCCAAAGGCATTAGAAAGCTGAGACATAAGGCTAAAACTTTGATGTTTTGCCTAAGACCTGAATCTATTCAGAACAGAACGAAAATGGAGTCCCAAAGTACCCGTCAGAACTGTCCAGATTCAAAGGCAGTTCTGACGATAAATCTTGTTTCGGTCATAACGGGAGCTACGAAACTCGGATTTTGACGCACATTATACCAATTCGAAGATAAAACCAAGATCTACATTTCTTATGAAGGAATCAACACCCAAATCATACATTATCAAAACGGAAAAACACACGGTCAGAGGCTGAAATTCAAAACGCACCCAATCTAGTGTCCAAACCAGGTTCAAGTGTTTTGGCTATAACTTGGGCTACACTGCTCCGTTTGACCTGATATTTTGCAGGAATACTCAGGACTTAAGAGCTACAATGTTGAAGAAGGCCACGCAGTCCAATTTCGAGTGTAACTAGGTCAAAAATGCAATATACCACACCAGAACCGCAAAAACAGGTTCACAAACCGCATTCTGGTTCAAACATCATAAGTCAGGCTACCTAAGTCCAAACCAAGTGATTCCAAAGCCATCCGAAAGCTAAGATACACGGGTAAAGTTCATCAGAAGACCTCAACAACCAATTCCAAAGTATTCCCAACCAAAATAATCCAATTACAGACGCAATTATCAAATTCGGGTAGAAACAGGGCAGCAGGGGTAATTTAGTCTTTGCACAGGCTACGTTACTCCGATTGAGCTGAAATTTTGTAGGAATCTGTAAAACATCATTCCCTACAAATTTTATGTTTTAACCTATGGCTAATTCGGCCTCTAACATGGAGCACTAAAACCGGACAGAATGGAAGTCATATTTTTCAGAAATCTGGAAATTTGGGATTTCAAGGGCAATCTCTTCATTTTCTTGATTCAATCACTACCACAACCTCTTATACAAGCCTATATACATCATATACCACTCCTACAACAAGTATAAGAAGGAAATCAGTCAAACCCAAAGTCATATACATCACCCCAAAATCATCACAACAACTTGTATAGCTACTAATCTAACCAAAACACAAGCTATATAACATCTTAAACAAAAATAAAAGAACCAAAGCCATGGGTCAGACCTTATGTGACGACCCCACTTCTCCCACGGGCGAACCCAAGGGTATCGGCGGGCCGCCTGCCTAACTCGCGCCAGGACTCAAAACTTAAAGTTCGAAAGAGCACTAAATACAATATATACAATCCAAAAGTTATATTTATATCTTCAAAAGTAACGAGTCAAACCACTCTAATATACTACAACCACAACCAGCAGAAGATAGACCCTAAGAAGGGTTCTTATACAAACCACCAAAACAAAAACAAACATCCTAACTGTCCAACTATTACAAACTAGACCTAACTTTACTAGCGGCAGAGTCCCAAAGTTCCCCGCGTCGTCCCCTGCTAAGGAAAACAAAGGAAACGGGGTAAGCTGGAAGCTTAGTAAGTAAATAGGGGCAAAAGCGTAAATTTCACGTAACAGTTACACAGTAAGAGTAAAGCAAAAGCAGAAAAGTAACATCACATAATAAGGATACAGGTGGCTCCAAAGCCAATTCATATGCCATGCGTGATCTCCTGCTGACACTCCGTCGACCACACTCAATGGTCCGTAGAACTTCACTTGTACACCCACCGACACCTTATCACCCTCACTGGCCAGTCACCTCACAAACTTGCCCGGGCGAACGAAATCACAAACTTGAGCTTGAGTCACAAGCTCGGGTCACAAACTTGGTCACCTTCTCGGTGAACCGGATTCACAAAATTGGTTCATAACATGAACCTACAAACTTGGTGACCTCAAACTAAGTTGGACTGACTTCGACCAAACCCTAACCGGCTCGAATAGTCCATACAGGTCTTAGATCGGGCCCACGAACTCACAAACTTCACAAAATTCACAAACTTTACTCGAAAGTCGCCCCGAGCCACAAGCTCAAGGGTTTTGGTTCCAAAAGGTTCATATACATATGCCAAGTACAATTATACATTCAAATTAGGGTTTAGGTCGAGTGCGATAAAGTACACCCTCGCCTAAGTACCCTTTTCACATATCTCAAACACATAGCAAAGAAAACACACCAAACTGGCCTGAATACTTACTCAAAATACCGAAAGTAGTACTAAAGCAAAATCGCTTCGCGCGTTCGCTAGTAGTGGGCCCCACCGGCTCCGCCTAACTCACCGCTGTCTGAAATAGAAGATTTTATCACATTATCATCACAAACGGCCACTAACATGCCCAAAACAAGCAAAACGGCAAAATTGGCACGCGCAAGTGCGGAAACGGCAAAAAGGGGCACACGCGCACGCGCGGAACGGCAAACGGGACGGCCAAATCTGCTATCTCAAACCGTTTTGGTCAAAAGTTAGGCTAGGAATATCGGATCAAGGTGAACGAGACACCGTTTCGAAGCTATGAGGAAGGTCTACAATTCTCATGAAGATACCTTAAACTGGATCCGAATCAAAACAAGTTGAAATCATGGAAAACGGTACCAGAAGTTTGCACTTTGAATGACAGACAGGGTCTGTTTACTAGACCATAACTTCTAGCTCACAAGTCCAAATCAGGAAATTCCAAAGGCATTAGAAAGCTGAGACATAAGGCTAAAACTTTGATGTTTTGGCCAAGATCTGAATCCACTCAGAATAGAATGAAAATTGAGTGCCAAAATACCCGTCAGAACTGTCCAAATACAAGGCAGTTCTGACGATCGATATTGTTTTGATCACAACAGGAGCTACGGAACTCGGATTTCAACGCACTTCATACCGTTTCGAAGCTGCGACCAAGATCTAAATTTCTTATGAAGGAGTCGACACCCAGATCGAATGGAATCAATACGGAAAAACCCACTGTCAGAAACTGAAATTCAAAACGTACACAAACGAACGTCTAAAACAGGCCTGATGGTTTTGTCCATAACTCAGGATACACTAATCCGTTTGACCTGAAATTTTACAAGTAGATTCAGGACCTAAGAGGCTACAATGTTGAAGAAGGCCACTCAATCCAGTTTCAAGTATAACTAGGTCAAAATGCAAGATACTACACCAGCATCGTAAAAACAGATTCACAAAATGTGTTCCAGCACAAACATCATAAAACAGGCTACCTAAGTCCAAATTCCGAAATTCCAAAGCCATATGAAAGCTAAGATTTAAGACTACATTTCATCAGAAGACCATAACAACCAATTCAGAAGCAATCCCAACCAAAACAACCAATTACAATCGCAGTTCTTACATTCGGCCAAAACCAGAACAGCAAGGGTAAATTCGACTTTTCTCACTCTACCCTACTCCGATTGACCTGAAATTTTGTAGAAATCTCTAAAATGTCATTCCCTACAACTTTCATGTTTTAAGCCAAGGCCAATTCGGCCTCTATCTATGACCAAAATGTTCGGACAAAATGAAGAACCAAGAACCCTAATTTTCCAGATTTCTTCCAAAACAGAAATTCCTTGCAATCTTCCACCTTTTCCACCCTCTAGAATCATTATATACCATTTCCAATCATCATAGATAGCCACACAATCATGTTCATTTTAAAACAGAAAAATTACCAATAAATAGAAAACTTCACCAATCCAACCAAAATCAAGATGTAATCCATAAACTTGCATCTCATTTCATCACCAAGCATGAATTAAACATTATTAGAAGAAGGAAAGTGGTCCTTCACAACTTACCTTAGAACAAGAGAGAGAGAGAGTACTAGGTCCTCTAGCTTTCCAACCAACTCCACACAACACCTTACAAGCACTCGACTAAGAGGTTTTATGGAAGGAATTCAAGATTAACCGGTTAGTTTGTGAGATTGGGCAAGATTGGAGTATGAAATTGAGAGAGGTTTTTCTTGTTTCTTCAAGGGAGAGAGCCGGCCAAGCTTCTATGTTTTTGAGGGATTTTTGGTCAATTTTTGGTTTTATTTAGAATTTGGAAAAAGGTTGAATAAAAAGTCAAAACAAGAATTAATCATATGGTGACACATGTCACCCTATTTAATGCAAGTCTATCACTTTGTCTCTCTCCACTCTCATCCATATATCAACCTTCAATTATCTCATAACACCCGGTAAATTAAATCCAGTATTCAGAACTTAACCTAGTTGGCCGAAATTTTCTGAACTTTTCGCACTAGTGGGTCCCACGTCCGATATACGTTCTTAATTTCTCAAAAACCAACTAATACTAGAAAAATCATCTAAAAACTCTATTTACTCAATAAAAATTATATGGGGAATTTTCTAATAAAGAAAATGTAGAAAAACGGGTTTTCAATTTTAACCGGAACTTAGGGTTTAAATCTTAATCCCTACTTAGGGTTTTCGAAATACTCCCAAAACCAAACGTTACCGCCCAAATAATGAATATATCAACGTAGAACGAACTGGGGCCTCACACCTTATACCTCAACAAAAGGGCTTGCAAGAGTAATACTTCACCTCCTCTTGAAATTTCTGGTTCCTTAAGCTTCCCAAGCTCTCAAACTATTGATTAATCGGTTTAGATTTTTTGTCTTCTCACTTAAGTGGACCAAACTCAAGATGGATTATGATTTCTTTCTCTTGGCTTTTCCCTCTCTTTCTCACGGTTCATATGGCAGAAATAGAGGCTGAAATGAAGTGCAATTGAAGCTTCAAAGAAGGTTAAAAGGATAGGAATTGATTTGGATCAAAGGTGACAAGTGTCACAAGTTGATTGGTAGTCAAAATTTTTTCTTTTCTCTTGTTTTCTTGGTCAAATATTGTGGCTGGTGTATGAGATATTTTGAGGGTTAATTAGCTGAAATAAAATGAGAAGATTAAGGTAATAAAGTATGGGTCAAGTGGTGTGTTTACCCCGGTAACAAACGGTACCCGTCGGTTCGAGCCGATTTTTCTTAAATCGCGTATACTAGGGTTTTTACTTTCTAATCACTAACTTATTATTATCACTTCAAATCATATAATATTTCCTCATCCAAAAGTCACTCTTAAGCACCAAATTTGATCCTCACTCCGTACCGGATAATCATCCGGCGAAAAATCGCGAAAACCCTAATTTGCTCCAATCTTGAAAACGAAGAGTGAAACCCTACTTTCTAGGTTCATTTGCACTTGTTGTGGAGTACTTGAGTAGTAGGATCATATTAAATGAATAATTTCCAAATAAAAGGAATTTTAAGAAAAGTGTGATGAATTTTTACAATTTCATAGAATAAAATTAGGGTTTTGAGTCAAATATGAGGGATTTAAACATAACCTGCTAGTCACAAGTAAACTAGGGTTTTAAAGTACAAGTAGGGTTTCTAGTCTTTAAAATAAAACAATGTTTTAAGACAAAAATAAAATAAAAAAAACCGTAATCTTTTCTTTGAGATTAAACAAAAGTAGTATCCTAAAATTTGGGGTATCACAATCTCCCCTTCTTCAAAGAATTTCGTCCTCGAAATTGCAATCAACGAGCTAAGGATTGGAAAACTCAAAATAATCGAAAGATCAAAAGGTTTACATATATATATACAAGTCACGCCAAAATGTACGCAATATAATGCACCATATACACCAAGAGACATTTCAAGTTAGACAAAGTCAAGTGCAGCAAGTACTATATATGCAGGTATTAACATACCACAAGTAAATGACATGTAGGGACAATGCAAGGGCAAAATGAAAGAAACACGACTTGTCGTCCCACACTCAGTGAAAACCACCCTCGTCTGGTTTCTTACTCCACTTCCCAAAGTGCACGTTGATCTCTTGTACTCACTCTAGCCAGACAAAGCCTGTTCATGTTCCCAAAATGCAAATCTCAAGTACTCAACTCTGGAGTACTCAGGCACAAGAATCCGAAATAAGATAATTCACATCTCAAGCTGCAGTCCCAAGAGTAAACTATCTACAATCGAAATTCCTACCTGATGTACCTGCCTATGGTCCTCAGATACCATGAGAAAGATTTAAGGCCTATAACATTTATGATCCATAACTTATGCTTGACCGAGCATCTAGCCTTTCATACTTATTCACCACTTCATCCAAGCTCACCCCGCGCAGAGACCACGCGAAACAGCTATAGGTTTTATCCCTCAATTGCTTTACTTTCAAATAAAATCAAATCCCACAGTCTGGTATCCTAAACTTCAAGCCTAGGATATACTACAGAGATCTGAAGCCTAAGCTCTGATACCACCTGTGACGGCCCCAACACCCCCTAGGGCGTACCCCAGGGTTCGGCGGGTCGCCTGCCCAGCTCTCGCCGGGACTCACTCAAACACTACAGTCCTCAAATGAATTTCAAGATAAATCTCAGATATTACATCCAATTCACCAAGAATTACATATCACGAGTACCAGAAAGTAAAACCTAGAAAAGCTGAGAACTATAACCACCACAACAAATATATACATCTTACTAGTCAACCTAAAACAAGTACAAGTTCACTCGTCTATAATCGAATCCCTAAACACCTTCCCGAGCGATCCCCGCGTCGGCCCCCTGCTAAGGAAAACAAAAGGAAAGGGGTAAGCTATATACTTAGTAAGTAAACAGGGGTAAAAGCGTAAATTTCACATTTAGATAAGCAATTATTTCACAAAATGCCAAGTCAAGTGCAAAAGTATCAATACAAAGGAAGGATACAGGTTGGCTCCAAAGCCAAGTCGTTTGCCATTCGTGACCTCTTGCCGACACTCCGTCGACCACAAATAAGGTTTGTAGAACTCCACTTGTACACCCACCGAACACCTTATCACCCTCACTAGCCAGTCATGGGAGGACCCGTGATTTTCTTAATGTCTAGGTTTTATTTATTTTCTTTGAATTGCACGTTTTTCCACATTTTCTTTATTTGGAAAATTTTAAAATCTAATTTTATGAGTAAATATAGTTTTTAGATGATTTTTCTAGTATCGAATAGGTTTTGAGAAATTAAGAGCGTATACCGGACGTGGGACCCACTAGTGCGAAAAGTTCGGAAAAATTCGGCCAACTAGGTTAAGTTTTGGATACTGGATTCAATAAACCGGGTGTTAAGAGATAAGTAGAGGTTGCTATTTGGATTGATGTGAGAGGGGACAAAATGATAGAGGTGCATTAAATGGAGTGACAAGTGTCACTTGGAGATTGGGTTTACCTTTTGACTATTTTTTTTGTTTTACCATTTGACTAATTAAACCAAAAACTTAGCAAAATTAGCTTCATTTTCCAAGCTTGTGGCCGGCCAACCTTAAGGAAGAAGGAAAGAAAAACCTCTTCAACTTCTTGGTTCATTCTTGCTCAAATCCACTAACCCAACCGTTTAATCTTGTTTTTGTTCCATAAAAACACTTAAGGGAGTGGTTGTGAGGTGTTTATTGGAGTAATTTGGAAGATTTAAGTGCAAGGTTGCTCCATTTCTTGGGTTATCAAGGTGAGTAGTGAAGGAACTCCTTTTGTCTTTCCAATAATGCTTAATTAGTAACCTAAGTGAGTTAAAGTGATGATCCTTGGTGTTATTTCATGATTTTGGTTGAGATTGATGACACTTTCTATTTAATTAGGATTTTTATGTTTTCATATGATTATTATTATGTAGTTATGTATGATGCTTGGAAATGGTATATAATGATTTTAGAAGGTGGAAAAAGTGGAAGATTGCAAGTAATTTCTGTTTTGGAAGAAATCTGGAAAATTAGGGTTCCTTGGTTCTTCATTCTGTCCGAAATTTTAGGTCATAGATAGAGGCCGAATTGGCCTTAGCTCAAAACATGAAAGTTGTAGGTAATGATATTTTATAGGTGCCTACAAAATTTCAGGTCAATCGGAGTAGTGTAGAATTAGATAAGTCGAAATTACTATTGCTGTTCTGGTTTTACCCGAAATTGGGATTTGCTTCTGTAATTGGTTGTTTTGGTCTGGATTTCTTCCGAATTGGTTGTTGAGGCCTTCTGATGAAATTTAGACCTGTTTCTTAGCTTTCAACTGGTTTTGGAATTTTTGGATTTGGACTTGTAGAGCCTGAGTTATGATATTGCCGCTAGAATGCGTTTTGGTGAATCTGTTTTACGTTTTTATGTAGTATCTTGCAATTTTGACCTGTTTGCACTCAAAACTGGGTTGAGTGACCTTCTGTGATGTTGTAACCCTGTCTTTTAGCTTCGAAATGGTGGGTCTTACACCTCCATCCGATAATCATAGGGCATTTGGTGCCATTACCGCAAAAAGAAGTCAAAAACTGTTTTTTCAGGGCCAAAGCTAATTGCATTTCCAAATTTTCTGGTTTTCTATAATGATTGTATATGCTTATGGAACCCTATTGGGGTCATATTTGACATTGATTTATGATTAGTTATCGAGTCTCATTGTACTTGTTTGTATGTTTTAAGGCTTACTTTTATTCCGGTCATTTCCTAGTTAACTTTTACTTTGAGCCTAGTGAATGGGTTTTGGAAATGAGGTGAATTTTGTGTGAGATGTTGGGACTGATTCGAGGAAATAATGAAGCCTTAATGGCTGGAAAAGTAAGAAATTTAGGGGAAGTGCTGCCCGATTTTCTAGGCCGTCTGGTTCTTTTAAGTTGGATTTGCCTTTTGGTAGAAATAAAAGGACTTTTGGGTTGTTGAACCTAGGTCTTTATGCTATCTTTTTGTTCCCAAAAATCATGTTTTGTACCCTTGCATTAGTAATTATTTGGCGAGGCATACGACTAGTAGTCGAGCCTCATGTGCATTTTGTTTACTCGATTATGGATGTGAAACCTTCAATTGGTTTATTTTGGTTATTTTAGGGTTTCTTGGCGATTAAGGCCAATCTGAAGTAAAAACTTTTGAAGTTGAGCCGGTGAGTGTACCACTCCCCTCCATTGCTGTTTAACTTGATTTCTGCTCTGCAATCTGTTTAATTTGTTTGAGACGACAGTGTACTTTATCACACTCGTTCTCTTGTCTGTTCATATGCCAATTTTGGTGTCAATCTGAATCTGTATCTGTATCTGTATCTGTTCGGACGTCGTTTGGAAATTTGCAACCAACGACCTTTCTGTGACCTATGAGCTCAAATCCTATGGCTAAGTTATTCGAGTCGGGCCGGCAAGGGCCTGGACGATTAGATAACGAACCACGGTAGTCTGTTTTGGGATCTTTGGGTATTGAGACCCTTGATTCCAGTATACTCGAGTATTACCATTTCTGTTCGGTTACGGTGAGCGGGCCCGGTAAAGGGGTGTTTGGTGGACGGAATTTGGTGTAAAGAGGGGTCTACGGACGCGTTGGTTCTATATACGTTGACGGAGAGTCAACCGGTTTGGATCAAGTACTGCGCTGGAAATTTGGCTCCTGAGAGCCACCCGTATCCTTCTGATTTGAATCATTGGTCCCTTTGTTTTACATCTGGCATGTGTACTTGAGTTGCTAAACGTGAAATGCCATGATTTTATTGCTATCTGTTTGGTACCTCATTGAGCGCAAGCTCACCCCTTTCTGTTCCTTTTGTTTTCCTTATAGGAAAATAAACCCTTTTGGTTTGGATTTGACAAATGGCTGCCAAATTGAGCTAGTTGAACATATCTTTTGTATAGCTCATGTATTAAAATCCTAAATGTACTTTTGGGGACTGTTTCCTTTTAATTTGGCAAACTGGACATGTATCGACTTTTGAATACTTTTGTATGCCACTTTGGCTTGTAAATGCTAAGTTTCAAGATGTGAATGTTTGCTTGGTATTTGGTTGGGTTCTGACGGGTCGGTTACTATTCATGGCCGACTCCGGATTTCATTTTATTTTATTTTGGGTTATTTTACTATTTTGATTTGTTTACGCGCATTTGTAAGTTTCGGAATGAAGCAGATAGCTCTAATCTGTTCCGTTAGTCCTGGCGAGAGCTGGGCAGGCGGTCCGCCGAACCATTTGGTTCGCCTTAGGGTAAGGTGGGGCTGTCACAAGTCACCTCACAAACTTGCCCGGGCGAACGAAATCACAAACTTGAGCTTGAGTCACAAGCTGCTCGGGTCACAAACTTGGTCCACATACTCGGTGAACCGGATTCACAAACTTGGTGACCTCAAACCAAGTTGGACTGACTTCGACCAAGCCCTAATCGGCTCAAATAGTCCATCTAGGTATTGAGATCGGGCCCCAAACTCACAAACTTCACAAAATTATTCAAAAATCATCCCGAGCCACAAGTTCAAGGGTTTTAGTTCCAAAATTGCTCATATACACAAGCCATGTACAAATATGTGCGTAAATTTAGGGTTTATGTCGAGTACGATAAAGTACACCCTCGCCTAAGTACCCTCTTCATACATATCGAAACACATAAGCAACAAACACACAAGAGCGGCCTGAATACTTACCCAAAATACAAAAGTAGTACAAAAGCGGAAATCACATCTTGTGTTGGCTAGTAGTGGGCCCTACCGGCTCCGCCTAGCTCACCACGGTCTGAAATAAAGATTTTATCACATTATATCACAAATGGCTACTAACAGACCCAAAACAAGCAAAACAGCAAAAGCCGACACACGCAAGTACGGAAACGGCAAAATTGGCACATGCAAGTGCGCGGAACGGCAAAAGGAAAAGGCCAAATCTGCCATCTCAAACCGTTTTGATCAAAGATTAGGCTAGGAATGTCGGATCAAAGTGAACGAGATACCGTTTCGAAGCTATGAGAAAGGGTTACAAATCCCCTGAAAAAACTTTAATCTAGATCTGAATGGAAGCAGGTCAAAATTGCAGGAAACAATACCAGAAATTTACGTCTTAGGGTGACGAACAGGGTTGTTTGCTGGACCATAGCTCCCAGCTCACAAATCCAAATCAGGAAATTCCGAAGTCATTAGAAAGCTGAGACATAAGGCTAAAACTTTGATGTTTTGCCTAAGACCTGAATCTATTCAGAACAGAACGAAAATGGAGTGCCAAAGTACCCGTCAGAACTGTCCAGATTCAAAGGCAGTTCTGACGATAAATCTTGTTTCGGTCATAACGGGAGCTACGAAACTCGGATTTTGACGCACTTTATACCAATTCGAAGATAAAACCAAGATCTACATTTCTTATAAAGGAGTCAATACCCAGATCATACATTATCAAAATGGAAAAACACACGGTCAGAGGCTGAAATTCAAAACGCACCCAATCTAGTGTCCAAACCAGGTTCAAGTGTTTTGGCTATAACTTGGGCTACACTGCTCTATTTGACCTGATATTTTGCAGGAATACTCAGGACTTAAGAGGCTACAATGTTGAAGAAGGCCACTCAGTCCAATTTCGAGTGTAACTAGGTCAAAAATGCAATATACCACACCAGAACCGCAAAAACAGGTTCACAAACCGCATTCTGGTACAAACATCATAAGTCAGGCTACCTAAGTCCAAACCAAGTGATTCCAAAGCCATCCGAAAGCTAAGATACACCGGTAAAATTCATCAGAAGACCTCAACAACCAATTCTGAAGTATTCCTAATCAAAATAATCCAATTACAGACGCAATTATCAAATTCGGGTAGAAACAGGGCAGCAGGGGTAATTTAGTCTTTGCACAGGCTACGTTTCTCAGATTGAGCTGAAATTTTGTAGGCATCTCTAAACCATTATTCCCTACAACTTTCTTGTTTTAATCTAAGGCTAATTCGGCATCTAACATGGAGCACTAAAACCGGACAGAATGGAAGTCATATTTTTCAGAAATCTGGAAATTTGGGATTTCAAGGGCAATCTCTTCATTTTCTTGATTCAATCACTACCACAACCTCTTATACAAGCCAATATACATCATATACCACTCCTACAAGAAGTTTAAGAAGGAAGTCAGTCAAACCCAAAGTCATATACATCACCCCAAAATCATCACAACAACTTGTATAACTACTAATCTAACCAAAACACAAGCTATATAACATCTTAAACAAAAATAAAAGAACCAAAGCCATGGGTCAGACCTTATACCTCAACAAAAGGGCTTGCAAGAGTAATACTTCACCTCCTCTTGAAATTTCTGGTTCCTTAAGCTTCCCAAACTCTCAAACTATTGATTAATCGGTTTAGATTTCTTGTCTTCTCACTTAAGTGGACCAAACTCAAGATAGATTATGATTTCTTTCTCTTGGCTTTTCCCTCTCTTTCTCACGGTTCATATGGCAGAAATAGAGGCTGAAATGAAGTGCAATTGAAGCTTCAAAGAAGGTTAAAAGGATAGGAATTGATTTGGGTCAAAGGTGACAAGTGTCACAAGTTGATTGGTAGTCAAAATTTTTTCTTTTCTCTTGTTTTCTTGGTCAAATATTGTGGCTGGTGTATGAGATATTTTGAGGGTTAATTAGCTGAAATAAAATGAGAAGATTAAGGTAATAAAGTATGGGTCAAGTGGTGTGTTTACCCGATAACAAACGGTACCCGTCGGTTCGAGCCGATTTTTCTTAAATCGCGTATACTACGGTTTTTACTTTCTAATCACTAACTTTTTATTATCACTTCAAATCATATAATATTTTCTCATCCAAAAGTCACTCTTAAGCACCAAATTTGATCCTACTCTTAAGCTAGTTGAACATATCTTTTGTATAGCTCATGTATTAAAATCCTAAATGTACTTTTGGGGACTGTTTCCTTTTAATTTGGCAAACTGGACATGTATCAACTTTTGAATACTTTTGTATGCCACTTTGGCTTGTAAATGCTAAGTTTCAAGATGTGAATGTTTGCTTGGTATTTGGTTGGGTTCTGGCGGGTCGGTTACTATTCATGGCCGACTCCGGATTTCATTTTATTTTATTTTGGGTTATTTTACTATTTTGATTTGTTTACGCGCATTTGTAAGTTCCGGAATGAAGCAGATAGCTCTAATCTGTTCCGTTAGTCCTAGCGAGAGCTGGGCAGGCGGTCCGCCGAACCCTTTGGTTCGCCTTAGGGTAAGGTGGGGCTGTCACAAGTCACCTCACAAACTTGCCCGGGCGAACGAAATCACAAACTTGAGCTTGAGTCACAAGCTGCTTGGGTCACAAACTTGGTCCACATACTCGGTGAACCGGATTCACAAACTTGGTGACCTCAAACCAAGTTAGACTGACTTCGACCAAGCCCTAACCGGCTCGAATAGTCCATCTAGGTATTGAGATCGGGCCCCAAACTCACAAACTTCACAAAATTATTCAAAAATCATCCCGAGCCACAAGCTCAAGGGTTTTAGTTCCAAAATTGCTCATGTACACAAGCCATGTACAAATATGTGCGCAAATTTAGGGTTTAGGGCGATGTGCGATAAAGTACACCCTCGCCTAAGTACCCTCTTCATACATATCGAAACATATAAGCAACTAACACACAAGAGCGGCCTGAATACTTACCCAAAATACAAAAGTAGTACAAAAGCGGAAATCACTTCGTGTGTTGGCTAGTAGTGGGCCCCACCGGCTCCGCCTAGCTCGGCACGGTCTGAAATAAAGATTTTATAACATTATATCACAAATGGCTACTAACAGACCCAAAACAAGCAAAACGGCAAAAGCCGACACATGCAAGTACGGAAACGGCAAAATTGGCACATGCAAGTGCGCGGAACGGCAAAAGGAAACGGCCAAATCTGCCATCTCAAACCGTTTTGTTCAAAGATTAGGCTAGGAATGTCGGATCAAAGTGAACAAGATGCCGTTTCGAAGCTGTGAGAAAGGGCTACAAATCCCCTGAAGAAACTTTAATCCAGATCTGAATGGAAGCAGGTCGAAATTGCAGGAAACAATACCAGAAATTTACGTCTTAGGGTGACGAACAGGGTTTTTTGCTGGACCATAACTCCCAGTTCACAAATCCAAATCAGGAAATTCCAAAGGCATTAGAAAGCTGAGACATAAGGCTAAAACTTTGATGTTTTTCCTAAGACCTGAATCTATTCAGAACAGAACGAAAATGGAGTGCAAAAGTACCTGTCAGAACTGTCCAGATTCAAAGGCAGTTCTGACGATAAATCTTGTTTCGGTCATAACGGGAGCTACGAAACTCGGATTTTGACGTACTTTATACCAATTCAAAGCTAAAACCAAGATCTACATTTCTTATGAAGGAGTCAATGCCCATATCGTACATTATCAAAACGGAAAAACACACGGTCAGAGGCTGAAATTCAAAACGCACCCAATCTAGTGTCCAAACCAGGTTCAAGTGTTTTGGCTATAACTCGGGCTACACTGCTCCGTTTGACCTGATATTTTGTAGGCATACTCAGGACTTAAGAGGATACAATGTTGAAGAAGGCCACTCAGTCCAATTTCGAGTGTAACGAGGTAAAAAATGCAATATGCCACACCAGAACCGCAAAAACAGGTTCACAAACTGCATTTTGGTTCAAACATCATAAGTCAGGCTACCTAAGTCCAAACCAAGTGATTCCAAAGCCATCCGAAAGCTAAGATACACGGATAAATTTCATCAGAAGACCTCAACAACCAATTCCGAAGTATTCCCAACCAAAATAATCCAATTACAGACGCAATTATCAAATTCGGGTAGAAACAGTGCAGCAGGGGTAATTTAGTCTTTGCACAGGCTACGTTACTCCGATTGAGCTGAAATTTTGTAGGCATCTCTAAAACATCATTACATACAACTTTTATGTTTTAACCTAAGGCTAATTCTGTAACATCCCGAATATTAGGAGGTTGGTTATGAGGAAATATTAAAGTGCATTTCTTTGGGTTTGATTTAAAACCTAGTTTTGTTTTAAAAAAAGACTAGAAACCCTAATATTGTAGCCAAAAACCCTAGTTTACTTGTGACTAACCGATTTTCCTAAATCTCTCACATTTTAATTGAAACCCTAATTTTAAATTACTGGAATTGGAAAATTCCTCACGTTTTCTTAAAAATTTCTTTTATTTGAAAATTATCAATTATTAAAACCATACTATCCAATTATTCCATGATAAGTGTAAATAAACCTAGAAAATAAGGTTTTACACTTCGGTTTCAAGATTTGAGCAAAATTAGGGTTTTGCGATTTTTCCGCCGGATGAATTTTCGGTACTGGCCAAGGATCAATTTGATGATTAAAAGTGACTTTTAAGTGAGAAATAATATGTGAATAGGAGCAATTATATAAGGTTAGTGAATGGGAAGTAAAAACCCTAGTACGTGAGTTTTTAAGAAAAACGGCGCGAACCGGCGGGTCCCGCGCATTACCGATTGAACGCACCGCTTGACCACCATTTTTCTTATCCAACAAGTTTGTTGACTTTTGTACATAATATCTTCTTATATTGTAGCAGCCTTGACCAAAAATTAGTGGCCAAGAAAGGCAAGAAAGAAAGAGAAAAAAGAAAGGGTGGTGGTGGTGACACTTGTCACCACCTCATGGCTTCTTAACCAAGACCATTACTAACCATTTAACTCCAACACTTAGCAATTTCTTCTTCATTTCTGCTGGGCTGGCCGAGAACAACAAGGAGAGAAACTCCAAGGGAAAATCTTTCATTTCATCTCCAAATCCAACAAATAAGTGAGGAATCGAGCAAAGTAAACCGATTAAACTTGTTTTCTAGTGACTAGCTAGTGAGTTGTGGAGTGATTCTTGAGGGGGAGAGCTTGTGCTACTCTTGGTGACTTTTATTCAAGGTAAGAGAGTTTATCTCTCCAAGTTTTACTTCTAATCTTGTTATATTAAGCCTAGTAACTTGATTTTATGGTGAGATTATGGATGATGAGCATGTTTTAGTAGTTTTCCCCAATTTATTTGATGCACTAGGGCTTATGGAAATTCTGCCCAAATGGTTGTATGATGTTTATATGATGCAATTGAGGTTTCATATGGTGTTGTGGTAGTGATTGGACCAAGAAATTAAGGAAAGATTCACTAGAAACTCAAAATTTCCAAAATCTGGAAAATGGTCTTAACATTCTGTCCGAATTTTTATCTATATGTTAGAGGCTGTTTTGGCCTTAGGTCAAAGAATAAAAGTTGTAGAGAATGGAATTTTATAGGTGCCTACAAAATTTCAGCTCAATTAGAGCAACGCAGAACGTGAAAAGTCCAAAATACCCCTACTGTTTTAAGAATTTCCCAGCAGTCCGTTTCTTCAGTTCAGTCCAGTTTATCACGATTTTTGACCAGGATACATTCTGATTTAGCTCTGGGCCAAAACATAAAAGTTGTAGTGTTCTGAAGTAGCTTTAAAATGCCTCAAAGAAACCCTGATTCGGACTTGTGTACACTGAGTTATGTCCATTACAGTGTTCTGCGTTTAAACAGCCGGTGAATTGGTTTCTGGTTTAGTAATCTGAGATTTTGACTAAGTTACATTAGGAAATGGACTAAGTGACCTTCATGAATGTTGTATCTTTGTGTCTTAGCTTCGAAATGGCACAGGTTTCGTCTTAATCCGATAAGCGTAGCCTTGGATATGTTATTTCCGCATTGGTACATCAGATCTGTCTTGTGCCACATTGAATTTCTGCACTTGTACTTGATGCGATTCTTGTTGTTATGATATTGTGAGCCTATGGAACGGCTCTTGGCCTGAATTGTTTTTATGTGTGATGTTGGGATGTTGTTTAAGAAAAATAATGAAGCCTAAATGGCTGGAAATTAGGTAAACACAAAGGGCATGCTGCCCGAATTTACACTCGAGGACTAGGAAACTATACTTGTAACGTGAGTAAGGGTTAAGTGATTATCACTCGAACTAGCGAGGACCTTGCTGCTTTGTTATCAAGGGTTATATGTTAGGACTTGGCCGAACTTGTACCCTTGAGAAATGAAATCATGATTGCTCGGAGTATATTTTCCTTGTACTTTCGACTCGCATGGCATTTTCAAGTAAAAATGTTACAAAGTTTTACTGTTTAAAAAGCGAGCAAGTGTTTCACGACTACTCTCCAAGTGAATTTCAATTTCTTGATCTTTATTGACGAAACGCCTAAGTTTTGAATTCTAGACATGTTTCAAAGTTCTCAAACTGAGTTTATCGCAGATTTGGACTCCGAACCCGGAGTATAACCTGAAAGTGACCAGTAAAGGCACTATATCTTGTGGTGAGTGCTTTCAAATACTGAATTGCACTAGATACTTGAACTTGATACGTGACCAATATGAGTACATGTTATATACGTGAATTGACAGGGCAAGAGTGTACTTTATCGCACTTGCTCTTACGTGATATACTTGTTTATTGATTGCAATTGACTTGATATACTTGATGTGCGCACTTCCTGGAATTCCAGAAACCCTGTGGCGAGTTACTCTAGTCGAGCCGGCAAGGGCTTGGTCAATTGGGTAACGAACCCTGGGTCTCTTGTTTTGTCGAGTGGAGTGATACCTCCTCGGCTAATCGGTATACTCGAGTATTACCACCCATGTTTATTGAGGATTTTGGGCCCAGTAGGGGGTGTGAATGGTGGACGGAGAGTCGTGTAAGTGGTGCTCTACTGGATTGGTTCCTTTACTTGAAAGTTGACGGAGTGTCAACTACTACGTGATCAAGCTCCTGATGATGAATGGAAGTTGGCTCCTGAGGGCCATCCGTATCCTTATGCTTTGGATTGATTATTGCTTATTGGATTATTGTTGATTTTGAAAAACTTTTACACTCGCTCATTTTGAGATTTCTACTTGACGTGTTATTGCTCACATTTATGAACTCTTCATGCTCCTTACTTTGCTATATCGAAAACTTGTACTTATAAATAATGGTCAATTTGCTATTTGGAACCTCACTGGGCTTTTAGCTCATACCACGTTATTTGTTTTCCATACAGGGGTACGAGCGAGGCGTGAGATATGTAAAGACTAGCGTAGTCTAGTTGTTTGACTTTTGACTTTTGACTTGTACTCGCGCTATTCCTCGAATGGAACATTTTGTATTTGGATTGTATACGTTTTGAACTAGTTTAAGTATATCGAGACTTTGTACCCTGATCTCTATCAATGTAAATTATAAGCTTGAATTGTGGATGTTATTTATGGTCCATGGATGTGTGCACGTGATTTGAGTGAGTGAGTCCTGGCGAGAGCTGGGCAGGCGGTCCGCCAAACCCTTTGGTACGCCTCAGGGGGAGGTGGGGTCGTCACAAATTCGGCCTCTAACATGGAGCACTAAAACCGGACAGAATGGAAGTCATATTTTTCAGAAATCTGGAAATTTGGGATTTCAAGGGCAATCTCTTCATTTTTTTGATTCAATCACTACCACAACCTATTATACAAGCCTATATACATCATATACCACTCCTACAACAAGTATAAGAAGGAAATCAGTCAAACCCAAAGTCATATACATCACCCCAAAATCATCACAACAACTTGTATAGCTACTAATCTAACCAAAACACAAGCTATATAACATCTTAAACAAAAATAAAAGAACCAAAGCCATGGGTCAGACCTTATACCTCAACAAAAGGGCTTGCAAGAGTAATACTTCACCTCCTCTTGAAATTTCTGGTTCCTTAAGCTTCCCAAGCTCTCAAACTATTGATTAATCGGTTTATATTTC
Source organism: Coffea canephora (assembly GCA_036785865.1). NCBI lineage: Eukaryota > Viridiplantae > Streptophyta > Magnoliopsida > Gentianales > Rubiaceae > Coffea > Coffea canephora. The sequence continues at coordinate 34,199,075 of CM071913.1, forward strand.
TTGTCTTCTCACTTAAGTGGACCAAACTCAAGATGGATTATGATTTCTTTCTCTTGGCTTTTCCCTCTCTTTCTCACGGTTCATATGGCAGAAATAGAGGCTGAAATGAAGTGCAATCGAAGCTTCAAAGAAGGTTAAAAGGATAGGAATTGATTTGGGTCAAAGGTGACAAGTGTCACAAGTTGATTGGTAGTCAAAATTTTTTCTTTTCTCTTGTTTTCTTGGTCAAATATTGTGGCTGGTGTATGAGATATTTTGAGGGTTAATTAGCTGAAATAAAATGAGAAGATTAAGGTAATAAAGTGTGGGTCAAGTGGTGTGTTTACCCGGTAACAAACGGTACCCGTCGGTTCGAGCCGATTTTTCTTAAATCGCGTATACTTGGGTTTTTACTTTCTAATCACTAACTTATTATTATCACTTCAAATCATATAATATTTTCTCATCCAAAAGTCACTCTTAAGCACCAAATTTGATCCTCACTCCATACCGGATAATCATCCGGCGAAAAATCGCGAAAACCCTAATTTGCTCCAATCTTGAAAACGAAGAGTGAAACCCTACTTTCTAGGTTCATTTGCACTTGTTGTGGAGTACTTGAGTAGTAGGATCATATTAAATGAATAATTTCCAAATAAAAGGAATTTTAAGAAAAGTGTGATGAATTTTTACAATTTCATAGAATAAAATTAGGGTTTTGAGTCAAATATGAGGGATTTAAACATAACCTGCTAGTCACAAGTAAACTAGGGTTTTAAAGTACAAGTAGGGTTTCTAGTCTTTAAAATAAAACAATGTTTTAAGACAAAAATAAAATAAAAAAAAACCGTAATCTTTTCTTTGAGATTAAACAAAAATAGTATCCTAAAATTTGGGGTATCGCAGAATCAGGCTTATCATAAAACATGAATGTTGTAGGGAATGATGTTTTATAGTCTCGTGTAAAATTTCATCTCAATCCGAGCACTGTATCATATGAAAAGATAAAAATACCCCTGACTGCCATAGGTAGAACTTGAGGGACAGTTTTGACATTTCACCAATTTGATCGCGTCTGTTCACCCTGATCCATATTGTATTAGTATTTGGCCAAAACATAGAAGTTGTAATACTATGTCTTAGATTTTCAACGCACCTTAAAAAGCCTTAATCGGACTTCGATAGCCTGAGTTATTGTCGTTTACGTATAGTGCGGTTAACTAGCCCGAATGTGAGATTCTGGTTCTGCAATTTGAAATTTTGACCTAGATACACTACGAACTGGACTGAGTGGTCTTCATCAAAGTTGTAAGCCTTTGCCTTAGCTTCGAAACAGTGTCTCGTACACCTTAAACCAGTGACCACGGCTTCTGTTATAATTAAAACCGTAAAAGGTGTCAAAACTGTGAAATGTCCGTTTGTGCCTTTGGGTGCGGACGCGCGACCGTTTTCATTTTCGCGCAAGCGCATGTGCATTTCTCAACCATTTTTGCCGTTTTAAACCATTTAGGACAATTCTTGTTATTTCGTTACCATTCCGGCCGATTTCGACATTCTTTTGGCCTTAATGTCATTTTGACCGTTTTTTATTATTGTTGATCGTTTTCAATCGTTTAAGTTATAAACTGCTATTGAATGGCCGTTTCACTTATGTGTGTATATAATCTGTCCATATAGACTGTGAGGCTTTTGACGGTGACGGTCAAGCTCAGTGAATTGTATCGTTTTTCATGCCAAACTTTATCAAGTGAGTAATTGGGTTGTTATTGATGTGAAATTGTTAAACTGCTTTGTATATGTTAAATGGATACTTAGGCGAGAGTGTATATTATCTCACTCGACCTAAGCCCATCCTTTGTTTGATTTTATATGTGAGAATACATGCCTTATGTTGTGTATCACCCTTTTGCTGAGTGCTGATGGGAGTGATTACATGACTTGAATTGAACTCTATTTGCTGTGTGCTGTTTGGTGTAAGTATTTTGTTATGTACTTTGTTGAGAGATATCATCTATTGAGAGATTGAGTATCTCAGGGCTTGGTTCCAACCCGGTTCCAAGGATAGATGAACTATTCAAGCCAGTCGGGACTTGGTCGAAGGTAGTTCCATACTAACCTTGGGATTTAGTTCTTTGTTAAAGCTTTGTTAAAAGCTAAGTTATTTTGTTTCGCTCGAGCTGCTGTGTGCTGTTGATTGGCCAACGGGGGTTGATAAGGTAAACGGGGAAAGTTAAGTGGAGTCTACGAACCATGAGTACTTTGGTTGACGGAGTGTCAACAGGCGTTCAACCTCGGGGAATTGATTGGCTTTGGAGCTACCCGTATCCTACTATTGTGATGTTACATTTCCGTATTAATGTGAAATATTTGGAATTATATGTTTATCTGAATGTGTTTTTACATTTTTACCCCAATTATTCACTAAGCATATAGCTTACCCCGTTCCATTTGTTTTCCTTAGCAGGGGGCCGATGCGGGGATCGTTCGGGAAGGTGTATAGACTTTTGGTTATAAAATAGTTGACCTTGTACCTGTTATAAGTTGACTAGTAAGATGTATATAGTTGTCATGGTAGTTGTAGTTATCAGCTTTTCTAGGGTTTACTTTCTGGTACTCATGATATGTAATTCTTGGAGAATTGGATATAATATTTGAGATTTATCTTGTAATTCATTTGAGGACTATAGTGAGTGAGTTAGTCTCGGCGAGAGTTAGGCAGGCGACCCGCCGAACCCTGGGGTACGCCCTAGGGGGAGGTGGGGCCGTCACAGTTCATTTGCTTGATTATATTAGAAGAGTCACCATTTGACTATGTAAATAGGTTATATGGATTTTTAGCCTTAGCACCCTATTAATTCTCTATAAAAAAGAATAATTTCTTTTAGCCATTATATTGCATTCCCCTGTCTTTGGTCACTTATACCTATACATACAAGTTATAACTTTTATTTTTTTGTGTCTCATTTTATGTACTCATGGCCTCTTTAGGGATTATTTTTGGATTTCGCAATTAATGCATTCGTATAAATTAGACCGTGAAATGACATTTCATCCCTTTTGATACCTCCTAAGTTTAGGTTTACGACCATATAGAAACATCCAAATATGATAACTCCAAAGGTTAAGATAGAAAAATTTTGACTAAACCTCGTAACTAGCAGAGGTTAGGTTGAAATATTGCCTTAGATTTGACTCAATTTAATCTTTGCCTTCTCTTTATTCAACTGTTACTCTCGAGTTCATTTGCTCTTGTTCTGAAAGACTTGAAGTCATCTAGAAAAGAGTTTTCTCATTTTTTACTAAAACTATTTTTCAAAGATTTGATACACCTGACTTCAATATCAAGTGACAACTCATTTTTTCTCAAAAACTTTTTTTAGACTATTTTTTTGGATCTGAATTGTTGAAGTTTTTAAGTCTTATTTTGAGCCCTTTTTTCTTCATTTTTAAAATGCACATTTCTTTTCCTAAAAAATAATTAATCTTTTTTCTTCATTCCAAAAAATGGGCCGCTATAAACTGGTGACTCCACTGTAGATCACTAGTGAGTTTGAGCACTAGGTTTAGTCAACTTTTCTTTTTTACATATTGCATTTAGATTTTAGGGTGCATTTTTCTTTTTTAGAAATTTTTTGCATTTCACACACCTTTTGTCCCTCATCTGTTACTTGTATAGTGTATGGTTTAATCATTTACTAATGTTAATTGTTCATATTGTGATTTTGCATTTGGAATTGGGAAAGTTTTACCTTAGAACCTTCATGCTCGCTTGATGGACTGAAGCTCACCCCTCAAAGGAACACTTCATATATGCATATGTGATTGTAACCTTTTGTAAGGCCCGAATACAACCTAAGAGGGAGGAAAATTAGGTTGATTAAGAAACTAATCAAGTTATGGGTGCTTTTTTGCTCAATATGAAATTTAGCCTCTTTTCTAAGTGATCACACAATGAATTAATCAATGAATGAACAATATCTGTGACGACCCCACTTCTCCCAAGGGCGAACCCAAGGGTATCGGCGGGGCGCCTGCCTAGCTCGCGCCAGGATTCAAAACTTAAAGCAATCAAACGAGATAGATCGAAAGAGCACTATATACAATATATACAATCCCAAAAGTTATATTTACATCTTCAAAAGTCTCGAGTCAAACCACTCTAATATACTACAACCACAACCAGCAGAAGATAGACCCTAAGAAGGGTCCTTATACAAACCACCAAAACAAAAACAAACATCCTAACTGTCGAACTATTACAAACAAACTTAACTACACTAGTGTAAGTGCCAAAATCCCCGTGTCGGCCCCTGCTAAGGAAAACAAAAGGAATGGGGTAAGCTAAATGCTTAGTAAGTAAACAGGGGCGAAAGCATAAATTCACGTAGCAACAATTTCACAATAAGAGTAAAGCAAAAGCAGAAAAGAACAACATCATATAATAAGGATACAGGTGGCTCCAAAGCCAATTCATATGCCATGCGTGATCTCCTGCCGACACTCCGTCGACCACACTCAATGGTCCGTAGAACTTCACTTGTACACCCACCGACACCTTATCACCCTTACTGGCCAGTCACCTCACAAACTTGTCCGGGCGAACGAAATCACAAACTTGAGCTTGAGTCACAAGCTCGGGTCACAAACTTGGTCACCTTCTTGGTGAACCGGATTCACAAAATTGGTTCATAACATGAACCTACAAACTTGGTGACCTCAGACTAAGTTGGACTGACTTCGACCAAGCCCTAACCGGCTCGAATAGTCCAAACAGGTCTTAGATCGGGCCCACGAACTCACAAACTTTGCAAACTTCACAAACTTTACTCGAAAGTCGCCCCGAGCCACAAGCTCAAGGGTTTTGGTTCCAAAAGGTTCATATACATATGCCAAGTACAATTATACATTCAAATTAGGGTTTAGGTTGAGTGCGATAAAGTACACCCTCGCCTAAGTACCCTTTTCACATATCTCAAACACATAGTAAAGAAAACACACCAAACTGGCCTGAATACTTACTCAGAAACTGAAATAGCAAAAGTACGAAGTCGGACCGAAATGAACAGCTAGTAGTGGGCCCCACCAGTTCCGCCCAGCTCACCACCGTCTGAAATAGAAGATTGTGTCACATAATATCGCAAACGGCTACTATCGTGCCTAAAACAAGCAAAACGGCAAAACGACACGCGCGCACGTAGATATGACGAACGGAAACGGAAACGGCCGTTAGCGGAAATGGCAGATTTGACACTCATTTCTAGTTTACTCATAAGTTGAGCTACGAATATCGGATTAAGGCGTATGAGATGCCAGATCGAAGCTTAAAGGATGAACAACAACTGTTATGAAGACATCCAGAACTGAAACTGGAGGCTTCAGTCCCAAATGAACCAAACACAATCACTTACGAAATCTGGCCAATGCACAAATGGTCAGTTTTGAGTGCAAACTGTTTTCTATGCTACACATGGTCAAAAGAGCTGAAAATTGGCAGTTAGATAGTTCATTCCAAATGGAACAACTTTCATGAAGGTCGGCAATCCAAATTCGGAACAGAAATTGGTCATCAGGACCAAAACAGATCTGACCAGAAAATGGTCATCTTCACGGCCAGACCTTATTTGCTCGGCTATATCTCAGGTTTTATAAATCCGATTCATGAAATTCCAAGGGCGTTAGAAAGCTCTGATATAGGGCTATAAGTCTGGTGTTTTGGTTACAAGCCCAAACAGCTTGTAACCCAGTCAAATGTGAAGCCAAATTTCCAGTCATAAACTGTCCAAAAACGTAACAGAATTTGACGGTCAAAACAGGTCTGAGTATTTCGTTTATAGCTCAGGATATACTAATCCGTTTAACCTGAAATTTTACAGGGATATCCAGGACTTAAGGGGCTACAATGTTGAAGAAGGGAACTTTGTCCAATTTTGAATGTAACAAGGTCAAAAATGCAAGACACTATACCAGAATCGCAAAACAGGATCACAAACCGTATTTGACCTCAATATGCGGTAATGGCACCAAATTCACTACGGTTATCGAATGGGGGTGTAAGACCCACCGTTTCGAAACTAAGAAACAGGGCTACAACAATGTAGAAGGGTACTCAGTCCAAATCCTAGCACAACTAGGTCGAATATGCAAAATACAAAACCAGAATTACCAAAACAGGTTTGCAAATCACATAATGCTGTAATGAGTCCAACTCAGTCTATACAAGTCCAAATTCATTGATTACAAAGGCATATGGTAGCTTAAACATTCCTCTATATTTCATCAGAAGACACCAACATCTAAAACCAAAGCAATTCCAGTCAAAATGGCCAATTACAACTGCAGTTTTCGCATTCTGATCAATCCAGAACAGCAACAGTAAAATCGACATATCTCACTCTACACTAATCCAAATAACCTGAAATTTTACAGGCACCTCAAACACATCAATACCTACAACTTTAATGTTTTAAGAAAAGTCCAATTCAGCCTCTAACCCTATGATCCAAAACCGGACAGAATAAGGGGTGATAAAACCCTAACTTTCCACAATTCAATCCAAACCCAAAATTGGTTGCAATTATCAACAATTCACATCCACTAGAGTCATAACCCCTCATTATCAACCATCATAAACAACCACAACACCATGATCACAATAAACCAGAAAAATCATCATAAAATGGAAAACTTCACCAAAACTCTTCAAATCAAAAAATAAATCACATATTCCATTACTCAAGCCACCATTAGGCACAAAATAACCATCATTAAGTATAGGAGGGAAGTTTAAGCATCACTCACCTAATAACAAGAGAGATGGAGATGATGGACACCTTAGCTCTTCCAAAAAGCTTCACTAAACCAACCACTATCACCAACTAGAAAAGTTGTATGGAAAGGAAACTAATTTATGTGCTTGATTGAGATGATTTGCTAGTGGAAAGCTTGAAGATTGAAGAGGTTTTTTTCTCCTTCTTGCAAGGGAGAGAGAGAGCCGGCTATGGAGAAAGAAAAATGGTGAATTTTGAATGATTTTTGAGATATTTAATCCTTTGGTCAAAAAAGTCAAAAATGTGAATAGTGTTTCTTAAGTTCAATCCAATAAGGAAGTGACACTTGTCACTCTCATAAATGCAATCCTATCCTTTCTTTTCTCTCTCACATCAATCATTTCACACACTCTACTTATCTCTGAACGCCCGATAAATTTTACACAGTATCCGAAACTTAACCTTATTGGCCGAATTTTTCCGAACTTTTCGCACTAGTGGGTCCCACATCCGATATACGTTCTTAATTTCTCAAAAACTAACTAATACTAGAAAATCATCTAAAAACTCTATTTACTCAATAAAATTTATCTGGGGAACTTTTCCAATAAAGAAAATGTGGAAAAACGGGTTTTCAATCTTAACTGGAACTTAGGGTTTAAATCTTAATCCCTACTTAGGGTTTTCGACATACTCCCAAACCAAACGTTACCGCCCAAAATGAATATCTCAACGTAGAACGAACTGGGGCCTCACAATATCACTTGTGAGAAATAGAAGAGATAAGCAATTTAAGGATCACAATGTAACAATAAGTAAATAAGAAGGGAAGAATTGCAAACCAATTGACTACCAAGCTCCTCTTGAACTTATAGATCAATTCAAACAAGTTTCTTCAAATTGACGAAATATAACCAATCTTGGGTACAAAGGAAGGTTCATTTTCTTCTTGCCCCAATCTCCACTTGGTCCAGTTAGAAAGTTTTACTATTGCTTAGGACAACCCTCACAGAACTACACTATTGAAGTATTTACTCACAAATGAAAAACTTACAATGAATTTCACACCACCAAGACTACAAATGTTTCTTGAAGAGTATTTTCTCACTAAAATCACTCTAGATCTTTAGTATTTTCAGTATGCAAAAGTTATTTGAAGTTTTTGACCATGCTCTATTTATAGGAGACCAAGAAAGTGCTTCATTAATGCTTCTAATGAATAGAAAGTAGCTGAAGAATCAACTAGCCATTGGAGTATCGGACGTCCGGCAGTCTGGTTTCTTGTGTCCGACAGCAGGCAGGGAGTTTAAGAGATTTTCTTCAATTCTATCGGACATCCGGTGCTTGTGTCCTAAAGCAGAGAATTAGTTAGAAAGAATATCTCAATTCTATCGGACGTCCAGTATTGTTTTTGTGAGCGTCCAACAGCTTTCGTCGAGTTTGAAGGATCCTATCGGACGTTCGATGCTTGCATCCGATCGAGGTCAGTGAGCTAGGGGGAATGTCTTATTTCCTTCGGACGTCCGCTGATGGAGTCTTTTATGCGTCCGAAGTTGCGCAATGATTATCGGACGTCCGATCCTGTGTTCACAAGCATCCGACAGCTTTCAGCATTCTTTGTCTCTTTCAATTGTACTTAATCTTTGAATCTGATTTGCTTCATTGCTGAAAAGATCTTTGAGGAGATATTAGCACTATCCATTTGTTTTGTAAACATCAAAAGATAGGGATCAAGATCAACACCTTTCATTTTATCTTTCTAGTGGTTGTCATACCACTCTTCCTTATTAGGATTTGTGAGGACTCGTAAAAACTATTATTTTATGCCAAATTTATGGCTTAATAACTTATTTAATTGGATTTTATTTCCAAGGAATATTTTCTAGTCTTATTAGACCTAAATACATGGTAATATAATTTTGTTATATTTTTAAAATGATTCGTTTCGAAAATTAATTTCCTAGAGCGCGTTTAGTAAAAATAGTGAATAGTACTTGGAATTCTATCCGCGTAGTAGCACAATAAGCTTGGAATATTGAAAACTTGTACTATGGTCCTAAAATAGTTAATCTTATGAATGAATACTCAAGTGATAGTTAGTAGTGCAATCGTTATAAGAATTTCTCGGAAGTTTCGCGTTATAACGTTAAATTTGACGGTACGCGTTTTCACACGCGCGACTTCATTTGAGGGACTTTAGACCCTTATTTCGGGACAATTAAGAGTGAATAATATTTACATGAATATATATGCATTAGAGGTTTAGTGCACTAGTGAAACAAACGCGCGAGAAAATCAAGCCGTAATCGCACCAAACGGCCCCTAATGAGAGTTGACTTTTGGGTGAATTTCCACCACTTATTTCACCTTCTCTTGGAAGCTAAAGGAAAGTCTGATCACTCTCTCTCCTCCTCTCAAGACTGCCGACCAAACACCCTCCTCTCTCTCACTCATTTGCTTCAAAATTTCTGCTCACAAATCTCACCCAAAACCACCCCAAATCCTCTCCAAATTTAACCAAACTTGCACCACATCTAGCTTGACACTTGAGGATCATTTTGAGCTGCAAACAAGGGCTGGAAATCACGGTTTTTCTGGGATAGTAGAGGGCCGAAAATTCTGCTGAACATCAACCTAAAGTAAGTGATGATCCACTCTTGGAAACTTGAAGTTTGGAAGCTATCCTACCTTGTTAAGTTCATGCATGCATTTGGTTAGCTTGTGTATGGTGTAAAAATGTGATTGTGGGCTCTTGGAATTCCCACACTTGGGTTGTTGTTGCTGATTTGATGATTGATGGTGATTATATTGTTGGGTTAGTGATTATAATGATGCATTAGTGGTGGGTAATTAGTAGGAACTTCATTGGGTGTAAGATGCAAAAACTTCCGATTTTGCCCCTGCCATGTTCGGCCATTTCCAGGCCAATTTTTAATGGTCTAACAGCTTGAAGTGGATGTTTATAGGATGTATTAGATGTGTGAAAAATTTCATTGGAAAATATTGAGGTTTGATTGAACAAATGAATTTTTCTTGAGAAACTAGCAATCTGGAAAACTGTTCGCGTATGATTCTGACCAGTGGTAGTATTTTGGCTATAACTCTGTCCTCGGATGTTGAAATCATGTGCCGTTGGTGGCGTTGGAAACTAGACATTCCTGGCTTTAATTTGATATATAATGAACTTTCTGATTCTTTGTGAGCAAGCCGAACCAAATGTTTTAAGTTCGCTGTCCTGTTGCTCTGTTCGTCTGGAATGAAGTGTTCAGGCAGCAACTTGATGCCCGATTTTGAACTAGATGGGTGCCAAATTTGGGAACGATTTCTTCTGTGATATTTTAGTCCTATGAATGTATTTTCCAACGGCATAAGCCATGCTCGATTTCGAGGTAAATTGACTGAGTTGTGACTGAAACAAGTGGACTGCTCTGTTTTGGAAAAACCCTAATGTTGGACTGGTTTGGAACAAGATCTTGGAGTGAACTTGTTAATTGATGTTCTTGATACTAAACACTTACCAAAGGCATTATGGATGTTTCTTAGGCCTTTATTTCACAAATGAACCATGATTGGATAGTTTGCTTGATTAAACGTTTTGAAATGGGTAATGAAAGTTTGAAGGCAGATTGCCTTATAATTTTTCTGAACTTTGGTTGACTAATTAACTATCGTTCCGAAAGTATTTTTCCCTGAAATTTGATACAGTGGTACCTTTCATATGGGAGTAAAATACTGCCAATTTTGGTACCAATCCAAGTTCGTTTCGATACCCAATTAAATTGCTAGAGTTGGAGGTTCAAATCTGGAAATTCTTCTCCAGTCTTGAATTTCCCCAACTTCGGGCTACCGTATCTCGGTACTCGAAACTCCGATTCTTGTTCCGCTAGTTTTGTTATAAACCTCACTTGTAACACTAATTGAGCTGCAAATTTCAGAGGCTGGTTTGCAACGTGTGAATCGTGCCGAATTTCCAAAGTTGGCCGAAATCCAACTTAATTCTGCCATGTAAACCAACCCTGCATCTTCAAGCTCATTTTTGAACACTTTTCACTTCGATTCATGGAAAAGTGTCTTCTAGGAACTTATAGTACTTTCTAAAAGGTTTCCAACGGTATAAAGTTTTCCAATTCTTGACTTATACCGAGCGAGTTACGATTTTTCAAAGATTCATAATAAAACTGAAAATTTTCCAATTTCAAAGAAATAGAGTTTTTCAAGAACTCTTTATTCTTTTAATATTCTTAAACGTTTTGCTCACGATTTTCATGATAAAAACTCAAATAATATTGTACATAATAAAAGACAAGTTGAACCTCGATTTACGTGTAATTGAGGTTCCTTTTTTGCGAAATAATCCTTAGATTGTACTAGTGTACAATCTTCTTGATAAGTGGGTTAATTGTGTGATTATCCACTGTTAAATTGCCAGGCGCACAAGGAGACCTTCAAGAGGATCTCACAGTAGACACTTGAACTCCCAGAAAATAATTCTTATTGAATTACTCGGTGAGTGTCAGGTGTATGAATTTGATACTTGCTTATTTGTGGTAATTGTTGGAAGTTTTAAAAATAAGGGCGGGTGCGTACTTTACCGCACTCGTTCTAATTTCAAATGAATGAATGAAATGTATTGAATGAATGAATGAAATGCAATGTTATGTCATGAATGCTTATGTCGCTAGAGTGAACCTCCTCGACTTTCAAATGAATGGGGGACGCCCAAACTCATAGGCCGTCCTTAGACTCGAGCCAGCAATGGGCTTGGTCGAGGATTTGGGCGAGCCATGAGATACATATAAGCTCGACCTAATAAGAGGTCTTGCTTGGCATACTCGTAGAGTATCGCCCAATAATAGACTTGTGGGCCCTTGGGGTGTACGGTGGACGGAGGGAAGTAAGTGGTGATCTACGGAAATGGAAATACCGACCCGGTTGACAGGAGGGTCAATGCGGGAAGGTATACGAATGACATCGGCAGATCGAGTGGAACTTAGCTCCTGAGAGCTACTATATCCTTGATTTGTTTCTGATTACTTTTCCTGTTTGAATGATTGATTATTGAAAAGTCATGGTTTTATTTATTAAATTTGGGATTGTTATTTGACTAAGTGCTTGCATGTGTGTTCTTGGCCTCACGAGCGTTTAGCTCACCCTATAGTTTTGTTTTCCTTAACAGGACCGAATCTTGGAAAAATATGGAGAAACCATCCGTTGTACTTTTGTTAAGACTCCTGTTATATATTTTGACTAGGCCCTGGTTTGGGTTGTACTTTTGGAAATTGTAAACTTGAAAAGTTTGGGCCCTGACGTGTACTTTGAATTTAAGTCGCTTTATGATTACCCGATGTACTGGTTATACATTAAGTGACTTGTTAAACTTGAACGCTTCCGCATTATTGTATTCATGTTGCTCTCATCGAAGTGTTTAGTTCGGTTTTAAATTGAATGGAATTGCTTGAGTCCTGGCGAGAGCTGGGCAGGCGTCCGCGGATACCCTTTGGTCCGCCTTAGGGAGGTGTGGGGCGTCACAGTTGGTATCAGAGCTTAGGTTTCAGATCTCTGTAGCGTATCCTAGGCTTAAAGTTTAGGATGCTTGACTGTAGGATTAATTTGGATATTATGTGAACAAGGATCTATTGTATCTTAGGGGTTAAAGAAATTGATTATTTGGGAGTTCTTATTTGGGACTTGCAGAAGAAACTGAGGAATTAGGTGATGTTATATTGAAGGAAGATATGGGATGAGAGATTTGAAGTGAAAGATTGGATGAATTTGAATTATCATTATATTTGTAAGTGTGGAAAGAATTGAGATAATTATTAGTACTGGCTATGGAGGATAAGAGACCGAGATTTGATAGTCAAACTCCATGTGTGATGATTTTGAACCAAGATAAAAGTACAAAGGAATAAAATGCATTTTCCGCCCACATATCTTCTAAAGAAATTCTGCTTTGAAAATTTAAAGAAAAACTAGGATGTACTAGTTTTATTTGTAAGCGATAAGTGGAAATAAGATATATATGCTTTAAATATGTGTAATTTTCCGATTTTTGGTAAAAAGGTGAGTTTTACTTGAATTTCAAATTTGAAAATTTGTGAATAACTAATGAGTTGTTGAACTTTGTATATGATGGGTTAATACAAGATTTACATTTTCTAAACTAAGTTTTCCCCTTGATTGTATATTGGTGTAATCTCACACTTGAATTTGTCCATGCTTTACACGAAGAAAAATATATATATATCCTGAGTTTTCGAAAGAATGGCAAGCTTATGTTTAATAATGTGAATCCTGAACTTGATAAGATTTCTGATTACTTGAAATACCCTTCTTATGTTTTAAAATTCTTGACTTTCAAGAAGAGTGAGCCAATTTTAAATGTACGGACTGAGGAAACTTTGAGATATAGAGCAACTGCATTCAAGAGTACAAGTTAGTGTGAATTGATTTGGTTTCCATTTGGCACGTAAGGTAGCAAGTTGTACTTATTCTTGGGTTGGAACTTGGAGCTTGAAACTTTAATTACAAAACCCTAAGACTGGTTATTTTTGGAGATGATGGTGTCCCGACTGGTGGCTGGTTATTAAAGATTTTGAACTCCGAATGGATAATCATGGTTTTAGCTTGCGTTATGGCTTTATTGGATCTAATTTCGTAAAGGCGTGTGATCTGATTGAAATTAGTGATGTCTGGACCCCTTGGGTTTAACTATGGACTTAGAAAGGGGTAGTGCACGCTGTGAGGCCTTTTGTATCCTGCTTGTATGTACTTCTATATTTTTGTGGCACTTAATTGCCTATGTGCAATATTGGACATATTGGTCTTGTTTTGTAACTTCTAACCGTGCTATAACTTTTGATACATGTAATGAATCATGACCTGATTTTAAATGTTTTTGCAACTTGTATACGCGTTACGCTCTTTATGCTTAGTTATGCCTTTTCCTGTGCTGATAGACTTTTCTTAAGTAGGGTAGCAGGAATGAGAAAAGGGGACCGTGACCGAGGGCTTAGACAACCCTGTACTTGTGAGACAAATTGATAGACAGTTTCATATAATTTAATAGGTCCCTAGTACTGAATATGAATCGAACATAAACCCGAAGATCCGATCTACTAGTGTATAATGGATTAACCTAACCGGAAACTTGGTGAGATTTTCTTGTGCGCAACATATGTTATGATTGGTTCTGTGCCAATATTTCAATCTTAGGAAGTTTGAACTCCGAAAGTATTGCAGTGGGTTGGTAAGAGAACTCGAACTGCCTGAAACCGATTAGACTGAGCTTACTTGAGACTTGAACCTGTGTAGGCTAGTGTGCTCTTGTGTATCCTCAATAGACCTAATTTGACTGAATATATGGAATATGGACTTGAATTTTGTGACTGTTTAAGAATGTGAATTGCTGGACAGAGGTTAGGCCAGTGTGTTCTTACTCGTACTCATGACCCTTGAATTTGAACTTGAACTTGCACTTGAACTTGAACTTATACTTTTGTTCGTACTCATACACCATGAACCTGAAGTATTTGGCTCTGCTTTGACCCTACTCTTGAACTTATTCGTACTGGTGTGGTTGTAGACCGGCTACTACTCTTCTGTAGCGGTTGAACTGAACCTCTCTGGTGGGGCATTGCTTGTTGTGTTGTCCAGCACCACCAGGGATGAACTTTTGATTTGAAGCTTCGCTATATCCTGAATTTCTTCCAAATGTCTGGGACTTTACGTCCGACTTCAAGCCTTTTGCCTGTTTTATCTGATTACGCGATTAATTCCCTATTGAACCATGACTATTTGATAGGTTGGATTGGTGTGATATGTAGTACTTGAACCTGATAAGTGATTATTAAATAAGCCATGCTTTGCTGGATGTAAGGGGTAAGTTAGCCTCGTCTGCACTTATTTCGGGAATTCGGGCTAGAAAATTGTTAAATAAGGGAGCTCAAGGATATTTGGTTTTTCTTATTAATACCCCTAGCGATAAGGTGAATCTGGAGGACACACCGGTAGTGAAAGAATTTTCTGATATTTTTCCTGAAAAATTGGAGTCTCTACCCCCGGAACGGGAAATAGCTTTTAAAATTGATGTAGCTCCGGGAACAGCACCTATATCAAGGACACCATACAGGATGGCTCCAGCTGAGTTGAAGGAGTTGAAGTTACAATTACAGGATTTGTTGGAACGGGGTTTTATACGAGAGAGTGATTCCCCGTGGGGAGCCCCAGTTTTGTTTGTAAAGAAGAAAGATGGGAGTTTGAGGTTATGTATAGATTATCGAGGCTTAAATGATGTTACGGTTAAGAATAAATACCCACTACCCCACATTGATGAACTGTTTGACCAACTGCAAGGGGCGGTAGTGTTTTCAAAGTTGGATCTAAGGCAAGGTTACTATCAATTGAGGATTTTGGAGAAGGACATACCTAAGACTGCTTTTAACTCGAGGTATGGGCACTTCGAGTTTGCAGTGATGCCTTTTGGGTTAACCAATGCACCTGCCGCTTTCATGGATTTAATGCATAGGGTTTTTAAGCCTTACTTGGACCAATTTGTGGTGATCTTCATTGATGATATTTTGGTGTATTCTAAGAATGTGAATGACCATGAGAAACATTTAAGAATTGTTTTACAAATCTTGAGGGAACATTAGTTATATGCTAAATTTAGCAAATGTGAATTCTGGCTAAAAGAAGTGATTTTCCTAGGGCATATAATTTCTCAGGAGGGAATAAAATGTACCAAGACTTGAAAAGTCTATATTGGTGGAAAAATATGAAGAAGGAAATTGCCCAATTTGTTCAGACATGCTTGGTTTGTCAACAGGTTAAAGCCGAACATCAGAAACCATCAGGGCTTTTGCAACCTCTAGAAATACCTGAGTGGAAATGGGAAAATATTACCATGGATTTTGTATCAGGCTTACCTAGGACACAGAAAGGCCATGATGCCATTTGGGTGATAGTGGATCGATTGACTAAGTCGGCTCATTTTCTACCGATTAACATGAAATACCGTTAGAAAAGCTGGCCAAGTTGTACTTGGATGAGATCATCAGACTACATGGTATACCTGTGAGTATTGTGTCAGATAGGGATCCAAGATTTGTTTCGAGGTTTTGGCAAAAGATGCAAGAAGTGTTGGGGACTAAGTTAAACTTTAGCACCACCTATCATCCCCAGACTGATGGACAATCTGAAAGAACAATTCAAACTCTTGAGAACATGTTGAGGACTTGTGTACTGGATTTTGGAGAGAATTGGAGTAAGTTCTTGACTTTAGTAGAATTTTCCTACAATAATAGCTTTCACTCTTCTATTCAGATGGCCCCGTATGAGGCACTTTATGGTCGGAAGTGTAGATCCCCAATTTGTTGGGATGAAGTAGGTGAACGGAAAATTTTAGACCCGACTACCGTATCTTGGATTGAGGAGGCTAATGAAAAAGTAAAATTGGTACGGCAAAGGATTCAAACAGCTCAGAGTAGACAAAAAGTTATGCCGACAATCGGAGAAAGGATTTGGAGTTCACTGTTGGAGATAGGGTATTTCTCAAGATTACGCCTTTAAAAGCAAGCTTGATGTCCGGAAAAGGGAAGAAACTACAACCAAGGTTTGTACGGCCATATAAGATTATTCAACGAGTTGGGAATGTAGCTTATAAGCTGGAATTACCACCGAGCTTATCTCGTATTCATAACGTGTTTCATGTGTCCATGCTTAAGAAATATCATCCAGACCCCTCTCATGTTTTACAACCGGAGAATGTCCAGATCGATGAAACCCTGACCTATGAGGAGAGACCGGTAAAACTTCTGGATCGAAAAGTGAAGGAATTGAGGAACAAGCAGATACCACTAGTGAAAGTTTTATGGAAGAACCATGGAGTAGAGGAGGCAACATGGGAAGTTGAAGAGACAATCAGAGAGAAGTATCCAGACTTGTTCATCAACCAAGGTAAATTTCGAGGACGAAATTTTCTTAAGGGGGAGAGGATGTGAGGACTCGTAAAAACTATTATTTTATGTCTAATTTATGGTTTAATAAATTATTTAATTGGATTTTATTTCCAAGGAATATTTTCTAGTCTTATTAGACCTAAATACATGGTAATATAACTTCGTTATATTTTTAAAATGATTCGTTTCGAAAATTAATTTCCTAGAGCGCGTTTAGTAAAAATAGTGAATAGTACTTGGAATTCTATCCGCGTAGTAGCACAATAAGCTTGGAATATTGAAAACTTGTACTATGGTCCTAAAATAGTTAATCTTATGAATGAATACTCAAGTGATAGTTAGTAGTGCAATCGTTATAAGAATTTCTCGGAAGTTTCGCGTTATAACGTTAAATTTGACGATACGCGTTTTCACACGCGCGACTTCATTTGAGGGACTTTAGACCCTTATTTCGGGACAATTAAGAGTGAATAATATTTACATGAATATATATGCATTAGAGGTTTAGTGCACTAGTGAAACAAACGCGCGAGAAAATCAAGCCGTAATCGCACCAAACGGCCCCTAATGAGAGTTGACTTTTGGGTGAATTTCCACCACTTATTTCACCTTCTCTTGGAAGCTAAAGGAAAGTCTGATCACTCTCTCTCCTCCTCTCAAGACTGCCGACCAAACACCCTCCTCTCTCTCACTCATTTGCTTCAAAATTTCTGCTCACAAATCTCACCCAAAACCACCCCAAATCCTCTCCAAATTTAACCAAACTTGCACCACACCTAGCTTGACACTTGAGGATCATTTTGAGCTGCAAACAAGGGCTGGAAATCACGGTTTTTCTGGGATAGTAGAGGGCCGAAAATTCTGCTGAACATCAACCTAAAGTAAGTGATGATCCACTCTTGGAAACTTGAAGTTTGGAAGCTATCCTACCTTGTTAAG
This sequence comes from Coffea canephora, assembly GCA_036785865.1. Classification (NCBI taxonomy): domain Eukaryota; kingdom Viridiplantae; phylum Streptophyta; class Magnoliopsida; order Gentianales; family Rubiaceae; genus Coffea; species Coffea canephora. Next base: position 34,216,719 of record CM071913.1, read on the forward strand.
TTCATGCATGCATTTGGTTAGCTTGTGTATGGTGTAAAAATGTGATTGTGGGCTCTTGGAATTCCCACACTTGGGTTGTTGTTGCTGATTTGATGATTGATGGTGATTATATTGTTGGGTTAGTGATTATAATGATGCATTAGTGGTGGGTAATTAGTAGGAACTTCATTGGGTGTAAGATGCAAAAACTTCCGATTTTGCCCCTGCCATGTTCGGCCATTTCCAGGCCAATTTTTAATGGTCTAACAGCTTGAAGTGGATGTTTATAGGATGTATTAGATGTGTGAAAAATTTCATTGGAAAATATTGAGGTTTGATTGAACAAATGAATTTTTCTTGAGAAACTAGCAATCTGGAAAACTGTTCGCGTATGATTCTGACCAGTGGTAGTATTTTGGCTATAACTCTGTCCTCGGATGTTGAAATCATGTGCCGTTGGTGGCGTTGGAAACTAGACATTCCTGGCTTTAATTTGATATATAATGAACTTTCTGATTCTTTGTGAGCAAGCCGAACCAAATGTTTTAAGTTCGCTGTCCTGTTGCTCTGTTCGTCTGGAATGAAGTGTTCAGGCAGCAACTTGATGCCCGATTTTGAACTAGATGGGTGCCAAATTTGGGAACGATTTCTTCTGTGATATTTTAGTCCTATGAATGTATTTTCCAACGGCATAAGCCATGCTCGATTTCGAGGTAAATTGACTGAGTTGTGACTGAAACAAGTGGACTGCTCTGTTTTGGAAAAACCCTAATGTTGGACTGGTTTGGAACAAGATCTTGGAGTGAACTGGTTAATTGATGTTCTTGATACTAAACACTTACCAAAGGCATTATGGATGTTTTTTAGGGCTTTATTTCACAAATGAACCATGATTGGATAGTTTGCTTGATTAAACGTTTTGAAATGGGTAATGAAAGTTTGAAGGCAGATTGCCTTATAATTTTTCTGAACTTTGGTTGACTAATTAACTATCTTTCCGAAAGTATTTTTCCCTGAAATTTGATAGAGTGGTAACTTTCATATGGGAGTAAAATACCGCCAATTTTGGTACCAATCCAAGTTCATTTCGATACCCAATTAAATTGCTAGAGTTGGAGGTTCAAATCTGGAAATTCTTCTCCAGTCTTGAATTTCCCCAACTTCGGGCTACCGTATCTCGGTACTCGAAACTCCGATTCTTGATCCGCTTGTTTTGTTATAAACCTCACTTGTAACACTAATTGAGCTGCAAATTTCAGAGGCCGGTTTGCAACGTGTGAATCGTGCCGAATTTCCAAAGTTGGCCGAAATCCAACTTAATTCTGCCATGTAAACCAACCCTGCATCTTCAAGCTCATTTTTGAACACTTTTCACTTCGATTCATGGAAAAGTGTCTTCTCGGAACTTATAGTACTTTCTAAAAGGTTTCCAACGGTATAAAGTTTTCCAATTCTTGACTTATACCGAGCGAGTTACGATTTTTCAAAGATTCATAATAAAACTGAAAATTTTCCAATTTCAAAGAAATAGAGTTTTTCAAGAACTCTTTATTCTTTTAATATTCTTAAACGTTTTGCTCACGATTTTCATGATAAAAACTCAAATAATATTGTACATAATAAAAGACAAGTTGAACCTCGATTTACGTGTAATTGAGGTTCCTTTTTTGCGAAATAATCCTTAGATTGTACTAGTGTACAATCTTCTTGATAAGTGGGTTAATTGTGTGATTATCCACTGTTAAATTGCCAGGCGCACAAGGAGACCTTCAAGAGGATCTCACAGTAGACACTTGAACTCCCAGAAAATAATTCTTATTGAATTACTCGGTGAGTGTCAGGTGTATGAATTTGATACTTGCTTATTTGTGGTAATTGTTGGAAGTTTTAAAAATAAGGGCGGGTGCGTACTTTACCGCACTCGTTCTAATTTCAAATGAATGAATGAAATGTATTGAATGAATGAATGAAATGCAATGTTATGTCATGAATGCTTATGTCGCTGGAGTGAACCTCCTCAACTTTCAAATGAATGGGGGACGCCCAAACTCATAGGCCGTCCTTAGACTCGAGCCAGCAATGGGATTGGTCGGGGATTTGGGCGAGCCATGAGATACATATAAGCTCGACCTAATAAGAGGTCTTGCTTGGCATACTCGTAGAGTATCGCCCAATAATAGACTTGTGGGCCCTTGGGGTGTACGGTGGACGGAGGGAAGTAAGTGGTGATCTATGGAAATGGAAATACCGACCCGGTTGACAGGAGGGTCAATGCGGGAAGGTATACGAATGACATCGGCAGATCGAGTGGAACTTATCTCCTGAGAGCTACTATATCCTTGATTTGTTTCTGATTACTTTTCCTGTTTGAATGATTGATTATTGAAAAGTCATGGTTTTATTTATTAAATTTGGGATTGTTATTTGACTAAGTGCTTGCATGTGTGTTCTTGGCCTCACGAGCATTTAGCTCACCCTATAGTTTTGTTTTCCTTAACAGGACCGAATCTTGGAAAAATATGGAGAAACCATCCGTTGTACTTTTGTTAAGACTCCTGTTATATATTTTGACTAGGCCCTGGTTTGGGTTGTACTTTTGGAAATTGTAAACTTGAAAAGTTTGGGCCCTGACGTGTACTTTGAATTTAAGTCGCTTTATGATTACCCGATGTACTGGTTATACATTAAGTGACTTGTTAAGCTTGAACGCTTCCGCATTATTGTATTCATGTTGCTCTCATCGAAGTGTTTAGTTCGGTTTTAAATTGAATGGAATTGCTTGAGTCCTGGCGAGAGCTGGGCAGGCGTCCGCGGATACCCTTTGGTCCGTCTTAGGGAGATGTGGGGCGTCACAGGATTAGAATTGATCTACTTGGACATGCATTATGGCATGGCATGTACATAACGTTGTCTAATACATTACTGAAGCCACAGACTTGATGCATTAGGATTGATGACCTTTTTCCCTTTAGTCTAACAACTTTAGGACCTTAAACCTTATTGAATCTAAATGCATTAATGAACCCAACCTCATGCATCCATTTACAGCAAATGATAATAGAGTCTTTTGATCCTTTTAAGCCACACTAGACACAAGAAAAGCGATCATACTCTTTTCTTTTGGTAGAACCCCATTGATAGGGGAGGGGAGAACCCCACAATAAAAGATACAGGAAGAAAACTACTTCAACCACAAACCAGTCGAATTCTAGGCCATTCTCAACGATCGAGGCACACTGCTGCTCTCACTTTGTCAGGAGAACCGTGGGCGAGTCATAAAATCACTGTTCTCCTAATTGTAAATAAGCCAAAGCATCAGCCATAGAATTGGCTTCATGAAACACATAGAATGAGGACCCATTCAACCGGCTAAGATAGTGTATGATCACTTGCAACATGTTACACAGTGGCCACTTGGACAAAATGTCAGAGCACACTAAGTGAACTAGCACCTTAGAGTCCAATTTAACAACCAAAGAACTAATTTCCTGCTTGACACAAAGTTCCAGACCAGCCAATAATGACAGTGTCTCCGCTGTTAATGATCTCGCAAGACCCCTCCTCCAGCCACCCTACCATTGAGGACACTTGCAACAAAGTTGAGCTTAAGCCATCCTAATGATGGCTTACTTTAAGATACTGATTCAACTCGCATTCTTTGCCTTGTAGAATTGTAGAAACCTGCCCATGAGCAATTCCGATCACTAGTAAAGGAGGCTATAGGGAATAAGCGACCTCTACCAATTTGACCCAAGAAATTCTCAATTTGAAATGTCACTTGAGGCAGAGTGAAGGAACATGCCTGAAATCTCGCCAAGTTCCTATTCTTCCAAATGAACCAAAGAACCAACAATGGAGTAAGAACCCGCATGTGACGCCCCGAAAGATACATGTGAGAACCCAAAACATTTATATATTTTCGAGACATTATTTTGTTTCCTTGTCTATAATTTTATGCCTTTCTTCAATATATTAATTTCCTATACATTTATTGTAAGGGAATATAGTTTTCCAACCATTTTTCTAGTACAAGTTAGTCCAAGTTAATTTTGAAGTACGTTTTGAACGTGGGACCTGCTAGTGCGGTAAATGCAATATATTTTTGATAACTTGTTGGAGTTTTGTATTAAGTGATATTATTTTGCAAGATGTTAAGAGATAATTAGATGTTACTTATATGGATTATCATTGGAGAGACAAAAAATAAGTTTTAAACCAAAAGGTGACAAGTGTCACCATCCAATTCACCCTTGGACTTTTGACCAAGATATTTATATCTTCTTAAAGCTAATTTTGACCAAATATTTCTTCATTTTAGCTCCTTGGCCGACTCTCTCTCTCTACAAGAAAAGGAAAGAAAGCTCTCAACTTGTTTCTTCAATTTCTTGCTTGGATCTAGCAAATCAACCGTTTAAACTTCCAATTTCTCCATAAAACCCTTAGTTTAGTGGTTGTGAGGTTGGTTGTGAAGTGGTTTGGAAGAAAGTGGTGCTAAGTTGCTTCCTTTCTTGAGGTTCCAAGGTGAGTAGCTAATGGATTCCTTCTTTGGTCTTGATGATGTCAAATTAATGGTTTGTATTGGTTAAAGATGTGATTGTATGGAGGATTAACACTTGAATGCATGAGTTTCAGATTAGGGTTTCATTTTGTTTCCAATTCTGCCCGTTTCTTTTTGGCTCATATAGAGGCCGAATTGGCCTTAGCACAAAACATGAAAGTTGTAGATAATGATGTTTTCTAGTTGTCTGTAAATTTTCAGCCCAATCCGAGCTCGGTAGCCTGAGATAAGATGGAAATACCCAGACTGGTCTAGGTAGGAGTTCAGCGAACAGGGTTGTCTTTTCACCCAATCTGATCGTGGCTTTTCACCATGATCCTTACCGAATTAGATTTTTGCCAAAACATGAAAGTTGTAACCAATAGTATAAAATGGTTGCCTGCAAAATTTCAGCTTAATCCGACCACTGCAACATGTGAAATGACTGAAATACCCTTGACTGTCCATGAAACCTGTTTCTCGCCCAGAATTCTATTTTCATGTAGTTTTCCATTTTTTATCATAAAAATGCATGATTTGGCCTTGGAGGTCTTCATAATAAATGTAGGTTTGTGTTTTAGCTTCGAAACACCATAAGATACACTTCAATCGGACTTCGGTAGCCTGAGTTATTGCTGTTTAACAATTGTGTGGTTAGCCAACCTGTTTGTGAGATTCTGGTTTCGTATATTTCAATTTTGACTTAGATACATTGCAAACTGGACTGAGTGACCTTCTGGAATATTGTAACCCTATCTCTTAGCTTCGAAACGGTGTATCTTACACCTCCATCCGATAATCGTAGTGCCAATGGTGCCAAAACCGCTAAATGACATCAAATCTGTTTTTGGGTTTAGGGCTTGGATTCGGACAAGATAATGGTATATGACGGATGGGTTCTGAGCCGTGGAGGTGAGTGACCCTAAACTGTTTCCAAAGTTACTTATGAATCGTTTCTTGCACTATTTACTTGATTGCATATCATGAGTGCTTGCATGTGGCCCATGACATGTTTTGGCTTAAATGAGTACTTGGAATTCGTGTGCTGAACACCAACGTCTCCACCTCTGTGTACTGTTTATCTGGAGCAAATGGCTTCCCCTCTGACTGTTTACTGTTAAATGTTTGTTTGGAGCGTTGGGTGTTTAAGTACAACGATTTCACTGGCTCACGAGAGCAATAAATGTACATTTGATCTTAGAATCATGACATCACTGAAATGAACGACTGTGAAACTGATTTGCTTACCGATTTTATTGGTTACTCGCTAAGCTTTTAGCTCACCCCCAAAATGTTTTATTCCCCTCCACAGGGCTCGAGACGAAGGAAGTGCTTGTAGCACGTATTCATGTGACCGGATGGATTATCTCATGTATGGTTTGAGTTTTGGATTTCATCTTGTGTAATAGTTGTTATTAGGGATTGTATGAACGTTTGGACTTAAGTGGGTTCGTGATATGTAATTCTTGGAGAATTTGATGCATATTTGATTTTTATATTGTAATTTAATTGAGGACTGTAGTGAACGACTGAGTCCCGACGAGATCTGGGCAGGCGACCCGCCGAACCCTTTGGTACGCCCTAGGGGGAGGTGGGGCCGTCACACCGCACATGCGAAACCAAAACTTTGGGATGGAAGAGGAACCAGTGATTCAATATGGCAGCAACACCAGTAACATTAGCAGGAAGCAACCGGACCTGAAAACCTCTAAGAAGTGATCCCACACCGCTCTAGCCACCATGCCATGCAGGAATAGATGGTTTACTATTTCCTACAATCACTGATAGCAATTACACATGGAGTATAATGCTAAGCCCTTGCCCTGCAGAACACCATCAAGAGGAAGCCATCTTCGTAACAAACGCCAGGCAAAAAAGGAGACTTTTAGTGGAACTAATGAGCGCCACACATAGTGATCAATCAAAGAAACATTCCTCTTTTTTCGAATCTCCTCACATGCTGAGGACACTGAAAATCCCTATTGGAGGATGGTAACCAAACCATAGAATCAGCTTGATCAGGAGAGAAATGTATTTGAGTGATATGCTGCATCATGAAACCTAGAATCCACTCCTTAATATGATGAACGTTCCATCCTTGATCCGTATAGAATTCTCCCATAAGAAAATGAGGAGGATTAGGCACACCCAACTCCTGTGCCAAAGGCAAGTCTCCATACCAAACGTCATACCAAAAGTCAACAATACCCCTCCCTATACACCACCAGATTCGTGACTCTGCAAAATCTCAAACAACTAGCAAGCACCGCTAGGATGTCAGGGGCCGATCCACCATGACTATCGAGGAATGCACACCCTTGATGTACTTTTCATGCATAAAATCTACCCATATCGAATCCTTCTTACATAATTGCCACCACAATGTGATGATACTGAACTAAACTGAGTGATAATGGGAGGCTAACTAACAAACTGGGAACAATGAACTACTACAAAGTTTGATCAGACTAGAAATACAAATTCAACTTTATAAATTTATTGATATTGGAATGAAGTTACAGAGTTTGGCGGGAAAAGAAACAAGATGAATAAGAAAGCAAGAAAAACTTGAGAGGAAAGAAACGGATTGGAAATGATCCAAATCTATTTGATTACAATCAAATTCTCTCCCTATTACAATAGCCAAAACCTCTACATATAGCCGCTAGACTAATAACTAACTACTAAGGTCTTCAATCAGATTCGGACATGTGGCCAAGTAGATGAGAGTTTGTTACAGGACCACTGCTCTCTCTTCACGTTGTTGCACTAATGGTGTAGGCTTGATTCCTAGTAAAAGTGTGGTTCTCGGATCACGCCTCTTGTCCTCTTTCCCTTTGACCTCACGCCTTCTTCTCTGTAGCTTCACACCTTTGGTTGCTTTTGTCCTAAATGCTGGTTATTTCATGACAATAGTCCTCTCTTCTAGATAATCTTGTCCTCAAGATTGAAATCCAGGAAACTTTCGCTCAATCTCTTCTGCATCCTTCCAAGTAGCTGCAGTAGGTGAAGTTCCCTACCATTGCATAAGCCACTGCACTGCTGTTGCATTCCTTTGGGAAATCCCATATAATGCCTCAAAAGGATTCATGCAAATGGCTGTATAATAGGTGGTGTTGTGCCATCACTCAACTAGTGATAACCGGGCCTTCCATCTTTTTGGTTCCAAATGTGTCATGCACCTTAAGTACATTTCTAATATCTGATTCACCCTCTCAGTTTGTCCATCAGTCTGAGGGTAATTATGCAGTACTTAGGTTTAGTTCTGTCCCTAATAAGGTGAACAATTCGGTCTAGAAATGGCTAGTGAATATCCTATCTCTGTTAGACAATAGACTTAGAGGTATGATACCCAAACTTTTAGGATACTCTTGTTGTTTAGTCTCAAAACGGATATTACGATTTCTTTGTTTTATTTTACGACATTGTTTTGTTTTATAGACTAGAGACCCTAAATGCTAAAAGAAAAAAAGAAAAAAAAACCCTAGTTAACCGTGACTAATCGGTTTTCTTAAATCTCTTATGTTTTAATCGAAACCCTACTTTTAATGGAATTGTAAAATCCCGTACATTTTCTTAAAATTCCTTTTACTTGGAAATTATTACTTTATAATAACCTTACTACCCAATCACCCCACAATAAGTGTAAATGAATATAGAAGTAAGGGTTTTCGTTGTCCGTTTTTAAGTTAGAGCGAATTAGGATTTTCACGTTTTTCCGTAGTGTGACTATTCAGTACGGAGTGTGGATCAAACTTGGTGATTAAGAGTGAGTTTTATATAATATTAAGTGTGTGATTAGAAGTGGTAATAATAAGTTAGTGAATTATAAGTTAAAACCCTAGTATACGCGATTTAAGGAAAAATGGCTAAAACCGACGGGTATCGATCACTACCGATTGAACACACCACTTGACTACCACTTCCCTACCACCACATATCCTTGATATTGTTGCAAAATATCTCCCTCATCCTCAGCCCTTATAGCCGAAATATTTGACCCAAAATGCAAGGAAAAGAAAACAAAATTTTAGTTGGTTTTGGTGGTGACAAGTGTTGGCCACCTATGGTTCCTTGACCAAGCCAATGTCTTACCTTCTTATCTTTCATTTGAGTTCATTCTTCACCATTTTTTTCTGTTTTGGCTGAGAGCAAGGAGAGGCAAAAGAGTGAAGAGAGTTTTCAATTTTCAACCTTGAATCCAACCTTTTGAGTGCAAACAAGAAAAACTAAACCGATTAATCACTAGTTTGGAAGCTTGGGAAGCTTAAGGAACCAAAAATTTCAAGGAGAAGTGGAGGATCACTCTTGCAAGCTCTTGTCTTGAGGTATAATGGCTGATCACCCTTTCTTTCTCCATTACTCATGATTAAGTTGGGTATTAAGTTTAGAATTGTGCTTGTGATGCCTATTTCAAGTGGTTTTGATGATTGGAGTGATGAATTTTAAGTTAGGGTTTTGATCGATTTACTTATAATTCCTTTTGGTTAGGTGTTATATGGTATATAATCTTGTAAAGGAGAAAGTAGTGGTGGTTTTAAGGTAGAAATGTGAATTATAGCTTGAATGTATCAAAATTCCAGATTTCTGGGAATTGTATGCTTTAGTTTTTCCCAGTTCTAGTTCACCATGATAGAGGCCGAATTAGGCTTAGCACAAAACATGAAAGTTGTATAGAATGATTTTTTATAGTTTCCTACAAAATTTCAGCTGAATCGGAGAAATGTATCCTGTGAAAAGACTAAAATACCCCTGACTACCATAGGTTAGTCCAATAGACAGTTTTGACATTTCATCAATCTGATCGTGTCTTTTCACCTTGATACATGCTGAACTAGCATTAGCCAAAACATGAAAGTTGTAGTGCTATGTCTTAGCTTTCCAACGCCCCTGAAAACTCCTTAATCGGACTTTGGTAGCCTGAGTTATTGGCGTTTACGCATAAGGTGGTTAACAAGCCTGAATGTGAGATTCTGGTTCTGTTATTTGAGATATTGACCTAGCTACACTGTGAATTGGGCTGAGTGGTCTTCATAAAATTTGTAGGAATTTGTCTTAGCTTCGAAATGGTATCAATTGTACCCCAATCTGATAAGCGTACCTTCGGTTGTGCTCATTACGCTAAGAGACGGCAAATCTGTCTTTTGATTTATGCCTTACATTTCATTTCCGGACATGTACCTAGTTTAATTTTGTATTTGAATGACTTTGAGCCTATTGAACGGCTATTGAAATGAGGTTATTTTATGTGTGACTTTGGGACTGTTTGAGGAAAATATTGAAGCCGTAAATGGCTAGAAAATAGGTAAAAACAAGGGACATGCCGCCAAAGTTTCACTAGAGGACTAACCTAGCCTTTGGAGTTCTAGTTCTGTATTTTGCAAATGTGACTTGAATACACTAAAAATTGGGTCGAGGTGTCTTCATGGAAGTTGTAACCTTTTGTTTAAGTTTCGAGAAACTACCTAGTACATTTTGATTCGATAACCACAGCTCCAGTTATGGTCAAAAATCGTGTAACCCATTTTGTACCATTTTCATTTTTGCGCACGCGCACGCACATTTTTCAACCGTTTTTGCCATTTTGGACCGTTTAGGATTATTTTTGTTATTTTGTAACCATTCCAGCCGTTTCGGCCAATTTCGACATTCTTTTGGCCTTAACGTCATTTTTGACTGTTTTTTATTATTTTTGACCGTTTTCGACCGTATTCGATCGTTTAAGTTATAAACTGCTATTGTATGGCCGTTTCACTTGTGTGTGTATATAATCTGTCAATACAGATTGTGAGGCTTTTGACAATGATGGTCAAGCTCAGTGAATTGTATCGTTTTTCGTGCCAAGCTTTATCAAGTGAGTAATTGGGTTGTTATTGATGTGGAATTGTTAAAGTGCTTTGTATATGTTAAATGGGTATTTAGGCGAGGGTGTACTTTATCTCACTCGACCTAAGCCCATCCTTTGTTTTGATTTCCTATGTGAGAATACATGCCTTATGTTGAGTATCACCCTTTTGCCGTGTGCTGATGAGAGTGATTGCATAACTTGAGTATTACCTTTTTGCTGTGTGCTAATGGGGGTGATTACATGACTTGAGTATCACCCTTTTGCTGTGTGCTGATGGGGGTGATTACATGACTTGAATTAAACCCCTTTTGGCTTTGTGCTATTGGGGTAAGTACTTTGTTGTGTACTTTGCTGAGAGATTGAATATCTCAGGGCTTGGTTCCAGCCCGGTTCCAAGGGTAGACGAACTATTCGAGTCAGCCGGGGCTTGGTCGAAGATAGTTTCATGCTAAACTTGGGATTTAGTTCTTTGTTAAAGTTTTGACGAAAGCTAAGTTATTTTGTTTCGCTCGAGTTGCTGTGTGCTGTTGACTGGCCAACGGGGGTTGATAAGGTGAATGGGGAAAGTTAAATGGAGTCTACGGACCATGAGTACTTTGGTTGACGGAGTGTCAACAAGCGTTCAAGCTCGGGGAATGGAACTGGCTTTGAAGCCACCTGTATCCTACCATTGTGATGTTACTTTTCTGTTATTGATGTGAAATATTCTGATTTACTTGTTTAATTATGCGAGTTTACAATTTTACCCCTGGTTATTCACTAAGCATATAGCTTACCCCATCCTATTTGTTTTCCTTAGCAGGGGGCCGACGCGGGGATCGCTCGGGAAGGTGTTTAGTGTTTTGATTATAGACAAGTTGAACTTGTACTTGTTATAAGTTGACGAGTAAGATGTATATAGTTGTCGTGGTGGTTGTAGTTATCAGCTTTTCTAGGGTTTACTTTCTGGTACTCGTGGTATGTATGACTTGATGTACTAGTTTATGCAACTTTTGAAGATGTAATCGTTTGAACAGAACTTTCTTTTTGCGTGAACTCTATTTTCTAGTTTTAGAGTATCAAGTCCTAGCGCGAGTTAGGCAGGCGTCCCGCCGATACCCTCGGGTTTGCCCTTGGGAGAAGTGGGGGCGTCACAAGAGGCATCTCATGTAATTTACAGACTTGGTATAGAAAAATCCTGACTATTGTAGGAGCATCAAATGGATGAGTCAGACTGATGAAATGTGCATATTTGGTGAATCTCTCTACTACCACCATGATGGTATCCTTTCTTTCAAACTTGGGTAACAATTCAATGAAGTCCATGGTAACATGACTCCAGGAGTATTGGGGAACAACAAGAGGCTGCAATAAGCCAGGTAGGCTGTATGTTCATCCTTGCATTTTCTGCAGGTGTCACACTGTAACATAGTAGTCTTGATCTCCTTGTACATTCTAGGCCAGTAGAATAGTTGTTTGGTTTTGTGATAACTGGCTTGAATTGCAGAGTGATCTCCCAACTATGAATCATGCATAGCAGTGATAATTTTTTTCCTAATTTCCCCATTTGTGCCAATGACTATCCTCCCTTTGTACATGACTATTCCATCTTGGTAAGAGTGTTCCGGCCTAGTGCCAAGTGTGAGTACCAACTCATTGATCAACTTCTGAACTTGTTCATCTCCCTGATAGCTCTCCATGACTTCTTTCACCCATTCAGGAGTAATGCAAGTCAACTCAGCATACTCCCCTTCCTTCTTGCTTGCCCTCCTAGACAGTGCATCTGTAGCTACATTCCTCTTCTTTTTTTTGTAGTGTATCTCATAGCTTAGTCCCAGTAGCTTAGTAAGCCATTTCTGTTGAAGTGGTGTAGTGATCCTTTGCTCCAGTAGATATTTTAGACTCTGATGATTTGTCTTGATGATGAAATGGTGTCCTTCCAGGTAATGCCTCCACTTGGTGACTGCAGTGACAAGTGCCAACAACTCCTTTTCATATATGGATAGCCCCATATTCTTAGGTCTCAAGCTTTGGCTTAGATAGACAATTGGTCTCCTATCCTGCATAAGAACTGCTCTCACACAGTCCATGGTGAGTCCTAAAAGCAGTTTTTGTGTCTGTTCTCCACTTTAACTCTGATCTGATGGTAGCCAGCCCTCAGGTCAATTTTTGTGAAGTATTTAGCTCCTTGTAACTCATCCATCAACTCATCAATTAGGGGCATTGGGAACTTGTCTTTTACTATAAGTTCATTAAGTTGTCTATAATCCATATAGAATCTATAGCTACCATTCTTTTTCTTGACTAGTAGCACTAGAGAGGCAAAAGAACTATTGCTAGGTTGGATAATTCCTATTTGCAACATTTCCTTCACCAGTTTCTGTGAGAACCCGTAATTTTCATTTTCTAGGTTTTATATTTTTCATGGCTTGTTTTCTGCATTTTCGTGCTTAGGAAAAATTTCTAGATATTTTTAATGAGCAGATATAGTTTTTAGATGATTTTTCTAATATCGAATAGGTTTTGAGAAATTAAGAGCGTATACAGGATGTGGGACCCACTAGTGCGGAAAGTTCGGAAAAATTCGGCCAATTAGGTTAAGTTTCGGATACTGGGTTAAATTTATCGGGTGCTAAGAGATAATTAGAGGTTGCTATGTGGATTGATGTGAGAGGGAACAAAAAGATAGAAATGCATTAAATGAGGTGACAAGTGTCACCATGTGATTGGATTGAGTTGTCCACAACTATTCACCTTTTTACTTTTTGACCAAATAAATCAAAAAAATACCAAAAATTCACCATTTTCTTCTCTTCCTTGGCCGACCTCTTCAAGCTCCAAAAGCAAGAAAACTCTTCAAGTTTTTAGCTTCCATCTTGCTCAAATTCAACTAATCAACCACTTAACCTTGTTTTTGTTCCATAGAAATCATTAAGTGAGTGTTGGTGAGTTGTTGTGTGAAGTTTTTTGGAAAGTTAAGGTGACCAATAGCTCTCTCTCTCTTGTTTTAAGGTAAGTTGTGAAGAACCACCCTCCGCCCTTAATTGATGCTTAAATCATGCTTAGTGGTAGTATGAGATGCAAGTTTATGGATTATTTCTTGATTTGTGGTTGAAATGATGAAGTTTTATTATTTTTGGGGATTTTTCTGTTTTAATACAAGCATGATTGTGTGGCTATCTATGATGATTGGAAATGGTCTATAATGACTTAAGGAGGGGGGAAAGGTGATTAATTGCAATCAATTTCTGGTTTGGAAGAAATTTCAGAAAACTAGGGTTCTTGAGGGAGTATTCTGTCCGAAATTTTAGGTCCTAGATAGAGGCCGAATTGGCCTTGTACTAAAACATAAAAGTTGTAGGGAATGACATTTTAGAGGTGCCTACAAAATTTCAGGTCAATCGGAGTAGTGTAGAATGAGAAAAGTCGAAATTACTATTGCTATTCTGGTTTTACCCGAATGTAAGAATTGCGCCTGTAATTGGTTGTTTTGGCTGGAATTGCTTCCGAATTGGTTGTTGAGGCCTTCTGATGAAATTTAGCCCTGTTTCTTAGCTTTCGGCTGGTTTTGGAATTTCTGGATTTGGACTTGTAGAGCCTGAGTTATGATGTTTCCGCTAGAATGCATTTTGGTGAATCTGTTTTACGTTTTTGATGTAGTATCTTGCATTTTTGACCTGTTTGCACTCAAAACTGGGTTAAGTGACCTTCTGTGATGTTGTAGCCCTGTCTTTTAGCTTCGAAATGGTGAGTCTTGTACCCACATCCGATAATCGTAGTGAAATTGGTGCCAATACCGTAAAACGAGGACAAAAACTGTTTTTTTTTTCAGGGCCAAAGCTAGTTACATTTCCGAAATTTCTGGTTTCCTTAATGTTTGTATATGCTTATGGAACCCTATTGGGGTCATGTTTGGCCTTGGTTTATGACTCGTTATCGAGTCTCATTGTATTTGTTTGCATGTTTTAGGACGTGACCGTGGTGCACAACGTTCTTTTGACGGAAGTGCATGAAACCACATTTGCAAGCTTGGTGAGTGTACTACTCACTTGTGTGTTATTATATGACTTTGATACTTGAACTTGAGATGTTGAATGTTAATTGATTGAAGTGAGAGTGTACTTTATCACTCTCACTTATTGTTTCGCATGTTATTGGAAAGTTATTGAAATGTTATATGAAATGAAATACATGACTTGGTGTCGTTTGGACGAGTCTCCAACGACTACAATTGTTATCCGTGAGCTCAACCCCATTGGTAATTGATTGAATCGAGCCGGCGAGGGCTTGGTCGTGCCAATTAATGTGCCTTGGGGCAATGTTATATGGAATCTTGTAGTATGAGAGACTCTCGATTTCGGTTTACTCAAGTAATACCACAATGCAAGTGTTTGGATTTCGGGCCCGGTTGGGGAATGTTAGGTGGAAGGAATGGAAGTAAAGTGGAGTCTACGGTTGGTTATTGTTGAACATTGACGGAGAGTCAATGACGTTCGATCCAGAAATGCAAACGAGGAAAAGGGCTCTTGAGAGCCATCTGTATCCTTTTATCACCATATTTGATGTGTGCCTTTGCTTATTTTACTATATTGAATGAAAGCTTGATGCTTATATGCAATTGGTTGCGTAAGTGATAGTATCTCACTGGGCAATTAGCTCACACCGTTCCTTTTGTTTTCCTTACAGGAATGTGACTCTTTTTGGAATGAATCTTGATAGATGGTTGCCGAATGAATTAGATTTATATATTTTTTTTGTATGGTATATGAAGTGAAACCCTAAATGTATCTTTAGGGCCGTTTCCACTTTCAATTTGGCAAACCGTGTATATATTCACTTTTGACAACTTTTAAATGTCACTTTGGATTGTATTTGCTAAAGTTCAAGATGTGAATGTTTGTTCGATATTTGGTTGCGTTCAGACGGGTCGGTTACTATTCATGACCGACTCTGAATTTCATTTTTTTTTTGGGTCATTCTGCCCTTTTGCCTTGTTTACGCGGGTGTATAAGTTCCGGAACGCAATAGATCGCTCTAAACTGTACCGTTAGTCCTAGCGAGAGCTGGGCAGGCAGTCTGCTAACCTCTTTGGTTCGCCTTAGGGGAAGGTGGGACTGTCACAGGTGGTATCAGAGCCTAGGTTTGAATTGGCCTGGGTGTATTAGAATTGCTTGATTTGAGGGTTCTTTGTTATGGCCTTTAAGCTTATTTATGCTTATTTACACTTTTGGTGTAGGATGGACGGATCTAGTGGACCGAGTGATGGCCCTGCAGGCGAGCGACCCCGTGTAGCGCTCCCAGTGATCCCGTACCAGATTCGGTCGAGAAGGGCCCTCTTGCGTTGGAGTCCGGCGAGTCGCCTTCGTTGGTGTGAGTGTCGCCACGCCTACGCCTACCCTAACACCTTAGTGTTGGCCGTGGCAAAGGAGCAGAAGGCGTTGGCGAAAGATAACGCTAGGCTTGAGACTGAGGTGAAGCAGTTGAGGGCAGATAATGAGAAACAAGCTAAGCACATTCAGGATTTGAAGTACAATGTACTAGAGGTTGAGGATAGAGTTGATGATCTCTGTACCCAGCTTAGGGAGGCGCGTGAGCGCGAGTCTAAGAGAGCCCGAAAGGTGAAGGTTCGAGCTGCCTCGATCCTGAACCTCTGTACTGACGTGGTCGAGGGCGTGAGCGACGAAGACTCTTGTGCGGGGCCCGAGGCTAGGGTTGGATCTACCCCGTCGGGTGGGTCTACTAGCTCGTCGTCGGACTAGGTTACGACTCCTAGGTTTTCTTTTGGGATAGTTTTGTTCTATATATAGGGATAGGGAAAGGGCCTTAGCTAATCGTTTTGTACGTTGGATTAGCTACGTGTATATTTCTTTTGATGAGGCCATTCCCTTGGGGATTGTCCATGCTTGTACTTGACTTGACTGATTGTATATATGTGTGTTGTTTGTCTTGTTTGTAATGTATATATGTGTGTTTAGAAAGTTTTGAGTATACTTACATGCATTGTTTTATATTAGTTTAGTACCATTGCCTAGATCATATAAAGTATGGAAGGAACACGTAGTGGACGGGGACGTGGGCGCGGAAATAGACAACCCACACCGGATAGGGGTATTGGGGAAACTTCTACGGGACCTAACCCTGACCCCAATGTGCAAATCGCTGCCGCTATGCGGTAAATGACTAACTTGCTAGCACAAGTGGTGCAGCAACAAGGCCAGAATACAAACCCTAATCCTGGAAACCCTGGTAACCACATCGAGAGCGAAGACAGAGCTCTCGAACGTTTTCAAAAGTTTGCTCCACCCAAATTCATTGGGGGACCTGATCCGGATGTTGCCGAGCGATGGCTCGAGAAGATGGTTGATATTTTTGCGGCTTTGCACTACACCGATGAACAGCAGGTGACTTTTGCCGTATTCCAGTTCGAAGGGGCGGCCCGTTCCTGGTGGAACGTCATACGACAAAAATGGGAACGGGAACAAACGCCCAGGACTTGGGTGAATTTCATCCGGGAATTTAACGCGAAATTCTTCCCTCCTCTAGTTCAGGAAAGGAAGGAAGACGAGTTCATCCGACTCTGCCAAGGAACTCAATCGGTGGCGGAATACGAGAGCCAGTTCACCCGTTTGTCCAAAATTGCGCCTGAGCTGATCATGACCGAGCAACGGCGAATCAGGCGTTTCATTCAGGGCTTGAACGTCGAAATTCAAAAGGACCTCGCAGTGGCTCAAATCAATGCTTTTAACGAGGTCGTAGAAAAGGCCCAAAGGGTAGAGAGTGCTCGATTGCAAGTCCGGAACTCCAGGCGAAGAAGCGGGGCTTTCCTAGAAGTAGTTCTGGACAAGGGGACAAAAGTACTCCCTCCAAGTTTGGACGCGGAGCTGGAGGTGGGCGACAGTCAGGTTCCGGCAGAGGGGCTCAGTCTAGGGGAGGCCCAGCCGGGAGAGGCCAAGGGAGAAACTTCCAGAGGGGCTCAGGTTCGGCGTCTCGTGGACCTTGCGGGTACTGCGGAAAGCTGAATCACTCTGAAGACAATTGCTGGAAGAAGGGACGCAAATGTCTGCGTTGCGGAAGCGCAGACCACCAGCTTGCTACCTGCCCACTCATAACGCAAGAAGGAAGGGGAACTCAAACCACGCCGAAGACCAATATGGGACCGAATAAGGGGAATGAGGCGAAACCTAAAGTGCCAGCTCGAGTCTATTCCTTAGAACCTCGACAGGTCCCAGATTTCTCAGAGGTCGTAGAAGGTACGATCCCTATTTTCCACCGTTTTGCCAAAGTTTTAATTGATCCTGGTGCCACCCATTCCTTTGTTAACCCTGATGTCATGTGTGGCATCGATATAAAACCTGCTAGTTTACCATACGACCTAGAAGTTAGTACACCTACGGGGAATCAACGCTTGGTTACTAGTATGGTTTATAGGGATTGTGAAGTGTGGGTAGGAGAGAAAAGATTGTTAGGGGATTTGATAAGTCTGGTCATTAAGGGGTATGATGTGATTTTGGGTATGGATTGGTTAGTCAAGTATAATGCCCAACTGGATTGTAAAACGAAAGTGGTGGAATTTCGTATCCCTGGTGAGGCAACCATAAGGTTGGATATAAGGGGTAGGTTAGCCTCATCTGCTTTGATTTCGGGCATTCGAGCTAGGAAATTGCTAAGCAGAGAGCGCAAGGATTTTTGGCCTTTTTTATTAACACCCCCACGGATAAGTTGAAAGTGGAGGATGTGGCCATAGTGAAGGAATTTCCGGACGTGTTTCCTGATGAATTAGTAGCCTTACCTCCGGAAAGAGAAATTGAATTCAAAATAGACCTGCTACTGGGAACCTCACCCATCTCAAAAACACCATACCGAATGGCTCCTGCCGAGCTCAAGGAGCTAAAGTTACAATTACAGGACCTTTTGGAGCGAGGATTCATTCAAGAGAGTGGGTCTCTTTGGGGAGCTCCTGTACTGTTTGTGAAGAAAAAAGATGGTGGTTTGACGATGTGTATTGATTATCGGGGCCTGAATAATATTACAATTAAAAATAAGTATCCACTGCCCCATATCGATGAGCTATTTGATCAGTTGCAAGGAGCGGTGATCTTCTCGAAACTGGACCTCCGCCAAGGGTACTACCAGTTACTAATCAGGAAGGAGGATATTCCGAAGACCGCTTTCAACTCGAGATATGGGCATTACGAGTTTGCAGTGATGCCCTTTGGACTAACCAATGCTCCTGCCGTCTTCATGGACCTAATGCATAGGGTTTTTAAGCCCTACCTGGATCGATTTGTAGTAGTCTTCATCGATGACACCCTGGTCTATTCCAAGACCCGTGAAGAGCATGAGCAACACTTGAAGATTGTCTTGCAAACCCTGAGAGACCATCAACTGTATGCCAAGTTCAGCAAGTGCGAATTTTGGCTGGAGAAAATTGCTTTTCTGGGGCATGTAATTTCTCAAGAGGGTATTTCAGTCGACCCGGCGAAAGTAGAGGCTGTGACTAATTGGAAAAGGCCAGAAACTCCCACAGAGGTCCGCAGCTTTCTAGGACTAGCTGGATATTACCGGCGTTTTATCAAGAACTTCTCCAAACTAGCCGGTCCTTTAACCCATTTGACGAAGAAACATGGTCGGTTCTTATGGAACCCCCAAAGTGAGACAAGTTTTCAGGAATTAAAGAAAAGATTGACCATGGCTCCAGTTCTCGTCTTACCAAACAGGGTGGACGGATATGCTCTCTACACTGATGCATCCCGAGAAAGCCTGGGTTGTGTATTAATGCAAAACCGAAATGTGGTCTCTTTTGCCTCGAGGAAGTTAAAACCCCACGAGCAAAATTACCCGACCCACGATCTAGAGCTAGCTGCAATTGTTTTTGCTCTGAAAAAGTGGAGGCACTACTTATATGGAGTAACTTTCGAAGTTTACTCCGATCATAAAAGCCTGAGGTATCTTTTCTCACAGAAGGAATTAAACATGAGGCAGCGACGGTGGATGGAATTTCTAGAGGATTACGACTGTACCATCAACTACCATCCGGGAAAAGCAAACGTGGTGGCCGATGCCCTAAGTCGCAAAGCTCAGGTCGCGAGTCTAATGATCAAAGAGTGGGAATTGTTAGATTCCGTGTGTGAATGGAAACCGTGCCCTGGGAGCCATAAGGTGATTTTTGACAATATTAAAGTGACTTCCACTCTCTTGGAGAGAATTAAAGAAGCTCAAAAGGAGGATCAGATGGTACGGAAGTGGGAAGAGAAAGTGGAAAAAAGGGAAACCACTGATTTCAATTTCGGTCCTAAGGGTATTTTAAAATACCGAAACCGAATAGTGGTGCCAAAGGATGAATCGTTGAAAACGGAGATTCTAGAAGAAGCCCATCGATCCAAGTATACAATTCATCCGGGGAGTAGCAAGATGTATCAGGACCTGAAAGGAAACTATTGGTGGGACAATATGAAGAAGGAAATCGCTCTGTACGTGCAGAAATGCCTTGTGTGCCAACAAGTTAAAGCAGAGCATCAAAAACCATCGGGTTTGTTACAGCCCCTTGAGATACCCGAGTAGAAGTGGGAAAACATCACTATGGACTTCGTTTCAGGTTTGCCGTGAATGCAGCGAGGACACGATGCCGTTTGGGTGATCGTCGATCGATTAACCAAGTCGGCCCATTTCTTGCCCGTGAACATGAAGTATTCCATGGACAAGTTGGCTCAACTGTACATGAACGAGATCGTAAGGCTACACGGTGTTCCAGTCAGTATCGTCTCTGATCGAGATCCACGTTTCGTATCTCGGTTTTGGCAAAAGTTCCAGGAGACTCTAGGGACGAAACTCAACTTGAGCACAACCTATCACCCTCAGACGGATGGACAGTCAGAGCGAACTATCCAAACTCTCGAGGACATGCTACGAACTTGCATTCTGGATTTTGGAGGCAACTGGGGCCAACACATGACCTTAGTAGAGTTTGCATACACCAATAGCTACCATTCGTCGATTCAAATGGCTCCATACGAAGCACTATATGGACGGAAATGCCGATCACCGATCTACTGGGACGAAGTTGGTGAGAGGAAGGCATTAGATCCAACCACTATTCCATGGATGGAAGAGGCTCGAGAAAAGGTCAGGTTGATACGGCAACGACTCCAAACTGCTCAAAGCCGACAAAAGAGCTACGCAGACAACCGAAGAAAAGACTTGGAGTTTGAAATTGGAGACCGTGTTTTCCTCAAGGTTACACCGTTACGGAGTGTCACGGCGGGTAGAGGAAAGAAATTGCAACCAAGGTTCGTCGGACCTTACAAGATCTTACAGAGGATAGGTGCGGTAGCGTATAGACTAGAACTGCCGTCAAGTCTCTCGAGAATCCACGACGTATTTCATGTCTCAATGCTCAAGAAGTACTATCCCGACCCATCCCATATCTTATAACCGGAGGAGATCGAAGTAGACGAATCACTTGCTTACGAAGAAAAACCTGTCCAAGTGCTTGACCGAAAAGTCAAAGAACTAAGAAACAAGCAGATTCCATTGGTGAAGATACTGTGGAGAAACCATGGGGTAGAGGAAGCTACCTGGAAAATGGAAGAGGAGATGCGAATGAAATACCCTAACCTTTTCGTGAATTAAGGTGAGAAATTTCGAGGGCGAAATTCTTTTAAGGGGGAGAGAGTGTGAGAACCCGTATTTTTCATTTTCTAGGTTTTATATTTTTCATGGCTTGTTTTCTGCATTTTCGTGCTTAGGAAAAATTTCTAGATATTTTTAATGAGCAGATATAGTTTTTAGATGATTTTTTTAATATCGAATAGGTTTTGAGAAATTAAGAGCGTATACAGGACGTGGGACCCACTAGTGCGGAAAGTTCGGAAAAATTCGGTCAATTAGGTTAAGTTTCGGATACTGGGTTAAATTTATCGGGTGCTAAGAGATAATTAGAGGTTGCTATGTGGATTGATGTGAGAGGGAACAAAAAGATAGAAATGCATTAAATGAGGTGACAAGTGTCACCATGTGATTGGATTGAGTTGTCCACAACTATTCACCTTTTTACTATTTGATCAAATAAATCAAAAAATACCAAAAATTCACCATTTTCTTCTCTTCCTTGGCCGACCTCTTCAAGCTCCAAAAGCAAGAAAACTCTTCAAGTTTTTAGCTTCCATCTTGCTCAAATTCAACTAATCAACCACTTAACCTTGTTTTTGTTCCATAGAAATCATTAAGTGAGTGTTGGTGAGTTGTTGTGTTAAGTTTTTTGGAAAGTTAAGGTGACCAATAGCTCTCTCTCTCTTGTTTTAACGTAAGTTGTGAAGAACCACCCTCCTCCCTTAATTGATGCTTAAATCATGCTTAGTGGTAGTATGAGATGCAAGTTTATGGATTATTTCTTGATTTGTGGTTGAAATGATGAAGTTTTATTATTTTTGGGGATTTTTCTGTTTTAATATAAGCATGATTGTGTGACTATCTATGATGATTGGAAATGGTCTATAATGACTTAAGGAGGGGGGAAAAGTGATTAATTGCAATCAATTTCTGGTTTGGAAGAAATTTCAGAAAACTAGGGTTCTTGAGGGAGCATTCTGTCCGAAATTTTAGGTCCTAGATAGAGGCCGAATTGGCCTTGTACTAAAACATAAAAGTTGTAGGGAATGACATTTTAGAGGTGCCTACAAAATTTCAGGTCAATCGGAGTAGTGTAGAATGAGAAAAGTTGAAATTACTATTGCTGTTCTTGTTTTACTCGAATGTAAGAATTGCGCCTGTAATTGGTTGTTTTGGCTGGAATTGCTTCCGAATTGGTTGTTGAGGCCTTCTGATGAAATTTAGTCCTGTTTCTTAGCTTTCGGCTGGTTTTGGAATTTCTGGATTTAGACTTGTAGAGCCTGAGTTATGATGTTTCCGCTAGAATGCATTTTGGTGAATCTGTTTTACATTTTTTGATGTAGTATCTTGCATTTTTGATCTGTTTGCACTCAAAACTGGGTTGAGTGACCTTCTGTGATGTTGTAGCCCTATCTTTTAGCTTCGAAATGGTGGGTCTTGTACCCTCATCCGATAATCGTAGTGAAATTGGTGCCAATACCGTAAAATGAGGACAAAAACTGTTTTTTTTTCAGGGCCAAAGCTAGTTACATTTCCGAAATTTCTGGTTTCCTTAATGTTTGTATATGCTTATGGAACCCTATTGGGATCATGTTTGGCCTTGGTTTATGACTCGTTATCGAGTCTCATTGTATTTGTTTGCATGTTTTAGGACATGACCGTGGTGCACAACGTTCTTTTGACGGAAGTGCATGAAACCACATTTGCAAGCTTGGTGAGTGTACTACTCACTTGTGTGTTATTATATGACTTTGATACTTGAACTTGAGATGTTGCATGTTAATTGATTGAAGTGAGAGTGTACTTTATCACTCTCACTCATTGTTTCGCATGTTATTGGAAAGTTATTGAAATGTTATATGAAATGAAATACATGACTTGGTGTCGTTTGGACAAGTCTCCAACGACTACAATTGTTATCTGTGAGATCAACCCCATTGGTAATTGATTGAATCGAGCCGGCGAGGGCTTGGTCGTGCCAATTAATGTGCCTTGGGCAATGTTAAATGGAATCTTGTAGTATGAGAGACTCTCGATTCCGGTTTACTCAAGTAATACCACAATGCAAGTGTTTGGATTTCGGGCCCAATTGGGGAATGTTAGGTGGAAGGAATGGAAGTAAAGTGGAGTCTACGGTTGGTTATTGTTGAACATTGACGGAGAGTCAATGACGTTCGATCCAGAAATGCAAACGAGGAAAAGGGCTCTTGAGAGCCATCTGTATCCTTTTATCACCATATTTGATGTGTGCCTTTGCTTATTTTACTATATTGAATGAAAGCTTGATGCTTATATGCAATTGGTTGCGTAAGTGATAGTATCTCACTGGGCAATTAGCTCACACCGTTCCTTTTGTTTTCCTTACAGGAATGTGACTCTTTTTGGAATGAATCTTGATAGATGGTTGCCGAATGAACTAGATGTATATATTTTTTTTGTATGGTATATGAAGTGAAACCCTAAATGTATCTTTAGGGCCGTTTCCACTTTCAATTTGGCAAACCGTGTATATATTCACTTTTGACAACTTTTAAATGTCACTTTGGATTGTATTTGCTAAAGTTCAAGATGTGAATGTTTGTTCGATATTTGGTTGCGTTCTGACGGGTCGGTTACTATTCATGACCGACTCCGAATTTCATTTTTTTTATTTTGGGTTATTATGCCCTTTTGCCTTGTTTACGCGCGTTTATAAGTTCCGGAACGTAATAGATCGCTCTAAACTGTACCGTTAGTCCTGGCGAGAGCTGGGCAGGCAGTCCGCTAACCTCTTTGGTTCGCCTTAGGGGAAGGTGGGGCTGTCACAGTTTCTCTATTTCTAATTTATGTACATAGGGGCACATGTATGGTCTGATCTGGAATGGTTTAGCTCCTTCCTTCAAAGGAATTCCATGGTCATGGCCCCTTGTAGGGGGCAATCCTTGTGGCTCAGCAAACACATCACAGAACTGGTTTAACACCTTTTCCATTTCTGTGGGGATCACCACAGGCGTGTCCTGTTCCTTCTCTATCATAAGCAGTTGGGCAGTGATCCCATACGTTTGTTTCCTCTTCCACTTAGTTAGTTTACTCCCATTGATAACTTTCAGTGTTAATTCCCAAATTCCCCTCTTAATTCTACTAGCTCTTTTCCTTTATGGAACTTCATGTTCAGCCCATTGAAGTCAAACTCAATATGTGAGGACTCATATTTTTTTAATCTTAATTTAGCCTATTTTAAAATTATTTGCTTTGATGTTATGTAATTTTATTATTTTTGCATGAATTTTACTTAAATTATATTTTTATCGTTTACGCGTCAAAATTTTTCAAAAGTTGCACCGACACGACTAACTGGAGATTTGGAGAATTAATTTTAAACTAGTAAGAATGAGTATTAGTGGTGTGAAAGGAACTACCTTGGAAGATTTGTATTTGAGTGTAGCAAATAAGAAGGAATTGGTAGTGCATGACACTATTGAACCGCTATTTAAAGTTGATTATCTCAACTACCACAAAACTAGTTTTCCACTCAACCTCACATCACAAATCAACACCATCTCCTCTCATTTTCTCTCTCAATTGGCCGAATCCTTAAGCTTCAAGAGGAAGGAAGAAAGCTTCAACTTTTATCACCAATCTTGCTCCAAGATTCACACAAAAACCCTCTAAATGTTTGGACATTGATCTAGCTAGAGGAAAGTTACTATCTTGTGGTGGTTTCTTGGTGGATTGTTGGTGCAAAGCTTGGCTCCAACTAGGGTTCAAGAGGCTTTGAAGAGGTAACAAGTTTCACCTCTTTTGATCTTTAAATTTCATACAAAAGTTAGTAATGGTTAGTGGTTGTTTTGCATGGATTTGAAAACCCTAACCAAAAACTAAGCTAGAGGACTGGAGGATCTCTATGTTTTTCTTGATTTAATCCTAGGTAGTAGCCTTGAGGTGAACTTCTAGGTAGAGGACTTGAGGATTCTTGCTTGTTTGGTTGTATTCTTGTGGTTTATAGCTTGGTTGTTGGCTTGAAAGTTGGAATGAAACTTGAAGATGAAGGGGGAAGGTGCTGCCAAAATTTTGCTGGTTTATCTCCTTGATTTAATTTCGAATTTTGTTGCTCAATGGCTGCAAAAATACTTGTTATATGTTGTATTGTATGTGTAAAAATTATCTCTCAAAAATCATTTCAATTGGTTGGGTAAAATTTGAGTTTTACAAAAAGAAGTAAATCTGGAAAACTGGTTCAGGATGGCCGACCATGGTATCTTTGACAGCACATAAATTTTTGTACAAGAGTTGAAATCAAGTGCCGTTTGTGGCATTTGAAACTAAACTCCAAGGGATATCTAACGATATGAAATTCCCTGCTAATTTGTTTATCTCAGTCTGTAGCTTTTGATGATTACAAAACAAATGGATGATTACTAATGTTCTCTCAAAAAGACTCTTTCAGAAATGGAGCAAAACAGGTTCAAAGATTAAAGCATAAAGGATGCTGAAGCTGCTGTCGGACGCGCAAGAAGACTGGATCGGACGTGTGACAACCTTTGCACAACTTCGGACGAATGAAAAATCTCACCCTCGGACGTCCGAAAATATTAAGTCATTCCCTCTAAACTCACTGACCTCGATCGGACGCACATCCTAAAAGCACCGGACGTCCGACAAGAGTTGCGACACTTCGGACGAAAAGCCTTGGAGGGACTGGACATCCGAAAAGAATTAAAGAAGAACTCCTAGTTTCACCTCCTACCTTCGGATGCATATATTGAAGGTACCGGACGTCCGATATAATTCAAGAGAATTTATTGAACTCACTGCCTACGTTCGGATGCAAGAAGTTGATCTACCGGACATCTGACACTACCAATGGCTAGTTGACTCTTCAGCTGCCTTCTATCCATTAGAAGCATTAATTGAGAAACTTTTTGGTCCCATATAAATAAAACAAAGTCAACCACTTCAAAGTGACTTTGTGTGAGAACTCTTACTTTAAAACATAATTTCCCTAAACTACATGCCTTGTCCTAAGATTTAAACCACTCATTATATGCCCTAGCATTGTATTTTATATGTGTTACAACAATTCCCTTGTATTGACCCTTATTTTAAAACA
This sequence comes from Coffea canephora, assembly GCA_036785865.1. Taxonomy (NCBI): domain Eukaryota; kingdom Viridiplantae; phylum Streptophyta; class Magnoliopsida; order Gentianales; family Rubiaceae; genus Coffea; species Coffea canephora. Next base: position 34,242,759 of record CM071913.1, read on the forward strand.
CAATTTTTCAAAATTACTTGCTGTACTCTAGGATTTAAATCACTTATTATATGCTATTGCATTATATTTCCTATGTGTTACAACATTTTCATGTATTCCATTTCATTTCCTTTTTACTTGAAGTAAAACATTTTCTTGAGTTGGTTTTAAATAATTCACCACTTGTATTATACCAAGTATTCTTTTATTAGTGGTAGGGACTTTACATGAAGGATTAGAAGTGTTAAATAAGTATTGGTACATTTGGAAAGGTTAAAATATCATTAGTCAAAGATTAAGGGAGGATTGGAGAAGAATAGGGCCAAGTGGCAAAACCCTAACCAAGTATTTTGTTTGACCAATGATTAGAAGATAATTTAAACTAAGCTTGGCCATTTTTTTCTTATAGTGGCTGAATTTCTTGAAGCTTAGAGAGGAAGAGAGAAACTTCATTTTCCTTGCTTTCTAATCCTAGTAAATCAAGAGCAAAAATCAAAAGAGAAAGATCTTGGTTAGTTGAGAAACTTCCCTTCAATCCTAGTGGTTGTTCCAAGCTTGAAGCTTCCATCTTGGTGGATTGTTTGGTGACTTAAGCAACTTGTAAGAGAGGTAAATGACCTTTAAAATTTGGGTGTTATGATGTTATATCATCTATTTTAAGTTTTTATGGTAAAATACAAGTTGTTTTGATTTAAATTTGGGGTTAATCTCTTGAATTAAACAAGTAGTAGTTAAGCTTGTTAGTATGCCTACCATGTGTTTGATGAAATGCTTAACCTTTGTTCATGTTGGTTTATGAGGTATTAATATGTTTTAAACCTCTTTTGAGTTAGATCTACCACTTGATATGTTGTTTTAAGGGAAACCATGAGAGGATGAAGGTTGAGTGAATATGAGAAAGTGTGGACTGTTTTCTTTGCCATGGCTGACCGGTTCTTGAAGGAAGGGTTTCTCCTTGATTTTTTTTGATTTTATTGTACCCTAACAAAGTCTAATAAACATGGCTAGACATAGGTTAAGCTCATGTGTGAGTTGGATTGAATTTGAGCAAGTAAAGAGGTGGTTTGGGTCATAGTGGACTGGTTTGGTCTTCTTGATGGCTTGGCTGCTATGGTCATTCTTATCCATATTGATGTATTATATTTTGAACTCCAATGGTCCTAGGTAATGTGACCACATGTATATTAACAATTGAGGACTGATTTGGGTGAATTTGGACCAAAACAAATGAAGATAGCACCAAGAACTAATGTAGTTTTGCTTGAGGTTAGGGCTGATCCAGAGTTGGAAAAACAGCCAACTTGTCTTAGCTACTGGTACTGATAGGAGATGAACCAGCATACGTATTTAGTACCGTTGGAAAGCCCTTTGAGTCTAGTTTCCAACTCTACTGACGGCACCTGATTCCGACCTTCCTGCAGTGAGTTATAACCGTTCTACCGAGACTACGCGGGCGCAACTGTTTTACCAGCGAAGAACATTCTAAGCTTGAATGAAACTTTTCTTTTGCCCAACTTTCATGCACTTATTAAACTTGTTTTCCCATGAAATTTAACTTCATTTTGGACCTCATTTTCATGATGAATTGAATGGCTTTAACCACTCACTTGGTCTCTTAATGACCCTCCAATTGAGTGGGAAATGAACCTAATTTGTTAACGGTTTCACTCGTTGCCCTAGGATTGGGAAACGAAGGTGGTCGTAACTGAGATACTTGACATTTGACTACTACATTGCTTGACAGGTGAGTGTTCACTACCTACTACCTGTTATGTGAAATATCTGAATACTTGAAATACTTGATTTGCGACTGTTTGAGCCAAACACTGTTTTGATAAAAATGGAGGGGAGCGTGTACTTTATCGCACTCGACCTCCCTTGTTTCCACTGAGGCTCTATAAACTGTTATTATGAGATGTGATATCTCTATATATGACTGTGTTTGAGTTGCTTGGGTGATATCCCATCAACTACTGCTATTGTTTGGGTACCCAACCTCATAGGTGAGTCGGTTCTATCGAGCCAACATGGGCTTGGTCGAGAATGTGAGGACCCGTATTTTTTTTTAATTGCACGTTTTCTGCATTTTCTTTATTAGAAAATTTTTCTAGATCAATTTTATGAGTAAATATAGTTTTTAAATGATTTTTCTAGTATCGGTTAGTTTTCGAGAAATTAAGAGTGTACATCGGACGTGGGACCCGCTAGTGCGGAAAGTTCGGTAAAATTCGGCCAATTAGGTTAAATTTTGTGTACTGGGATTAATTTGCTAGATGTTATGAGATAATTAGAGGTTGCTTAGATGGTTAACGATGGAGAGACAAAAGGATAGATATGCACTAATTAAAATGACAAGTGTCCATTCCTTATTGGAGTAAACTTACCTAACTTTGCCTAACTTTCTTTATCTTTACTAAAAGTCCAAATTTGACCCAAATAGTCTTCATCTTCTACCTCTCTTGGCCGAATTCCTCTAGCAAGCAAAGGAAAGAAAAGCTTCCAATTTCTTCATTCAATTTCTTGCTTGAATCTCACAAACCAACCGTTAAAACTTGGATTTGTTCCATAAAAACCTTTCTCTTGGTAGGATTAAGGTGATTGGTGAAGTGGTTTGAGAAGGCAAGGTGCTAAGTTGGGTCTTTTCTTGGGTTTGCAAGGTAAGTGGCTAATGAACCTTTCCTTTAATCTTGATAATGTTCAATTAGTGATTTGTAGTGGTTGAATAAGTGATTTTATGGATGATTTCATGACCTATGGTTGAGATTGATGGATTTTTCTTTTGTTCATAATTTTTCTGATTTCATATGATTAGTGTTGGTTAACCATGGATGAAGGGTTTGTTATAGTGCAAAATGAAGTTGATATATGTTGGATGTGATTGATTGTGCAAAAATTCTGGTTTGGGGCAAAATTTCCAGGTTAGGGTTTCACACAAGCCTGTTCTGTCCGAATTTATTTCAGCATGTTAGAGGCCGAATTGGCCTTAGCACAAAACATGAAAGTTGTATAGAATGATGTTTTCTAGTTGCCTGTAAATATTCAGCCCAATCTGAGATCGGTAGCCTGAGATAAGATGGAAATACCCAGACTGGTCTAGGTAGGAATTCAGTGAACAGGGTTGTCTTTTCACCCAATCTGACCGTGCCTTTTCACCATGACTCGTACCGAATTAGATTTTGGCCAAAACATGAAAGTTGTATCCAATGGTATAAACTAGTAGCCTGCAAAAATTTCAGCTTGATCCGACCACTGTAGCATGTGAAATGACCGAAATACCATTGACTGTCCATGAAACCTGTTTCACGCCCAGAATTCTATTTTTGTGTAGTTTTCCATTTTTGATCATGAAAATGCAGGATTTGTCCATGGAGGTCTTCATAAGAAATGTAGGGTTGTGTCTTAGCTTTGAAACACCATAAGATACACTTCAATCAGACTTCAGTAGCCTGAATTATTGCTGTTTAACAATTGTGCGGTTAGCCAACCTGTTTGTGAGTTTCTGGTTTCATATATGTCAATTTTGACCTAGTTACACTACAAACTGGACTGAGTGGCCTTCTTCAACATTTTAGCCCTATTTGTTAGCTTCGAAACGGTGTGTCTTGCACCTTTATCCGATAATCATAATGCCAATGGTGCCAAAACCGCAAAATGGTGTCAAAAACTATTTTTATCCGGAAATGTTTCTAGCTTGATTTTTGTGTTTATTTTTTTGTATTTATATGACTTTAAGCCTAGTGAATGGCTTTTGGACATGAGATTATTCTATATGAGATGTTGGGGCTGTTTTGAGGAAAATAATGAAGCCATTAATGGCTGGAAAATCGGTAAACACAAAGGGCATGCCGTCCGTTTATCTTCTTGTAATGTGAGCAAGTTAAAGTAGTTTTGCAAATGTATTTTGTGACGAATTGGACGTATTTACTGAAAATGTTACCGGCTCTTTCAAAACGTGGCCGAGGGCTAAATTTCTGTTTGAACATGTATATTTCCGCTTGGCAAATAAAATGATCATTTTACTATTCTAAAACCTAATACCTCTTTGGGTTGCAATTCCAAACGTTTACTTACTGTTTACCAAAATATAGAGGTTGATCTAGGGTTCTCTCGGCCACAAGTAAATAACTTTTAAGTGAAGTTTAAGAGTGAAAGTGAGACAGTTTTGCCACCTTTTCATGATTTTCATCAAGACATAGAGTCTATTGATTTTGAGCTACATAAACGATTTCGGAAACAATACTTCTTAACTTACCTTATTGGATTTTGATTTGTCGTTGGTTAAAGTGTTTTCTACCGGAAATTTCATAACCTTTTTGAGTTTGGTTTCGCCGTTGGTTTATGAACCCTAGTAATTTCCGTCCACGGATCCATACGCTCTATTGACACTTTAAAAGTCATTTTATACATTTACTCGCGAGTAGTCGGGTAATTCTTGATTTCATCCAAATCATGCTAGATGGATTGTAATGTGTTCTTTGTTTAATTTTAGGTTTCATTGGTGATTGAGAAATGGACGTTATTTTGCGTATATAGGTGAGTGTTCCTTGTTTGTTATGTTTCATGACTATATGGCTGGTATGAATGATTGATAATATGTTAAATGCTTTCAATGATTGTTAAAACGAGTCTTCTAGGCAAGTGTGTACTTTATCGCACTCGGCCTAGATGATTGTAAAAATTTAAATGATTGAATGATTGAAATGTGATTTGTGCATGAATGTAAGCCTTTTGGCTGAACTGGCCACTACCCCTTGTTACCGGTCGTCCCGAGCCAGAAGCGGACTCGGTCGGGCGATTAGGGACCTGGGTGAACGTTTTGGTATACTCGAGTATTACCTTGAAGGTTGGTGGAGGTTGGTGGAGCCTGGTGAATGAATGAATGAACGAATAAATGAATGAGGGTTTTACTTATATACAAATGCATTTTCAAATGATTGAAGGTATAAGGGAACGAAGGGAGAATGAATGAACGAATGAATGAACGAATGGCTCCTTCTGAGCACGTATCCTTTTAATGAAGGTGTTTATCGCTTTCTTTTTTATTTGAATTATTGGTAACATGTAATGAATGCATTGAATTTCTTGTTGCCTATGTGTTCGGAACCTCACTGAACTTAAAACTCACCCCTTTAGTTTGTTTTCCTTAACAGGGGAAGGCGAGCAAGGACGAGAGCCGGTATAGACTAGCTGGATCTAGCCCTTGGTTTTCTTGTGTCATGGTTCTCGCCCTAGTGCTTGGCACGGGCTGGTTGTCTGGTGATTGAGAATCTCTGTATATTTGACGGTTGTACTTCCTTCTGAGATATCTATGTATATAAGTTTTATTTTTAAGTTTTGGATCCTCGTTTTGTTTTTTTTCTCTTGTGGTTCTATTTCTGATTTGTGTGAGTGAACGACTGAGTCCCGGTGAGAGCTAGGCAGGTGGTCCGCCAAACCCTTTGGTTCGCCTTAGAGGGAGGTAGGACTGTCACAGAGAAGGCCGATAAACCTTGGGGATTGTTTACTAAACACTGGAAACCGGTATACTCGAGTACTACCAAACTATTGTTTGTGGAGTGCAGCCCGGTAAGGGGTTGATTGGTGAAAGCGGTGTTCTACAGATTTACATTCTATGATTACAAACGTTGGCGGAGAGTCAACGGATCCAGTTATGATCAATCTCCAGTGGTTATTGGCTTTTGATAGCCACCCGTATCCTTGAATTGAACTGTGATTAAATTACTAGCTTACTATATGGAGTTTATTTGATTATTTTGTGACCTTATTTGGCTATGTGTTTACTTGTTTTACTTGGAACTTTACTGGGCGTTAGCTCACCCCACTCCCTTTGTTTTCCTTAATAGATCGGGGATGGATTTGATCAAGAGCTTTCTTAGCTTTACATTGTTTTGGACTTGTATTTGAGAGTGTAACCTTTTACTTAAGTAGACCTTACTTTTGACTCCTGTAAGCTTAAATCTATAAGTTCGACTCTTGTTCTGTAAGTTGACTTTTGGCTATATGTTTACTAAGCTTTTGAAGAATTGGTGAAGTGATTATGTTTTATTTTGGGTTACACTCCCTTGCATGGAAGATGTTTCGTCCGCTTCATTTGAGTTATTAGTACTTTGATCGACTGAGCCCCGGCGAGAGTTGGGCAGGCAGTCTGCTAATACCCTAGGATTTGCCCTAGGGAGAGGTGGGGTTGTCACACTTTGCACATTGAGACTACATCAATCAAGAGTGATTCAAGTGTGAGAATACTCTTCAAAAAAAGATTTGTACTCTTAGTTATGTAACTTTCAATAAGCTTTTCTAGTGTGAGTCAACTACTTCAATAGTGTAGCTTTGTGAGGGTTATTCGAGTGATTGTAAAACTTCATTGCTTGACCAAGTGTGGGATGGGGCAAGGACGAAGTGATCCTTCCCTTGTACACAAAAGATTGGTTGTAAGTTGATCAACTTGGAGAAACTTGCTCTATAAAGTGATATCCAAATTCAAGAGGAATTTGACATTTGGTTTGGTATTCTATCCCCTTTTACTTATTGTTTTGATATATAAACTGTTCATCTCTTCTACTCATAAGCACTTGTGCTTTCTCTTCTATTGCTCAATTGTGTGGTCGTTTAGAAAAAGAGGACAAATACTGAAAAAGGTAACTCATATTGTGACGCCCCGAAAAAAAATGAGTTTGAGAACCCGGAAATTTTCTAATTTTCTAGGGTTTATTTTTTTTAACGCCCGCCTTTTCTACATTTTCTTGATTAGAAAAATTTCCCAGATAAAGTTTATGAGCAAAAATAGTTTTAAAATGATTTTTCTAGTATCGGTTAGTTTTTGAGAAATTAAAAGCGTATTTTGGACGTGGGACCCGCTGGTGCGGTAAATGCATTATATTTTTGACAACTTGTTGGAATTTTGTATTAAGTGATATTATTTTACAAGGTGCTAAAAGATAATTAGAGGTTACTTAGATGGTTTAATCTTGGAGAGACAAAAGGATAAGATTAAAATCCTAGAGGACCATTTGTCACCTAACTATTGGACCTTGACTTTGACTTGGACTTGTCTTAACCTTTACTAAACCAAATTTTGACCCAATTTCTTCCATTTTTATTGTCTTGGCCGAAAATTTTGGTGAGGAAAGAACAAGAGAGAGTTTCTTCAACTTCAACTTCAATTCTTGCTCAAATCTTGAGTTCCAACCGATTAAATTGCAAATCACTCCATAAAACTTACTAGCTAAGGAAGATTGAAGCTCTTGGTGGAGTTATTTGGAAGGTTAAGGTGCCTAGTTGTTCTCTCTCTTCTATTGTTAAGGTGAGTGATGATTGAACTTCCTCCTACACTTAATGAAGCTTAAGTTATGCCTAGTGGGAGCTAAAGTGCTGAGATTTGTGGTTTATTTCTTGGTTTGAGATGAATTGGTGAAGTTTTTGATTTATTGATGATTTTTCTGGTTTAATTTGATCATGATGTTGTGGCTGTCCATGATGGTTGGAAATGATGTTTAATAACTCTAGTAGGTGTAAATGATTGGTAATTGCAACCAATTTTGGGTTTGGAAGGAATTTGAGAAAGTTAGGGTTTATATCCCCAATTCTGTCCGGTTTTGTATCTCATGGTTAGAGGCCGAATTGGCCTTGTCTTAAAACATTAAAGTTGTAGGTATTGATGTTTTAAAGGTGCCTGTAAAATTTCAGGTCAATTGGAGTAGTGTGGAGTGAGAAAAGTCGGAAATACTGAGACTGGTCTGGGAAGGGGTGCTGCGAACAGGGTTGCCTTTTCACTCAATTTGACCGTGACCTTTCACCCTGATTCTCATCGAATTAGATTTTGGCCAAAACATGAAAGTTGTATCCAAGGCTATAAACTAGTTTCCTGTAAATTTTCAGCTTGATCCGACCACTGTATCATGTGAAATGACCGAAATACCCTTGACTGTTTTTGAAACCTGTTTCGCGCCCAGATTTCTGTTTTCGTGTATTCTTCCATTTTCGATCATGAAAATGCACGACTTGGCCTTTGAGGTCTTCTGATGAAATGTAGCTTGATGTATTAGCTACCATATGCCTTTGGAATTTCTGGATTTGGACTTGTAGAGCCTGAGTTGTGATGTTTCCGCTAGAATACGTTTTGGTGAATCTGTTTTACGTTTTTGACATAGTATCTTGCCTTTTTGACTTGTTTGCACTCGAAACTGGGTTGAGTGACCTTCTGCAATATTGTAGCCCTGTCTCTTAGTTTCGAAATGGTGGGTCTTGTACCTTCATCCGACAATCGTAGCGCATTTGGTACTATTACCGCAAAATGACGTCAAAAGCTATTTTTTTCTGGTTTTGAACTTAACCTTCATTTCCGAATTTTTCCTAGCTTGACTTGTCTTTGTACTACTTGGAGCTTGCTGAATGGCTATTGGATGAACTTGTTGTTGTGTATGTACCTTTGGGACTGGCTGAAGAAATAATGAAGCCATGACGGCTGGAAAAGTAAGCAAATTTAGGGGAAGTGCTGTCCGAACTTTTAAAGGATTTGTTTGCATTGAGTTTGTGATCTAATACTTGGATTTGAGCAAGGCAGTGATATTTGATGGATGATTTCTGAGCCATGGAGGTGAGTGACCCTAAACTATTTCCAAAGTACTTGTGAAACGTTTCTTGCATTATTTACTTTTGAACTGTTTCCAAAGTTACTCTTGAACTGTTTTCTTGCATATCATGCGTGCTTATATGAGAGTGTTCCTTGTTTGATATATTTTCTTGACTTATTGGCTTGTTATTATGGATTAATAATGTGTTAAGTGCTTTCAATGATTATTAAAACGAGTTTTCGAGGCGAGTGTGTACTTTATCGCACTCGACCTCGATAAATGTGAAATTTTCGATTGAAATGTTACTTGCGCATGAATGTAAGCCTTTTGGGCTGAACTGGCCATTGCCCCTTGTTACCGGTCGTCTTGAGCCAGAAGCGGATTCGGTCAGGCGATTAGGAACTTGGGTGAACGTTTGGTATACTCGAGTATTACCTATGTAGGTTGGTGGAGCCTGGCCAAAAGCCAGGGACGGGGTGAATGAAATGAAATGAATGACCAAATGAGCGAGAAAATGTCAGGAGAATGAATGTATCCTTTCATGAATGTTACTATCGCTTTCCATTGTAAATGTTTCTTGAATTATTGATAATCCATATTTACTGTTTTGCAAATGATGTAGTTGTTTCCGGATTTATCATTTAATTTATGACATCATTGCTATAGGACATCATTGAAATGAACTATTGTGAAACCGATTTGATTAATGATTTTCTAGTTACTCGCTGAGCTTCTAGCTCACCCTAAAAATATTTTATTCCCCTCCACAGGGCTCAAGGCGAAGGCAGGACTTGTTGTGCTTATTCACGTGAATGGATGGCCTATATATTGTACAGTTTTGGATTTGGAATCATTTGATGTATAGTTGGGAATTAGTTTCCGCTGTATTTGTGACATGTAATTATTGGAGACTTGGATGTATATTTGTGGACCATGTGATGTATATTTGAGATTTTTATTGTAATATATTTGAGGATTGTAGTGATCGACTGAGTCCCGGCGAGAGTTGGGCAGGCGGCCCGCCGAACCCTCTGGTTCGCCCTAGGGGGAGGTGGGCCGTCACACATATCTTGGCAAGTTTTTAAAACCACCTAATTCACCCCCCTCTTAGGTTGTTTTCGATCCTTACATGATTCATTTTGTGTGAACCGTAGCAAACCAACAAAGTGGACTGGTCTACTTCTACCGTTTACCCGTGAAAATTATACAGCTGTATCTTGTGGCTCAATTTCATCCCTCTTGTGAAAAGAATTTGAAGACGATTTCTTCTAGTGATTTATAGTATTTTGAATCTAGTTTTCAACGGCTAGACCATTCCTAATTTGGACTTGTGTAGCATTAGTTATGGCCTAATTTTGAAACTATGTTGAAGCTTTATGACTAAAAATCTGAGGAACATGTTGCAAAAACAAGTTTTCTTAAAACTGCAGTATCTTGGTGTTGGAAAATCCAAATTGATTTCCACTTGTTGAGTTTGAAACTTGACTTGATGTTCTTTTTGTGTTATAAATTTTAGACACCAATTCAATTCCTGTGAATTTTACCGAATTTTGAAACTTTACTGAAAATCAAAACTATTCCTGTCCTGTTTCAATGAAACAGCAAGTTTGAGCTGAGATTTGAATGATTTTTTATTAGAATCTGGGAAAAGTATCTTCTAGAAAGTTTTAGTATTTTGAATCTAGTTTCCAATGGTATAAAATTTCCAATTTTTGGACTTACCAAACTCAAGATATAATTTTCAAGTGTTATTGCATAAAACTAGAAATTTTTGATTTCCAACAAAATGAACTTTTAAGAACTTCCAACTTCCGTTTGAGATTGATAGTCTATTTTAAACTTGATTTCATAGATGATACAAGTTCTCTTGTAACTTTAAACCTTCATTTTGAATCTCGATTTTCAATGGATTAAATCTCTTTTGAGGCGTTGTCCTAAGTTCTAAGTAAATGTATTTTCTTCCTTGAATGCTAAGTGGCCTAGGGTATCTGTGAGTGATGGTTGGTCAATATTTCTTCAATTGCTCAAGAGGATTTCGAAAGGAATTTCGGTGCGGACAACTAAAGGACTTAATTGCTTATTTGCTTTTGGAAATTGGTGAGTGTCAAGTGCATGTTTCATGTACTATAATTGAAATGATATGTGTGCAAGTGTTATGTGCAATTGTCATGATTTCTGAACTTGCCGAGGTAAGGCTATACTTTATCGCCTTTGTCCTCTCCCTTTTGAATACTTACTACTTGTATATGAAATTACGTGACTTGAGCTTGTACTTGAACGTGCTTGTAATCGTGAGTACTGAGCGATAGCATGTACCACACCCTATTCGGATGGGAGGTGCCTCTCATCTCGACTCAGTACTATGACCGATTTTAAGTCAATTAGAGAATTATCTCATCGACCACTCATACTCGTGGGGATGCCCAAAACCCAATGGCTAACTATTCAACTCAAGCTAGAAAGGGCTTGGTTGAGGAGTTTGATGAATCTTGGGCTCATATACTTTACTTGTCTCGATATACTCGAGTAATATCAAAACTTTTGACGTTCAGGCCCAGTAGGGGGTGTAACGGTGGACGAAAATAGGTGAAAAGTGGGGTTCTACAGACTTGTTACTTGCTCGATTGACGGAGTGTCAACACTTAAAAATTGTGGATAAAGATTATCGTTGAAGCAGTGTGGATTTAACTCTTGAAAGCTCCCATATCCTTCATTGATTGTGTTTTTAATTCTTTTTATGATTTTACATGAATATTACGGTTGCCTTTTTATTTATATGTTATTATTGTTAGATGTACCTGCTTGCTGCCTGCTTTTCCTAGCCTTACTGAGTGTTAGCTCACCCCAAGTTTGTTTTCCTTAATAGGTTTTGGGAGGTGGAATTTGAAGATTTTAGACTAACAACTTTTGGTCGAAACTAGTAGATCTTGTGTATGACATTGGAGAAGGCAAATCAGATTTATTAAACCTGTCCATGCAAGTAACTCACTGACTATGTGCAGTTTTTTGTTGTCAGATTGGTCATATAAAGTGTAATTGTTATGCGAGGAAGAATATGAGAAATGGTATGAAATACATGTGGATAGTTAAACATAATGCTAACTCTGAAGGACCCAAAAAGTAAAGGGTGCCAAATATTATCATGTGAACTTTTGTGTAGGCGACCTTGGTGAATATTATCAAGGAATCAAAATGGTTCATAGATAGTAGATGCTCAAAGCATATGACTGGTGATCCATCACAATTCATCAAGCTCAAGCCAAAAGCAAGTGGAAAGGTAACTTTTGGAGATGATAACAAAGCCAAAACTATTGGAGTTGGTGATATTGGTAAGAATGGTCAAACCTTTGTTCACAAGGTTCTTTTAGTTGACAATCTGAGTTATAACTTGTTAAGTGTTAATCAATTGTGTGACAGAAATCTGTTTGTATTATTTAAAAAGCATGAATGTCTTGTTCTTGATTCAAAGTTCAACACTATCTTTAAGGGAAAAAGAGTTAATGACATTTATGTAGTAATTTTGGAAAATGTCGATTCTTCTAGTTTTAAATGTCTTAAAGTTGCAAATGAAGACCCTTGGTTGTGGCATAGAAGGTTTATCATTTCAACATGGATTTGCTAAAAGAGATTTCCAAAAAGAAACTTTTTAGAGGATTGCCAAAAATCAAATTTGAAAAGGATAAAATCTGTGATGCTTGTCAATTTGAAAAATAAGTCAAGTGTAGACACCAAATTTTGAATAATTTGTATGTGGCATCTACTTCATGATTTTTATTTTATTTTAGATCGCTTGCATTTAGTTCATTGCTGTGTGTTTTGCATTTCTAGTTGTTTTTTTTTATTTTAGTTTTAGTCATTTTGCCCTTTTAGTTTGTCTATTCATTTTTGTTTTGTCATTTTAGGTTTTTAATCACTTTTAAGTTTTAGATTTTAGTTTTTAGTTTTTAGTTTTTAAGTTTATAGAGTTTTTAGAAAGAAAAGAAAAATCATTTTAGTCATTTTTGTTTTTATTCAATGCTTTCTTGAAAGAAAAATGAAAATGCAAAATCATAAAAAGGAGAAAAAAGAAATTAAAGAAAAAGAGGAAAAGAAGAAAAATTCGGGAAAAAATAGGTTTTAGATGGATTGGAAAAATGAAAAAGGAGGAAAAAGAAAAAAGGAAAAATTGTTCACAAAGATATGTTTATTTCTTTAAATTCAATCTTGGGCACTTTAGTTATTTTTATTAAGTTATTTTGGGAAAAAGAAAATGATGAAAAGAGAAAAATTGAAAATTAAAAAATGGCCATTTTTGTTTAGTGTTTTGTTTAAAATTATTTTTGTTTTGTTATAATTATTATTACTTGGTTTGTGTAATTTTGTTATTATTTATTTTATCATTTCTGTAGTTATCAAGTTGTATTAGTTTTCTTAAAAAAAAAAAAAAAAAAAAAAAAAAAAAAAAAAAAGGGATCGCGGCCTGCAAGCTGCATTTTTGGCAGCTTGCAAAGGGCTAACTTCGTACGTGCCATTGAAGGGCAGGATGAAGGCAGAGGCTGGCCTTCATCCTGACCATTCAGTGGAGGGTTTAAGGGCCTTGGAGTTCCATATAAAAGCAGAAAGAAAACATCAGCCGCAGGGGGGTTTTTTTTTTGGAGAGGATTGGCAGGCTAAAAGAAAAACTGAGCAAGGGTTTTGGTTTGAGAGAGAGTTAGCGGCTGAGGAAACCCGAGAGAAGGCGGAGAGCAAGGGGGCTGGGCATTGGGTGATGGCTAAAAAAAATCTGAAGGAAAAACAAAGCAAGGAAGAGATTGGCGGCATGGGTTCTGAAAGAAAAGAAACGTAGAAGCAAGAGAGGGAGCAGTGAGGAGGGTTTCGGCTGCAAAACAGAGAGGGAAAGGGAAGGTATCGCCTGCATCAACGCTGGAGCCTTTCGCAACCCAGTTCGCGGATTTCTATTGCCGGAGCTGTGCGATTCCCAGGAGCCTCTACTATTTCGCTTAGCAGCATTGGTGTTTCCAGGTAGTCATGGATTCTTCTCCATCTTAGTTTGACATAATTTCCTTCCTTTCTTAAGTTTTGCCGAGGCTGAGGATGTGACTGTAAATCACCCTTGTCTTTCTCTGGTCGTCCAAGTTGTGACCTGATTGTTTTTCTTGCTTTTGTTTATCGCTTGACTGAGAAATGCCATGAACTCGTTGGCTATCAAAGCTGTGTTAGAACCTCCTTGATGCAAGTTTAGGAACCAAAAAAGCTGCTAGCCTGCGTGCTTTCTTTATCTTTCGAAACCGAATGAATGTCGTTCATCATGAACAAGTCCCTCTCCTAGCCTCTATGCTGAATTCATGACTCTGATGGAAATAAGCTAATGTATGAGGTTTGGATAGGTTTCACTTTGCACGAACAAATTTTGGGATGCACGAGAAAATTGCAGAATTTTTATTTCCTAGCTTTCTGTATGCGCAATTTTTATGACTCTGTGAATTCCATGCTTAAAGCTAGCAACGGTTTGGATGAGCTTTCTCGCCTGTGTCTAGGATGTTTTTGTGTCTAAATGTTTGATAATGTAAACTCTTGATTTCACACGGTTGAATGAATGTTTTCTGGATTCACATGAAATTTTGGTGTTTGCTGCAACATTTTTTAGAATCGCAGAATGGTTACTTCGTTGCTTTGCTGCATTTCTGGTTTACTTAATTTGATTAAATCATCTAGGACGGGGAATTATGTTAAGGGCAATGGGTTGAAACTGTAACATTGGGTTTTGAATGGGTTCTGACTTGATTGCTTCACTTTTTCATGGACTGATACGCATGCTTGTGAGCTGTTTTCGTGTGATTAAAAAGAAAACTCAGAACTGGTGGAAAGTTTTTCTTGAATGAACCTGCAAGTGCTAGCTTGTTCCTCATTCCAAATTTTTCTCTCTTGTGTGCATAGCATAGCACTTTGAGGATGAATTTAGAAGGCTTAATGAGAGCTTGAGGTTGAATCCTTGTTGAAATTTTTGTTGCATAAGTTTGTTGAAATTCCAAAGTCTCAAGACTGCCGAACCTTTTTTTTACATACTTTTTCTCCAGCATTGGCATGAAGTTCCTTCTACGGTTTGAGCTGGTTTGAATGTTGCAATGATGTGTTATGATGTTTAGATCCGTTTTTAGGTGTTTTGTTTAAAAGATTTTTGGATCAAAGCTGATGATTGAGGATGATATGTTTCCGTAAGAATAAAAATTGCTGCTAGCTGGCTGCAGAAACAATTTTCCTTCGTAAGTTGCATGCTGTGCATGAAAATATTTTCTGAATTTTTGCCTTTTGATCCTTCAAGTCCCCTTTGTTTCACTATGGCCCAAGCAATTGGCAAATTCAATCAATTTGACCCCTCAAATGTCTTTAGTTTTCACATTTAAGTCATTACTTGTTTTAATGCTGCATGGGTTGTTCACCTTCCTTTAAACGCCTTGGATTGACTCAATTTCTTGCTTATCCCCATTTTCATGTGATTATTCATTAATTAAAGTGGTGCCTTGACCCTTTTATTGTTTTGAAGTTAATATTTCCTTCATTTGGACATCATTCCAAGGGAGGTATAACTTCTTTTATCTTTTTTTGTTTCTCTTATGTGACTCAACGTGCTAAGTGAATTGCATGTCTACTTTGCTTTCCTAGCTTTTCTTTAATGCCTTTTACTTATGTCATTTACTTTTTATTTTCATTAAGTTATTCTTATAATGGGGTATGTGTACACCTCTTGGCTTGTAATAGATAGGGCATAGCAAGTAATTTGGTCCATTTTCCCTTTCCCTTTTGTTTTAGTTAGCAAATGTAATGGTTGCATGCCTATGTGTTATATGTTAAATGCTTTATTAGGATTTTGCATCTAGTCAAGCATGCTAAGTGTTATGTGCTACGTGTTTATAAGTGATTCGCATGTCTACTCGCTTTTTGTAGTATAGATGAATGGAATGGATGAATGTACGTCACCACACTAGTCCAACGCTAGTTGTGGCTTCTTTTATCGTTTCCACTAGTCCAACGCTAGTCGGAATTCATAGGATGGGCTAGTCCAATGCTAGACCCAATAGGTTCTTTTTTCCTTTTTCATTAAGTGCATGATCACCACATATCACGCATTTTTCCTTAGTTTATCATTTGGTATGTTCCTCAAACTCCTTCCCCTTCACTTTAGGACTTGCATCTCATGCTAGTTAGGGTTCATTTGCGTGAAAATCCCCTTAAATATGGGATATAGACGAGTGTGGCTTTTTCTAAGCCTTAGCACGCTTGTATCCTCTCTATCAAAGGGCAAATTGAGTCACGATTTAGGTCTCCCTGTACCCATTATGCATGAATTCCCTAGGTTCATGCATCCACTCTATCATTACACTTTCATTTTTTCCTCCCATTTGCACACGTACACCTTTTATCCCTCCATTTGCACACGTACACCTTTTATCCCTTCATTTGCACACGTACACCTTTTATCCCTTCACTTGCACACGAACACTTTTATCATCACTTGCACACATGCACTTCATATTATCATTTCACATACCGCACCTTGCCCACTCACGTGCACATTTTCACTTACATATTATTGTCTTTTATTACTTTTTCAAACTCATGTCCTCACATTGCATACATGCATTCCATTCATTTGCATCCCGCTCGCATTATTCGTGGCCTCTTCAAAAGGATCGTTATTGGGCTTCACAATTAATGTGATTGGCACCATTCAACCTTTGAAGGGAAATTTCCCCCAATACCCCTAGGTCTAGGGTTTGCATTCATGTAGTGCATCCAAATGTAATAAATTCTTTGGTTAAAACAAGAAAATCTTTGATTAAATCAACGCAACTAGCCTTGGCTAGGTCGAAGGGGTGCCTTGGATTTTATCCTTGCCTTCCCCTTCGTCAAATGTGACTCCCGAACCTTTTTCTTTGTTTGCGTGGACTAGGAGTCGTTCAAAAGGGTTTTTCTTACTTTTTTCCTTAAAAAATTCGCTTTTTTTGGGTGACTTGGTACACCCTAACTCTATACCAAGTGGCGACTCCATTTTTGATATAAAAAACCCTTTTTGAACTATTTTTCTTGGGTCAAATCGTCGCATTTTCAAAAGTCCCATTTAGACCCATTTTCCTTTTAAATCACGATTCATTTTTCAAATCACAAATTGAATCAAAAATACATTTTTTCAAACCATTTATTTACTTATCGAAAAAATGGGGCGCGACACTATCCAAATGAATCTCACTTAAATGCGGTAAAGAGAATTCTTAGATACTTAAAAAGAACTGTGAATTTTGGCTTATGGTATCCTAAGTGTTTTGAATTTCTTTTATGTGGATTCTCGGATGCTGACTTCAGTAGGTGTAGGGTAGATAAAAAAAAGTACAACGGGTATATGTAACTTTCTTGAAAAATACTTAGTATCTTGGTGTAGTACGAAGCAAAATGCCATTTCCCTGTCTACAACTGAAGCAAAATATGTTGCTACCGGTACTTGTTGTACTCAATTATTGTGGATGAAAAACACATTGAATGATTTTGAATTGATGTATGATTGTGTGCCTATGTATTGTGATAACACTAATGTAATAAATTTGACAAAAAATCCTATCCAACATTCTAGGACAAAACACATAGACATAAATCATCATTTCATTCACGATCTTGTCCATAAGGATGAAATTTGTGTTCAATATATCTGTTCAAAAGATCAAATTGCTGATATTCTCACAAAAGCCTTACCACTGGATCAATTTGTGTCTTTGAAAACAAAATTGGGCGTTTCAGAAAAAATACTCTAAAAATTCTCTGGTCACTCTTTATCGGATGTTCGATGTGTTAGAACAGACGTCCGACAGTTTTCTTGATCATTTTTTCCAGAAAGTTCTGGTTTCGGATGATCATGTCGGACGTTTACTTCGTTCAGCCATCCGACACTCAAAAATTGCGTCTTATAAGGAAGTTCTTTGTGTTATTTAGTTCATTCTCACCCTTCGTCTCGGATGCAACCCTTCATATTCTCTCAATTTCAAAATTCAAATTTATCTCTCTTCGGAACAATTTCCAAGTAATCACTTTGACCATCACTATTACATACCTATTTCGAGTTAATTGCACATCATAACTTCTCCCAACTTTTAACTGCACTATAAATTCCAATTCTAACCCGAAATCCTAACCACCTAAATTTACTCTCATGGACGAATTCTAACATCCATTGTAGTTCATACTACACTTTCAAATTCTTTGACACTTATTTGCATCACATACCACATCAAAAATACACTACATTGCAATCATGGTGAGGATTAGAGGAGAGTCTGTGAGTGCCGGACGCACCTTCAGGCTTAGAGATGAAGAGGATGAAGATGTTCAAGTTGTTGAACTTTCCATCAAGTCACCCAAAAAGAGAACTGGAAATCGTGGTGGAAAAATGAAGCAATCTGCAAAGATCTGCAAAGAAAATGCAGACTGTTCAAACCATAGAACCATCTGTTGAACCAACTGATGAACAGATGGAGGAATAACAATCTGAAGAGCATCCAGTCAGTGGAAATGAAGAGGAACTGGAGCAGTCCACCAATGAAGATGTAACCGTTACGAAATCACCCAGAAAGGGAAAAAGAGCCACTAAAAGAAAAAGCATTGCTCAACCCAAGGAAAGGGAAACTGCTGATCCTTCAGGGGAACAGCATGATGCAGAAAAAAATGCTGAGAAACAGCAAACTGCTGAACCATCTACCAGGAAGTCACCAAGGACGAGGTCTGGTGTCCAGAGTACTGTGCCAACTACTTATCGCACTGAAAAAAGAAAGCGTCCTGCAAATGAGCAACCTGAGGCTCAAACTGTAGAGGAAACCACTCCCTTGCCCAAGTTCATTGATGATGATGCTAGGAAGAGGTTTGAATGGATCTCACAGAAAAGATTCATCACTCAAAGGACCATTATCCCCTACGAATTCCGTAAGCTTGATCTTGAACCTATTCTCAACCTTTTTGAATTCCAAAAATGGATCCATCTTCTGACCATTCCATACACATACTATCCTGACATGTTTCATCAATTTTTTGCCAATCTTAAGATGGGCAAGTTGTGAGATTCCGGTCAGTTCTTAAGATTGATATTAGGTGATATTCATTATTTGTGCGGTAAAATTTGGGGTTTTAGGGTTAACTAGAAAACCCTGAGTTGGGGTTAGGATTGAAACCCTAGTTTTTGTATTAATCATCAGTTCGAGTGGTGGTTAAAGTTAGTTATGCTAGTTGTAGACACCAAATATTTAGCATAATTTCATTTACTATTTAATTCTTAGTTTTTATTTGTCGTGTTAAGTTTTATTCACTTTTTAGTTTTTAATTTTTAATTTTTATTTTATTATTTTTATTTTTATTTTTATTTTAAATTTTCTTGCATAAAATTTCTCGAAAAAAAAAGAAGGAAAAATCATTCAAAAATATGCTTTAATCGTTTTAATATAATGTTTTCTCGAAAAAAAAAGAGAAAGAAGAAAAAAGAGAAAAACGAGAAAAATGATGAAAATGGAAAATGAAAAATGGAATATTGCAATTTTGCTGTTTATTATTTCTAGTTTATTCATTTTTATCCGATGTTAATTAAATTGTTGGTTTTCATTTAATTTTATTACCATTTTGTTAAATTACTTCAAAAAGGAAAAAGGGAAAAGAAGGAAAAAAGAAAGAAAATTAGCATTTTGTTAGCATTTCTGCATTTATTTTTTATTTTTTATTATTTATTATTAGGTAATTAGTTATCTATATTAATTAGTTATTTAAAAAAAAAAAAAGAAAATATGTCGCGGCATGCACGCTGCAATTTTTTGCAGCGTGCAAAGGACAGCCACGGAGGTCCCTTTGGAGGGCTGGATGTGAAGGCAAGGGAGACTTTTCATCCTCACCATTCGGGTGAGGGTTTATGGATTAGAGGCTCCATATAAAAGGGAAAGAAAAGAGTAGCCGCAGAGGAGGGTTTTGAGGAGTTAACGGCTGAGTTTGGGAAAAGAAAGACAGAACCGAGGAGAAGTTTTGGAGGGTGAGTAAAGCGAGAGAGAGAGGCTTCCGTAAAAGGAAAACAGAGGAGTTTGAGAGAAACGAAGGGCCGACAATTGAGAGAGAAGACTGGGGGTGATTGACGGTTGAAAATCTGGGGGGTTGGAGTCTTGGAGCGAGAGAGAAACAAAGGAAAAGAGGAACCAGAAACTAGAAAGAGTGAGGGAAAGCTTCGAGAGTGAAAAGAAACCAGAGAAGGAACAAGCTTTGGTCAACAATAGGCGGTTGAAATTATCTCCCAGGCCAATAGATTGAAGCTTGAAGTAACGGATTCTGCATCACTGGAAATCGCTGCAGCATAATTTCTGGGTTCGTTCTAGCAGCTTTTTCGTGATTTCCCTGAAATACCTCACCTTCGTTGATTACGCTAGCATCCTCAGGTAAATCCATCCTTTCCTTTAGTTAGTCTTGTATCATTTCCTTGAAGTTTCAAGCTTAGTAGACCAGAGATTCTGGACTCATGCGTTGTGGATTTGGTTGCTAAACAGATGCTATTTTTGTGCAGTCCCTTTCATTGGACAGTCTAAAGCTGTTGCCTTTTGCTGCTATTGTTTGTATCATGGTTTTTGTTTGCTTACTTAAATGCTGTAGAATCTGGTTAGCAGGCTGCATGTTCTTGGTTGTTGTTCAATGATTATGCTTATGTTGCAATCTGGTAATGCACGGTCCGAAGTTTACTGCTGAAAATAGCCAAAGTTTTGCATCTTTTGCTTCGGATTTTTTTGTGGGGGAGGAAGGCAGTGATTGAACTTATGATTTCGCTGTTTAATCTAAAGTAGATTGGGTTGAAGTTCTGGGATATTGAGTAAGGCATTTCCAGGTTTCCTTGGGTCATGTAAATGCTTGTAAACATGCTGGATTTGCAAAGAAAAGCTGCAGAAATTCTTGTTTTTTTTTTTTAAAGTCAGTATGTTTTCAAATCATATCGTTCCATTTTTGTTGTTCAAAAGCTGGTTAGATATTTCCCCTACTTTTGTTTCAAGTCTTTGTATGTTGTGTTTGAATGATGGGAAATGTATGGGGTCGTTTTCATGAATGCTTTCTCGGCCGAGTAAGTAAGAAAATTGCAGCAGCTTTCGAATGTCAAATGTTTGCATGTTTTTTCCAGATTTTTACATAACATTTTGCTAAGTTTCTAGCCTGTTTAGATGCTGAAGTTCTTGATTTGTTTGCTTAGTTTAGAGTTTTAATGTCTGATGGATCAAGTTTTGATCAAAGTTGTATTAGATTCTGAAGTTCATGTTCGAAGATGAAATGCAGCAGGCCTGCACTTTTGGCTGCTGAAGTTTTTTGTGTTGTTTGAAATGTTTGATTTATCCGTTTTGAGAGAGTTTGGGAGCTTAGCAGTAGAGGTCAATAGGTTGCTTAGTCTGTGGTTGTCGAAAAAAAAAATCTGGCTGCAGTTTCTTTTCCTTCTTGTGTTGTCAATCAGATCAGATTTGCTATCTTAGTTTTTGCAAACAAAATTTCAATGTTTTGATTTGGTCAACAATTTCTGGTTTGATGAATTTGTTTGCATGATGAAGTGGATGTAGTTGCTGCTGGAAATTGCCGCAAAGCTTAGGAATAAAAATGCAGCAGACATGTGTTTAGTTGTAGAAAGCTTCAAAATGCACAAATCTTCTACGTTGCATGCATGAAACAATTCTGAAATTTATGCTTTAACCCCTAATTTCTCAATCATTTCTTCAAAGGCCCAAATATGTGCTGATTTCTTGCCATTAGGCCCTAAAATATTTGCATTTGAACCATGGCTGGATCTTTTATTTGCCCTTGGACTCTTAAAATTCCTAAAAGTGTTTGATTAAGCTTGAATGCTTGGCTAGTGTTCACATTTGAGTCTTTGGTAGCATTAATGTTTCAATTCAATTGTTTGTTTGCCTTCATTGGTTACCATGTTTTGCTAAGGTGATACTTAATGCAAGAGTTTAAGAACTTTGTGTCCAAATGAGCTTGTGTTCGCCTATCTTCTTAAATTTTTCTGAAATAAATTGGCTTTGGCCTTTTTCTTGCTTTTGGACTTTCAAAATTTCTAAAATGTTTCAATTGACTTTGAATGGTTGATTAATGCTTGCATTTGGGTCTTTGGTGGATCCCTTTATTGAAAACTATGTATTATTTGATTTCATTTAAATTGCAATTAGGAGAGATTTGATGACTTTGTTATACTTTACTCTTTGAGGTACCATGACCTTTTTATTGTTTTGAAGCCATTTTTCTTTCATTTGGACACCATTCAAAGGGGGCGGTATAATTTCTTTTATCCCTTTTGTGTCTCCTATGTGAACCAACGTGCTACGTGAGAAATACATGTCTACTTTGCTTTCCTAGCTTTTCTTTAATTCCTTTTACTTATGTCATTTACTTTTTGTTTTCATTAAGTTATTCTTTTAATGGGGTATGTGTACACCTCTTGGCTTGTAATAGATAGGGGTTGTGGCGAGCAATTTGGTCCATTTTCCCTTTCCCCTTTTGTTTTAGTTAGTGAATGTAATAGGTTCATTAGTTTGGTTGCATGCCTACGTGTTAAGTGTTAATTTGCTTTGTTAGAGCCTTGCATCTAGTCGAGCATGCTAAATGTTATGTGTTATGTGTTTATGAGTGTTTGGCATGTCTACTCGCTTTCCATAGCCATGAATGAATGTGATGGATGAATGTACGTTTCCGCTAGTCCAACGCTAGTCGGAATTCATAGAATGGGCTAGTCCAACGCTAGACCCTTAGGGATTTCCCCTCGTTAGTACATGTTTGTATGTTCATTACATGTCATGCATTCTTTTTAGTTTTATCATTTTGCATGCCCCTCGAACCCCTTTTCCCTCCATTTTAGGATTTCTGCATTTCATGCTGGTTATAGGGTTCATTTGCTTGAGAGTCCCCTTAAATATGGGATATAGACGAGTGTGGCTTTTTATAAGTCTTAGCACGCTTGTATTCCCTCTATAAAAGGGCAAATTGAGTCACGATTTAGGTCTCCCTGTCCCAATATGCATGAATTCCCTAGGCTCATGCATTCTAAATCCACTCTATCATTACACTTTCACTTTTCCTCCCATTTGCACACGTACACCTTTTTATCCCTTCACTTGCACACGAACACTTTTCCTCCCATTTGCACACGTACACCTTTTTGTCACTTCCCTTGCACACGAACATTTTTATCTTCATTTGCACACCGACACTTTCACACTTTTCTCTAATTGCATATATGCATTTTTGCCCACTTGCACTTGGAGTATATTTTACGTCCAAAGATATTTTTTGCATACCTCTCATATTTTCTCTCCTTGTTTGAGCATTCCACTTGCATTATTCGTGACCTCTCCAAAGGGTCATTATTGGGCTTCACAATTAATGTGATTGGCACCACTCAACCTTTGAAGAGAAATTTCCCCCAATACCCCTAGGTCTAGGGTTTGCATTCATGTAGTACATCCAAATGTAATAAATTCTTTGGTTAAAACAAGAAAAACTTTGATTAAATCAAGCAACTAGCCTGGGCTAGGTCGAAGGGGTGCCTTGGATTTTTATCCTTGCCTTCCCCTTCGTCAAATGTGACTCTCGAACCTTTTTCGTTGGTTTACGTGGACTAAGAGTCGTTTAAAAGGGGTTTCTTACTACTTTTTCTTATTTTTTCTTTAAAAATTCATTTTTTGGTGACTTGGTACACCTTAACTCATTACCAAGTGGCGACTCCAATTTTTATTTCAAACCCTTTTTAAACTATAATTTTGGGTCAAATCGTCGCATTCTCAACCCCCCATTTAGACCCATTTTTCTTTTAAATCACAATTCATTTTCCAATCACAAAAAATACATTTTCAAACTATTTATTTATTTTTTCAAAAAATGGGGCGCGACAGTTGGCGACTGTGACAGCCCCACCTTCCCCTAAGGCGAACCAAAGGGGTTAGCGGACTGCCTGCCCAGCTCTCGCCAGGACTAATGGTACAGTTTACGTCAATCTATAACGTTCCGGAACATACCTTTGCGCGCAAACAAACCAAAATCACAAAATTTAAAAAAAATGAAAATCGAAGCCGGAATGAATAGTGCAGGCCACGTCGGAATCCGGCCAGAATCTGGCCGGATACTGGGCCGAGAGTGAAATAAAAATTTTCAAAACTCCCTCGCAATCCGGCCGGCAATCCGGCCAAGATTCCGGCCGGATTGTCTGGCCGAATTCCAGGCCGAATGCAACTGGCCGGATTTCCAATTTTTCCTCAGCTCGAGAGGTGAATTATCTTATTTCGGATTCTCGTACCCGAGTACTCCAGAGTTGAGGCGATGTTAAGTATATGAGATTTATATTTTGGGACCATGAACAGGCTTGGTCCGACTAGGATGAATATAAGAGGTTGACGGATATCTGAATTGAGTAGTAAGTGACGTGAGGGACCGGACGGGGTTACCTTAGCTGAGACTGGGACGACACATCACCTTCTCGTTTGATTCGCCATACTCCGTACATGACGTTAATTGGTGCATTTGAGCATTTGACGTTAATTGCTCATTATTTGCCTGACTTGATACGCACGTGTGTAATTGATTTGATATGGGGAGTGCTATGTGCAAATATATTACTTGCGTATTTGATACCTCGATTTTGTTGCTTTAGTCATCTTATCGTCTATATTCATTAAATTAACTTTTGGAAAAAAAAAAGAGAGAAGGGAAAAATATATCTATAGACGGGAGACGTAGTCGTGGACGTGGTCAAGGCCGCAGAACTAAACGGACCCCAGAACCAAGAGCGGAAAGGGAAACGTCCGCCGAACAAGAACAAGAACCTAGAGTTGAGGCCGGAGACCAAATGGCGACGGCAATTCAACAAATGGCAAACATTTTGACACGGTTGGTGGACCAACAAGGCCAAATACCTGTAAATCAACCCCGGAACCCTGAGATAGGTGAAGATAAGGCTCTGGAGAGGTTTCAGAAGTTTGCACCTCCAAAATTCGCTGGAGGGCCTGATCCGGATATCGCTGAGCAATGGTTAGAGGTCATGGTGAATATATTCACAGCCTTAAACTACACCGAGCAAAGGCAAGTGAACTTCGCAGTGTTTCAATTTGAGGGACCGGCCCGAGCATGGTGGAACGTAATTCGAGCAAAATGGGAAAGGGAACGGACCATATGGACCTGGGCGAACTTTACCAGAGAATTTAATGAGAAGTACCTCCCACCTTTAGTCCAAGAAAGGAGGGAGGACGAATTTATTGGACTACGCCACGGGACATTAAGTGTGGCGGAATACGAAACGAAATTCACCAAACTATCCAAGTTTGCCTCAGAATTAGTAGCCACGGAACCGAGAAGAGTAAGGGGATTCATACAGGGATTGAACTTGGACATTCAAGAGGCGTTGGCAGCAGCGCAAGTGAATACGTTTACGGAGGCCCTTGAGAAGGCTCAACGAATCGAGAGAGCCAAGGCACAAATAAAGGCCTCCCAAACTCGAAAAAGAGGTGCGTCGGGCAGTGGATTGGAAGAGTTTAGAGAAATGATGGCACCTTCTAAAGTACCAAAAGTAAGCCAGTTATCCGATCCGCCATGGACAATAGGGGCAGTTGAAGAGAGGTCTACTAAAGGAAGTCAAATTGGACCCAAGGAGATTTCCCAAGATAGTCAAAAGATGACCTCTCCCTTGATTTGCGGTTACTGTGGAAAGGCCAACCACACCGAAGATGCTTGTTGGCGAAAAGGGGGAAAATGTTTAATTTGTGGAAGCAGTGAGCATCAAGTGAGCAATTGTCCGAGGAGGCATCCACGTGAGGGTAGTACTCAGTCACAAGATGGAACGAAATCAAAACCAGTGAAAGAAAGAGGGAACCGAACCAATATACCGGCCAAAGCATATGCATTAGACAACCGAACGGTTCCGGACTCGCCTGAGGCTAATGAAGGTAAAATAAAATTAAAAAAAAAATTTCGAGGACGAAATTTCCTAAGGGGGGGAGAGTATGAGAACCCGTAAAACCCTAATATTTTTCCTAGGATTTATTTCCCCTTAATTGCATGTTTTCTGCATTTTCTGGCTTAGAAATATTTTCTTAGTAGTTTTTAAGAGCAATTATAGTTTTTAGATGATTTTTCTAGCATTGGTGAATTTTCAGAAAATTAAGAATATATATTGGATGTGGGACCCACTAGTGTGAAAAGTTCGGAAAAATTTGGCCAATAAGGTTAAGTTTCGGATACTGTGAAAAATTTATCGGGTGTTAAGAGATAAGTAGTGTGTGTGAAGTGATTTATGTGAGAGAGAAAAGAAAGATAAGAATGCATTTAATGAGGTGACAAGTGTCACCTTCTCATTGGTTGGACTTTAAGAAACACTATTCACATTCTTGACTTTTTTTGACCAAAGGATTAAATATCAAAAAAATTCACAAAAATTACCATTTTCTTCTCCTCCATGGCCGGTTCTCCTTGAGCAAAGAAGGAAGGAAATTCTTCAACTTTCAAGCATCCATATGCTTCAATCTTCTACAAACAAAAGCTTAGATTAGTTTTACTCCATAAAATCTTTCCTTTTAGTGATAGTAAGTGTATTAGTGAAGTTTGTTTGAAGGTCTAAGGTGGCCAACCTCTCTACATCTCTTGTTACTTGGTAAGTGATGCTTGAACACCCTACTACACCTAATGATGGTTATATTATGCTTAGAAGTGGCTTGAGGGTTGGAATATGTGATTTATTTCTTGATTGGAAGTGTTTTGGTGAAGTTTTCCATTTTATGATGAATTTTCTGGTTTAATATGAATGGGATGTTGTGGCCTTGTATAATGAATGGTAATGGTTTAAAATGACTCTAGTAGGTGTGAATTGTGGTTAAATGCAATCAATTTTGGACTTGGATGGAAAAATGGAAAGTTAGGGTTCATAAACCCCTAATTCTGTCCGGTTTTGAATCATAGGGTTAGAGGCCGAATTGGACTTTGCTCAAAACATGAAAGTTGTAGGTATTGATGTGTTTAAGGTGCCTGTAAAATTTCAGGGAATTTGGATTAGTGTAGAGTGAGTTATGACGAAATTACTGTAGCTGTTCGGCTTTGGCCAGAATGCGAAAACTGAGTTTGTATTTGGCTATTTTGACTGGAATTGGTTTGGATTTTGAAGTTGGTGTCTTCTGATGAAATGTAGCTGAATGTCTTAGCTAACATATGCCTTTGGAATTTCGGCATTTGGACTTGTATAGACTGAGTTATAGTAATTACAGTTTTGGGTGATTTGCAAACCTGTTTTGGGAATTCTGGTATAGTATTTTGCATATTTGACCTAGTTGCGTTAGGAACTGGACTGAGTGACCTTCTACATTGTTGTAGCCCTGTCTCTTAGCTTCGAAACGGTGGGTCTTCCACCCTAATCCAATAATCGTAGTGCCTTTAGTGCCATTTCCGCAAAATGTTGTCACGCATTGTTTTATCTGAAAATGTTTTTAGCTTGTTTTTCGTAGTTCTTGTTGTATTTATATGACTTTAAGCCTAGTGAATGGCTTTTGGACATGAGATTATTCTATATGACATGTTGGGACTGATTTGAGAAAAATAATGAAGCCATTAATGGCTGGAAAAATAGGTAAACACAAGGGACATGCCGTCCGTTTATTTTCTTGTAAAATGAATAAGTTAAAGTGGTTTTCGAAAATGTATTTTGTATCATATTGAACGTATTTCCTTGGAAGCGTCTTCGGGTTTTTTGAATAAAGGATCGAAGACTAAATTTCTATTCGAACTCGTATATTGTCTTTGGCAAATAATGTGACCGTTTTATCTTTTGAAAACATGATACCTTTTCGTTTCAAACTTCAAATGGTCCTTAAGCCTTTCCAACCGATAGAGGTATGAGTTCGGGTTTTATCGGCCATAAGTGCATTGTTTCTAAGCAAGGTTTTAAGTGTGGAAGTTAAAGTATTTTGTCCTCCTTTTCACACGATTTTTATCAAGGCATTGGTTAGTTATTGACCACTTGTATATATATGCCTTTGCATCACATACGCAATTCCGAAAGAATGTTTTCTTAGCTCTATTGGAATTTCGAATTGTTTGGAGTGAGTGTTTCCTCTTAGAGATTTTATAACCTTCTTGGTTTGGGTTGCATTAGGGTTATTCTTGTCTACGAATCCAAGTGCCTCGTTACACTTTGAAAGTCTTTTTACGTTTACTCGCGAGTAGTCGGATAATTGTTGATTTCCTCTAAATCATGTTAAATGGATTGTAATGTGATCTTTGTGGAATTTTAGGTTTCATTGGTGATTGAGAATTGGGCGTTGTTTTGCGGTTATAGGTGAGTGTTCCTTGTTTGTTATGTTTCCTGATTTTATGGCTTGTTTGAATGATTGATAACGTGTTAAACGCTTTCAATGATTGCTAAAATGATTTTCGAGGCGAGTGTGTACTTTACCGCACTTAGCCTAAATGATTGTGAAATTTTAAGGATTGAGCGATTGAAATGTTAATTGTGCATGAATGTAGGCCTTCGGGCTGAACTGGCCATTGCCCCTTGATACCGGTCGTCTCGAGCCAGTTGGACTCGGTCGAGCGATTAGGAACTTGGGTGAACGATCCGGTATACTCGAGTATTACCCTGTAGGTTGGTGGAGCCTGGCCAAAAGCCAGGGACGGGGTGAATGAAATGAATGAACGAATGAACGAGGGGTTTTACTTATACAAAATGCATTTTCAAATGATTGAAGGAAGGAGAATGAATGAATGAATGAATGAACGATTGGCTCCTTGTGAGCCGTATCCTTTTAATGAATGTGTTTATCGCTTTATTGTACTTGTATCGTGAATTGTTGTTTACATGCATTTGTTTCTCTTGTTGCCTATGTGTACGGAACCTCACTGAGCTTTCCAGCTCATCCCTTTAGTTTTTGTTTTCCTTAGCAGGGGAAGACGTGCGAGGACGGAGGCTACGAATAGATTGGCCGTTGTAGTACTTTGGTTTCTTTTGTAAAGGTTCTCGCCCTAGTGCTTGGCACGGGCTGGTTGTATGGTGAATTGAGAACCTATATTTTGACAGTTGTACTTCCATTCAGACAGTAATGTATATAAGTTCACGTTTAAGTTTGGAATTATTGTTATTTCGATTGTTTTGTGGATTTACTTATCTTTTCTTATAGTGACTGACTGAGTCCCGGCGAGAGCTGGGCAGGCGGTCCGCCGATACCCTGGGGTACGCCCTAGGGAGAAGTGGGGCCGTTACAGTTGGTATCAGAGCCTGTTTCGCGTGGTCTCTGCGCGTAGTGAGCCTGGACTGAGTGATAAATAGGTATGAAGGATTAAGTGCTCGCTCGAGCATAAGCTATGAACTGTGAATGTTATAGGCCTTAAATTTTCCTCGTGGTATCTAAGGACCATAGATAGGTACGTCTGGGAGAAATTTCAAGTGTAGATGGTTTACTCTTGGGACTGGCCAGCTCGAGAGGTGAATTATCTTATTTCGGATTCTCGTACCCGAGTACTCCAGAGTTGAGGCGATGTTAAGTATATGAGATTTATATTTTGGGACCATGAACAGGCTTGGTCCGACTAGGATGAATATAAGAGGTTGACGGATATCTGAATTGAGTAGTAAGTGACGTGAGGGACCGGACGGGGTTACCTTAGCTGAGACTGGGACGACACATCACCTTCTCGTTTGATTCGCCATACTCCGTACATGACGTTAATTGGTGCATTTGAGCATTTGACGTTAATTGCTCATTATTTGCCTGACTTGATACGCACGTGTGTAATTGATTTGATATGGGGAGTGCTATGTGCAAATATATTACTTGCGTATTTGATACCTCGATTTTGTTGCTTTAGTCATCTTATCGTCTATATTCATTAAATTAACTTTTGGAAAAAAAAAAAAGAGAGAAGGGAAAAATATATCTATAGACGGGAGACGTAGTCGTGGACGTGGTCAAGGCCGCAGAACTAAACGGACCCCAGAACCAAGAGCGGAAAGGGAAACGTCCGCCGAACAAGAACAAGAACCTAGAGTTGAGGCCGGAGACCAAATGGCGACGGCAATTCAACAAATGGCAAACATTTTGACACGGTTGGTGGACCAACAAGGCCAAATACCTGTAAATCAACCCCGGAACCCTGAGATAGGTGAAGATAAGGCTCTGGAGAGGTTTCAGAAGTTTGCACCTCCAAAATTCGCTGGAGGGCCTGATCCGGATATCGCTGAGCAATGGTTAGAGGTCATGGTGAATATATTCACAGCCTTAAACTACACCGAGCAAAGGCAAGTGAACTTCGCAGTGTTTCAATTTGAGGGACCGGCCCGAGCATGGTGGAACGTAATTCGAGCAAAATGGGAAAGGGAACGGACCATATGGACCTGGGCGAACTTTACCAGAGAATTTAATGAGAAGTACCTCCCACCTTTAGTCCAAGAAAGGAGGGAGGACGAATTTATTGGACTACGCCACGGGACATTAAGTGTGGCGGAATACGAAACGAAATTCACCAAACTATCCAAGTTTGCCTCAGAATTAGTAGCCACGGAACCGAGAAGAGTAAGGGGATTCATACAGGGATTGAACTTGGACATTCAAGAGGCGTTGGCAGCAGCGCAAGTGAATACGTTTACGGAGGCCCTTGAGAAGGCTCAACGAATCGAGAGAGCCAAGGCACAAATAAAGGCCTCCCAAACTCGAAAA